>OV050030.1:365592574-366792574 GCA_920105625.2 Clusia tigrina
ATATTATATATATATATATATATATATATATATATATATATATATATATATATATATATTATATATAATATATATATATATATATATATATATATATAATATATTATATATATATATATATATATATATATATATATATATATATATATATATATATATATATATATATATATATATATATATATATATATATATATATATATATATATATATATATATATATATATATATATATATATATATAATATATATATATATATATATATATATATATATATATATATATATATATATATATATATATATATATATATATATATATATATATATATATATATATATATATATATATATATATATATATATATATATATATATATATATATATATATATATATATATATATATATATATATATATATATATATATATATATATATATATATATATATATATATATATATATATATATATATATATATATATATATATATATATATATATATATATATATATATATATATATATATATATATATATATATATATATATATAATATATATATATATATATATATATATATATATATATATATATATATATATATATATATATATATATATATATATATATATATATATAATATATATATATATATATATATATATATATATATATATATATAATATATATATATATATATATATATATATATATATATATATATATATATATATATATATATATATATATATATATATATATATATATATATATATATATATATATATATATATATATATATATATATATATATATATATATATATATATATATATATATATATATATATATATATATATATATATATATATATATATATATATATATATATATATATATATATATATATATATATATATATATATATATATATATATATATATATATATATATATATATATATATATATATATATATATATATTATATATATATATATATATATATATATATATATATATATATATATATATATATATATATATATATATATATATATATATATATATATATATATATATATATATATATATATATATATATATATATATATATATATATATATATATATATATATATATATATATATATATATATATATATATATATATATATATATATATATATATATATATATATATATATATATATATATATATATATATATATATATATATATATATATATATATATATATATATATATATATATATATATATATATATATATATGCGTAAGGGTCCGTTTGAACTTGTCTTTGATCTTATAATCACGCCGCGGTGGCGATGAAGGCGCAGTGCTTGGTAGACGAACGTGAGCGTTGGAATTGGAGCTGGGATCGTGCAAGTCCAGCGTTGGAGTTTCATCATAATGGGCGGATAGTAGAGGCGAAGTCGCTTTGAGTGCACTTGTACGTGAACCTTCTGCTAATTCAATATTAGCCATTTTGGCGGGCATCGGATGTGGCTCCTGATCCTCAAGAGAGTCAGCAGTTCGTTGCAGGACTTGCGTTACTTGTTGGTTCTTCTTCTTCCGTTCGTAGTTGCGGGGTGTTGTAGTTGTGGCTGAAGCCGATGATGTAGTTGCGGCCGCTTTGGCTTCTTCGGCAGCGCCGGCTTTAGCTGAGAGGCTAGCGGCAATTTTGTTAATGTTATTGTTGTTGTTGCTGAGATTGTTGTTGTTTGCGCTCCGCTTCGAATGCCCTCGTCTCACTGCAGGCGGGGTTATCTGTTGATAGTCGTTTGCTATTGTCAATTGTTGTTGTATTAGCGTTTGCTGTCCTTGTTGTTTCTGTGGTGACCTCTGCTGTTGCTTCCTAGGATTACTGTTACTCACTGTCAACTGTTTGGGGTTGTTTCGTGAGTTTCTCCTGTCGGCTCTCAATTCAACGGAGCTCCCTCCGAGAGAAAGTGTAGCTCCCATGGCGTACAAGAAGTCTAACCCTAAAATAACTTGTCCAGATGCACGTGGGAAGATGAGAAACGGCATTCGGCAACATTTATCACCTATTCTCACGTCGAGCATAAGGGCTTCCTTGCTTGTGCATTCACCGCCGTTTGCTAGTTGTGCCCTCACGTTTACTGCGACTACGTTGTTCGGACTTCGATGTTGTTTGGCAAAATTTCCATTGATGAAGCTCTTTGTAGCCCCGGTGTCTATCGTCGCATTTATTTGTTCTCCGTCCACCGTAACTTTGGCGAAGATATGGTTACGCTCGTAACGTAACAACTTTACTGTTGGCGGAACGGGTTGCGATTTGACGGCCCCACTCGTCCCCGGTTGTGAGGGGTCCTTGCTCGTTTCCCGCTTGCTGTTGACAGCACTCAATTGTTCGGATATTCGTCTGGCTGCACTCCCAGCAGAACAGTACCTGTGGGTTCCGACAATTGCGTTGGATGTGTCCTTCTTGACCGCAGCGTCGACATGCTGTTTTGTGACTTATTTTGATGCCCATTTTTTGTGCTCGATCGCGTCGAGGTTCCGGTTGGCATCGTGGTAGCTGCTCACGTGGTGGTTGTTGTCGGCTGCGTTGTGGTGCTTCACGCAGTGTTTCCTGATCCGCTCTGATACTTTCATATTCTTGCGCACGAGTGATCAGTTCGTCCAGGAGAGAAATCGTCACGCCGTATGTATAGGCGGTAGTCGGGCAAACTATTGCGGAAGATACGTTCGTTCTGTCGGTCTTCGTCATAATGCGCACGTCCCATCAGATTTTGCAGGGCGATGGTATAATCCTTAAAGGCCTCTCTTGGCTTTTGCACCCGTTTTCGGATCTCATCGTCTAGATCTTCAAAATATCGGCTGGGGAGGAAAAATTTCAGAAAGTCTCGTTCGAATGCTTCAAACGTGACCCACTGCCTTTTGTTGTTTCGGTGCCAGGTTAATGCCTTGTCTGTGAGAAGCTGTGGCATTGTGCGAGGGAGTAAGTCCCGGTTGAGACCATACATGTCTGCCAGTTCCTTTACGCGCTCTATAAATCCCAACGGATCCTTATCGCCGTCGTATTTTACTGGCCACTTACGAACTTGTTCAATGACGATAACACATTGAGTTGACACAAAGGCGTTCATGTTATCTGCGCCGACAGATGGTTGTTCCGGGTGTCGTTCCATTTCCTCTACGTGGACGTGAGATGGTTGTGTTAACGTTGACTTCGATGTTTTTGGTAATGTGGAGCTTGCTGTCCCTTGCGTGTGCTTTATTTCCAATTCCTCCAGTCGTTTGCGGAATTCCGGGTTAGTGGTGCTATCAACTATGAAAGCTGCGAACCCTTTTCGCAGTTCGTCCACACTTCCAGTATCGTCAAGTTTAAATTCTGCCGCATATTGTTCTAGCTGGTCTTTGCGTAGGGTATAGATCCACCCTGACTTCGGCTTCATATCGATTCGTTGTGTTAAGGTCCCTGCTTGGGCGCCATGTAAGGAATCTCTAGCTGGGGTACGCTCAGTCTTCCCAGAGTCCTGTACAATATTTATTTTCTTGACCTTAACACAACACGTTTGATGGAGTTTGTTTTACTTTATTTTATTATTCAGTAAATTACAACTTCATCTTAGACTAATTATAACTAAGTCCTGTATTTTCTCCGCTTCGTCTAATTGCAGTGAAGTGGGGTAGTGGCAGACGTAGAAGTAATAGCTGCTTTGAAATTCAACGCCGGTTAAAACCTCGCGTTTACTTCGTCTAGGGTGGAGCACTCTCTTACGTGGTAGTGATGTCGGTTAAAACCTCACACCACCAATCAAGTAAGAAGTCTCAAAAGTCTAACTTGAAGCAATAGCTGCTTTGAAGTGAAACGCCGGTTAAAACCTCGCGTTTACTTCGTCTAGAGTGGAGCACTCTCTTACGTGGTAGTGATGTCGGTTAAAACCTCACACCACCAATCACGTAAGAAGTCTCAAAGTCAGGAACTGTCTGCCGTGGTCGCCACTGTCCGCGAATACTATACCCACTTACTCGCCTGCTCGTCCGCTGTTGTCGCCGCCGCTGTTGGTTATCGCAAGAGAGCGCCTGCTCGTCCGCTGTTGTCGCCGCCGCTGTTGAAATCGCAAGAGCGCCTGCTCGTCCGCTGTTGTCGCCGCCGCTGTTGAAATCGGCAGAGCTCGTGCTCGTCCGCTGTTGTCGCCGCCGCTGTTCAAATCACAAGAGAGCGTGCTCGTCCGCTGTTGTCGCCGCCGCTGTTGAAATCACAAGACCGGTTCCTCTGTGCACCGGCCTTTTATACATTTTTCATGCGAGCATCGACAAGTCCCGTATTTCGGCACTGTGTCGTGTTCGCGCATACGGAATTCCCGTATTTCGGCGTTGTGCCATGTTCGAGCATAACCACGTGTGGCGTGGTTTGGCTACATGTGCTCGCATGGTGTTGGTATATGGTGAGGGCGGTATTTTGTGTGACCTAAAATTGTTACAAAATTTAGGTCTTCACACCCCCCCCTTACTTCATGGTGCGCAATCTTACGGTTATTGACATGGGGTTAATTACGATTCGGTATGGTGGTATTTCGAATCGCGTTCGTTTCATTTTCCCAGTCCTATGATCTATCTGCACCCTCGCTGTTATTGCGTCTTTGACCGGTTGTGGTAAGTGTTGCCCCTTCACTCCATGTACCTAGTTCAGGTCGCAGAAAGTGAGGACAGTTGTAATGGGCCGTTTAGTTAATAACGCGGTCAATGATGTAGCGCCTCTCTTCCTCGTGCCTCCGTCGTTGTATTCTTCCTTCTCTTCATCTTGCAGTTCAGTACGTGAGTAAAGAGCTTCTAGTGGTTGTCTAGATAGCGCATCGGCTACGCCATTCAGTTTGCCCTTCCTGTCAACTTTAAAGCTGGTAATAGTGTCGGCCGGTGTAGCTGTGTCCGTGTCCATATCAAATAGATTGGGGATAGCTTGAGGCTTAATGACGCGAGTCAATTTGCCAACCACTGGTCTATTGTCGCGTGAAAGTGTACTTTTGCTCGACTCTTCATTGAAGTCTTCAAAAAGGCCGTCGGACGCTATTCGTATGGCTTGCTTGTCATTGAATTTCGGAGGCATTGCGTTGCAGGAAGCATCGCCGTTGGCTTCAGCACCCCACCGATGTTTGTACAGATGCTGTCGCTTGTTGACTGCAGACCGCTCGGGTTGGTCGCACTGAACAAGTACCCCACTTTTGAAAATCCTACCCTTTTTTTTGGATAAGACCAGTTTTACCGAACCGCGTTGCTGTTCCTCCTCAGCTGCGACTATGCCAGCAGTACCAGTGCCTTCAGCGGATACTTCTGCGCTCGGTGACGGGACCACCGCGTTACAGTTGACCTGGTTGTCCAGCGTAAGGGTCCGTTTGAACTTGTCTTTGATCTTATAATCACGCCGCGGTGGCGATGAAGGCGCAGTGCTTGGTAGACGAACGTGAGCGTTGGAATTGGAGCTGGGATCGTGCAAGTCCAGCGTTGGAGTTTCATCATAATGGGCGGATAGTAGAGGCGAAGTCGCTTTGAGTGCACTTGTACGTGAACCTTCTGCTAATTCAATATTAGCCATTTTGGCGGGCATCGGATGTGGCTCCTGATCCTCAAGAGAGTCAGCAGTTCGTTGCAGGACTTGCGTTACTTGTTGGTTCTTCTTCTTCCGTTCGTAGTTGCGGGGTGTTGTAGTTGTGGCTGAAGCCGATGATGTAGTTGCGGCCGCTTTGGCTTCTTCGGCAGCGCCGGCTTTAGCTGAGAGGCTAGCGGCAATTTTGTTAATGTTATTGTTGTTGTTGCTGAGATTGTTATTGTTTGCGCTCCGCTTCGAATGCCCTCGTCTCACTGCAGGCGGGGTTATCTGTTGATCGTCGTTTGCTATTGTCAATTGTTGTTGTATTAGCGTTTGCTGTCCTTGTTGTTTCTGTGGTGACCTCTGCTGTTGCTTCCTAGGATTACTGTTACTCACTGTCAACTGTTTGGGGTTGTTTCGTGAGTTTCTCCTGTCGGCTCTCAATTCAACGGAGCTCCCTCCGAGAGAAAGTGTAGCTCCCATGGCGTACAAGAAGTCTAACCCTAAAATAACTTGTCCAGATGCACGTGGGAAGATGAGAAACGGCATTCGGCAACATTTATCACCTATTCTCACGTCGAGCATAAGGGCTTCCTTGCTTGTGCATTCACCGCCGTTTGCTAGTTGTGCCCTCACGTTTACTGCGACTACGTTGTTCGGACTTCGATGTTGTTTGGCAAAATTTCCATTGATGAAGCTCTTTGTAGCCCCGGTGTCTATCGTCGCATTTATTTGTTCTCCGTCCACCGTAACTTTGGCGAAGATATGGTTACGCTCGTAACGTAACAACTTTACTGTTGGCGGAACGGGTTGCGATTTGACGGCCCCACTCGTCCCCGGTTGTGAGGGGGTCCTTGCTCGTTTCGCGCTTGCTGTTGACAGCACTCAATTGTTCGGATATTCGTCTGGCTGCACTCCCAGCAGAACAGTACCTGTGGGTTCCGACAATTGCGTTGGATGTGTCCTTCTTGACCGCAGCGTCGACATGCTGTTTTGTGACTTATTTTGATGCCCATTTTTTGTGCTCGATCGCGTCGAGGTTCCGGTTGGCATCGTGGTAGCTGCTCACGTGGTGGTTGTTGTCGGCTGCGTTGTGGTGCTTCACGCAGTGTATCCTGATCCGCTCTGATACTTTCATATTCTTGCGCACGAGTGATCAGTTCGTCCAGAGAGGAGAAATCGTCACGCCGTATGTATAGGCGGTAGTCGGGCAAACTATTGCGGAAGATACGTTCGTTCTGTCGGTCTTCGTCATAATGCGCACGTCCCATCAGATTTTGCAGGGCGATGGTATAATCCTTAAAGGCCTCTCTTGGCTTTTGCACCCGTTTTCGGATCTCATCGTCTAGATCTTCAAAATATCGGCTGGGGAGGAAAAATTTCAGAAAGTCTCGTTCGAATGCTTCAAACGTGACCCACTGCCTTTTGTTGTTTCGGTGCCAGGTTAATGCCTTGTCTGTGAGAAGCTGTGGCATTGTGCGAGGGAGTAAGTCCCGGTTGAGACCATACATGTCTGCCAGTTCCTTTACGCGCTCTATAAATCCCAACGGATCCTTATCGCCGTCGTATTTTACTGGCCACTTACGAACTTGTTCAATGACGATAACACATTGAGTTGACACAAAGGCGTTCATGTTATCTGCGCCGACAGATGGTTGTTCCTGGTGTCGTTCCATTTCCTCTACGTGGACGTGAGATGGTTGTGTTAACGTTGACTTCGATGTTTTTGGTAATGTGGAGCTTGCTGTCCCTTGCGTGTGCTTTATTTCCAATTCCTCCAGTCGTTTGCGGAATTCCGGGTTAGTGGTGCTATCAACTATGAAAGCTGCGAACCCTTTTCGCAGCTCGTCCACACTTCCAGTATCGTCAAGTTTAAATTCTGCCGCATATTGTTCTAGCTGGTCTTTGCGTAGGGTATAGATCCACCCTGACTTCGGCTTCATATCGATTCGTTGTGTTAAGGTCCCTGCTCGGGCGCCATGTAAGGAATCTCTAGCTGGGGTACGCTCAGTCTTCCCAGAGTCCTGTACAATATTTATTTTCTTGACCTTAACACAACACGTTTGATGGAGTTTGTTTTACTTTATTTTATTATTCAGTAAATTACAACTTCATCTTAGACTAATTATAACTAAGTCCTGTATTTTCTCCGCTTCGTCTAATTGCAGTGAAGTGGGGTAGTGGCAGACGTAGAAGTAATAGCTGCTTTGAAATTCAACGCCGGTTAAAACCTCGCGTTTACTTCGTCTAGGGTGGAGCACTCTCTTACGTGGTAGTGATGTCGGTTAAAACCTCACACCACCAATCAAGTAAGAAGTCTCAAAAGTCTAACTTGAAGCAATAGCTGCTTTGAAGTGAAACGCCGGTTAAAACCTCGCGTTTACTTCGTCTAGGGTGGAGCACTCTCTTACGTGGTAGTGATGTCGGTTAAAACCTCACACCACCAATCACGTAAGAAGTCTCAAAGTCAGGAACTGTCTGCCGTGGTCGCCACTGTCCGCGAATACTATACCCACTTACTCGCCTGCTCGTCCGCTGTTGTCGCCGCCGCTGTTGGTTATCGCAAGAGAGCGCCTGCTCGTCCGCTGTTGTCGCCGCCGCTGTTGAAATCGCAAGAGCGCCTGCTCGTCCGCTGTTGTCGCCGCCGCTGTTGAAATCGGCAGAGCTCGTGCTCGTCCGCTGTTGTCGCCGCCGCTGTTCAAATCACAAGAGAGCGTGCTCGTCCGCTGTTGTCGCCGCCGCTGTTGAAATCACAAGACCGGTTCCTCTGTGCACCGGCCTTTTATACATTTTTCATGCGAGCATCGACAAGTCCCGTATTTCGGCACTGTGTCGTGTTCGCGCATACGGAATTCCCGTATTTCGGCGTTGTGCCATGTTCGAGCATAACCACGTGTGGCGTGGTTTGGCTACATGTGCTCGCATGGTGTTGGTATATGGTGAGGGCGGTATTTTGTGTGACCTAAAATTGTTACAAAATTTAGGTCTTCACACCCCCCCCTTACTTCATGGTGCGCAATCTTACGGTTATTGACATGGGGTTAATTACGATTCGGTATGGTGGTATTTCGAATCGCGTTCGTTTCATTTTCCCAGTCCTATGATCTATCTGCACCCTCGCTGTTATTGCGTCTTTGACCGGTTGTGGTAAGTGTTGCCCCTTCACTCCATGTACCTAGTTCAGGTCGCAGAAAGTGAGGACAGTTGTAATGGGCCGTTTAGTTAATAACGCGGTCAATGATGTAGCGCCTCTCTTCCTCGTGCCTCCGTCGTTGTATTCTTCCTTCTCTTCATCTTGCAGTTCAGTACGTGAGTAAAGAGCTTCTAGTGGTTGTCTAGATAGCGCATCGGCTACGCCATTCAGTTTGCCCTTCCTGTCAACTTTAAAGCTGATAATAGTGTCGGCCGGTGTAGCTGTGTCCGTGTCCATATCAAATAGATTGGGGATAGCTTGAGGTTTAATGACGCGAGTCAATTTGCCAACCACTGGTCTATTGTCGCGTGAAAGTGTACTTTTGCTCGACTCTTCATTGAAGTCTTCAAAAAGGCCGTCGGACGCTATTCGTATGGCTTGCTTGTCATTGAATTTCGGAGGCATTGCGTTGCAGGAAGCATCGCCGTTGGCTTCAGCACCCCACCGATGTTTGTACAGATGCTGTCGCTTGTTGACTGCAGACCGCTCGGGTTGGTCGGACTGAACAAGTACCCCACTTTTGAAAATCCTACCCTTTTTTTTGGATAAGACCAGTTTTACCGAACCGCGTTGCTGTTCCTCCTCAGCTGCGACTATGCCAGCAGTACCAGTGCCTTCAGCGGATACTTGTGCGCTCGGTGACGGGACCACCGCGTTACAGTTGACCTGGTTGTCCAGCGTAAGGGTCCGTTTGAACTTGTCTTTGATCTTATAATCACGCCGCGGTGGCGATGAAGGCGCAGTGCTTGGTAGACGAACGTGAGCGTTGGAATTGGAGCTGGGATCGTGCAAGTCCAGCGTTGGAGTTTCATCATAATGGGTGGATAGTAGAGGCGAAGTCGCTTTGAGTGCACTTGTACGTGAACCTTCTGCTAATTCAATATTAGCCATTTTGGCGGGCATCGGATGTGGCTCCTGATCCTCAAGAGAGTCAGCAGTTCGTTGCAGGACTTGCGTTACTTGTTGGTTCTTCTTCTTCCGTTCGTAGTTGCGGGGTGTTGTAGTTGTGGCTGAAGCCGATGATGTAGTTGCGGCCGCTTTGGCTTCTTCGGCAGCGCCGGCTTTAGCTGAGAGGCTAGCGGCAATTTTGTTAATGTTATTGTTGTTGTTGCTGAGATTGTTATTGTTTGCGCTCCGCTTCGAATGCCCTCGTCTCACTGCAGGCGGGGTTATCTGTTGATCGTCGTTTGCTATTGTCAATTGTTGTTGTATTAGCGTTTGCTGTCCTTGTTGTTTCTGTGGTGACCTCTGCTGTTGCTTCCTAGGATTACTGTTACTCACTGTCAACTGTTTGGGGTTGTTTCGTGAGTTTCTCCTGTCGGCTCTCAATTCAACGGAGCTCCCTCCGAGAGAAAGTGTAGCTCCCATGGCGTACAAGAAGTCTAACCCTAAAATAACTTGTCCAGATGCACGTGGGAAGATGAGAAACGGCATTCGGCAACATTTATCACCTATTCTCACGTCGAGCATAAGGGCTTCCTTGCTTGTGCATTCACCGCCGTTTGCTAGTTGTGCCCTCACGTTTACTGCGACTACGTTGTTCGGACTTCGATGTTGTTTGGCAAAATTTCCATTGATGAAGCTCTTTGTAGCCCCGGTGTCTATCGTCGCATTTATTTGTTCTCCGTCCACCGTAACTTTGGCGAAGATATGGTTACGCTCGTAACGTAACAACTTTACTGTTGGCGGAACGGGTTGCGATTTGACGGCCCCACTCGTCCCCGGTTGTGAGGGGGTCCTTGCTCGTTTCGCGCTTGCTGTTGACAGCACTCAATTGTTCGGATATTCGTCTGGCTGCACTCCCAGCAGAACAGTACCTGTGGGTTCCGACAATTGCGTTGGATGTGTCCTTCTTGACCGCAGCGTCGACATGCTGTTTTGTGACTTATTTTGATGCCCATTTTTTGTGCTCGATCGCGTCGAGGTTCCGGTTGGCATCGTGGTAGCTGCTCACGTGGTGGTTGTTGTCGGCTGCGTTGTGGTGCTTCACGCAGTGTTTCCTGATCCGCTCTGATACTTTCATATTCTTGCGCACGAGTGATCAGTTCGTCCAGAGAGGAGAAATCGTCACGCCGTATGTATAGGCGGTAGTCGGGCAAACTATTGCGGAAGATACGTTCGTTCTGTCGGTCTTCGTCATAATGCGCACGTCCCATCAGATTTTGCAGGGCGATGGTATAATCCTTAAAGGCCTCTCTTGGCTTTTGCACCCGTTTTCGGATCTCATCGTCTAGATCTTCAAAATATCGGCTGGGGAGGAAAAATTTCAGAAAGTCTCGTTCGAATGCTTCAAACGTGACCCACTGCCTTTTGTTGTTTCGGTGCCAGGTTAATGCCTTGTCTGTGAGAAGCTGTGGCATTGTGCGAGGGAGTAAGTCCCGGTTGAGACCATACATGTCTGCCAGTTCCTTTACGCGCTCTATAAATCCCAACGGATCCTTATCGCCGTCGTATTTTACTGGCCACTTACGAACTTGTTCAATGACGATAACACATTGAGTTGACACAAAGGCGTTCATGTTATCTGCGCCGACAGATGGTTGTTCCTGGTGTCGTTCCATTTCCTCTACGTGGACGTGAGATGGTTGTGTTAACGTTGACTTCGATGTTTTTGGTAATGTGGAGCTTGCTGTCCCTTGCGTGTGCTTTATTTCCAATTCCTCCAGTCGTTTGCGGAATTCCGGGTTAGTGGTGCTATCAACTATGAAAGCTGCGAACCCTTTTCGCAGTTCGTCCACACTTCCAGTATCGTCAAGTTTAAATTCTGCCGCATATTGTTCTAGCTGGTCTTTGCGTAGGGTATAGATCCACCCTGACTTCGGCTTCATATCGATTCGTTGTGTTAAGGTCCCTGCTCGGGCGCCATGTAAGGAATCTCTAGCTGGGGTACGCTCAGTCTTCCCAGAGTCCTGTACAATATTTATTTTCTTGACCTTAACACAACACGTTTGATGGAGTTTGTTTTACTTTATTTTATTATTCAGTAAATTACAACTTCATCTTAGACTAATTATAACTAAGTCCTGTATTTTCTCCGCTTCGTCTAATTGCAGTGAAGTGGGGTAGTGGCAGACGTAGAAGTAATAGCTGCTTTGAAATTCAACGCCGGTTAAAACCTCGCGTTTACTTCGTCTAGGGTGGAGCACTCTCTTACGTGGTAGTGATGTCGGTTAAAACCTCACACCACCAATCACGTAAGAAGTCTCAAAAGTCTAACTTGAAGCAATAGCTGCTTTGAAGTGAAACGCCGGTTAAAACCTCGCGTTTACTTCGTCTAGGGTGGAGCACTCTCTTACGTGGTAGTGATGTCGGTTAAAACCTCACACCACCAATCACGTAAGAAGTCTCAAAGTCAGGAACTGTCTGCCGTGGTCGCCACTGTCCGCGAATACTATACCCACTTACTCGCCTGCTCGTCCGCTGTTGTCGCCGCCGCTGTTGGTTATCGCAAGAGAGCGCCTGCTCGTCCGCTGTTGTCGCCGCCGCTGTTGAAATCGCAAGAGCGCCTGCTCGTCCGCTGTTGTCGCCGCCGCTGTTGAAATCGGCAGAGCTCGTGCTCGTCCGCTGTTGTCGCCGCCGCTGTTCAAATCACAAGAGAGCGTGCTCGTCCGCTGTTGTCGCCGCCGCTGTTGAAATCACAAGACCGGTTCCTCTGTGCACCGGCCTTTTATACATTTTTCATGCGAGCATCGACAAGTCCCGTATTTCGGCACTGTGTCGTGTTCGCGCATACGGAATTCCCGTATTTCGGCGTTGTGCCATGTTCGAGCATAACCACGTGTGGCGTGGTTTGGCTACATGTGCTCGCATGGTGTTGGTATATGGTGAGGGCGGTATTTTGTGTGACCTAAAATTGTTACAAAATTTAGGTCTTCACACCCCCCCCTTACTTCATGGTGCGCAATCTTACGGTTATTGACATGGGGTTAATTACGATTCGGTATGGTGGTATTTCGAATCGCGTTCGTTTCATTTTCCCAGTCCTATGATCTATCTGCACCCTCGCTGTTATTGCGTCTTTGACCGGTTGTGGTAAGTGTTGCCCCTTCACTCCATGTACCTAGTTCAGGTCGCAGAAAGTGAGGACAGTTGTAATGGGCCGTTTAGTTAATAACGCGGTCAATGATGTAGCGCCTCTCTTCCTCGTGCCTCCGTCGTTGTATTCTTCCTTCTCTTCATCTTGCAGTTCAGTACGTGAGTAAAGAGCTTCTAGTGGTTGTCTAGATAGCGCATCGGCTACGCCATTCAGTTTGCCCTTCCTGTCAACTTTAAAGCTGGTAATAGTGTCGGCCGGTGTAGCTGTGTCCGTGTCCATATCAAATAGATTGGGGATAGCTTGAGGCTTAATGACGCGAGTCAATTTGCCAACCACTGGTCTATTGTCGCGTGAAAGTGTACTTTTGCTCGACTCTTCATTGAAGTCTTCAAAAAGGCCGTCGGACGCTATTCGTATGGCTTGCTTGTCATTGAATTTCGGAGGCATTGCGTTGCAGGAAGCATCACCGTTGGCTTCAGCACCCCACCGATGTTTGTACAGATGCTGTCGCTTGTTGACTGCAGACCGCTCGGGTTGGTCGGACTGAACAAGTACCCCACTTTTGAAAATCCTACCCTTTTTTTTGGATAAGACCAGTTTTACCGAACCGCGTTGCTGTTCCTCCTCAGCTGCGACTATGCCAGCAGTACCAGTGCCTTCAGCGGATACTTCTGCGCTCGGTGACGGGACCACCGCGTTACAGTTGACCTGGTTGTCCAGCGTAAGGGTCCGTTTGAACTTGTCTTTGATCTTATAATCACGCCGCGGTGGCGATGAAGGCGCAGTGCTTGGTAGACGAACGTGAGCGTTGGAATTGGAGCTGGGATCGTGCAAGTCCAGCGTTGGAGTTTCATCATAATGGGCGGATAGTAGAGGCGAAGTCGCTTTGAGTGCACTTGTACGTGAACCTTCTGCTAATTCAATATTAGCCATTTTGGCGGGCATCGGATGTGGCTCCTGATCCTCAAGAGAGTCAGCAGTTCGTTGCAGGACTTGCGTTACTTGTTGGTTCTTCTTCTTCCGTTCGTAGTTGCGGGGTGTTGTAGTTGTGGCTGAAGCCGATGATGTAGTTGCGGCCGCTTTGGCTTCTTCGGCAGCGCCGGCTTTAGCTGAGAGGCTAGCGGCAATTTTGTTAATGTTATTGTTGTTGTTGCTGAGATTGTTATTGTTTGCGCTCCGCTTCGAATGCCCTCGTCTCACTGCAGGCGGGGTTATCTGTTGATCGTCGTTTGCTATTGTCAATTGTTGTTGTATTAGCGTTTGCTGTCCTTGTTGTTTCTGTGGTGACCTCTGCTGTTGCTTCCTAGGATTACTGTTACTCACTGTCAACTGTTTGGGGTTGTTTCGTGAGTTTCTCCTGTCGGCTCTCAATTCAACGGAGCTCCCTCCGAGAGAAAGTGTAGCTCCCATGGCGTACAAGAAGTCTAACCCTAAAATAACTTGTCCAGATGCACGTGGGAAGATGAGAAACGGCATTCGGCAACATTTATCACCTATTCTCACGTCGAGCATAAGGGCTTCCTTGCTTGTGCATTCACCGCCGTTTGCTAGTTGTGCCCTCACGTTTACTGCGACTACGTTGTTCGGACTTCGATGTTGTTTGGCAAAATTTCCATTGATGAAGCTCTTTGTAGCCCCGGTGTCTATCGTCGCATTTATTTGTTCTCCGTCCACCGTAACTTTGGCGAAGATATGGTTACGCTCGTAACGTAACAACTTTACTGTTGGCGGAACGGGTTGCGATTTGACGGCCCCACTCGTCCCCGGTTGTGAGGGGGTCCTTGCTCGTTTCCCGCTTGCTGTTGACAGCACTCAATTGTTCGGATATTCGTCTGGCTGCACTCCCAGCAGAACAGTACCTGTGGGTTCCGACAATTGCGTTGGATGTGTCCTTCTTGACCGCAGCGTCGACATGCTGTTTTGTGACTTATTTTGATGCCCATTTTTTGTGCTCGATCGCGTCGAGGTTCCGGTTGGCATCGTGGTAGCTGCTCACGTGGTGGTTGTTGTCGGCTGCGTTGTGGTGCTTCACGCAGTGTTTCCTGATCCGCTCTGATACTTTCATATTCTTGCGCACGAGTGATCAGTTCGTCCAGAGAGGAGAAATCGTCACGCCGTATGTATAGGCGGTAGTCGGGCAAACTATTGCGGAAGATACGTTCGTTCTGTCGGTCTTCGTCATAATGCGCACGTCCCATCAGATTTTGCAGGGCGATGGTATAATCCTTAAAGGCCTCTCTTGGCTTTTGCACCCGTTTTCGGATCTCATCGTCTAGATCTTCAAAATATCGGCTGGGGAGGAAAAATTTCAGAAAGTCTCGTTCGAATGCTTCAAACGTGACCCACTGCCTTTTGTTGTTTCGGTGCCAGGTTAATGCCTTGTCTGTGAGAAGCTGTGGCATTGTGCGAGGGAGTAAGTCCCGGTTGAGACCATACATGTCTGCCAGTTCCTTTACGCGCTCTATAAATCCCAACGGATCCTTATCGCCGTCGTATTTTACTGGCCACTTACGAACTTGTTCAATGACGATAACACATTGAGTTGACACAAAGGCGTTCATGTTATCTGCGCCGACAGATGGTTGTTCCTGGTGTCGTTCCATTTCCTCTACGTGGACGTGAGATGGTTGTGTTAACGTTGACTTCGATGTTTTTGGTAATGTGGAGCTTGCTGTCCCTTGCGTGTGCTTTATTTCCAATTCCTCCAGTCGTTTGCGGAATTCCGGGTTAGTGGTGCTATCAACTATGAAAGCTGCGAACCCTTTTCGCAGTTCGTCCACACTTCCAGTATCGTCAAGTTTAAATTCTGCCGCATATTGTTCTAGCTGGTCTTTGCGTAGGGTATAGATCCACCCTGACTTCGGCTTCATATCGATTCGTTGTGTTAAGGTCCCTGCTCGGGCGCCATGTAAGGAATCTCTAGCTGGGGTACGCTCAGTCTTCCCAGAGTCCTGTACAATATTTATTTTCTTGACCTTAACACAACACGTTTGATGGAGTTTGTTTTACTTTATTTTATTATTCAGTAAATTACAACTTCATCTTAGACTAATTATAACTAAGTCCTGTATTTTCTCCGCTTCGTCTAATTGCAGTGAAGTGGGGTAGTGGCAGACGTAGAAGTAATAGCTGCTTTGAAATTCAACGCCGGTTAAAACCTCGCGTTTACTTCGTCTAGGGTGGAGCACTCTCTTACGTGGTAGTGATGTCGGTTAAAACCTCACACCACCAATCAAGTAAGAAGTCTCAAAAGTCTAACTTGAAGCAATAGCTGCTTTGAAGTGAAACGCCGGTTAAAACCTCGCGTTTACTTCGTCTAGGGTGGAGCACTCTCTTACGTGGTAGTGATGTCGGTTAAAACCTCACACCACCAATCACGTAAGAAGTCTCAAAGTCAGGAACTGTCTGCCGTGGTCGCCACTGTCCGCGAATACTATACCCACTTACTCGCCTGCTCGTCCGCTGTTGTCGCCGCCGCTGTTGGTTATCGCAAGAGAGCGCCTGCTCGTCCGCTGTTGTCGCCGCCGCTGTTGAAATCGCAAGAGCGCCTGCTCGTCCGCTGTTGTCGCCGCCGCTGTTGAAATCGGCAGAGCTCGTGCTCGTCCGCTGTTGTCGCCGCCGCTGTTCAAATCACAAGAGAGCGTGCTCGTCCGCTGTTGTCGCCGCCGCTGTTGAAATCACAAGACCGGTTCCTCTGTGCACCGGCCTTTTATACATTTTTCATGCGAGCATCGACAAGTCCCGTATTTCGGCACTGTGTCGTGTTCGCGCATACGGAATTCCCGTATTTCGGCGTTGTGCCATGTTCGAGCATAACCACGTGTGGCGTGGTTTGGCTACATGTGCTCGCATGGTGTTGGTATATGGTGAGGGCGGTATTTTGTGTGACCTAAAATTGTTACAAAATTTAGGTCTTCACACCCCCCCCCCCCCCTTACTTCATGGTGCGCAATCTTACGGTTATTGACGTGGGGTTAATGACGATTCGGTATGGTGGTATTTCGAATCGCGTTCGTTTCATTTTCCCAGTCCTATGATCTATCTGCACCCTCGCTGTTATTGCGTCTTTGACCGGTTGTGGTAAGTGTTGCCCCTTCTCTCCATGTACCTCGTTCAGGTTGCAGAAAGTGAGGACAGTTGTAATGGGCCGTTTAGTTAATAACGCGGTCAATGATGTAGCGCCTCTCTTCCTCGTGCCTCCGTCGTTGTATTCTTCCTTCTCTTCATCTTGCAGTTCAGTACGTGAGTAAAGAGCTTCTAGTGGTTGTCTAGATAGCGCATCGGCTACGCCATTCAGTTTGCCCTTCCTGTCAACTTTAAAGCTGGTAATAGTGTCGGCCGGTGTAGCTGTGTCCGTGTCCATATCAAATAGATTGGGGATAGCTTGAGGCTTAATGACGCGAGTCAATTTGCCAACCACTTGTCTATTGTCGCGTGAAAGTGTACTTTTGCTCGACTCTTCATTGAAGTCTTCAAAAAGGCCGTCGGACGCTATTCGTATGGCTTGCTTGTCATTGAATTTCGGAGGCATTGCGTTGCAGGAAGCATCGCCGTTGGCTTCAGCACCCCACCGATGTTTGTACAGATGCTGTCTGTCGCTTGTTGACTGCAGACCGCTCGGGTTGGTCGGACTGAACAAGTACCCCACTTTTGAAAATCCTACCCTTCTTTTTGGATAAGACCAGTTTTACCGAACCGCGTTGCTGTTCCTCCTCAGCTGCGACTATGCCAGCAGTACCAGTGCCTTCAGCGGATACTTGTGCGCTCGGTGACGGGACCACCGCGTTACAGTTGACCTGGTTGTCCAGCGTAAGGGTCCGTTTGAACTTGTCTTTGATCTTATAATCACGCCGCGGTGGCGATGAAGGCGCAGTGCTTGGTAGACGAACGTGAGCGTTGGAATTGGAGCTGAGATCGTGCAAGTCCAGCGTTGGAGTTTCATCATAATGGGCGGATAGTAGAGGCGAAGTCGCTTTGAGTGCACTTGTACGTGAACCTTCTGCTAATTCAATATTAGCCATTTTGGCGGGCAATGGATGTGGCTCCTGATCCTCAAGAGAGTCAGCAGTTCGTTGCAGGACTTGCGTTACTTGTTGGTTCTTCTTCTTCCGTTCGTAGTTGCGGGGTGTTGTAGTTGTGGCTGAAGCCGATGATGTAGTTGCGGCCGCTTTGGCTTCTTCGGCAGCGCCGGCTTTAGCTGAGAGGCTAGCGGCAATTTTGTTAATGTTATTGTTGTTGTTGCTGAGATTGTTATTGTTTGCGCTCCGCTTCGAATGCCCTCGTCTCACTGCAGGCGGGGTTATCTGTTGATCGTCGTTTGCTATTGTCAATTGTTGTTGTATTAGCGTTTGCTGTCCTTGTTGTTTCTGTGGTGACCTCTGCTGTTGCTTCCTAGGATTACTGTTACTCACTGTCAACTGTTTGGGGTTGTTTCGTGAGTTTCTCCTGTCGGCTCTCAATTCAACGGAGCTCCCTCCGAGAGAAAGTGTAGCTCCCATGGCGTACAAGAAGTCTAACCCTAAAATAACTTGTCCAGATGCACGTGGGAAGATGAGAAACGGCATTCGGCAACATTTATCACCTATTCTCACGTCGAGCATAAGGGCTTCCTTGCTTGTGCATTCACCGCCGTTTGCTAGTTGTGCCCTCACGTTTACTGCGACTACGTTGTTCGGACTTCGATGTTGTTTGGCAAAATTTCCATTGATGAAGCTCTTTGTAGCCCCGGTGTCTATCGTCGCATTTATTTGTTCTCCGTCCACCGTAACTTTGGCGAAGATATGGTTACGCTCATAACGTAACAACTTTACTGTGTCGTTCCATTTCCTCTACGTGGACGTGAGATGGTTGTGTTAACGTTGACTTCGATGTTTTTGGTAATGTGGAGCTTGCTGTCCCTTGCGTGTGCTTTATTTCCAATTCCTCCAGTCGTTTGCGGAATTCCGGGTTAGTGGTGCTATCAACTATGAAAGCTGCGAACCCTTTTCGCAGTTCGTCCACACTTCCAGTATCGTCAAGTTTAAATTCTGCCGCATATTGTTCTAGCTGGTCTTTGCGTAGGGTATAGATCCACCCTGACTTCGGCTTCATATCGATTCGTTGTGTTAAGGTCCCTGCTCGGGCGCCATGTAAGGAATCTCTAGCTGGGGTACGCTCACTCTTCCCAGAGTCCTGTACAATATTTATTTTCTTGACCTTAACACAACACGTTTGATGGAGTTTGTTTTACTTTATTTTATTATTCAGTAAATTACAACTTCATCTTAGACTAATTATAACTAAGTCCTGTATTTTCTCCGCTTCGTCTAATTGCAGTGAAGTGGGGTAGTGGCAGACGTAGAAGTAATAGCTGCTTTGAAATTCAACGCCGGTTAAAACCTCGCGTTTACTTCGTCTAGGGTGGAGCACTCTCTTACGTGGTAGTGATGTCGGTTAAAACCTCACACCACCAATCAAGTAAGAAGTCTCAAAAGTCTAACTTGAAGCAATAGCTGCTTTGAAGTGAAACGCCGGTTAAAACCTCGCGTTTACTTCGTCTAGGGTGGAGCACTCTCTTACGTGGTAGTGATGTCGGTTAAAACCTCACACCACCAATCACGTAAGAAGTCTCAAAGTCAGGAACTGTCTGCCGTGGTCGCCACTGTCCGCGAATACTATACCCACTTACTCGCCTGCTCGTCCGCTGTTGTCGCCGCCGCTGTTGGTTATCGCAAGAGAGCGCCTGCTCGTCCGCTGTTGTCGCCGCCGCTGTTGAAATCGCAAGAGCGCCTGCTCGTCCGCTGTTGTCGCCGCCGCTGTTGAAATCGGCAGAGCTCGTGCTCGTCCGCTGTTGTCGCCGCCGCTGTTCAAATCACAAGAGAGCGTGCTCGTCCGCTGTTGTCGCCGCCGCTGTTGAAATCACAAGACCGGTTCCTCTGTGCACCGGCCTTTTATACATTTTTCATGCGAGCATCGACAAGTCCCGTATTTCGGCACTGTGTCGTGTTCGCGCATACGGAATTCCCGTATTTCGGCGTTGTGCCATGTTCGAGCATAACCACGTGTGGCGTGGTTTGGCTACATGTGCTCGCATGGTGTTGGTATATGGTGAGGGCGGTATTTTGTGTGACCTAAAATTGTTACAAAATTTAGGTCTTCACACCCCCCCCCCTTACTTCATGGTGCGCAATCTTACGGTTATTGACGTGGGGTTAATGACGATTCGGTATGGTGGTATTTCGAATCGCGTTCGTTTCATTTTCCCAGTCCTATGATCTATCTGCACCCTCGCTGTTATTGCGTCTTTGACCGGTTGTGGTAAGTGTTGCCCCTTCTCTCCATGTACCTCGTTCAGGTCGCAGAAAGTGAGGACAGTTGTAATGGGCCGTTTAGTTAATAACGCGGTCAATGATGTAGCGCCTCTCTTCCTCGTGCCTCCGTCGTTGTATTCTTCCTTCTCTTCATCTTGCAGTTCAGTACGTGAGTAAAGAGCTTCTAGTGGTTGTCTAGATAGCGCATCGGCTACGCCATTCAGTTTGCCCTTCCTGTCAACTTTAAAGCTGGTAATAGTGTCGGCCGGTGTAGCTGTGTCCGTGTCCATATCAAATAGATTGGGGATAGCTTGAGGCTTAATGACGCGAGTCAATTTGCCAACCACTTGTCTATTGTCGCGTGAAAGTGTACTTTTGCTCGACTCTTCATTGAAGTCTTCAAAAAGGCCGTCGGACGCTATTCGTATGGCTTGCTTGTCATTGAATTTCGGAGGCATTGCGTTGCAGGAAGCATCGCCGTTGGCTTCAGCACCCCACCGATGTTTGTACAGATGCTGTCGCTTGTTGACTGCAGACCGCTCGGGTTGGTCGGACTGAACAAGTACCCCACTTTTGAAAATCCTACCCTTCTTTTTGGATAAGACCAGTTTTACCGAACCGCGTTGCTGTTCCTCCTCAGCTGCGACTATGCCAGCAGTACCAGTGCCTTCAGCGGATACTTGTGCGCTCGGTGACGGGACCACCGCGTTACAGTTGACCTGGTTGTCCAGCGTAAGGGTCCGTTTGAACTTGTCTTTGATCTTATAATCACGCCGCGGTGGCGATGAAGGCGCAGTGCTTGGTAGACGAACGTGAGCGTTGGAATTGGAGCTGGGATCGTGCAAGTCCAGCGTTGGAGTTTCATCATAATGGGCGGATAGTAGAGGCGAAGTCGCTTTGAGTGCACTTGTACGTGAACCTTCTGCTAATTCAATATTAGCCATTTTGGCGGGCAACGGATGTGGCTCCTGATCCTCAAGAGAGTCAGCAGTTCGTTGCAGGACTTGCGTTACTTGTTGGTTCTTCTTCTTCCGTTCGTAGTTGCGGGGTGTTGTAGTTGTGGCTGAAGCCGATGATGTAGTTGCGGCCGCTTTGGCTTCTTCGGCAGCGCCGGCTTTAGCTGAGAGGCTAGCGGCAATTTTGTTAATGTTATTGTTGTTGTTGCTGAGATTGTTATTGTTTGCGCTCCGCTTCGAATGCCCTCGTCTCACTGCAGGCGGGGTTATCTGTTGATCGTCGTTTGCTATTGTCAATTGTTGTTGTATTAGCGTTTGCTGTCCTTGTTGTTTCTGTGGTGACCTCTGCTGTTGCTTCCTAGGATTACTGTTACTCACTGTCAACTGTTTGGGGTTGTTTCGTGAGTTTCTCCTGTCGGCTCTCAATTCAACGGAGCTCCCTCCGAGAGAAAGTGTAGCTCCCATGGCGTACAAGAAGTCTAACCCTAAAATAACTTGTCCAGATGCACGTGGGAAGATGAGAAACGGCATTCGGCAACATTTATCACCTATTCTCACGTCGAGCATAAGGGCTTCCTTGCTTGTGCATTCACCGCCGTTTGCTAGTTGTGCCCTCACGTTTACTGCGACTACGTTGTTCGGACTTCGATGTTGTTTGGCAAAATTTCCATTGATGAAGCTCTTTGTAGCCCCGGTGTCTATCGTCGCATTTATTTGTTCTCCGTCCACCGTAACTTTGGCGAAGATATGGTTACGCTCATAACGTAACAACTTTACTGTGTCGTTCCATTTCCTCTACGTGGACGTGAGATGGTTGTGTTAACGTTGACTTCGATGTTTTTGGTAATGTGGAGCTTGCTGTCCCTTGCGTGTGCTTTATTTCCAATTCCTCCAGTCGTTTGCGGAATTCCGGGTTAGTGGTGCTATCAACTATGAAAGCTGCGAACCCTTTTCGCAGTTCGTCCACACTTCCAGTATCGTCAAGTTTAAATTCTGCCGCATATTGTTCTAGCTGGTCTTTGCGTAGGGTATAGATCCACCCTGACTTCGGCTTCATATCGATTCGTTGTGTTAAGGTCCCTGCTCGGGCGCCATGTAAGGAATCTCTAGCTGGGGTACGCTCAGTCTTCCCAGAGTCCTGTACAATATTTATTTTCTTGACCTTAACACAACACGTTTGATGGAGTTTGTTTTACTTTATTTTATTATTCAGTAAATTACAACTTCATCTTAGACTAATTATAACTAAGTCCTGTATTTTCTCCGCTTCGTCTAATTGCAGTGAAGTGGGGTAGTGGCAGACGTAGAAGTAATAGCTGCTTTGAAATTCAACGCCGGTTAAAACCTCGCGTTTACTTCGTCTAGGGTGGAGCACTCTCTTACGTGGTAGTGATGTCGGTTAAAACCTCACACCACCAATCAAGTAAGAAGTCTCAAAAGTCTAACTTGAAGCAATAGCTGCTTTGAAGTGAAACGCCGGTTAAAACCTCGCGTTTACTTCGTCTAGGGTGGAGCACTCTCTTACGTGGTAGTGATGTCGGTTAAAACCTCACACCACCAATCACGTAAGAAGTCTCAAAGTCAGGAACTGTCTGCCGTGGTCGCCACTGTCCGCGAATACTATACCCACTTACTCGCCTGCTCGTCCGCTGTTGTCGCCGCCGCTGTTGGTTATCGCAAGAGAGCGCCTGCTCGTCCGCTGTTGTCGCCGCCGCTGTTGAAATCGCAAGAGCGCCTGCTCGTCCGCTGTTGTCGCCGCCGCTGTTGAAATCGGCAGAGCTCGTGCTCGTCCGCTGTTGTCGCCGCCGCTGTTCAAATCACAAGAGAGCGTGCTCGTCCGCTGTTGTCGCCGCCGCTGTTGAAATCACAAGACCGGTTCCTCTGTGCACCGGCCTTTTATACATTTTTCATGCGAGCATCGACAAGTCCCGTATTTCGGCACTGTGTCGTGTTCGCGCATACGGAATTCCCGTATTTCGGCGTTGTGCCATGTTCGAGCATAACCACGTGTGGCGTGGTTTGGCTACATGTGCTCGCATGGTGTTGGTATATGGTGAGGGCGGTATTTTGTGTGACCTAAAATTGTTACAAAATTTAGGTCTTCACACCCCCCCCCCCCTTACTTCATGGTGCGCAATCTTACGGTTATTGACGTGGGGTTAATGACGATTCGGTATGGTGGTATTTCGAATCGCGTTCGTTTCATTTTCCCAGTCCTATGATCTATCTGCACCCTCGCTGTTATTGCGTCTTTGACCGGTTGTGGTAAGTGTTGCCCCTTCTCTCCATGTACCTCGTTCAGGTCGCAGAAAGTGAGGACAGTTGTAATGGGCCGTTTAGTTAATAACGCGGTCAATGATGTAGCGCCTCTCTTCCTCGTGCCTCCGTCGTTGTATTCTTCCTTCTCTTCATCTTGCAGTTCAGTACGTGAGTAAAGAGCTTCTAGTGGTTGTCTAGATAGCGCATCGGCTACGCCATTCAGTTTGCCCTTCCTGTCAACTTTAAAGCTGGTAATAGTGTCGGCCGGTGTAGCTGTGTCCGTGTCCATATCAAATAGATTGGGGATAGCTTGAGGCTTAATGACGCGAGTCAATTTGCCAACCACTTGTCTATTGTCGCGTGAAAGTGTACTTTTGCTCGACTCTTCATTGAAGTCTTCAAAAAGGCCGTCGGACGCTATTCGTATGGCTTGCTTGTCATTGAATTTCGGAGGCATTGCGTTGCAGGAAGCATCGCCGTTGGCTTCAGCACCCCACCGATGTTTGTACAGATGCTGTCGCTTGTTGACTGCAGACCGCTCGGGTTGGTCGGACTGAACAAGTACCCCACTTTTGAAAATCCTACCCTTCTTTTTGGATAAGACCAGTTTTACCGAACCGCGTTGCTGTTCCTCCTCAGCTGCGACTATGCCAGCAGTACCAGTGCCTTCAGCGGATACTTGTGCGCTCGGTGACGGGACCACCGCGTTACAGTTGACCTGGTTGTCCAGCGTAAGGGTCCGTTTGAACTTGTCTTTGATCTTATAATCACGCCGCGGTGGCGATGAAGGCGCAGTGCTTGGTAGACGAACGTGAGCGTTGGAATTGGAGCTGGGATCGTGCAAGTCCAGCGTTGGAGTTTCATCATAATGGGCGGATAGTAGAGGCGAAGTCGCTTTGAGTGCACTTGTACGTGAACCTTCTGCTAATTCAATATTAGCCATTTTGGCGGGCAACGGATGTGGCTCCTGATCCTCAAGAGAGTCAGCAGTTCGTTGCAGGACTTGCGTTACTTGTTGGTTCTTCTTCTTCCGTTCGTAGTTGCGGGGTGTTGTACTTGTGGCTGAAGCCGATGATGTAGTTGCGGCCGCTTTGGCTTCTTCGGCAGCGCCGGCTTTAGCTGAGAGGCTAGCGGCAATTTTGTTAATGTTATTGTTGTTGTTGCTGAGATTGTTATTGTTTGCGCTCCGCTTCGAATGCCCTCGTCTCACTGCAGGCGGGGTTATCTGTTGATCGTCGTTTGCTATTGTCAATTGTTGTTGTATTAGCGTTTGCTGTCCTTGTTGTTTCTGTGGTGACCTCTGCTGTTGCTTCCTAGGATTACTGTTACTCACTGTCAACTGTTTGGGGTTGTTTCGTGAGTTTCTCCTGTCGGCTCTCAATTCAACGGAGCTCCCTCCGAGAGAAAGTGTAGCTCCCATGGCGTACAAGAAGTCTAACCCTAAAATAACTTGTCCAGATGCACGTGGGAAGATGAGAAACGGCATTCGGCAACATTTATCACCTATTCTCACGTCGAGCATAAGGGCTTCCTTGCTTGTGCATTCACCGCCGTTTGCTAGTTGTGCCCTCACGTTTACTGCGACTACGTTGTTCGGACTTCGATGTTGTTTGGCAAAATTTCCATTGATGAAGCTCTTTGTAGCCCCGGTGTCTATCGTCGCATTTATTTGTTCTCCGTCCACCGTAACTTTGGCGAAGATATGGTTACGCTCATAACGTAACAACTTTACTGTGTCGTTCCATTTCCTCTACGTGGACGTGAGATGGTTGTGTTAACGTTGACTTCGATGTTTTTGGTAATGTGGAGCTTGCTGTCCCTTGCGTGTGCTTTATTTCCAATTCCTCCAGTCGTTTGCGGAATTCCGGGTTAGTGGTGCTATCAACTATGAAAGCTGCGAACCCTTTTCGCAGTTCGTCCACACTTCCAGTATCGTCAAGTTTAAATTCTGCCGCATATTGTTCTAGCTGGTCTTTGCGTAGGGTATAGATCCACCCTGACTTCGGCTTCATATCGATTCGTTGTGTTAAGGTCCCTGCTCGGGCGCCATGTAAGGAATCTCTAGCTGGGGTACGCTCAGTCTTCCCAGAGTCCTGTACAATATTTATTTTCTTGACCTTAACACAACACGTTTGATGGAGTTTGTTTTACTTTATTTTATTATTCAGTAAATTACAACTTCATCTTAGACTAATTATAACTAAGTCCTGTATTTTCTCCGCTTCGTCTAATTGCAGTGAAGTGGGGTAGTGGCAGACGTAGAAGTAATAGCTGCTTTGAAATTCAACGCCGGTTAAAACCTCGCGTTTACTTCGTCTAGGGTGGAGCACTCTCTTACGTGGTAGTGATGTCGGTTAAAACCTCACACCACCAATCAAGTAAGAAGTCTCAAAAGTCTAACTTGAAGCAATAGCTGCTTTGAAGTGAAACGCCGGTTAAAACCTCGCGTTTACTTCGTCTAGGGTGGAGCACTCTCTTACGTGGTAGTGATGTCGGTTAAAACCTCACACCACCAATCACGTAAGAAGTCTCAAAGTCAGGAACTGTCTGCCGTGGTCGCCACTGTCCGCGAATACTATACCCACTTACTCGCCTGCTCGTCCGCTGTTGTCGCCGCCGCTGTTGGTTATCGCAAGAGAGCGCCTGCTCGTCCGCTGTTGTCGCCGCCGCTGTTGAAATCGCAAGAGCGCCTGCTCGTCCGCTGTTGTCGCCGCCGCTGTTGAAATCGGCAGAGCTCGTGCTCGTCCGCTGTTGTCGCCGCCGCTGTTCAAATCACAAGAGAGCGTGCTCGTCCGCTGTTGTCGCCGCCGCTGTTGAAATCACAAGACCGGTTCCTCTGTGCACCGGCCTTTTATACATTTTTCATGCGAGCATCGACAAGTCCCGTATTTCGGCACTGTGTCGTGTTCGCGCATACGGAATTCCCGTATTTCGGCGTTGTGCCATGTTCGAGCATAACCACGTGTGGCGTGGTTTGGCTACATGTGCTCGCATGGTGTTGGTATATGGTGAGGGCGGTATTTTGTGTGACCTAAAATTGTTACAAAATTTAGGTCTTCACACCCCCCCCCCCCCCTTACTTCATGGTGCGCAATCTTACGGTTATTGACGTGGGGTTAATGACGATTCGGTATGGTGGTATTTCGAATCGCGTTCGTTTCATTTTCCCAGTCCTATGATCTATCTGCACCCTCGCTGTTATTGCGTCTTTGACCGGTTGTGGTAAGTGTTGCCCCTTCTCTCCATGTACCTCGTTCAGGTCGCAGAAAGTGAGGACAGTTGTAATGGGCCGTTTAGTTAATAACGCGGTCAATGATGTAGCGCCTCTCTTCCTCGTGCCTCCGTCGTTGTATTCTTCCTTCTCTTCATCTTGCAGTTCAGTACGTGAGTAAAGAGCTTCTAGTGGTTGTCTAGATAGCGCATCGGCTACGCCATTCAGTTTGCCCTTCCTGTCAACTTTAAAGCTGGTAATAGTGTCGGCCGGTGTAGCTGTGTCCGTGTCCATATCAAATAGATTGGGGATAGCTTGAGGCTTAATGACGCGAGTCAATTTGCCAACCACTTGTCTATTGTCGCGTGAAAGTGTACTTTTGCTCGACTCTTCATTGAAGTCTTCAAAAAGGCCGTCGGACGCTATTCGTATGGCTTGCTTGTCATTGAATTTCGGAGGCATTGCGTTGCAGGAAGCATCGCCGTTGGCTTCAGCACCCCACCGATGTTTGTACAGATGCTGTCGCTTGTTGACTGCAGACCGCTCGGGTTGGTCGGACTGAACAAGTACCCCACTTTTGAAAATCCTACCCTTCTTTTTGGATAAGACCAGTTTTACCGAACCGCGTTGCTGTTCCTCCTCAGCTGCGACTATGCCAGCAGTACCAGTGCCTTCAGCGGATACTTGTGCGCTCGGTGACGGGACCACCGCGTTACAGTTGACCTGGTTGTCCAGCGTAAGGGTCCGTTTGAACTTGTCTTTGATCTTATAATCACGCCGCGGTGGCGATGAAGGCGCAGTGCTTGGTAGACGAACGTGAGCGTTGGAATTGGAGCTGGGATCGTGCAAGTCCAGCGTTGGAGTTTCATCATAATGGGCGGATAGTAGAGGCGAAGTCGCTTTGAGTGCACTTGTACGTGAACCTTCTGCTAATTCAATATTAGCCATTTTGGCGGGCAACGGATGTGGCTCCTGATCCTCAAGAGAGTCAGCAGTTCGTTGCAGGACTTGCGTTACTTGTTGGTTCTTCTTCTTCCGTTCGTAGTTGCGGGGTGTTGTACTTGTGGCTGAAGCCGATGATGTAGTTGCGGCCGCTTTGGCTTCTTCGGCAGCGCCGGCTTTAGCTGAGAGGCTAGCGGCAATTTTGTTAATGTTATTGTTGTTGCTGAGATTGTTATTGTTTGCGCTCCGCTTCGAATGCCCTCGTCTCACTGCAGGCGGGGTTATCTGTTGATCGTCGTTTGCTATTGTCAATTGTTGTTGTATTAGCGTTTGCTGTCCTTGTTGTTTCTGTGGTGACCTCTGCTGTTGCTTCCTAGGATTACTGTTACTCACTGTCAACTGTTTGGGGTTGTTTCGTGAGTTTCTCCTGTCGGCTCTCAATTCAACGGAGCTCCCTCCGAGAGAAAGTGTAGCTCCCATGGCGTACAAGAAGTCTAACCCTAAAATAACTTGTCCAGATGCACGTGGGAAGATGAGAAACGGCATTCGGCAACATTTATCACCTATTCTCACGTCGAGCATAAGGGCTTCCTTGCTTGTGCATTCACCGCCGTTTGCTAGTTGTGCCCTCACGTTTACTGCGACTACGTTGTTCGGACTTCGATGTTGTTTGGCAAAATTTCCATTGATGAAGCTCTTTGTAGCCCCGGTGTCTATCGTCGCATTTATTTGTTCTCCGTCCACCGTAACTTTGGCGAAGATATGGTTACGCTCATAACGTAACAACTTTACTGTGTCGTTCCATTTCCTCTACGTGGACGTGAGATGGTTGTGTTAACGTTGACTTCGATGTTTTTGGTAATGTGGAGCTTGCTGTCCCTTGCGTGTGCTTTATTTCCAATTCCTCCAGTCGTTTGCGGAATTCCGGGTTAGTGGTGCTATCAACTATGAAAGCTGCGAACCCTTTTCGCAGTTCGTCCACACTTCCAGTATCGTCAAGTTTAAATTCTGCCGCATATTGTTCTAGCTGGTCTTTGCGTAGGGTATAGATCCACCCTGACTTCGGCTTCATATCGATTCGTTGTGTTAAGGTCCCTGCTCGGGCGCCATGTAAGGAATCTCTAGCTGGGGTACGCTCAGTCTTCCCAGAGTCCTGTACAATATTTATTTTCTTGACCTTAACACAACACGTTTGATGGAGTTTGTTTTACTTTATTTTATTATTCAGTAAATTACAACTTCATCTTAGACTAATTATAACTAAGTCCTGTATTTTCTCCGCTTCGTCTAATTGCAGTGAAGTGGGGTAGTGGCAGACGTAGAAGTAATAGCTGCTTTGAAATTCAACGCCGGTTAAAACCTCGCGTTTACTTCGTCTAGGGTGGAGCACTCTCTTACGTGGTAGTGATGTCGGTTAAAACCTCACACCACCAATCAAGTAAGAAGTCTCAAAAGTCTAACTTGAAGCAATAGCTGCTTTGAAGTGAAACGCCGGTTAAAACCTCGCGTTTACTTCGTCTAGGGTGGAGCACTCTCTTACGTGGTAGTGATGTCGGTTAAAACCTCACACCACCAATCACGTAAGAAGTCTCAAAGTCAGGAACTGTCTGCCGTGGTCGCCACTGTCCGCGAATACTATACCCACTTACTCGCCTGCTCGTCCGCTGTTGTCGCCGCCGCTGTTGGTTATCGCAAGAGAGCGCCTGCTCGTCCGCTGTTGTCGCCGCCGCTGTTGAAATCGCAAGAGCGCCTGCTCGTCCGCTGTTGTCGCCGCCGCTGTTGAAATCGGCAGAGCTCGTGCTCGTCCGCTGTTGTCGCCGCCGCTGTTCAAATCACAAGAGAGCGTGCTCGTCCGCTGTTGTCGCCGCCGCTGTTGAAATCACAAGACCGGTTCCTCTGTGCACCGGCCTTTTATACATTTTTCATGCGAGCATCGACAAGTCCCGTATTTCGGCACTGTGTCGTGTTCGCGCATACGGAATTCCCGTATTTCGGCGTTGTGCCATGTTCGAGCATAACCACGTGTGGCGTGGTTTGGCTACATGTGCTCGCATGGTGTTGGTATATGGTGAGGGCGGTATTTTGTGTGACCTAAAATTGTTACAAAATTTAGGTCTTCACACCCCCCCCCCCCTTACTTCATGGTGCGCAATCTTACGGTTATTGACGTGGGGTTAATGACGATTCGGTATGGTGGTATTTCGAATCGCGTTCGTTTCATTTTCCCAGTCCTATGATCTATCTGCACCCTCGCTGTTATTGCGTCTTTGACCGGTTGTGGTAAGTGTTGCCCCTTCTCTCCATGTACCTCGTTCAGGTCGCAGAAAGTGAGGACAGTTGTAATGGGCCGTTTAGTTAATAACGCGGTCAATGATGTAGCGCCTCTCTTCCTCGTGCCTCCGTCGTTGTATTCTTCCTTCTCTTCATCTTGCAGTTCAGTACGTGAGTAAAGAGCTTCTAGTGGTTGTCTAGATAGCGCATCGGCTACGCCATTCAGTTTGCCCTTCCTGTCAACTTTAAAGCTGGTAATAGTGTCGGCCGGTGTAGCTGTGTCCGTGTCCATATCAAATAGATTGGGGATAGCTTGAGGCTTAATGACGCGAGTCAATTTGCCAACCACTTGTCTATTGTCGCGTGAAAGTGTACTTTTGCTCGACTCTTCATTGAAGTCTTCAAAAAGGCCGTCGGACGCTATTCGTATGGCTTGCTTGTCATTGAATTTCGGAGGCATTGCGTTGCAGGAAGCATCGCCGTTGGCTTCAGCACCCCACCGATGTTTGTACAGATGCTGTCGCTTGTTGACTGCAGACCGCTCGGGTTGGTCGGACTGAACAAGTACCCCACTTTTGAAAATCCTACCCTTCTTTTTGGATAAGACCAGTTTTACCGAACCGCGTTGCTGTTCCTCCTCAGCTGCGACTATGCCAGCAGTACCAGTGCCTTCAGCGGATACTTGTGCGCTCGGTGACGGGACCACCGCGTTACAGTTGACCTGGTTGTCCAGCGTAAGGGTCCGTTTGAACTTGTCTTTGATCTTATAATCACGCCGCGGTGGCGATGAAGGCGCAGTGCTTGGTAGACGAACGTGAGCGTTGGAATTGGAGCTGGGATCGTGCAAGTCCAGCGTTGGAGTTTCATCATAATGGGCGGATAGTAGAGGCGAAGTCGCTTTGAGTGCACTTGTACGTGAACCTTCTGCTAATTCAATATTAGCCATTTTGGCGGGCAACGGATGTGGCTCCTGATCCTCAAGAGAGTCAGCAGTTCGTTGCAGGACTTGCGTTACTTGTTGGTTCTTCTTCTTCCGTTCGTAGTTGCGGGGTGTTGTACTTGTGGCTGAAGCCGATGATGTAGTTGCGGCCGCTTTGGCTTCTTCGGCAGCGCCGGCTTTAGCTGAGAGGCTAGCGGCAATTTTGTTAATGTTATTGTTGTTGTTGCTGAGATTGTTATTGTTTGCGCTCCGCTTCGAATGCCCTCGTCTCACTGCAGGCGGGGTTATCTGTTGATCGTCGTTTGCTATTGTCAATTGTTGTTGTATTAGCGTTTGCTGTCCTTGTTGTTTCTGTGGTGACCTCTGCTGTTGCTTCCTAGGATTACTGTTACTCACTGTCAACTGTTTGGGGTTGTTTCGTGAGTTTCTCCTGTCGGCTCTCAATTCAACGGAGCTCCCTCCGAGAGAAAGTGTAGCTCCCATGGCGTACAAGAAGTCTAACCCTAAAATAACTTGTCCAGATGCACGTGGGAAGATGAGAAACGGCATTCGGCAACATTTATCACCTATTCTCACGTCGAGCATAAGGGCTTCCTTGCTTGTGCATTCACCGCCGTTTGCTAGTTGTGCCCTCACGTTTACTGCGACTACGTTGTTCGGACTTCGATGTTGTTTGGCAAAATTTCCATTGATGAAGCTCTTTGTAGCCCCGGTGTCTATCGTCGCATTTATTTGTTCTCCGTCCACCGTAACTTTGGCGAAGATATGGTTACGCTCATAACGTAACAACTTTACTGTGTCGTTCCATTTCCTCTACGTGGACGTGAGATGGTTGTGTTAACGTTGACTTCGATGTTTTTGGTAATGTGGAGCTTGCTGTCCCTTGCGTGTGCTTTATTTCCAATTCCTCCAGTCGTTTGCGGAATTCCGGGTTAGTGGTGCTATCAACTATGAAAGCTGCGAACCCTTTTCGCAGTTCGTCCACACTTCCAGTATCGTCAAGTTTAAATTCTGCCGCATATTGTTCTAGCTGGTCTTTGCGTAGGGTATAGATCCACCCTGACTTCGGCTTCATATCGATTCGTTGTGTTAAGGTCCCTGCTCGGGCGCCATGTAAGGAATCTCTAGCTGGGGTACGCTCAGTCTTCCCAGAGTCCTGTACAATATTTATTTTCTTGACCTTAACACAACACGTTTGATGGAGTTTGTTTTACTTTATTTTATTATTCAGTAAATTACAACTTCATCTTAGACTAATTATAACTAAGTCCTGTATTTTCTCCGCTTCGTCTAATTGCAGTGAAGTGGGGTAGTGGCAGACGTAGAAGTAATAGCTGCTTTGAAATTCAACGCCGGTTAAAACCTCGCGTTTACTTCGTCTAGGGTGGAGCACTCTCTTACGTGGTAGTGATGTCGGTTAAAACCTCACACCACCAATCAAGTAAGAAGTCTCAAAAGTCTAACTTGAAGCAATAGCTGCTTTGAAGTGAAACGCCGGTTAAAACCTCGCGTTTACTTCGTCTAGGGTGGAGCACTCTCTTACGTGGTAGTGATGTCGGTTAAAACCTCACACCACCAATCACGTAAGAAGTCTCAAAGTCAGGAACTGTCTGCCGTGGTCGCCACTGTCCGCGAATACTATACCCACTTACTCGCCTGCTCGTCCGCTGTTGTCGCCGCCGCTGTTGGTTATCGCAAGAGAGCGCCTGCTCGTCCGCTGTTGTCGCCGCCGCTGTTGAAATCGCAAGAGCGCCTGCTCGTCCGCTGTTGTCGCCGCCGCTGTTGAAATCGGCAGAGCTCGTGCTCGTCCGCTGTTGTCGCCGCCGCTGTTCAAATCACAAGAGAGCGTGCTCGTCCGCTGTTGTCGCCGCCGCTGTTGAAATCACAAGACCGGTTCCTCTGTGCACCGGCCTTTTATACATTTTTCATGCGAGCATCGACAAGTCCCGTATTTCGGCACTGTGTCGTGTTCGCGCATACGGAATTCCCGTATTTCGGCGTTGTGCCATGTTCGAGCATAACCACGTGTGGCGTGGTTTGGCTACATGTGCTCGCATGGTGTTGGTATATGGTGAGGGCGGTATTTTGTGTGACCTAAAATTGTTACAAAATTTAGGTCTTCACACCCCCCCCCCCCCCTTACTTCATGGTGCGCAATCTTACGGTTATTGACGTGGGGTTAATGACGATTCGGTATGGTGGTATTTCGAATCGCGTTCGTTTCATTTTCCCAGTCCTATGATCTATCTGCACCCTCGCTGTTATTGCGTCTTTGACCGGTTGTGGTAAGTGTTGCCCCTTCTCTCCATGTACCTCGTTCAGGTCGCAGAAAGTGAGGACAGTTGTAATGGGCCGTTTAGTTAATAACGCGGTCAATGATGTAGCGCCTCTCTTCCTCGTGCCTCCGTCGTTGTATTCTTCCTTCTCTTCATCTTGCAGTTCAGTACGTGAGTAAAGAGCTTCTAGTGGTTGTCTAGATAGCGCATCGGCTACGCCATTCAGTTTGCCCTTCCTGTCAACTTTAAAGCTGGTAATAGTGTCGGCCGGTGTAGCTGTGTCCGTGTCCATATCAAATAGATTGGGGATAGCTTGAGGCTTAATGACGCGAGTCAATTTGCCAACCACTTGTCTATTGTCGCGTGAAAGTGTACTTTTGCTCGACTCTTCATTGAAGTCTTCAAAAAGGCCGTCGGACGCTATTCGTATGGCTTGCTTGTCATTGAATTTCGGAGGCATTGCGTTGCAGGAAGCATCGCCGTTGGCTTCAGCACCCCACCGATGTTTGTACAGATGCTGTCGCTTGTTGACTGCAGACCGCTCGGGTTGGTCGGACTGAACAAGTACCCCACTTTTGAAAATCCTACCCTTCTTTTTGGATAAGACCAGTTTTACCGAACCGCGTTGCTGTTCCTCCTCAGCTGCGACTATGCCAGCAGTACCAGTGCCTTCAGCGGATACTTGTGCGCTCGGTGACGGGACCACCGCGTTACAGTTGACCTGGTTGTCCAGCGTAAGGGTCCGTTTGAACTTGTCTTTGATCTTATAATCACGCCGCGGTGGCGATGAAGGCGCAGTGCTTGGTAGACGAACGTGAGCGTTGGAATTGGAGCTGGGATCGTGCAAGTCCAGCGTTGGAGTTTCATCATAATGGGCGGATAGTAGAGGCGAAGTCGCTTTGAGTGCACTTGTACGTGAACCTTCTGCTAATTCAATATTAGCCATTTTGGCGGGCAACGGATGTGGCTCCTGATCCTCAAGAGAGTCAGCAGTTCGTTGCAGGACTTGCGTTACTTGTTGGTTCTTCTTCTTCCGTTCGTAGTTGCGGGGTGTTGTACTTGTGGCTGAAGCCGATGATGTAGTTGCGGCCGCTTTGGCTTCTTCGGCAGCGCCGGCTTTAGCTGAGAGGCTAGCGGCAATTTTGTTAATGTTATTGTTGTTGTTGCTGAGATTGTTATTGTTTGCGCTCCGCTTCGAATGCCCTCGTCTCACTGCAGGCGGGGTTATCTGTTGATCGTCGTTTGCTATTGTCAATTGTTGTTGTATTAGCGTTTGCTGTCCTTGTTGTTTCTGTGGTGACCTCTGCTGTTGCTTCCTAGGATTACTGTTACTCACTGTCAACTGTTTGGGGTTGTTTCGTGAGTTTCTCCTGTCGGCTCTCAATTCAACGGAGCTCCCTCCGAGAGAAAGTGTAGCTCCCATGGCGTACAAGAAGTCTAACCCTAAAATAACTTGTCCAGATGCACGTGGGAAGATGAGAAACGGCATTCGGCAACATTTATCACCTATTCTCACGTCGAGCATAAGGGCTTCCTTGCTTGTGCATTCACCGCCGTTTGCTAGTTGTGCCCTCACGTTTACTGCGACTACGTTGTTCGGACTTCGATGTTGTTTGGCAAAATTTCCATTGATGAAGCTCTTTGTAGCCCCGGTGTCTATCGTCGCATTTATTTGTTCTCCGTCCACCGCAACTTTGGCGAAGATATGGTTACGCTCATAACGTAACAACTTTACTGTGTCGTTCCATTTCCTCTACGTGGACGTGAGATGGTTGTGTTAACGTTGACTTCGATGTTTTTGGTAATGTGGAGCTTGCTGTCCCTTGCGTGTGCTTTATTTCCAATTCCTCCAGTCGTTTGCGGAATTCCGGGTTAGTGGTGCTATCAACTATGAAAGCTGCGAACCCTTTTCGCAGTTCGTCCACACTTCCAGTATCGTCAAGTTTAAATTCTGCCGCATATTGTTCTAGCTGGTCTTTGCGTAGGGTATAGATCCACCCTGACTTCGGCTTCATATCGATTCGTTGTGTTAAGGTCCCTGCTCGGGCGCCATGTAAGGAATCTCTAGCTGGGGTACGCTCAGTCTTCCCAGAGTCCTGTACAATATTTATTTTCTTGACCTTAACACAACACGTTTGATGGAGTTTGTTTTACTTTATTTTATTATTCAGTAAATTACAACTTCATCTTAGACTAATTATAACTAAGTCCTGTATTTTCTCCGCTTCGTCTAATTGCAGTGAAGTGGGGTAGTGGCAGACGTAGAAGTAATAGCTGCTTTGAAATTCAACGCCGGTTAAAACCTCGCGTTTACTTCGTCTAGGGTGGAGCACTCTCTTACGTGGTAGTGATGTCGGTTAAAACCTCACACCACCAATCAAGTAAGAAGTCTCAAAAGTCTAACTTGAAGCAATAGCTGCTTTGAAGTGAAACGCCGGTTAAAACCTCGCGTTTACTTCGTCTAGGGTGGAGCACTCTCTTACGTGGTAGTGATGTCGGTTAAAACCTCACACCACCAATCACGTAAGAAGTCTCAAAGTCAGGAACTGTCTGCCGTGGTCGCCACTGTCCGCGAATACTATACCCACTTACTCGCCTGCTCGTCCGCTGTTGTCGCCGCCGCTGTTGGTTATCGCAAGAGAGCGCCTGCTCGTCCGCTGTTGTCGCCGCCGCTGTTGAAATCGCAAGAGCGCCTGCTCGTCCGCTGTTGTCGCCGCCGCTGTTGAAATCGGCAGAGCTCGTGCTCGTCCGCTGTTGTCGCCGCCGCTGTTCAAATCACAAGAGAGCGTGCTCGTCCGCTGTTGTCGCCGCCGCTGTTGAAATCACAAGACCGGTTCCTCTGTGCACCGGCCTTTTATACATTTTTCATGCGAGCATCGACAAGTCCCGTATTTCGGCACTGTGTCGTGTTCGCGCATACGGAATTCCCGTATTTCGGCGTTGTGCCATGTTCGAGCATAACCACGTGTGGCGTGGTTTGGCTACATGTGCTCGCATGGTGTTGGTATATGGTGAGGGCGGTATTTTGTGTGACCTAAAATTGTTACAAAATTTAGGTCTTCACACCCCCCCCCCCCCTTACTTCATGGTGCGCAATCTTACGGTTATTGACGTGGGGTTAATGACGATTCGGTATGGTGGTATTTCGAATCGCGTTCGTTTCATTTTCCCAGTCCTATGATCTATCTGCACCCTCGCTGTTATTGCGTCTTTGACCGGTTGTGGTCAGTGTTGCCCCTTCACTCCATGTACCTAGTTCAGGTCGCAGAAAGTGAGGACAGTTGTAATGGGCCGTTTAGTTAATAACGCGGTCAATGATGTAGCGCCTCTCTTCCTCGTGCCTCCGTCGTTGTATTCTTCCTTCTCTTCATCTTGCAGTTCAGTACGTGAGTAAAGAGCTTCTAGTGGTTGTCTAGATAGCGCATCGGCTACGCCATTCAGTTTGCCCTTCCTGTCAACTTTAAAGCTGGTAATAGTGTCGGCCGGTGTAGCTGTGTCCGTGTCCATATCAAATAGATTGGGGATAGCTTGAGGCTTAATGACGCGAGTCAATTTGCCAACCACTGGTCTATTGTCGCGTGAAAGTGTACTTTTGCTCGACTCTTCATTGAAGTCTTCAAAAAGGCCGTCGGACGCTATTCGTATGGCTTGCTTGTCATTGAATTTCGGAGGCATTGCGTTGCAGGAAGCATCGCCGTTGGCTTCAGCACCCCACCGATGTTTGTACAGATGCTGTCGCTTGTTGACTGCAGACCGCTCGGGTTGGTCGGACTGAACAAGTACCCCACTTTTGAAAATCCTACCCTTTTTTTTGGATAAGACCAGTTTTACCGAACCGCGTTGCTGTTCCTCCTCAGCTGCGACTATGCCAGCAGTACCAGTGCCTTCAGCGGATACTTGTGCGCTCGGTGACGGGACCACCGCGTTACAGTTGACCTGGTTGTCCAGCGTAAGGGTCCGTTTGAACTTGTCTTTGATCTTATAATCACGCCGCGGTGGCGATGAAGGCGCAGTGCTTGGTAGACGAACGTGAGCGTTGGAATTGGAGCTGGGATCGTGCAAGTCCAGCGTTGGAGTTTCATCATAATGGGCGGATAGTAGAGGCGAAGTCGCTTTGAGTGCACTTGTACGTGAACCTTCTGCTAATTCAATATTAGCCATTTTGGCGGGCATCGGATGTGGCTCCTGATCCTCAAGAGAGTCAGCAGTTCGTTGCAGGACTTGCGTTACTTGTTGGTTCTTCTTCTTCCGTTCGTAGTTGCGGGGTGTTGTAGTTGTGGCTGAAGCCGATGATGTAGTTGCGGCCGCTTTGGCTTCTTCGGCAGCGCCGGCTTTAGCTGAGAGGCTAGCGGCAATTTTGTTAATGTTATTGTTGTTGTTGCTGAGATTGTTGTTGTTTGCGCTCCGCTTCGAATGCCCTCGTCTCACTGCAGGCGGGGTTATCTGTTGATAGTCGTTTGCTATTGTCAATTGTTGTTGTATTAGCGTTTGCTGTCCTTGTTGTTTCTGTGGTGACCTCTGCTGTTGCTTCCTAGGATTACTGTTACTCACTGTCAACTGTTTGGGGTTGTTTCGTGAGTTTCTCCTGTCGGCTCTCAATTCAACGGAGCTCCCTCCGAGAGAAAGTGTAGCTCCCATGGCGTACAAGAAGTCTAACCCTAAAATAACTTGTCCAGATGCACGTGGGAAGATGAGAAACGGCATTCGGCAACATTTATCACCTATTCTCACGTCGAGCATAAGGGCTTCCTTGCTTGTGCATTCACCGCCGTTTGCTAGTTGTGCCCTCACGTTTACTGCGACTACGTTGTTCGGACTTCGATGTTGTTTGGCAAAATTTCCATTGATGAAGCTCTTTGTAGCCCCGGTGTCTATCGTCGCATTTATTTGTTCTCCGTCCACCGCAACTTTGGCGAAGATATGGTTACGCTCATAACGTAACAACTTTACTGTGTCGTTCCATTTCCTCTACGTGGACGTGAGATGGTTGTGTTAACGTTGACTTCGATGTTTTTGGTAATGTGGAGCTTGCTGTCCCTTGCGTGTGCTTTATTTCCAATTCCTCCAGTCGTTTGCGGAATTCCGGGTTAGTGGTGCTATCAACTATGAAAGCTGCGAACCCTTTTCGCAGTTCGTCCACACTTCCAGTATCGTCAAGTTTAAATTCTGCCGCATATTGTTCTAGCTGGTCTTTGCGTAGGGTATAGATCCACCCTGACTTCGGCTTCATATCGATTCGTTGTGTTAAGGTCCCTGCTCGGGCGCCATGTAAGGAATCTCTAGCTGGGGTACGCTCAGTCTTCCCAGAGTCCTGTACAATATTTATTTTCTTGACCTTAACACAACACGTTTGATGGAGTTTGTTTTACTTTATTTTATTATTCAGTAAATTACAACTTCATCTTAGACTAATTATAACTAAGTCCTGTATTTTCTCCGCTTCGTCTAATTGCAGTGAAGTGGGGTAGTGGCAGACGTAGAAGTAATAGCTGCTTTGAAATTCAACGCCGGTTAAAACCTCGCGTTTACTTCGTCTAGGGTGGAGCACTCTCTTACGTGGTAGTGATGTCGGCTAAAACCTCACACCACCAATCAAGTAAGAAGTCTCAAAAGTCTAACTTGAAGCAATAGCTGCTTTGAAGTGAAACGCCGGTTAAAACCTCGCGTTTACTTCGTCTAGGGTGGAGCACTCTCTTACGTGGTAGTGATGTCGGTTAAAACCTCACACCACCAATCACGTAAGAAGTCTCAAAGTCAGGAACTGTCTGCCGTGGTCGCCACTGTCCGCGAATACTATACCCACTTACTCGCCTGCTCGTCCGCTGTTGTCGCCGCCGCTGTTGGTTATCGAAAGAGAGCGCCTGCTCGTCCGCTGTTGTCGCCGCCGCTGTTGAAATCGCAAGAGCGCCTGCTCGTCCGCTGTTGTCGCCGCCGCTGTTGAAATCGGCAGAGCTCGTGCTCGTCCGCTGTTGTCGCCGCCGCTGTTCAAATCACAAGAGAGCGTGCTCGTCCGCTGTTGTCGCCGCCGCTGTTGAAATCACAAGACCGGTTCCTCTGTGCACCGGCCTTTTATACATTTTTCATGCGAGCATCGACAAGTCCCGTATTTCGGCACTGTGTCGTGTTCGCGCATACGGAATTCCCGTATTTCGGCGTTGTGCCATGTTCGAGCATAACCACGTGTGGCGTGGTTTGGCTACATTCGCTCGCATGGTGTTGGTATATGGTGAGGGCGGTATTTTGTGTGACCTAAAATTGTTACAAAATTTAGGTCTTCACACCCCCCCCCTTACTTCATGGTGCGCAATCTTACGGTTATTGACGTGGGGTTAATGACGATTCGGTATGGTGGTATTTCGAATCGCGTTCGTTTCATTTTCCCAGTCCTATGATCTATCTGCACCCTCGCTGTTATTGCGTCTTTGACCGGTTGTGGTCAGTGTTGCCCCTTCACTCCATGTACCTAGTTCAGGTCGCAGAAAGTGAGGACAGTTGTAATGGGCCGTTTAGTTAATAACGCGGTCAATGATGTAGCGCCTCTCTTCCTCGTGCCTCCGTCGTTGTATTCTTCCTTCTCTTCATCTTGCAGTTCAGTACGTGAGTAAAGAGCTTCTAGTGGTTGTCTAGATAGCGCATCGGCTACGCCATTCAGTTTGCCCTTCCTGTCAACTTTAAAGCTGGTAATAGTGTCGGCCGGTGTAGCTGTGTCCGTGTCCATATCAAATAGATTGGGGATAGCTTGAGGCTTAATGACGCGAGTCAATTTGCCAACCACTTGTCTATTGTCGCGTGAAAGTGTACTTTTGCTCGACTCTTCATTGAAGTCTTCAAAAAGGCCGTCGGACGCTATTCGTATGGCTTGCTTGTCATTGAATTTCGGAGGCATTGCGTTGCAGGAAGCATCGCCGTTGGCTTCAGCACCCCACCGATGTTTGTACAGATGCTGTCGCTTGTTGACTGCAGACCGCTCGGGTTGGTCGGACTGAACAAGTACCCCACTTTTGAAAATCCTACCCTTCTTTTTGGATAAGACCAGTTTTACCGAACCGCGTTGCTGTTCCTCCTCAGCTGCGACTATGCCAGCAGTACCAGTGCCTTCAGCGGATACTTGTGCGCTCGGTGACGGGACCACCGCGTTACAGTTGACCTGGTTGTCCAGCGTAAGGGTCCGTTTGAACTTGTCTTTGATCTTATAATCACGCCGCGGTGGCGATGAAGGCGCAGTGCTTGGTAGACGAACGTGAGCGTTGGAATTGGAGCTGGGATCGTGCAAGTCCAGCGTTGGAGTTTCATCATAATGGGCGGATAGTAGAGGCGAAGTCGCTTTGAGTGCACTTGTACGTGAACCTTCTGCTAATTCAATATTAGCCATTTTGGCGGGCATCGGATGTGGCTCCTGATCCTCAAGAGAGTCAGCAGTTCGTTGCAGGACTTGCGTTACTTGTTGGTTCTTCTTCTTCCGTTCGTAGTTGCGGGGTGTTGTAGTTGTGGCTGAAGCCGATGATGTAGTTGCGGCCGCTTTGGCTTCTTCGGCAGCGCCGGCTTTAGCTGAGAGGCTAGCGGCAATTTTGTTAATGTTATTGTTGTTGTTGCTGAGATTGTTGTTGTTTGCGCTCCGCTTCGAATGCCCTCGTCTCACTGCAGGCGGGGTTATCTGTTGATAGTCGTTTGCTATTGTCAATTGTTGTTGTATTAGCGTTTGCTGTCCTTGTTGTTTCTGTGGTGACCTCTGCTGTTGCTTCCTAGGATTACTGTTACTCACTGTCAACTGTTTGGGGTTGTTTCGTGAGTTTCTCCTGTCGGCTCTCAATTCAACGGAGCTCCCTCCGAGAGAAAGTGTAGCTCCCATGGCGTACAAGAAGTCTAACCCTAAAATAACTTGTCCAGATGCACGTGGGAAGATGAGAAACGGCATTCGGCAACATTTATCTCCTATTCTCACGTCGAGCATAAGGGCTTCCTTGCTTGTGCATTCACCGCCGTTTGCTAGTTGTGCCCTCACGTTTACTGCGACTACGTTGTTCGGACTTCGATGTTGTTTGGCAAAATTTCCATTGATGAAGCTCTTTGTAGCCCCGGTGTCTATCGTCGCATTTATTTGTTCTCCGTCCACCGTAACTTTGGCGAAGATATGGTTACGCTCATAACGTAACAACTTTACTGTGTCGTTCCATTTCCTCTACGTGGACGTGAGATGGTTGTGTTAACGTTGACTTCGATGTTTTTGGTAATGTGGAGCTTGCTGTCCCTTGCGTGTGCTTTATTTCCAATTCCTCCAGTCGTTTGCGGAATTCCGGGTTAGTGGTGCTATCAACTATGAAAGCTGCGAACCCTTTTCGCAGTTCGTCCACACTTCCAGTATCGTCAAGTTTAAATTCTGCCGCATATTGTTCTAGCTGGTCTTTGCGTAGGGTATAGATCCACCCTGACTTCGGCTTCATATCGATTCGTTGTGTTAAGGTCCCTGCTCGGGCGCCATGTAAGGAATCTCTAGCTGGGGTACGCTCAGTCTTCCCAGAGTCCTGTACAATATTTATTTTCTTGACCTTAACACAACACGTTTGATGGAGTTTGTTTTACTTTATTTTATTATTCAGTAAATTACAACTTCATCTTAGACTAATTATAACTAAGTCCTGTATTTTCTCCGCTTCGTCTAATTGCAGTGAAGTGGGGTAGTGGCAGACGTAGAAGTAATAGCTGCTTTGAAATTCAACGCCGGTTAAAACCTCGCGTTTACTTCGTCTAGGGTGGAGCACTCTCTTACGTGGTAGTGATGTCGGTTAAAACCTCACACCACCAATCAAGTAAGAAGTCTCAAAAGTCTAACTTGAAGCAATAGCTGCTTTGAAGTGAAACGCCGGTTAAAACCTCGCGTTTACTTCGTCTAGGGTGGAGCACTCTCTTACGTGGTAGTGATGTCGGTTAAAACCTCACACCACCAATCACGTAAGAAGTCTCAAAGTCAGGAACTGTCTGCCGTGGTCGCCACTGTCCGCGAATACTATACCCACTTACTCGCCTGCTCGTCCGCTGTTGTCGCCGCCGCTGTTGGTTATCGCAAGAGAGCGCCTGCTCGTCCGCTGTTGTCGCCGCCGCTGTTGAAATCGCAAGAGCGCCTGCTCGTCCGCTGTTGTCGCCGCCGCTGTTGAAATCGGCAGAGCTCGTGCTCGTCCGCTGTTGTCGCCGCCGCTGTTCAAATCACAAGAGAGCGTGCTCGTCCGCTGTTGTCGCCGCCGCTGTTGAAATCACAAGACCGGTTCCTCTGTGCACCGGCCTTTTATACATTTTTCATGCGAGCATCGACAAGTCCCGTATTTCGGCACTGTGTCGTGTTCGCGCATACGGAATTCCCGTATTTCGGCGTTGTGCCATGTTCGAGCATAACCACGTGTGGCGTGGTTTGGCTACATTCGCTCGCATGGTGTTGGTATATGGTGAGGGCGGTATTTTGTGTGACCTAAAATTGTTACAAAATTTAGGTCTTCACACCCCCCCCTTACTTCATGGTGCGCAATCTTACGGTTATTGACGTGGGGTTAATGACGATTCGGTATGGTGGTATTTCGAATCGCGTTCGTTTCATTTTCCCAGTCCTATGATCTATCTGCACCCTCGCTGTTATTGCGTCTTTGACCGGTTGTGGTCAGTGTTGCCCCTTCACTCCATGTACCTAGTTCAGGTCGCAGAAAGTGAGGACAGTTGTAATGGGCCGTTTAGTTAATAACGCGGTCAATGATGTAGCGCCTCTCTTCCTCGTGCCTCCGTCGTTGTATTCTTCCTTCTCTTCATCTTGCAGTTCAGTACGTGAGTAAAGAGCTTCTAGTGGTTGTCTAGATAGCGCATCGGCTACGCCATTCAGTTTGCCCTTCCTGTCAACTTTAAAGCTGGTAATAGTGTCGGCCGGTGTAGCTGTGTCCGTGTCCATATCAAATAGATTGGGGATAGCTTGAGGCTTAATGACGCGAGTCAATTTGCCAACCACTGGTCTATTGTCGCGTGAAAGTGTACTTTTGCTCGACTCTTCATTGAAGTCTTCAAAAAGGCCGTCGGACGCTATTCGTATGGCTTGCTTGTCATTGAATTTCGGAGGCATTGCGTTGCAGGAAGCATCGCCGTTGGCTTCAGCACCCCACCGATGTTTGTACAGATGCTGTCGCTTGTTGACTGCAGACCGCTCGGGTTGGTCGGACTGAACAAGTACCCCACTTTTGAAAATCCTACCCTTTTTTTTTGGATAAGACCAGTTTTACCGAACCGCGTTGCTGTTCCTCCTCAGCTGCGACTATGCCAGCAGTACCAGTGCCTTCAGCGGATACTTGTGCGCTCGGTGACGGGACCACCGCGTTACAGTTGACCTGGTTGTCCAGCGTAAGGGTCCGTTTGAACTTGTCTTTGATCTTATAATCACGCCGCGGTGGCGATGAAGGCGCAGTGCTTGGTAGACGAACGTGAGCGTTGGAATTGGAGCTGGGATCGTGCAAGTCCAGCGTTGGAGTTTCATCATAATGGGCGGATAGTAGAGGCGAAGTCGCTTTGAGTGCACTTGTACGTGAACCTTCTGCTAATTCAATATTAGCCATTTTGGCGGGCATCGGATGTGGCTCCTGATCCTCAAGAGAGTCAGCAGTTCGTTGCAGGACTTGCGTTACTTGTTGGTTCTTCTTCTTCCGTTCGTAGTTGCGGGGTGTTGTAGTTGTGGCTGAAGCCGATGATGTAGTTGCGGCCGCTTTGGCTTCTTCGGCAGCGCCGGCTTTAGCTGAGAGGCTAGCGGCAATTTTGTTAATGTTATTGTTGCTGAGATTGTTATTGTTTGCGCTCCGCTTCGAATGCCCTCGTCTCACTGCAGGCGGGGTTATCTGTTGATCGTCGTTTGCTATTGTCAATTCTTGTTGTATTAGCGTTTGCTGTCCTTGTTGTTTCTGTGGTGACCTCTGCTGTTGCTTCCTAGGATTACTGTTACTCACTGTCAACTGTTTGGGGTTGTTTCGTGAGTTTCTCCTGTCGGCTCTCAATTCAACGGAGCTCCCTCCGAGAGAAAGTGTAGCTCCCATGGCGTACAAGAAGTCTAACCCTAAAATAACTTGTCCAGATGCACGTGGGAAGATGAGAAACGGCATTCGGCAACATTTATCACCTATTCTCACGTCGAGCATAAGGGCTTCCTTGCTTGTGCATTCACCGCCGTTTGCTAGTTGTGCCCTCACGTTTACTGCGACTACGTTGTTCGGACTTCGATGTTGTTTGGCAAAATTTCCATTGATGAAGCTCTTTGTAGCCCCGGTGTCTATCGTCGCATTTATTTGTTCTCCGTCCACCGTAACTTTGGCGAAGATATGGTTACGCTCATAACGTGGACGTGAGATGGTTGTGTTAACGTTGACTTCGATGTTTTTGGTAATGTGGAGCTTGCTGTCCCTTGCGTGTGCTTTATTTCCAATTCCTCCAGTCGTTTGCGGAATTCCGGGTTAGTGGTGCTATCAACTATGAAAGCTGCGAACCCTTTTCGCAGTTCGTCCACACTTCCAGTATCGTCAAGTTTAAATTCTGCCGCATATTGTTCTAGCTGGTCTTTGCGTAGGGTATAGATCCACCCTGACTTCGGCTTCATATCGATTCGTTGTGTTAAGGTCCCTGCTCGGGCGCCATGTAAGGAATCTCTAGCTGGGGTACGCTCAGTCTTCCCAGAGTCCTGTACAATATTTATTTTCTTGACCTTAACACAACACGTTTGATGGAGTTTGTTTTACTTTATTTTATTATTCAGTAAATTACAACTTCATCTTAGACTAATTATAACTAAGTCCTGTATTTTCTCCGCTTCGTCTAATTGCAGTGAAGTGGGGTAGTGGCAGACGTAGAAGTAATAGCTGCTTTGAAATTCAACGCCGGTTAAAACCTCGCGTTTACTTCGTCTAGGGTGGAGCACTCTCTTACGTGTGTTGGGGTCCGTATCTGCTTGTCGGCGAGAGACGTCCTCTGGAATGTCCTGTCGCGGGAACCTGTAAAACCTACACCACTTTGTTAAATGAGCACTGCACTATTTTGGGTTTAAAACAACAAGAGAGCTTTATTCTTAAAATGCTAGTGCTTATATACTATTTACAAATAAACATTACAGTCTACGTCTTCACTTTTCTGGTGTTCCAGTTACGCAATTGTTATTTGGTGTCAGTTGCTCAAGCCCGCTGACCTACTGCAAGTAAAAGTGTCGTCGGTGCATTCTAAATGCCCCTCGTCAGCTTGACTGCGGAACTGTGACACCCTAAAAGTTTACATCATAATTAATGAATAATTACTGTTCATTTTCAATATTTGCACCCTAAAAATATGTGCGTTCTTAATGAATTTAATAGGAGCCGGTGCTGTGAGTCAACTACGCGTAAGTAGCTTGATTCTAACTCACAACATCCCTCCCCTCTTTCTAAAAGAAGTTAGTGCAACTAACTTCCATAAAATCTCTACAATATTTTTCTTGCACTGTAAACAATTATGTGCATTTATTTAACTCTATAGTATATATATATAATTTGTTTTATTTTTTTCCATGAAATCGCCTTGTTTGGGTTCTATCACGGTTTTTTCTTCCTTTTTTATTCTTTTCTTTTCCATATATATATATATATTTTTTTTTTCTCTAGCTTTTATTTTCTTTTGTAGTTTTCTTTCTTTTATTTTTATTTTTTTCTTTACTTTGTTTTTGTTTTTGTTTGTTTGTTTTTTTTTTTTTTTATTTTTATCCATCATTATATTTTTTTTTTATATTCCCCTTTTTATAATTTGGTCTTTCATTAACTCTTTTCTCATTGGCGTATATACAAATATCTAAACAATAACACAATTCTATTCTATACATAAAACCTTATATTATACTGCGCCCTCTGCTACCTGCTGGTCCAGTTGACGACCGTCGTTGTCAGAGTGAAGTCCCTCGATGAACTCTGCATACCCCTCCCTTCTTTCTGGATCGGTACGAACAAAGATGATGCAAGCTTGCGCGACTAGATGTGCTTCTGACGAAATCAAAATAAATATTTGATATTCGCTTAGTGAGTGACAATGGATATTTTCTCATTGGAAAAATCGTTACGAAGTTTAGTCGATAAAGCTTGGCTAAGGTATGTTCGATCTTTTCGTGGTTAAAACGATTTTTGCGCCAGGAGATTATTCTGCGAAGCTAATTGAACGATGTAGTTGTGGCTGTTATTGTTATTGTAGCCGTTTCTCGGTGAAATTACGGAGTAACCTCGGGTTTTGGCTAAAATTACCTTTTCTTATTTCTAGACAATAATACAATATACATACTGACATATGTAATAATGGCAGACACGTTGGAATTTTTTTATCCGGACAACGTACATGTTAGTGTTTTTCATGCCATTTCGTCAGTTATGCAATAAAACTCAAGTATTATTTGACTTTTCATAAGCTTAAATCGTAGTCATCTCGCAGATGGGAAGTTGGAAGCTCTTCCACTCTTTCATATAAAAATGAATTCTCACTAATTTCGTTTTCGTTTCTTCCAACCCAAAAATTATCTCTGGACATCATCGTTGCCAAACTCGTCTTTCTTCCTTTGCGGCTTACTGATCACTTTTCTTCTACGTCTTCTTACTTCTTCTCATTCAGTCAGATTTTTGTTCGCTGCACTTGCATTTCATCTACTGGTCTCCTGGATGTTGGTTAACATCTTACTCAGTCTTCGATGCTGCAGGAAGTCCCTTCCAGGTTCATGCTGCACCATATTGAACCATCCAGATGTTTGTTCACCAACGCCTGAATATCTAAAAACAATACGCTTAGCTTATCGGACTTGCCGAGTTTTAATTATTCTTACTAGCTATTACATTCATTCAATTTTTAACGTAAACAGTAAATTGGATTCAAATCTATATATCGCTTATCTACTACGTCTTAACAAACAAACTATAAACAAGTAACAAAAACTATTTCCTTTACAAATACTATTAATTAACTATAATACATTTTCTTACAATTGTTGGCGGCATTAAAACTTTAAATCCTTTTCAAATATATACATTTTACAAAAATTTGCTTCATACATAACAATTATTTCCTAATTTAACTATATGCCGCCCAAAAAAAAAATTTTCTATATCAATTCTTGGCAAAACTAGTGCCTTTTACATAAGCGAGATTATTTAAGATAAACCCGTTTATGTGAAAACATTGTCCATTGCATGACTATATCTTTCATCGCATACAATTGACTTTTTATTTAAATTTACTTCTAGCCTGATATGTATATATCCATTAACGATTCTATTTTCCATCCTGTAATCAGCCCGTATATGAATACATACATACATTCAAGGCGCTTTAAATTACCTAGAATTAATTACTAACGTTATTTTCCCCAATTAACTACACATTTTTTCGAATTTCCATACGCTAATTTCCTAAACAATAAACAGTTAAAACCTATGTACGAGTATATCTACATATAGCCTGCTGCAGTATCTGCAAATATATACATACGCACATACCCATTCCTCCTAACTAGAATACTTACTTCTTTAAATATACATTCGTACATTCATTCTTTAACTTATACACATATATATATACTCGTATATATACTTACTTCACCAGCAGTTCCATTGCCTGGCGTTAATGCCCACGCATCGAATTTCAGTGCATACACTGCCGTATGTATGTATGTACATATTCGAATTTTTGTTTTATATTACTTACCCACGACTGTCTTATTATTTCATTTTATTTTTTAATTACGTGCAATATTTATCATTATTTAAAAAAAAATATTTTTCCCTACTATGCTTCGCTCGGCCACAGTGCATAATAAGCACTTTTATTACGTCAACTTTAATCGCTCGATTTTAAGTGGCACACTTCTACTGGCCTTGACTTCGAGAATCGGAACTGTGTGTGTTATTTGATACACACACGTACATGTTTACGTTGTTATTTTTGTGTTTACACTTGTAAGACACTGCTAACACATGTCTTTATTTGTGTGGTCTAATGTGGAATAATTTCAACAAATTATTATGTAGCTTTTTATTTTTGCCCTTAATTGTTACGACCGTTGTAACTGGGCTTTTGATCTCTGCTACTACATAGGGACCTATCCACACAGGTGAGAATTTGTTTCTCCTAGCCTGATTCTTCATTAGTACTTGATCACCCACATGAAAAACTACTGGGTTTAGTACCTTGTTATAGGCTTCCCTGGCCACTCGTTTAGCACATTCCTGGTTTTCTCTAACCAATTCGTGCGCTCGCTGCAACTGATACTTTTGCACTTTATTCGGGTCATCAGCATTGTATACAGGCGCACATTTGCGCTTCAAATTCGCTGGCATGTTGAAATCAAACCCGTAGAGTGTTCTAAACGGAGTTTGCTTCGTTGATACATGCACAGTATTGTTGTGTACATGCATCGCAGTGGTTAACCATTGATCCCAATTCGAGCCGTCTTCCTTGGCAAAACTGCGCAAGTACTCGGCCAGAGGTCGATGACTACGTTCCAGTGAGCCATTCGCCTGTGGATGATATGGTGTTATGTGCAACTTCTTGATTCCCAGCATTTTACACGTTTCTGAGAATAGTTTTGATACGAAATTTGAACCATTGTCGGTTATCAAAACCTTAGGTATGTTGTATCGTGCTACTATTTCATCAAAGAATGCTTTGGCCACCGTGCTTGCTTCAGCATCGGGTATAGCCACGCACGCCATATACTTTGAGAAATCGTCTTGGAACGTCAAAATATATTTATTCCCCGAAACAGTCTCAGGTAAAATACCTACAATATCCATATGAACTTTATCAAATGGCTGTTTAGGTGTGTCAGTTAACACCATTGGCATCTTCGTCAGCCTTGAGCTTTTGTTGGCCTGGCATTTTGGACAACTCTTTATATATTTCTTAATGTCCTTGAGCATACCCTTCCATCCGTATACTCGCCTAATTCTGTCATGGGTTTTCCAGAATCCCTGGTGGCCACCCAGAGGTGAATCATGGAAACCCTTTAACACAGCCTGGATATCCTTTGTATCCTCCAGCCATACTACATTACTGGCTGCTTGCTCATTGGGATCGAAACCCGCATTGCTAACATCTCTTGTAGCATCAACTTTGTCCTTCTGCATCCTCTCGGCCTTCTCCTTATCCGACCGTGCCTTGGACCTTGTTTGCACTACTGATACTTTCTGTGCCTGCGGTACTCTGCTGAGTGCATCGGCATTCAGATTCTTTTTCCCAGGTTTGTATATGATTTCAAAAACATACTCAGACAATTTGTGTCTGAACCTAGCTAGCCTAGACGTTTGGTCTTTCAAATTGGCTATGCCTCTTAACGGCTGGTGATCAGTATATATCCTAAATGGGCGTCCTAACAAATATGCTCTAAAATTCTTCGTAGCCCATACTATGGCTAGAAATTCCTTTTCTATTGTGGAGTATCTCTTCTCCGTGTCACTAAGCGCTCTGCTTGCGAATGCTATTGGTCGGTCATTCCCGACTTCCCCTTGTGACAATACTGCCCCTAATGCTTCATTGCTAGCATCAGTGGTCAACAAAAAAGTTTGCTCAAAGTCGGGGTATGCCAAAATTGGTGGCGAGCTAATTATTTCTTTTAGCCTCTCGAATGCCTGCTGACATCTCTCTGTCCATTCGAACTTTGCCTCTTTTCGTAGCAACTTGTTAATTGGCAACGCAATTCCGGCTAGTCCTTCCACGAACTTTCTATAATAGTTCACTAGTCCTAGGAATGCTTGCACTTCTTTTCTGTTTCTTGGAACCGCTAAATTTCTAACGCATTCCACCTTCTGCGGGTCAGGCAGTGCTCCTGCTTCTGAGCAACGATGGCCTAAATAAACCACCTCTCTTCGTAAAAATTGGCACTTCTCCGTGTTCAATTTCAAGTTGTGTTCTCGCAATTTCTGGAGCACCTTACGCAAGCGTTGCGAATGCTGCTGCAAGTTCTTCCCATAAATTACAATATCATCGAGGTACACAAAACAATCTAACCCTTGTAAGCCTGCTAGCACATGGTTCATTAGCCGTTGGAAGGTAGCCGGTGCTCCTGTTAATCCAAACGGCATTCTATTGAATTCATAATGGCCTAAACCGGTGCCGAACGCGGTTTTCTGCTTATCTTGGGTATCCACCAGAACTTGGTGGTAGCCACTCGCTAAATCAAGTGTAGAAAAATATCTACTGTGTCCCAATTGATCCAGAATCTCTTCTATCCTTGGTATCGGGAACACCTGCTTGATAGTGGCGTCGTTCAATTTCCTAAAATCGACGACCATTCTCCACTTCTTCTGACCCTGCGCACCTCCCTTCTTTGGTACCAAAATTATTGGTGAGTTCCAAGGCGAGATACTCGGTGAAATAATGTTATCCTTTAACATTCCTTCCACTTGTCTATTTACCTCATCTTTGTGAGCTTGCGGCAATCTGTATTGCTTCTGGTTAATTGGCGCTTGATCCACCCTAGTAGGTATTTCATGCTCTACCTCTGGTGTATACGTCAACTGGTCTCCTTCCAGCAAAAATATGTCATGGAATGACGTACAAATGGCCTCTATTGATGCCTTTTCTTCTAAATTTACGCTTGGGTCCTACCGGCTGCGCCAAAATGTTGGGGTCCGTATCTGCTTGTCGGCGAGAGACGTCCTCTGGAATGTCCTGTCGCGGGAACCTGTAAAACCTACACCACTTTGTTAAATGAGCACTGCACTATTTTGGGTTTAAAACAACAAGAGAGCTTTATTCTTAAAATGCTAGTTCTTATATACTATTTACAAATAAACATTACAGTCTACGTCTTCACTTTTCTGGTGTTCCAGTTACGCAATTGTTATTTGGTGTCAGTTGCTCAAGCCCGCTGACCTACTGCAAGTAAAAGTGTCGTCGGTGCATTCTAAATGCCCCTCGTCAGCTTGACTGCGGAACTGTGACACCCTAAAAGTTTACATCATAATTAATGAATAATTACTGTTCATTTTCAATATTTGCACCCTAAAAATATGTGCGTTCTTAATGAATTTAATAGGAGCCGGTGCTGTGAGTCAACTACGCGTAAGTAGCTTGATTCTAACTCACAACACGTGGTAGTGATGTCGGTTAAAACCTCACACCACCAATCAAGTAAGAAGTCTCAAAAGTCTAACTTGAAGCAATAGCTGCTTTGAAGTGAAACGCCGGTTAAAACCTCGCGTTTACTTCGTCTAGGGTGGAGCACTCTCTTACGTGGTAGTGATGTCGGTTAAAACCTCACACCACCAATCACGTAAGAAGTCTCAAAAGTCTAACTTGAAGCAATAGCTGCTTTGAAGTGAAACGCCGGTTAAAACCTCGCGTTTACTTCGTCTAGGGTGGAGCACTCTCTTACGTGGTAGTGATGTCGGTTAAAACCTCACACCACCAATCACGTAAGAAGTCTCAAAGTCAGGAACTGTCTGCCGTGGTCGCCACTGTCCGCGAATACTATACCCACTTACTCGCCTGCTCGTCCGCTGTTGTCGCCGCCGCTGTTGGTTATCGCAAGAGAGCGCCTGCTCGTCCGCTGTTGTCGCCGCCGCTGTTGAAATCGCAAGAGCTCGTGCTCGTCCGCTGTTGTCGCCGCCGCTGTTGAAATCGCAAGAGCGCCTGCTCGTCCGCTGTTGTCGCCGCCGCTGTTGAAATCGGCAGAGCTCGTGCTCGTCCGCTGTTGTCGCCGCCGCTGTTCAAATCACAAGAGAGCGTGCTCGTCCGCTGTTGTTGCCGCCGCTGTTGAAATCACAAGACCGGTTCCTCTGTGCACCGGCCTTTTATACATTTTTCATGCGAGCATCGACAAGTCCCGTATTTCGGCACTGTGTCGTGTTCGCGCATACGGAATTCCCGTATTTCGGCGTTGTGCCATGTTCGAGCATAACCACGTGTGGCGTGGTTTGGCTACATGTGCTCGCATGGTGTTGGTATATGGTGAGGGCGGTATTTTGTGTGACCTAAAATTGTTACAAAATTTAGGTCTTCACACCCCCCCCTTACTTCATGGTGCGCAATCTTACGGTTATTGACGTGGGGTTAATGACGATTCGGTATGGTGGTATTTCGAATCGCGTTCGTTTCATTTTCCGAGTCCTATGATCTATCTGCACCCTCGCTGTTATTGCGTCTTTGACCGGTTGTGGTAAGTGTTGCCCCTTCTCTCCATGTACCTCGTTCAGGTCGCAGAAAGTGAGGACAGTTGTAATGGGCCGTTTAGTTAATAACGCGGTCAATGATGTAGCGCCTCTCTTCCTCGTGCCTCCGTCGTTGTATTCTTCCTTCTCTTCATCTTGCAGTTCAGTACGTGAGTAAAGAGCTTCTAGTGGTTGTCTAGATAGCGCATCGGCTACGCCATTCAGTTTGCCCTTCCTGTCAACTTTAAAGCTGGTAATAGTGTCGGCCGGTGTAGCTGTGTCCGTGTCCATATCAAATAGATTGGGGATAGCTTGAGGCTTAATGACGCGAGTCAATTTGCCAACCACTTGTCTATTGTCGCGTGAAAGTGTACTTTTGCTCGACTCTTCATTGAAGTCTTCAAAAAGGCCGTCGGACGCTATTCGTATGGGTTGCTTGTCATTGAATTTCGGAGGCATTGCGTTGCAGGAAGCATCGCCGTTGGCTTCAGCACCCCACCGATGTTTGTACAGATGCTGTCGCTTGTTGACTGCAGACCGCTCGGGTTGGTCGGACTGAACAAGTACCCCACTTTTGAAAATCCTACCCTTCTTTTTGGATAAGACCAGTTTTACCGAACCGCGTTGCTGTTCCTCCTCAGCTGCGACTATGCCAGCAGTACCAGTGCCTTCAGCGGATACTTGTGCGCTCGGTGACGGGACCACCGCGTTACAGTTGACCTGGTTGTCCAGCGTAAGGGTCCGTTTGAACTTGTCTTTGATCTTATAATCACGCCGCGGTGGCGATGAAGGCGCAGTGCTTGGTAGACGAACGTGAGCGTTGGAATTGGAGCTGGGATCGTGCAAGTCCAGCGTTGGAGTTTCATCATAATGGGCGGATAGTAGAGGCGAAGTCGCTTTGAGTGCACTTGTACGTGAACCTTCTGCTAATTCAATATTAGCCATTTTGGCGGGCAACGGATGTGGCTCCTGATCCTCAAGAGAGTCAGCAGTTCGTTGCAGGACTTGCGTTACTTGTTGGTTCTTCTTCTTCCGTTCGTAGTTGCGGGGTGTTGTAGTTGTGGCTGAAGCCGATGATGTAGTTGCGGCCGCTTTGGCTTCTTCGGCAGCGCCGGCTTTAGCTGAGAGGCTAGCGGCAATTTTGTTAATGTTATTGTTGTTGTTGCTGAGATTGTTATTGTTTGCGCTCCGCTTCGAATGCCCTCGTCTCACTGCAGGCGGGGTTATCTGTTGATCGTCGTTTGCTATTGTCAATTGTTGTTGTATTAGCGTTTGCTGTCCTTGTTGTTTCTGTGGTGACCTCTGCTGTTGCTTCCTAGGATTACTGTTACTCACTGTCAACTGTTTGGGGTTGTTTCGTGAGTTTCTCCTGTCGGCTCTCAATTCAACGGAGCTCCCTCCGAGAGAAAGTGTAGCTCCCATGGCGTACAAGAAGTCTAACCCTAAAATAACTTGTCCATATGCACGTGGGAAGATGAGAAACGGCATTCGGCAACATTTATCACCTATTCTCACGTCGAGCATAAGGGCTTCCTTGCTTGTCCATTCACCGCCGTTTGCTAGTTGTGCCCTCACGTTTACTGCGACTACGTTGTTCGGACTTCGATGTTGTTTGGCAAAATTTCCATTGATGAAGCTCTTTGTAGCCCCGGTGTCTATCGTCGCATTTATTTGTTCTCCGTCCACCGTAACTTTGGCGAAGATATGGTTACGCTCATAACGTAACAACTTTACTGTGTCGTTCCATTTCCTCTACGTGGACGTGAGATGGTTGTGTTAACGTTGACTTCGATGTTTTTGGTAATGTGGAGCTTGCTGTCCCTTGCGTGTGCTTTATTTCCAATTCCTCCAGTCGTTTGCGGAATTCCGGGTTAGTGGTGCTATCAACTATGAAAGCTGCGAACCCTTTTCGCAGTTCGTCCACACTTCCAGTATCGTCAAGTTTAAATTCTGCCGCATATTGTTCTAGCTGGTCTTTGCGTAGGGTATAGATCCACCCTGACTTCGGCTTCATATCGATTCGTTGTGTTAAGGTCCCTGCTCGGGCGCCATGTAAGGAATCTCTAGCTGGGGTACGCTCAGTCTTCCCAGAGTCCTGTACAATATTTATTTTCTTGACCTTAACACAACACGTTTGATGGAGTTTGTTTTACTTTATTTTATTATTCAGTAAATTACAACTTCATCTTAGACTAATTATAACTAAGTCCTGTATTTTCTCCGCTTCGTCTAATTGCAGTGAAGTGGGGTAGTGGCAGACGTAGAAGTAATAGCTGCTTTGAAATTCAACGCCGGTTAAAACCTCGCGTTTACTTCGTCTAGGGTGGAGCACTCTCTTACGTGGTAGTGATGTCGGTTAAAACCTCACACCACCAATCAAGTAAGAAGTCTCAAAAGTCTAACTTGAAGCAATAGCTGCTTTGAAGTGAAACGCCGGTTAAAACCTCGCGTTTACTTCGTCTAGGGTGAAGCACTCTCTTACGTGGTAGTGATGTCGGTTAAAACCTCACACCACCAATCACGTAAGAAGTCTCAAAGTCAGGAACTGTCTGCCGTGGTCGCCACTGTCCGCGAATACTATACCCACTTACTCGCCTGCTCGTCCGCTGTTGTCGCCGCCGCTGTTGGTTATCGCAAGAGAGCGCCTGCTCGTCCGCTGTTGTCGCCGCCGCTGTTGAAATCGCAAGAGCGCCTGCTCGTCCGCTGTTGTCGCCGCCGCTGTTGAAATCGGCAGAGCTCGTGCTCGTCCGCTGTTGTCGCCGCCGCTGTTCAAATCACAAGAGAGCGTGCTCGTCCGCTGTTGTTGCCGCCGCTGTTGAAATCACAAGACCGGTTCCTCTGTGCACCGGCCTTTTATACATTTTTCATGCGAGCATCGACAAGTCCCGTATTTCGGCACTGTGTCGTGTTCGCGCATACGGAATTCCCGTATTTCGGCGTTGTGCCATGTTCGAGCATAACCACGTGTGGCGTGGTTTGGCTACATGTGCTCGCATGGTGTTGGTATATGGTGAGGGCGGTATTTTGTGTGACCTAAAATTGTTACAAAATTTAGGTCTTCACACCCCCCCCTTACTTCATGGTGCGCAATCTTACGGTTATTGACGTGGGGTTAATGACGATTCGGTATGGTGGTATTTCGAATCGCGTTCGTTTCATTTTCCCAGTCCTATGATCTATCTGCACCCTCGCTGTTATTGCGTCTTTGACCGGTTGTGGTAAGTGTTGCCCCTTCTCTCCATGTACCTCGTTCAGGTCGCAGAAAGTGAGGACAGTTGTAATGGGCCGTTTAGTTAATAACGCGGTCAATGATGTAGCGCCTCTCTTCCTCGTGCCTCCGTCGTTGTATTCTTCCTTCTCTTCATCTTGCAGTTCAGTACGTGAGTAAAGAGCTTCTAGTGGTTGTCTAGATAGCGCATCGGCTACGCCATTCAGTTTGCCCTTCCTGTCAACTTTAAAGCTGGTAATAGTGTCGGCCGGTGTAGCTGTGTCCGTGTCCATATCAAATAGATTGGGGATAGCTTGAGGCTTAATGACGCGAGTCAATTTGCCAACCACTTGTCTATTGTCGCGTGAAAGTGTACTTTTGCTCGACTCTTCATTGAAGTCTTCAAAAAGGCCGTCGGACGCTATTCGTATGGCTTGCTTGTCATTGAATTTCGGAGGCATTGCGTTGCAGGAAGCATCGCCGTTGGCTTCAGCACCCCACCGATGTTTGTACAGATGCTGTCGCTTGTTGACTGCAGACCGCTCGGGTTGGTCGGACTGAACAAGTACCCCACTTTTGAAAATCCTACCCTTCTTTTTGGATAAGACCAGTTTTACCGAACCGCGTTGCTGTTCCTCCTCAGCTGCGACTATGCCAGCAGTACCAGTGCCTTCAGCGGATACTTGTGCGCTCGGTGACGGGACCACCGCGTTACAGTTGACCTGGTTGTCCAGCGTAAGGGTCCGTTTGAACTTGTCTTTGATCTTATAATCACGCCGCGGTGGCGATGAAGGCGCAGTGCTTGGTAGACGAACGTGAGCGTTGGAATTGGAGCTGGGATCGTGCAAGTCCAGCGTTGGAGTTTCATCATAATGGGCGGATAGTAGAGGCGAAGTCGCTTTGAGTGCACTTGTACGTGAACCTTCTGCTAATTCAATATTAGCCATTTTGGCGGGCAACGGATGTGGCTCCTGATCCTCAAGAGAGTCAGCAGTTCGTTGCAGGACTTGCGTTACTTGTTGGTTCTTCTTCTTCCGTTCGTAGTTGCGGGGTGTTGTAGTTGTGGCTGAAGCCGATGATGTAGTTGCGGCCGCTTTGGCTTCTTCGGCAGCGCCGGCTTTAGCTGAGAGGCTAGGGGCAATTTTGTTAATGTTATTGTTGTTGTTGCTGAGATTGTTATTGTTTGCGCTCCGCTTCGAATGCCCTCGTCTCACTGCAGGCGGGGTTATCTGTTGATCGTCGTTTGCTATTGTCAATTGTTGTTGTATTAGCGTTTGCTGTCCTTGTTGTTTCTGTGGTGACCTCTGCTGTTGCTTCCTAGGATTACTGTTACTCACTGTCAACTGTTTGGGGTTGTTTCGTGAGTTTCTCCTGTCGGCTCTCAATTCAACGGAGCTCCCTCCGAGAGAAAGTGTAGCTCCCATGGCGTACAAGAAGTCTAACCCTAAAATAACTTGTCCAGATGCACGTGGGAAGATGAGAAACGGTATTCGGCAACATTTATCACCTATTCTCACGTCGAGCATAAGGGCTTCCTTGCTTGTGCATTCACCGCCGTTTGCTAGTTGTGCCCTCACGTTTACTGCGACTACGTTGTTCGGACTTCGATGTTGTTTGGCAAAATTTCCATTGATGAAGCTCTTTGTAGCCCCGGTGTCTATCGTCGCATTTATTTGTTCTCCGTCCACCGTAACTTTGGCGAAGATATGGTTACGCTCATAACGTAACAACTTTACTGTGTCGTTCCATTTCCTCTACGTGGACGTGAGATGGTTGTGTTAACGTTGACTTCGATGTTTTTGGTAATGTGGAGCTTGCTGTCCCTTGCGTGTGCTTTATTTCCAATTCCTCCAGTCGTTTGCGGAATTCCGGGTTAGTGGTGCTATCAACTATGAAAGCTGCGAACCCTTTTCGCAGTTCGTCCACACTTCCAGTATCGTCAAGTTTAAATTCTGCCGCATATTGTTCTAGCTGGTCTTTGCGTAGGGTATAGATCCACCCTGACTTCGGCTTCATATCGATTCGTTGTGTTAAGGTCCCTGCTCGGGCGCCATGTAAGGAATCTCTAGCTGGGGTACGCTCAGTCTTCCCAGAGTCCTGTACAATATTTATTTTCTTGACCTTAACACAACACGTTTGATGGAGTTTGTTTTACTTTATTTTATTATTCAGTAAATTACAACTTCATCTTAGACTAATTATAACTAAGTCCTGTATTTTCTCCGCTTCGTCTAATTGCAGTGAAGTGGGGTAGTGGCAGACGTAGAAGTAATAGCTGCTTTGAAATTCAACGCCGGTTAAAACCTCGCGTTTACTTCGTCTAGGGTGGAGCACTCTCTTACGTGGTAGTGATGTCGGTTAAAACCTCACACCACCAATCAAGTAAGAAGTCTCAAAAGTCTAACTTGAAGCAATAGCTGCTTTGAAGTGAAACGCCGGTTAAAACCTCGCGTTTACTTCGTCTAGGGTGGAGCACTCTCTTACGTGGTAGTGATGTCGGTTAAAACCTCACACCACCAATCACGTAAGAAGTCTCAAAGTCAGGAACTGTCTGCCGTGGTCGCCACTGTCCGCGAATACTATACCCACTTACTCGCCTGCTCGTCCGCTGTTGTCGCCGCCGCTGTTGGTTATCGCAAGAGAGCGCCTGCTCGTCCGCTGTTGTCGCCGCCGCTGTTGAAATCGCAAGAGCGCCTGCTCGTCCGCTGTTGTCGCCGCCGCTGTTGAAATCGGCAGAGCTCGTGCTCGTCCGCTGTTGTCGCCGCCGCTGTTCAAATCACAAGAGAGCGTGCTCGTCCGCTGTTGTCGCCGCCGCTGTTGAAATCACAAGACCGGTTCCTCTGTGCACCGGCCTTTTATACATTTTTCATGCGAGCATCGACAAGTCCCGTATTTCGGCACTGTGTCGTGTTCGCGCATACGGAATTCCCGTATTTCGGCGTTGTGCCATGTTCGAGCATAACCACGTGTGGCGTGGTTTGGCTACATGTGCTCGCATGGTGTTGGTATATGGTGAGGGCGGTATTTTGTGTGACCTAAAATTGTTACAAAATTTAGGTCTTCACACCCCCCCCTTACTTCATGGTGCGCAATCTTACGGTTATTGACGTGGGGTTAATGACGATTCGGTATGGTGGTATTTCGAATCGCGTTCGTTTCATTTTCCCAGTCCTATGATCTATCTGCACCCTCGCTGTTATTGCGTCTTTGACCGGTTGTGGTAAGTGTTGCCCCTTCTCTCCATGTACCTCGTTCAGGTCGCAGAAAGTGAGGACAGTTGTAATGGGCCGTTTAGTTAATAACGCGGTCAATGATGTAGCGCCTCTCTTCCTCGTGCCTCCGTCGTTGTATTCTTCCTTCTCTTCATCTTGCAGTTCAGTACGTGAGTAAAGAGCTTCTAGTGGTTGTCTAGATCGCGCATCGGCTACGCCATTCAGTTTGCCCTTCCTGTCAACTTTAAAGCTGGTAATAGTGTCGGCCGGTGTAGCTGTGTCCGTGTCCATATCAAATAGATTGGGGATAGCTTGAGGCTTAATGACGCGAGTCAATTTGCCAACCACTTGTCTATTGTCGCGTGAAAGTGTACTTTTGCTCGACTCTTCATTGAAGTCTTCAAAAAGGCCGTCGGACGCTATTCGTATGGCTTGCTTGTCATTGAATTTCGGAGGCATTGCGTTGCAGGAAGCATCGCCGTTGGCTTCAGCACCCCACCGATGTTTGTACAGATGCTGTCGCTTGTTGACTGCAGACCGCTCGGGTTGGTCGGACTGAACAAGTACCCCACTTTTGAAAATCCTACCCTTCTTTTTGGATAAGACCAGTTTTACCGAACCGCGTTGCTGTTCCTCCTCAGCTGCGACTATGCCAGCAGTACCAGTGCCTTCAGCGGATACTTGTGCGCTCGGTGACGGGACCACCGCGTTACAGTTGACCTGGTTGTCCAGCGTAAGGGTCCGTTTGAACTTGTCTTTGATCTTATAATCACGCCGCGGTGGCGATGAAGGCGCAGTGCATGGTAGACGAACGTCAGCGTTGGAATTGGAGCTGGGATCGTGCAAGTCCAGCGTTGGAGTTTCATCATAATGGGCGGATAGTAGAGGCGAAGTCGCTTTGAGTGCACTTGTACGTGAACCTTCTGCTAATTCAATATTAGCCATTTTGGCGGGCATCGGATGTGGCTCCTGATCCTCAAGAGAGTCAGCAGTTCGTTGCAGGACTTGCGTTACTTGTTGGTTCTTCTTCTTCCGTTCGTAGTTGCGGGGTGTTGTAGTTGTGGCTGAAGCCGATGATGTAGTTGCGGCCGCTTTGGCTTCTTCGGCAGCGCCGGCTTCAGCTGAGAGGCTAGCGGCAATTTTGTTAATGTTATTGTTGTTGTTGCTGAGATTGTTGTTGTTTGCGCTCCGCTTCGAATGCCCTCGTCTCACTGCAGGCGGGGTTATCTGTTGATAGTCGTTTGCTATTGTCAATTGTTGTTGTATTAGCGTTTGCTGTCCTTGTTGTTTCTGTGGTGACCTCTGCTGTTGCTTCCTAGGATTACTGTTACTCACTGTCAACTGTTTGGGGTTGTTTCGTGAGTTTCTCCTGTCGGCTCTCAATTCAACGGAGCTCCCTCCGAGAGAAAGTGTAGCTCCCATGGCGTACAAGAAGTCTAACCCTAAAATAACTTGTCCAGATGCACGTGGGAAGATGAGAAACGGCATTCGGCAACATTTATCACCTATTCTCACGTCGAGCATAAGGGCTTCCTTGCTTGTGCATTCACCGCCGTTTGCTAGTTGTGCCCTCACGTTTACTGCGACTACGTTGTTCGGACTTCGATGTTGTTTGGCAAAATTTCCATTGATGAAGCTCTTTGTAGCCCCGGTGTCTATCGTCGCATTTATTTGTTCTCCGTCCACCGTAACTTTGGCGAAGATATGGTTACGCTCATAACGTAACAACTTTACTGTGTCGTTCCATTTCCTCTACGTGGACGTGAGATGGTTGTGTTAACGTTGACTTCGATGTTTTTGGTAATGTGGAGCTTGCTGTCCCTTGCGTGTGCTTTATTTCCAATTCCTCCAGTCGTTTGCGGAATTCCGGGTTAGTGGTGCTATCAACTATGAAAGCTGCGAACCCTTTTCGCAGTTCGTCCACACTTCCAGTATCGTCAAGTTTAAATTCTGCCGCATATTGTTCTAGCTGGTCTTTGCGTAGGGTATAGATCCACCCTGACTTCGGCTTCATATCGATTCGTTGTGTTAAGGTCCCTGCTCGGGCGCCATGTAAGGAATCTCTAGCTGGGGTACGCTCAGTCTTCCCAGAGTCCTGTACAATATTTATTTTCTTGACCTTAACACAACACGTTTGATGGAGTTTGTTTTACTTTATTTTATTATTCAGTAAATTACAACTTCATCTTAGACTAATTATAACTAAGTCCTGTATTTTCTCCGCTTCGTCTAATTGCAGTGAAGTGGGGTAGTGGCAGACGTAGAAGTAATAGCTGCTTTGAAATTCAACGCCGGTTAAAACCTCGCGTTTACTTCGTCTAGGGTGGAGCACTCTCTTACGTGGTAGTGATGTCGGTTAAAACCTCACACCACCAATCAAGTAAGAAGTCTCAAAAGTCTAACTTGAAGCAATAGCTGCTTTGAAGTGAAACGCCGGTTAAAACCTCGCGTTTACTTCGTCTAGGGTGGAGCACTCTCTTACGTGGTAGTGATGTCGGTTAAAACCTCACACCACCAATCACGTAAGAAGTCTCAAAGTCAGGAACTGTCTGCCGTGGTCGCCACTGTCCGCGAATACTATACCCACTTACTCGCCTGCTCGTCCGCTGTTGTCGCCGCCGCTGTTGAAATCGGCAGAGCTCGTGCTCGTCCGCTGTTGTCGCCGCCGCTGTTCAAATCACAAGAGAGCGTGCTCGTCCGCTGTTGTCGCCGCCGCTGTTGAAATCACAAGACCGGTTCCTCTGTGCACCGGCCTTTTATACATTTTTCATGCGAGCATCGACAAGTCCCGTATTTCGGCACTGTGTCGTGTTCGCGCATACGGAATTCCCGTATTTCGGCGTTGTGCCATGTTCGAGCATAACCACGTGTGGCGTGGTTTGGCTACATGTGCTCCCATGGTGTTGGTATATGGTGAGGGCGGTATTTTGTGTGACCTAAAATTGTTACAAAATTTAGGTCTTCACACCCCCCCCTTACTTCATGGTGCGCAATCTTACGGTTATTGACGTGGGGTTAATTACGATTCGGTATGGTGGTATTTCGAATCGCGTTCGTTTCATTTTCCCAGTCCTATGATCTATCTGCACCCTCGCTGTTATTGCGTCTTTGACCGGTTGTGGTAAGTGTTGCCCCTTCTCTCCATGTACCTCGTTCAGGTCGCAGAAAGTGAGGACAGTTGTAATGGGCCGTTTAGTTAATAACGCGGTCAATGATGTAGCGCCTCTCTTCCTCGTGCCTCCGTCGTTGTATTCTTCCTTCTCTTCATCTTGCAGTTCAGTACGTGAGTAAAGAGCTTCTAGTGGTTGTCTAGATAGCGCATCGGCTACGCCATTCAGTTTGCCCTTCCTGTCAACTTTAAAGCTGGTAATAGTGTCGGCCGGTGTAGCTGTGTCCGTGTCCATATCAAATAGATTGGGGATAGCTTGAGGCTTAATGACGCGAGTCAATTTGCCAACCACTTGTCTATTGTCGCGTGAAAGTGTACTTTTGCTCGACTCTTCATTGAAGTCTTCAAAAAGGCCGTCGGACGCTATTCGTATGGCTTGCTTGTCATTGAATTTCGGAGGCATTGCGTTGCAGGAAGCATCGCCGTTGGCTTCAGCACCCCACCGATGTTTGTACAGATGCTGTCGCTTGTTGACTGCAGACCGCTCGGGTTGGTCGGACTGAACAAGTACCCCACTTTTGAAAATCCTACCCTTTTTTTTGGATAAGACCAGTTTTACCGAACCGCGTTGCTGTTCCTCCTCAGCTGCGACTATGCCAGCAGTACCAGTGCCTTCAGCGGATACTTGTGCGCTCGGTGACGGGACCACCGCGTTACAGTTGACCTGGTTGTCCAGCGTAAGGGTCCGTTTGAACTTGTCTTTGATCTTATAATCACGCCGCGGTGGCGATGAAGGCGCAGTGCTTGGTAGACGAACGTGAGCGTTGGAATTGGAGCTGGGATCGTGCAAGTCCAGCGTTGGAGTTTCATCATAATGGGCGGATAGTAGAGGCGAAGTCGCTTTGAGTGCACTTGTACGTGAACCTTCTGCTAATTCAATATTAGCCATTTTGGCGGGCATCGGATGTGGCTCCTGATCCTCAAGAGAGTCAGCAGTTCGTTGCAGGACTTGCGTTACTTGTTGGTTCTTCTTCTTCCGTTCGTAGTTGCGGGGTGTTGTAGTTGTGGCTGAAGCCGATGATGTAGTTGCGGCCGCTTTGGCTTCTTCGGCAGCGCCGGCTTTAGCTGAGAGGCCAGCGGCAATTTTGTTAATGTTATTGTTGTTGTTGCTGAGATTGTTATTGTTTGCGCTCCGCTTCGAATGCCCTCGTCTCACTGCAGGCGGGGTTATCTGTTGATCGTCGTTTGCTATTGTCAATTCTTGTTGTATTAGCGTTTGCTGTCCTTGTTGTTTCTGTGGTGACCTCTGCTGTTGCTTCCTAGGATTACTGTTACTCACTGTCAACTGTTTGGGGTTGTTTCGTGAGTTTCTCCTGTCGGCTCTCAATTCAACGGAGCTCCCTCCGAGAGAAAGTGTAGCTCCCATGGCGTACAAGAAGTCTAACCCTAAAATAACTTGTCCAGATGCACGTGGGAAGATGAGAAACGGCATTCGGCAACATTTATCACCTATTCTCACGTCGAGCATAAGGGCTTCCTTGCTTGTGCATTCACCGCCGTTTGCTAGTTGTGCCCTCACGTTTACTGCGACTACGTTGTTCGGACTTCGATATTGTTTGGCAAAATTTCCATTGATGAAGCTCTTTGTAGCCCCGGTGTCTATCGTCGCATTTATTTGTTCTCCGTCCACCGTAACTTTGGCGAAGATATGGTTACGCTCATAACGTAACAACTTTACTGTGTCGTTCCATTTCCTCTACGTGGACGTGAGATGGTTGTGTTAACGTTGACTTCGATGTTTTTGGTAATGTGGAGCTTGCTGTCCCTTGCGTGTGCTTTATTTCCAATTCCTCCAGTCGTTTGCGGAATTCCGGGTTAGTGGTGCTATCAACTATGAAAGCTGCGAACCCTTTTCGCAGTTCGTCCACACTTCCAGTATCGTCAAGTTTAAATTCTGCCGCATATTGTTCTAGCTGGTCTTTGCCTAGGGTATAGATCCACCCTGACTTCGGCTTCATATCGATTCGTTGTGTTAAGGTCCCTGCTCGGGCGCCATGTAAGGAATCTCTAGCTGGGGTACGCTCAGTCTTCCCAGAGTCCTGTACAATATTTATTTTCTTGACCTTAACACAACACGTTTGATGGAGTTTGTTTTACTTTATTTTATTATTCAGTAAATTACAACTTCATCTTAGACTAATTATAACTAAGTCCTGTATTTTCTCCGCTTCGTCTAATTGCAGTGAAGTGGGGTAGTGGCAGACGTAGAAGTAATAGCTGCTTTGAAATTCAACGCCGGTTAAAACCTCGCGTTTACTTCGTCTAGGGTGGAGCACTCTCTTACGTGGTAGTGATGTCGGTTAAAACCTCACACCACCAATCAAGTAAGAAGTCTCAAAAGTCTAACTTGAAGCAATAGCTGCTTTGAAGTGAAACGCCGGTTAAAACCTCGCGTTTACTTCGTCTAGGGTGGAGCACTCTCTTACGTGGTAGTGATGTCGGTTAAAACCTCACACCACCAATCACGTAAGAAGTCTCAAAGTCAGGAACTGTCTGCCGTGGTCGCCACTGTCCGCGAATACTATACCCACTTACTCGCCTGCTCGTCCGCTGTTGTCGCCGCCGCTGTTGAAATCGGCAGAGCTCGTGCTCGTCCGCTGTTGTCGCCGCCGCTGTTCAAATCACAAGAGAGCGTGCTCGTCCGCTGTTGTCGCCGCCGCTGTTGAAATCACAAGACCGGTTCCTCTGTGCACCGGCCTTTTATACATTTTTCATGCGAGCATCGACAAGTCCCGTATTTCGGCACTGTGTCGTGTTCGCGCATACGGAATTCCCGTATTTCGGCGTTGTGCCATGTTCGAGCATAACCACGTGTGGCGTGGTTTGGCTACATGTGCTCCCATGGTGTTGGTATATGGTGAGGGCGGTATTTTGTGTGACCTAAAATTGTTACAAAATTTAGGTCTTCACACCCCCCCCTTACTTCATGGTGCGCAATCTTACGGTTATTGACGTGGGGTTAATTACGATTCGGTATGGTGGTATTTCGAATCGCGTTCGTTTCATTTTCCCAGTCCTATGATCTATCTGCACCCTCGCTGTTATTGCGTCTTTGACCGGTTGTGGTAAGTGTTGCCCCTTCTCTCCATGTACCTCGTTCAGGTCGCAGAAAGTGAGGACAGTTGTAATGGGCCGTTTAGTTAATAACGCGGTCAATGATGTAGCGCCTCTCTTCCTCGTGCCTCCGTCGTTGTATTCTTCCTTCTCTTCATCTTGCAGTTCAGTACGTGAGTAAAGAGCTTCTAGTGGTTGTCTAGATAGCGCATCGGCTACGCCATTCAGTTTGCCCTTCCTGTCAACTTTAAAGCTGGTAATAGTGTCGGCCGGTGTAGCTGTGTCCGTGTCCATATCAAATAGATTGGGGATAGCTTGAGGCTTAATGACGCGAGTCAATTTGCCAACCACTTGTCTATTGTCGCGTGAAAGTGTACTTTTGCTCGACTCTTCATTGAAGTCTTCAAAAAGGCCGTCGGACGCTATTCGTATGGCTTGCTTGTCATTGAATTTCGGAGGCATTGCGTTGCAGGAAGCATCGCCGTTGGCTTCAGCACCCCACCGATGTTTGTACAGATGCTGTCGCTTGTTGACTGCAGACCGCTCGGGTTGGTCGGACTGAACAAGTACCCCACTTTTGAAAATCCTACCCTTTTTTTTGGATAAGACCAGTTTTACCGAACCGCGTTGCTGTTCCTCCTCAGCTGCGACTATGCCAGCAGTACCAGTGCCTTCAGCGGATACTTGTGCGCTCGGTGACGGGACCACCGCGTTACAGTTGACCTGGTTGTCCAGCGTAAGGGTCCGTTTGAACTTGTCTTTGATCTTATAATCACGCCGCGGTGGCGATGAAGGCGCAGTGCTTGGTAGACGAACGTGAGCGTTGGAATTGGAGCTGGGATCGTGCAAGTCCAGCGTTGGAGTTTCATCATAATGGGCGGATAGTAGAGGCGAAGTCGCTTTGAGTGCACTTGTACGTGAACCTTCTGCTAATTCAATATTAGCCATTTTGGCGGGCATCGGATGTGGCTCCTGATCCTCAAGAGAGTCAGCAGTTCGTTGCAGGACTTGCGTTACTTGTTGGTTCTTCTTCTTCCGTTCGTAGTTGCGGGGTGTTGTAGTTGTGGCTGAAGCCGATGATGTAGTTGCGGCCGCTTTGGCTTCTTCGGCAGCGCCGGCTTTAGCTGAGAGGCCAGCGGCAATTTTGTTAATGTTATTGTTGTTGTTGCTGAGATTGTTATTGTTTGCGCTCCGCTTCGAATGCCCTCGTCTCACTGCAGGCGGGGTTATCTGTTGATCGTCGTTTGCTATTGTCAATTCTTGTTGTATTAGCGTTTGCTGTCCTTGTTGTTTCTGTGGTGACCTCTGCTGTTGCTTCCTAGGATTACTGTTACTCACTGTCAACTGTTTGGGGTTGTTTCGTGAGTTTCTCCTGTCGGCTCTCAATTCAACGGAGCTCCCTCCGAGAGAAAGTGTAGCTCCCATGGCGTACAAGAAGTCTAACCCTAAAATAACTTGTCCAGATGCACGTGGGAAGATGAGAAACGGCATTCGGCAACATTTATCACCTATTCTCACGTCGAGCATAAGGGCTTCCTTGCTTGTGCATTCACCGCCGTTTGCTAGTTGTGCCCTCACGTTTACTGCGACTACGTTGTTCGGACTTCGATATTGTTTGGCAAAATTTCCATTGATGAAGCTCTTTGTAGCCCCGGTGTCTATCGTCGCATTTATTTGTTCTCCGTCCACCGTAACTTTGGCGAAGATATGGTTACGCTCATAACGTAACAACTTTACTGTGTCGTTCCATTTCCTCTACGTGGACGTGAGATGGTTGTGTTAACGTTGACTTCGATGTTTTTGGTAATGTGGAGCTTGCTGTCCCTTGCGTGTGCTTTATTTCCAATTCCTCCAGTCGTTTGCGGAATTCCGGGTTAGTGGTGCTATCAACTATGAAAGCTGCGAACCCTTTTCGCAGTTCGTCCACACTTCCAGTATCGTCAAGTTTAAATTCTGCCGCATATTGTTCTAGCTGGTCTTTGCCTAGGGTATAGATCCACCCTGACTTCGGCTTCATATCGATTCGTTGTGTTAAGGTCCCTGCTCGGGCGCCATGTAAGGAATCTCTAGCTGGGGTACGCTCAGTCTTCCCAGAGTCCTGTACAATATTTATTTTCTTGACCTTAACACAACACGTTTGATGGAGTTTGTTTTACTTTATTTTATTATTCAGTAAATTACAACTTCATCTTAGACTAATTATAACTAAGTCCTGTATTTTCTCCGCTTCGTCTAATTGCAGTGAAGTGGGGTAGTGGCAGACGTAGAAGTAATAGCTGCTTTGAAATTCAACGCCGGTTAAAACCTCGCGTTTACTTCGTCTAGGGTGGAGCACTCTCTTACGTGGTAGTGATGTCGGTTAAAACCTCACACCACCAATCAAGTAAGAAGTCTCAAAAGTCTAACTTGAAGCAATAGCTGCTTTGAAGTGAAACGCCGGTTAAAACCTCGCGTTTACTTCGTCTAGGGTGGAGCACTCTCTTACGTGGTAGTGATGTCGGTTAAAACCTCACACCACCAATCACGTAAGAAGTCTCAAAGTCAGGAACTGTCTGCCGTGGTCGCCACTGTCCGCGAATACTATACCCACTTACTCGCCTGCTCGTCCGCTGTTGTCGCCGCCGCTGTTGAAATCGGCAGAGCTCGTGCTCGTCCGCTGTTGTCGCCGCCGCTGTTCAAATCACAAGAGAGCGTGCTCGTCCGCTGTTGTCGCCGCCGCTGTTGAAATCACAAGACCGGTTCCTCTGTGCACCGGCCTTTTATACATTTTTCATGCGAGCATCGACAAGTCCCGTATTTCGGCACTGTGTCGTGTTCGCGCATACGGAATTCCCGTATTTCGGCGTTGTGCCATGTTCGAGCATAACCACGTGTGGCGTGGTTTGGCTACATGTGCTCCCATGGTGTTGGTATATGGTGAGGGCGGTATTTTGTGTGACCTAAAATTGTTACAAAATTTAGGTCTTCACACCCCCCCCTTACTTCATGGTGCGCAATCTTACGGTTATTGACGTGGGGTTAATTACGATTCGGTATGGTGGTATTTCGAATCGCGTTCGTTTCATTTTCCCAGTCCTATGATCTATCTGCACCCTCGCTGTTATTGCGTCTTTGACCGGTTGTGGTAAGTGTTGCCCCTTCTCTCCATGTACCTCGTTCAGGTCGCAGAAAGTGAGGACAGTTGTAATGGGCCGTTTAGTTAATAACGCGGTCAATGATGTAGCGCCTCTCTTCCTCGTGCCTCCGTCGTTGTATTCTTCCTTCTCTTCATCTTGCAGTTCAGTACGTGAGTAAAGAGCTTCTAGTGGTTGTCTAGATAGCGCATCGGCTACGCCATTCAGTTTGCCCTTCCTGTCAACTTTAAAGCTGGTAATATAATGGTCGGCCGGTGTAGCTGTGTCCGTGTCCATATCAAATAGATTGGGGATAGCTTGAGGCTTAATGACGCGAGTCAATTTGCCAACCACTGGTCTATTGTCGCGTGAAAGTGTACTTTTGCTCGACTCTTCATTGAAGTCTTCAAAAAGGCCGTCGGACGCTATTCGTATGGCTTGCTTGTCATTGAATTTCGGAGGCATTGCGTTGCAGGAAGCATCGCCGTTGGCTTCAGCACCCCACCGATGTTTGTACAGATGCTGTCGCTTGTTGACTGCAGACCGCTCGGGTTGGTCGGACTGAACAAGTACCCCACTTTTGAAAATCCTACCCTTTTTTTTGGATAAGACCAGTTTTACCGAACCGCGTTGCTGTTCCTCCTCAGCTGCGACTATGCCAGCAGTACCAGTGCATTCAGCGGATACTTGTGCGCTCGGTGACGGGACCACCGCGTTACAGTTGACCTGGTTGTCCAGCGTAAGGGTCCGTTTGAACTTGTCTTTGATCTTATAATCACGCCGCGGTGGCGATGAAGGCGCAGTGCTTGGTAGACGAACGTGAGCGTTGGAATTGGAGCTGGGATCGTGCAAGTCCAGCGTTGGAGTTTCATCATAATGGGCGGATAGTAGAGGCGAAGTCGCTTTGAGTGCACTTGTACGTGAACCTTCTGCTAATTCAATATTAGCCATTTTGGCGGGCATCGGATGTGGCTCCTGATCCTCAAGAGAGTCAGCAGTTCGTTGCAGGACTTGCGTTACTTGTTGGTTCTTCTTCTTCCGTTCGTAGTTGCGGGGTGTTGTAGTTGTGGCTGAAGCCGATGATGTAGTTGCGGCCGCTTTGGCTTCTTCGGCAGCGCCGGCTTTAGCTGAGAGGCTAGCGGCAATTTTGTTAATGTTATTGTTGTTGTTGCTGAGATTGTTATTGTTTGCGCTCCGCTTCGAATGCCCTCGTCTCACTGCAGGCGGGGTTATCTGTTGATCGTCGTTTGCTATTGTCAATTCTTGTTGTATTAGCGTTTGCTGTCCTTGTTGTTTCTGTGGTGACCTCTGCTGTTGCTTCCTAGGATTACTGTTACTCACTGTCAACTGTTTGGGGTTGTTTCGTGAGTTTCTCCTGTCGGCTCTCAATTCAACGGAGCTCCCTCCGAGAGAAAGTGTAGCTCCCATGGCGTACAAGAAGTCTAACCCTAAAATAACTTGTCCAGATGCACGTGGGAAGATGAGAAACGGCATTCGGCAACATTTATCACCTATTCTCACGTCGAGCATAAGGGCTTCCTTGCTTGTGCATTCACCGCCGTTTGCTAGTTGTGCCCTCACGTTTACTGCGACTACGTTGTTCGGACTTCGATATTGTTTGGCAAAATTTCCATTGATGAAGCTCTTTGTAGCCCCGGTGTCTATCGTCGCATTTATTTGTTCTCCGTCCACCGTAACTTTGGCGAAGATATGGTTACGCTCATAACGTAACAACTTTACTGTGTCGTTCCATTTCCTCTACGTGGACGTGAGATGGTTGTGTTAACGTTGACTTCGATGTTTTTGGTAATGTGGAGCTTGCTGTCCCTTGCGTGTGCTTTATTTCCAATTCCTCCAGTCGTTTGCGGAATTCCGGGTTAGTGGTGCTATCAACTATGAAAGCTGCGAACCCTTTTCGCAGTTCGTCCACACTTCCAGTATCGTCAAGTTTAAATTCTGCCGCATATTGTTCTAGCTGGTCTTTGCGTAGGGTATAGATCCACCCTGACTTCGGCTTCATATCGATTCGTTGTGTTAAGGTCCCTGCTCGGGCGCCATGTAAGGAATCTCTAGCTGGGGTACGCTCAGTCTTCCCAGAGTCCTGTACAATATTTATTTTCTTGACCTTAACACAACACGTTTGATGGAGTTTGTTTTACTTTATTTTATTATTCAGTAAATTACAACTTCATCTTAGACTAATTATAACTAAGTCCTGTATTTTCTCCGCTTCGTCTAATTGCAGTGAAGTGGGGTAGTGGCAGACGTAGAAGTAATAGCTGCTTTGAAATTCAACGCCGGTTAAAACCTCGCGTTTACTTCGTCTAGGGTGGAGCACTCTCTTACGTGGTAGTGATGTCGGTTAAAACCTCACACCACCAATCAAGTAAGAAGTCTCAAAAGTCTAACTTGAAGCAATAGCTGCTTTGAAGTGAAACGCCGGTTAAAACCTCGCGTTTACTTCGTCTAGGGTGGAGCACTCTCTTACGTGGTAGTGATGTCGGTTAAAACCTCACACCACCAATCACGTAAGAAGTCTCAAAGTCAGGAACTGTCTGCCGTGGTCGCCACTGTCCGCGAATACTATACCCACTTACTCGCCTGCTCGTCCGCTGTTGTCGCCGCCGCTGTTGAAATCGGCAGAGCTCGTGCTCGTCCGCTGTTGTCGCCGCCGCTGTTCAAATCACAAGAGAGCGTGCTCGTCCGCTGTTGTCGCCGCCGCTGTTGAAATCACAAGACCGGTTCCTCTGTGCACCGGCCTTTTATACATTTTTCATGCGAGCATCGACAAGTCCCGTATTTCGGCACTGTGTCGTGTTCGCGCATACGGAATTCCCGTATTTCGGCGTTGTGCCATGTTCGAGCATAACCACGTGTGGCGTGGTTTGGCTACATGTGCTCCCATGGTGTTGGTATATGGTGAGGGCGGTATTTTGTGTGACCTAAAATTGTTACAAAATTTAGGTCTTCACACCCCCCCCTTACTTCATGGTGCGCAATCTTACGGTTATTGACGTGGGGTTAATTACGATTCGGTATGGTGGTATTTCGAATCGCGTTCGTTTCATTTTCCCAGTCCTATGATCTATCTGCACCCTCGCTGTTATTGCGTCTTTGACCGGTTGTGGTAAGTGTTGCCCCTTCTCTCCATGTACCTCGTTCAGGTCGCAGAAAGTGAGGACAGTTGTAATGGGCCGTTTAGTTAATAACGCGGTCAATGATGTAGCGCCTCTCTTCCTCGTGCCTCCGTCGTTGTATTCTTCCTTCTCTTCATCTTGCAGTTCAGTACGTGAGTAAAGAGCTTCTAGTGGTTGTCTAGATAGCGCATCGGCTACGCCATTCAGTTTGCCCTTCCTGTCAACTTTAAAGCTGGTAATAGTGTCGGCCGGTGTAGCTGTGTCCGTGTCCATATCAAATAGATTGGGGATAGCTTGAGGCTTAATGACGCGAGTCAATTTGCCAACCACTTGTCTATTGTCGCGTGAAAGTGTACTTTTGCTCGACTCTTCATTGAAGTCTTCAAAAAGGCCGTCGGACGCTATTCGTATGGCTTGCTTGTCATTGAATTTCGGAGGCATTGCGTTGCAGGAAGCATCGCCGTTGGCTTCAGCACCCCACCGATGTTTGTACAGATGCTGTCGCTTGTTGACTGCAGACCGCTCGGGTTGGTCGGACTGAACAAGTACCCCACTTTTGAAAATCCTACCCTTTTTTTTGGATAAGACCAGTTTTACCGAACCGCGTTGCTGTTCCTCCTCAGCTGCGACTATGCCAGCAGTACCAGTGCCTTCAGCGGATACTTGTGCGCTCGGTGACGGGACCACCGCGTTACAGTTGACCTGGTTGTCCAGCGTAAGGGTCCGTTTGAACTTGTCTTTGATCTTATAATCACGCCGCGGTGGCGATGAAGGCGCAGTGCTTGGTAGACGAACGTGAGCGTTGGAATTGGAGCTGGGATCGTGCAAGTCCAGCGTTGGAGTTTCATCATAATGGGCGGATAGTAGAGGCGAAGTCGCTTTGAGTGCACTTGTACGTGAACCTTCTGCTAATTCAATATTAGCCATTTTGGCGGGCATCGGATGTGGCTCCTGATCCTCAAGAGAGTCAGCAGTTCGTTGCAGGACTTGCGTTACTTGTTGGTTCTTCTTCTTCCGTTCGTAGTTGCGGGGTGTTGTAGTTGTGGCTGAAGCCGATGATGTAGTTGCGGCCGCTTTGGCTTCTTCGGCAGCGCCGGCTTTAGCTGAGAGGCTAGCGGTAATTTTGTTAATGTTATTGTTGTTGTTGCTGAGATTGTTATTGTTTGCGCTCCGCTTCGAATGCCCTCGTCTCACTGCAGGCGGGGTTATCTGTTGATCGTCGTTTGCTATTGTCAATTCTTGTTGTATTAGCGTTTGCTGTCCTTGTTGTTTCTGTGGTGACCTCTGCTGTTGCTTCCTAGGATTACTGTTACTCACTGTCAACTGTTTGGGGTTGTTTCGTGAGTTTCTCCTGTCGGCTCTCAATTCAACGGAGCTCCCTCCGAGAGAAAGTGTAGCTCCCATGGCGTACAAGAAGTCTAACCCTAAAATAACTTGTCCAGATGCACGTGGGAAGATGAGAAACGGCATTCGGCAACATTTATCACCTATTCTCACGTCGAGCATAAGGGCTTCCTTGCTTGTGCATTCACCGCCGTTTGCTAGTTGTGCCCTCACGTTTACTGCGACTACGTTGTTCGGACTTCGATATTGTTTGGCAAAATTTCCATTGATGAAGCTCTTTGTAGCCCCGGTGTCTATCGTCGCATTTATTTGTTCTCCGTCCACCGTAACTTTGGCGAAGATATGGTTACGCTCATAACGTAACAACTTTACTGTGTCGTTCCATTTCCTCTACGTGGACGTGAGATGGTTGTGTTAACGTTGACTTCGATGTTTTTGGTAATGTGGAGCTTGCTGTCCCTTGCGTGTGCTTTATTTCCAATTCCTCCAGTCGTTTGCGGAATTCCGGGTTAGTGGTGCTATCAACTATGAAAGCTGCGAACCCTTTTCGCAGTTCGTCCACACTTCCAGTATCGTCAAGTTTAAATTCTGCCGCATATTGTTCTAGCTGGTCTTTGCGTAGGGTATAGATCCACCCTGACTTCGGCTTCATATCGATTCGTTGTGTTAAGGTCCCTGCTCGGGCGCCATGTAAGGAATCTCTAGCTGGGGTACGCTCAGTCTTCCCAGAGTCCTGTACAATATTTATTTTCTTGACCTTAACACAACACGTTTGATGGAGTTTGTTTTACTTTATTTTATTATTCAGTAAATTACAACTTCATCTTAGACTAATTATAACTAAGTCCTGTATTTTCTCCGCTTCGTCTAATTGCAGTGAAGTGGGGTAGTGGCAGACGTAGAAGTAATAGCTGCTTTGAAATTCAACGCCGGTTAAAACCTCGCGTTTACTTCGTCTAGGGTGGAGCACTCTCTTACGTGGTAGTGATGTCGGTTAAAACCTCACACCACCAATCAAGTAAGAAGTCTCAAAAGTCTAACTTGAAGCAATAGCTGCTTTGAAGTGAAACGCCGGTTAAAACCTCGCGTTTACTTCGTCTAGGGTGGAGCACTCTCTTACGTGGTAGTGATGTCGGTTAAAACCTCACACCACCAATCACGTAAGAAGTCTCAAAGTCAGGAACTGTCTGCCGTGGTCGCCACTGTCCGCGAATACTATACCCACTTACTCGCCTGCTCGTCCGCTGTTGTCGCCGCCGCTGTTGAAATCGGCAGAGCTCGTGCTCGTCCGCTGTTGTCGCCGCCGCTGTTCAAATCACAAGAGAGCGTGCTCGTCCGCTGTTGTCGCCGCCGCTGTTGAAATCACAAGACCGGTTCCTCTGTGCACCGGCCTTTTATACATTTTTCATGCGAGCATCGACAAGTCCCGTATTTCGGCACTGTGTCGTGTTCGCGCATACGGAATTCCCGTATTTCGGCGTTGTGCCATGTTCGAGCATAACCACGTGTGGCGTGGTTTGGCTACATGTGCTCCCATGGTGTTGGTATATGGTGAGGGCGGTATTTTGTGTGACCTAAAATTGTTACAAAATTTAGGTCTTCACACCCCCCCCTTACTTCATGGTGCGCAATCTTACGGTTATTGACGTGGGGTTAATTACGATTCGGTATGGTGGTATTTCGAATCGCGTTCGTTTCATTTTCCCAGTCCTATGATCTATCTGCACCCTCGCTGTTATTGCGTCTTTGACCGGTTGTGGTAAGTGTTGCCCCTTCTCTCCATGTACCTCGTTCAGGTCGCAGAAAGTGAGGACAGTTGTAATGGGCCGTTTAGTTAATAACGCGGTCAATGATGTAGCGCCTCTCTTCCTCGTGCCTCCGTCGTTGTATTCTTCCTTCTCTTCATCTTGCAGTTCAGTACGTGAGTAAAGAGCTTCTAGTGGTTGTCTAGATAGCGCATCGGCTACGCCATTCAGTTTGCCCTTCCTGTCAACTTTAAAGCTGGTAATATAATGGTCGGCCGGTGTAGCTGTGTCCGTGTCCATATCAAATAGATTGGGGATAGCTTGAGGCTTAATGACGCGAGTCAATTTGCCAACCACTGGTCTATTGTCGCGTGAAAGTGTACTTTTGCTCGACTCTTCATTGAAGTCTTCAAAAAGGCCGTCGGACGCTATTCGTATGGCTTGCTTGTCATTGAATTTCGGAGGCATTGCGTTGCAGGAAGCATCGCCGTTGGCTTCAGCACCCCACCGATGTTTGTACAGATGCTGTCGCTTGTTGACTGCAGACCGCTCGGGTTGGTCGGACTGAACAAGTACCCCACTTTTGAAAATCCTACCCTTTTTTTTGGATAAGACCAGTTTTACCGAACCGCGTTGCTGTTCCTCCTCAGCTGCGACTATGCCAGCAGTACCAGTGCATTCAGCGGATACTTGTGCGCTCGGTGACGGGACCACCGCGTTACAGTTGACCTGGTTGTCCAGCGTAAGGGTCCGTTTGAACTTGTCTTTGATCTTATAATCACGCCGCGGTGGCGATGAAGGCGCAGTGCTTGGTAGACGAACGTGAGCGTTGGAATTGGAGCTGGGATCGTGCAAGTCCAGCGTTGGAGTTTCATCATAATGGGCGGATAGTAGAGGCGAAGTCGCTTTGAGTGCACTTGTACGTGAACCTTCTGCTAATTCAATATTAGCCATTTTGGCGGGCATCGGATGTGGCTCCTGATCCTCAAGAGAGTCAGCAGTTCGTTGCAGGACTTGCGTTACTTGTTGGTTCTTCTTCTTCCGTTCGTAGTTGCGGGGTGTTGTAGTTGTGGCTGAAGCCGATGATGTAGTTGCGGCCGCTTTGGCTTCTTCGGCAGCGCCGGCTTTAGCTGAGAGGCTAGCGGCAATTTTGTTAATGTTATTGTTGTTGTTGCTGAGATTGTTATTGTTTGCGCTCCGCTTCGAATGCCCTCGTCTCACTGCAGGCGGGGTTATCTGTTGATCGTCGTTTGCTATTGTCAATTCTTGTTGTATTAGCGTTTGCTGTCCTTGTTGTTTCTGTGGTGACCTCTGCTGTTGCTTCCTAGGATTACTGTTACTCACTGTCAACTGTTTGGGGTTGTTTCGTGAGTTTCTCCTGTCGGCTCTCAATTCAACGGAGCTCCCTCCGAGAGAAAGTGTAGCTCCCATGGCGTACAAGAAGTCTAACCCTAAAATAACTTGTCCAGATGCACGTGGGAAGATGAGAAACGGCATTCGGCAACATTTATCACCTATTCTCACGTCGAGCATAAGGGCTTCCTTGCTTGTGCATTCACCGCCGTTTGCTAGTTGTGCCCTCACGTTTACTGCGACTACGTTGTTCGGACTTCGATATTGTTTGGCAAAATTTCCATTGATGAAGCTCTTTGTAGCCCCGGTGTCTATCGTCGCATTTATTTGTTCTCCGTCCACCGTAACTTTGGCGAAGATATGGTTACGCTCATAACGTAACAACTTTACTGTGTCGTTCCATTTCCTCTACGTGGACGTGAGATGGTTGTGTTAACGTTGACTTCGATGTTTTTGGTAATGTGGAGCTTGCTGTCCCTTGCGTGTGCTTTATTTCCAATTCCTCCAGTCGTTTGCGGAATTCCGGGTTAGTGGTGCTATCAACTATGAAAGCTGCGAACCCTTTTCGCAGTTCGTCCACACTTCCAGTATCGTCAAGTTTAAATTCTGCCGCATATTGTTCTAGCTGGTCTTTGCGTAGGGTATAGATCCACCCTGACTTCGGCTTCATATCGATTCGTTGTGTTAAGGTCCCTGCTCGGGCGCCATGTAAGGAATCTCTAGCTGGGGTACGCTCAGTCTTCCCAGAGTCCTGTACAATATTTATTTTCTTGACCTTAACACAACACGTTTGATGGAGTTTGTTTTACTTTATTTTATTATTCAGTAAATTACAACTTCATCTTAGACTAATTATAACTAAGTCCTGTATTTTCTCCGCTTCGTCTAATTGCAGTGAAGTGGGGTAGTGGCAGACGTAGAAGTAATAGCTGCTTTGAAATTCAACGCCGGTTAAAACCTCGCGTTTACTTCGTCTAGGGTGGAGCACTCTCTTACGTGGTAGTGATGTCGGTTAAAACCTCACACCACCAATCAAGTAAGAAGTCTCAAAAGTCTAACTTGAAGCAATAGCTGCTTTGAAGTGAAACGCCGGTTAAAACCTCGCGTTTACTTCGTCTAGGGTGGAGCACTCTCTTACGTGGTAGTGATGTCGGTTAAAACCTCACACCACCAATCACGTAAGAAGTCTCAAAGTCAGGAACTGTCTGCCGTGGTCGCCACTGTCCGCGAATACTATACCCACTTACTCGCCTGCTCGTCCGCTGTTGTCGCCGCCGCTGTTGAAATCGGCAGAGCTCGTGCTCGTCCGCTGTTGTCGCCGCCGCTGTTCAAATCACAAGAGAGCGTGCTCGTCCGCTGTTGTCGCCGCCGCTGTTGAAATCACAAGACCGGTTCCTCTGTGCACCGGCCTTTTATACATTTTTCATGCGAGCATCGACAAGTCCCGTATTTCGGCACTGTGTCGTGTTCGCGCATACGGAATTCCCGTATTTCGGCGTTGTGCCATGTTCGAGCATAACCACGTGTGGCGTGGTTTGGCTACATGTGCTCCCATGGTGTTGGTATATGGTGAGGGCGGTATTTTGTGTGACCTAAAATTGTTACAAAATTTAGGTCTTCACACCCCCCCCTTACTTCATGGTGCGCAATCTTACGGTTATTGACGTGGGGTTAATTACGATTCGGTATGGTGGTATTTCGAATCGCGTTCGTTTCATTTTCCCAGTCCTATGATCTATCTGCACCCTCGCTGTTATTGCGTCTTTGACCGGTTGTGGTAAGTGTTGCCCCTTCTCTCCATGTACCTCGTTCAGGTCGCAGAAAGTGAGGACAGTTGTAATGGGCCGTTTAGTTAATAACGCGGTCAATGATGTAGCGCCTCTCTTCCTCGTGCCTCCGTCGTTGTATTCTTCCTTCTCTTCATCTTGCAGTTCAGTACGTGAGTAAAGAGCTTCTAGTGGTTGTCTAGATAGCGCATCGGCTACGCCATTCAGTTTGCCCTTCCTGTCAACTTTAAAGCTGGTAATAGTGTCGGCCGGTGTAGCTGTGTCCGTGTCCATATCAAATAGATTGGGGATAGCTTGAGGCTTAATGACGCGAGTCAATTTGCCAACCACTTGTCTATTGTCGCGTGAAAGTGTACTTTTGCTCGACTCTTCATTGAAGTCTTCAAAAAGGCCGTCGGACGCTATTCGTATGGCTTGCTTGTCATTGAATTTCGGAGGCATTGCGTTGCAGGAAGCATCGCCGTTGGCTTCAGCACCCCACCGATGTTTGTACAGATGCTGTCGCTTGTTGACTGCAGACCGCTCGGGTTGGTCGGACTGAACAAGTACCCCACTTTTGAAAATCCTACCCTTTTTTTTGGATAAGACCAGTTTTACCGAACCGCGTTGCTGTTCCTCCTCAGCTGCGACTATGCCAGCAGTACCAGTGCCTTCAGCGGATACTTGTGCGCTCGGTGACGGGACCACCGCGTTACAGTTGACCTGGTTGTCCAGCGTAAGGGTCCGTTTGAACTTGTCTTTGATCTTATAATCACGCCGCGGTGGCGATGAAGGCGCAGTGCTTGGTAGACGAACGTGAGCGTTGGAATTGGAGCTGGGATCGTGCAAGTCCAGCGTTGGAGTTTCATCATAATGGGCGGATAGTAGAGGCGAAGTCGCTTTGAGTGCACTTGTACGTGAACCTTCTGCTAATTCAATATTAGCCATTTTGGCGGGCATCGGATGTGGCTCCTGATCCTCAAGAGAGTCAGCAGTTCGTTGCAGGACTTGCGTTACTTGTTGGTTCTTCTTCTTCCGTTCGTAGTTGCGGGGTGTTGTAGTTGTGGCTGAAGCCGATGATGTAGTTGCGGCCGCTTTGGCTTCTTCGGCAGCGCCGGCTTTAGCTGAGAGGCTAGCGGTAATTTTGTTAATGTTATTGTTGTTGTTGCTGAGATTGTTATTGTTTGCGCTCCGCTTCGAATGCCCTCGTCTCACTGCAGGCGGGGTTATCTGTTGATCGTCGTTTGCTATTGTCAATTCTTGTTGTATTAGCGTTTGCTGTCCTTGTTGTTTCTGTGGTGACCTCTGCTGTTGCTTCCTAGGATTACTGTTACTCACTGTCAACTGTTTGGGGTTGTTTCGTGAGTTTCTCCTGTCGGCTCTCAATTCAACGGAGCTTCCTCCGAGAGAAAGTGTAGCTCCCATGGCGTACAAGAAGTCTAACCCTAAAATAACTTGTCCAGATGCACGTGGGAAGATGAGAAACGGCATTCGGCAACATTTATCACCTATTCTCACGTCGAGCATAAGGGCTTCCTTGCTTGTGCATTCACCGCCGTTTGCTAGTTGTGCCCTCACGTTTACTGCGACTACGTTGTTCGGACTTCGATATTGTTTGGCAAAATTTCCATTGATGAAGCTCTTTGTAGCCCCGGTGTCTATCGTCGCATTTATTTGTTCTCCGTCCACCGTAACTTTGGCGAAGATATGGTTACGCTCATAACGTAACAACTTTACTGTGTCGTTCCATTTCCTCTACGTGGACGTGAGATGGTTGTGTTAACGTTGACTTCGATGTTTTTGGTAATGTGGAGCTTGCTGTCCCTTGCGTGTGCTTTATTTCCAATTCCTCCAGTCGTTTGCGGAATTCCGGGTTAGTGGTGCTATCAACTATGAAAGCTGCGAACCCTTTTCGCAGTTCGTCCACACTTCCAGTATCGTCAAGTTTAAATTCTGCCGCATATTGTTCTAGCTGGTCTTTGCGTAGGGTATAGATCCACCCTGACTTCGGCTTCATATCGATTCGTTGTGTTAAGGTCCCTGCTCGGGCGCCATGTAAGGAATCTCTAGCTGGGGTACGCTCAGTCTTCCCAGAGTCCTGTACAATATTTATTTTCTTGACCTTAACACAACACGTTTGATGGAGTTTGTTTTACTTTATTTTATTATTCAGTAAATTACAACTTCATCTTAGACTAATTATAACTAAGTCCTGTATTTTCTCCGCTTCGTCTAATTGCAGTGAAGTGGGGTAGTGGCAGACGTAGAAGTAATAGCTGCTTTGAAATTCAACGCCGGTTAAAACCTCGCGTTTACTTCGTCTAGGGTGGAGCACTCTCTTACGTGGTAGTGATGTCGGTTAAAACCTCACACCACCAATCAAGTAAGAAGTCTCAAAAGTCTAACTTGAAGCAATAGCTGCTTTGAAGTGAAACGCCGGTTAAAACCTCGCGTTTACTTCGTCTAGGGTGGAGCACTCTCTTACGTGGTAGTGATGTCGGTTAAAACCTCACACCACCAATCACGTAAGAAGTCTCAAAGTCAGGAACTGTCTGCCGTGGTCGCCACTGTCCGCGAATACTATACCCACTTACTCGCCTACTCGTCCGCTGTTGTCGCCGCCGCTGTTGAAATCACAAGACCGGTTCCTCTGTGCACCGGCCTTTTATACATTTTTCATGCGAGCATCGACAAGTCCCGTATTTCGGCACTGTGTCGTGTTCGCGCATACGGAATTCCCGTATTTCGGCGTTGTGCCATGTTCGAGCATAACCACGTGTGGCGATGTTTGGCTACATGTGCTCGCATGGTGTTGGTATATGGTGAGGGCGGTATTTTGTGTGACCTAAAATTGTTACAAAATTTAGGTCTTCACACCCCCCCCTTACTTCATGGTGCGCAATCTTACGGTTATTGACGTGGGGTTAATTACGATTCGGTATGGTGGTATTTCGAATCGCGTTCGTTTCATTTTCCCAGTCCTATGATCTATCTGCACCCTCGCTGTTATTGCGTCTTTGACCGGTTGTGGTAAGTGTTGCCCCTTCTCTCCATGTACCTCGTTCAGGTCGCAGAAAGTGAGGACAGTTGTAATGGGCCGTTTAGTTAATAACGCGGTCAATGATGTAGCGCCTCTCTTCCTCGTGCCTCCGTCGTTGTATTCTTCCTTCTCTTCATCTTGCAGTTCAGTACGTGAGTAAAGAGCTTCTAGTGGTTGTCTAGATAGCGCATCGGCTACGCCATTCAGTTTGCCCTTCCTGTCAACTTTAAAGCTGGTAATAGTGTCGGCCGGTGTAGCTGTGTCCGTGTCCATATCAAATAGATTGGGGATAGCTTGAGGCTTAATGACGCGAGTCAATTTGCCAACCACTGGTCTATTGTCGCGTGAAAGTGTACTTTTGCTCGACTCTTCATTGAAGTCTTCAAAAAGGCCATCGGACGCTATTCGTATGGCTTGCTTGTCATTGAATTTCGGAGGCATTGCGTTGCAGGAAGCATCGCCGTTGGCTTCAGCACCCCACCGATGTTTGTACAGATGCTGTCGCTTGTTGACTGCAGACCGCTCGGGTTGGTCGGACTGAACAAGTACCCCACTTTTGAAAATCCTACCCTTCTTTTTGGATAAGACCAGTTTTACCGAACCGCGTTGCTGTTCCTCCTCAGCTGCGACTATGCCAGCAGTACCAGTGCCTTCAGCGGATACTTGTGCGCTCGGTGACGGGACCACCGCGTTGCAGTTGACCTGGTTGTCCAGCGTAAGGGTCCGTTTGAACTTGTCTTTGATCTTATAACCACGCCGCGGTGGCGATGAAGGCGCAGTGCTTGGTAGACGAACGTGAGCGTTGGAATTGGAGCTGGGATCGTGCAAGTCCAGCGTTGGAGTTTCATCATAATGGGCGGATAGTAGAGGCGAAGTCGCTTTGAGTGCACTTGTACGTGAACCTTCTGCTAATTCAATATTAGCCATTTTGGCGGGCATCGGATGTGGCTCCTGATCCTCAAGAGAGTCAGCAGTTCGTTGCAGGACTTGCGTTACTTGTTGGTTCTTCTTCTTCCGTTCGTAGTTGCGGGGTGTTGTAGTTGTGGCTGAAGCCGATGATGTAGTTGCGGCCGCTTTGGCTTCTTCGGCAGCGCCGGCTTTAGCTGAGAGGCTAGCGGCAATTTTGTTAATGTTATTGTTGTTGTTGCTGAGATTGTTGTTGTTTGCGCTCCGCTTCGAATGCCCTCGTCTCACTGCAGGCGGGGTTATCTGTTGATCGTCGTTTGCTATTGTCAATTGTTGTTGTATTAGCGTTTGCTGTCCTTGTTGTTTCTGTGGTGACCTCTGCTGTTGCTTCCTAGGATTACTGTTACTCACTGTCAACTGTTTGGGGTTGTTTCGTGAGTTTCTCCTGTCGGCTCTCAATTCAACGGAGCTCCCTCCGAGAGAAAGTGTAGCTCCCATGGCGTACAAGAAGTCTAACCCTAAAATAACTTGTCCAGATGCACGTGGGAAGATGAGAAACGGCATTCGGCAACATTTATCACCTATTCTCACGTCGAGCATAAGGGCTTCCTTGCTTGTGCATTCACCGCCGTTTGCTAGTTGTGCCCTCAAGTTTACTGCGACTACGTTGTTCGGACTTCGATGTTGTTTGGCAAAATTTCCATTGATGAAGCTCTTTGTAGCCCCGGTGTCTATCGTCGCATTTATTTGTTCTCCGTCCACCGTAACTTTGGCGAAGATATGGTTACGCTCATAACGTAACAACTTTACTGTGTCGTTCCATTTCCTCTACGTGGACGTGAGATGGTTGTGTTAACGTTGACTTCGATGTTTTTGGTAATGTGGAGCTTGCTGTCCCTTGCGTGTGCTTTATTTCCAATTCCTCCAGTCGTTTGCGGAATTCCGGGTTAGTGGTGCTATCAACTATGAAAGCTGCGAACCCTTTTCGCAGTTCGTCCACACTTCCAGTATCGTCAAGTTTAAATTCTGCCGCATATTGTTCTAGCTGGTCTTTGCGTAGGGTATAGATCCACCCTGACTTCGGCTTCATATCGATTCGTTGTGTTAAGGTCCCTGCTCGGGCGCCATGTAAGGAATCTCTAGCTGGGGTACGCTCAGTCTTCCCAGAGTCCTGTACAATATTTATTTTCTTGACCTTAACACAACACGTTTGATGGAGTTTGTTTTACTTTATTTTATTATTCAGTAAATTACAACTTCATCTTAGACTAATTATAACTAAGTCCTGTATTTTCTCCGCTTCGTCTAATTGCAGTGAAGTGGGGTAGTGGCAGACGTAGAAGTAATAGCTGCTTTGAAATTCAACGCCGGTTAAAACCTCGCGTTTACTTCGTCTAGGGTGGAGCACTCTCTTACGTGGTAGTGATGTCGGTTAAAACCTCACACCACCAATCAAGTAAGAAGTCTCAAAAGTCTAACTTGAAGCAATAGCTGCTTTGAAGTGAAACGCCGGTTAAAACCTCGCGTTTACTTCGTCTAGGGTGGAGCACTCTCTTACGTGGTAGTGATGTCGGTTAAAACCTCACACCACCAATCACGTAAGAAGTCTCAAAGTCAGGAACTGTCTGCCGTGGTCGCCACTGTCCGCGAATACTATACCCACTTACTCGCCTGCTCGTCCGCTGTTGTCGCCGCCGCTGTTGGTTATCGCAAGAGAGCGCCTGCTCGTCCGCTGTTGTCGCCGCCGCTGTTGAAATCGCAAGAGCGCCTGCTCGTCCGCTGTTGTCGCCGCCGCTGTTGAAATCGGCGGAGCTCGTGCTCGTCCGCTGTTGTCGCCGCCGCTGTTCAAATCACAAGAGAGCGTGCTCGTCCGCTGTTGTCGCCGCCGCTGTTGAAATCACAAGACCGGTTCCTCTGTGCACCGGCCTTTTATACATTTTTCATGCGAGCATCGACAAGTCCCGTATTTCGGCACTGTGTCGTGTTCGCGCATACGGAATTCCCGTATTTCGGCGTTGTGCCATGTTCGAGCATAACCACGTGTGGCGATGTTTGGCTACATGTGCTCGCATGGTGTTGGTATATGGTGAGGGCGGTATTTTGTGTGACCTAAAATTGTTACAAAATTTAGGTCTTCACACCCCCCCCTTACTTCATGGTGCGCAATCTTACGGTTATTGACGTGGGGTTAATTACGATTCGGTATGGTGGTATTTCGAATCGCGTTCGTTTCATTTTCCCAGTCCTATGATCTATCTGCACCCTCGCTGTTATTGCGTCTTTGACCGGTTGTGGTAAGTGTTGCCCCTTCTCTCCATGTACCTCGTTCAGGTCGCAGAAAGTGAGGACAGTTGTAATGGGCCGTTTAGTTAATAACGCGGTCAATGATGTAGCGCCTCTCTTCCTCGTGCCTCCGTCGTTGTATTCTTCCTTCTCTTCATCTTGCAGTTCAGTACGTGAGTAAAGAGCTTCTAGTGGTTGTCTAGATAGCGCATCGGCTACGCCATTCAGTTTGCCCTTCCTGTCAACTTTAAAGCTGGTAATAGTGTCGGCCGGTGTAGCTGTGTCCGTGTCCATATCAAATAGATTGGGGATAGCTTGAGGCTTAATGACGCGAGTCAATTTGCCAACCACTGGTCTATTGTCGCGTGAAAGTGTACTTTTGCTCGACTCTTCATTGAAGTCTTCAAAAAGGCCATCGGACGCTATTCGTATGGCTTGCTTGTCATTGAATTTCGGAGGCATTGCGTTGCAGGAAGCATCGCCGTTGGCTTCAGCACCCCACCGATGTTTGTACAGATGCTGTCGCTTGTTGACTGCAGACCGCTCGGGTTGGTCGGACTGAACAAGTACCCCACTTTTGAAAATCCTACCCTTCTTTTTGGATAAGACCAGTTTTACCGAACCGCGTTGCTGTTCCTCCTCAGCTGCGACTATGCCAGCAGTACCAGTGCCTTCAGCGGATACTTGTGCGCTCGGTGACGGGACCACCGCGTTGCAGTTGACCTGGTTGTCCAGCGTAAGGGTCCGTTTGAACTTGTCTTTGATCTTATAACCACGCCGCGGTGGCGATGAAGGCGCAGTGCTTGGTAGACGAACGTGAGCGTTGGAATTGGAGCTGGGATCGTGCAAGTCCAGCGTTGGAGTTTCATCATAATGGGCGGATAGTAGAGGCGAAGTCGCTTTGAGTGCACTTGTACGTGAACCTTCTGCTAATTCAATATTAGCCATTTTGGCGGGCATCGGATGTGGCTCCTGATCCTCAAGAGAGTCAGCAGTTCGTTGCAGGACTTGCGTTACTTGTTGGTTCTTCTTCTTCCGTTCGTAGTTGCGGGGTGTTGTAGTTGTGGCTGAAGCCGATGATGTAGTTGCGGCCGCTTTGGCTTCTTCGGCAGCGCCGGCTTTAGCTGAGAGGCTAGCGGCAATTTTGTTAATGTTATTGTTGTTGTTGCTGAGATTGTTGTTGTTTGCGCTCCGCTTCGAATGCCCTCGTCTCACTGCAGGCGGGGTTATCTGTTGATCGTCGTTTGCTATTGTCAATTGTTGTTGTATTAGCGTTTGCTGTCCTTGTTGTTTCTGTGGTGACCTCTGCTGTTGCTTCCTAGGATTACTGTTACTCACTGTCAACTGTTTGGGGTTGTTTCGTGAGTTTCTCCTGTCGGCTCTCAATTCAACGGAGCTCCCTCCGAGAGAAAGTGTAGCTCCCATGGCGTACAAGAAGTCTAACCCTAAAATAACTTGTCCAGATGCACGTGGGAAGATGAGAAACGGCATTCGGCAACATTTATCACCTATTCTCACGTCGAGCATAAGGGCTTCCTTGCTTGTGCATTCACCGCCGTTTGCTAGTTGTGCCCTCAAGTTTACTGCGACTACGTTGTTCGGACTTCGATGTTGTTTGGCAAAATTTCCATTGATGAAGCTCTTTGTAGCCCCGGTGTCTATCGTCGCATTTATTTGTTCTCCGTCCACCGTAACTTTGGCGAAGATATGGTTACGCTCATAACGTAACAACTTTACTGTGTCGTTCCATTTCCTCTACGTGGACGTGAGATGGTTGTGTTAACGTTGACTTCGATGTTTTTGGTAATGTGGAGCTTGCTGTCCCTTGCGTGTGCTTTATTTCCAATTCCTCCAGTCGTTTGCGGAATTCCGGGTTAGTGGTGCTATCAACTATGAAAGCTGCGAACCCTTTTCGCAGTTCGTCCACACTTCCAGTATCGTCAAGTTTAAATTCTGCCGCATATTGTTCTAGCTGGTCTTTGCGTAGGGTATAGATCCACCCTGACTTCGGCTTCATATCGATTCGTTGTGTTAAGGTCCCTGCTCGGGCGCCATGTAAGGAATCTCTAGCTGGGGTACGCTCAGTCTTCCCAGAGTCCTGTACAATATTTATTTTCTTGACCTTAACACAACACGTTTGATGGAGTTTGTTTTACTTTATTTTATTATTCAGTAAATTACAACTTCATCTTAGACTAATTATAACTAAGTCCTGTATTTTCTCCGCTTCGTCTAATTGCAGTGAAGTGGGGTAGTGGCAGACGTAGAAGTAATAGCTGCTTTGAAATTCAACGCCGGTTAAAACCTCGCGTTTACTTCGTCTAGGGTGGAGCACTCTCTTACGTGGTAGTGATGTCGGTTAAAACCTCACACCACCAATCAAGTAAGAAGTCTCAAAAGTCTAACTTGAAGCAATAGCTGCTTTGAAGTGAAACGCCGGTTAAAACCTCGCGTTTACTTCGTCTAGGGTGGAGCACTCTCTTACGTGGTAGTGATGTCGGTTAAAACCTCACACCACCAATCACGTAAGAAGTCTCAAAGTCAGGAACTGTCTGCCGTGGTCGCCACTGTCCGCGAATACTATACCCACTTACTCGCCTACTCGTCCGCTGTTGTCGCCGCCGCTGTTGGTTATCGCAAGAGAGCGCCTGCTCGTCCGCTGTTGTCGCCGCCGCTGTTGAAATCGGCAGAGCTCGTGCTCGTCCGCTGTTGTCGACGCCGCTGTTCAAATCACAAGAGAGCGTGCTCGTCCGCTGTTGTCGCCGCCGCTGTTGAAATCACAAGACCGGTTCCTCTGTGCACCGGCCTTTTATACATTTTTCATGCGAGCATCGACAAGTCCCGTATTTCGGCACTGTGTCGTGTTCGCGCATACGGAATTCCCGTATTTCGGCGTTGTGCCATGTTCGAGCATAACCACGTGTGGCGATGTTTGGCTACATGTGCTCGCATGGTGTTGGTATATGGTGAGGGCGGTATTTTGTGTGACCTAAAATTGTTACAAAATTTAGGTCTTCACACCCCCCCCTTACTTCATGGTGCGCAATCTTACGGTTATTGACATGGGGTTAATTACGATTCGGTATGGTGGTATTTCGAATCGCGTTCGTTTCATTTTCCCAGTCCTATGATCTATCTGCACCCTCGCTGTTATTGCGTCTTTGACCGGTTGTGGTAAGTGTTGCCCCTTCTCTCCATGTACCTCGTTCAGGTCGCAGAAAGTGAGGACAGTTGTAATGGGCCGTTTAGTTAATAACGCGGTCAATGATGTAGCGCCTCTCTTCCTCGTGCCTCCGTCGTTGTATTCTTCCTTCTCTTCATCTTGCAGTTCAGTACGTGAGTAAAGAGCTTCTAGTGGTTGTCTAGATAGCGCATCGGCTACGCCATTCAGTTTGCCCTTCCTGTCAACTTTAAAGCTGGTAATATAATGGTCGGCCGGTGTAGCTGTGTCCGTGTCCATATCAAATAGATTGGGGATAGCTTGAGGCTTAATGACGCGAGTCAATTTGCCAACCACTGGTCTATTGTCGCGTGAAAGTGTACTTTTGCTCGACTCTTCATTGAAGTCTTCAAAAAGGCCGTCGGACGCTATTCGTATGGCTTGCTTGTCATTGAATTTCGGAGGCATTGCGTTGCAGGAAGCATCGCCGTTGGCTTCAGCACCCCACCGATGTTTGTACAGATGCTGTCGCTTGTTGACTGCAGACCGCTCGGGTTGGTCGGACTGAACAAGTACCCCACTTTTGAAAATCCTACCCTTCTTTTTGGATAAGACCAGTTTTACCGAACCGCGTTGCTGTTCCTCCTCAGCTGCGACTATGCCAGCAGTACCAGTGCCTTCAGCGGATACTTGTGCGCTCGGTGACGGGACCACCGCGTTGCAGTTGACCTGGTTGTCCAGCGTAAGGGTCCGTTTGAACTTGTCTTTGATCTTATAACCACGCCGCGGTGGCGATGAAGGCGCAGTGCTTGGTAGACGAACGTGAGCGTTGGAATTGGAGCTGGGATCGTGCAAGTCCAGCGTTGGAGTTTCATCATAATGGGCGGATAGTAGAGGCGAAGTCGCTTTGAGTGCACTTGTACGTGAACCTTCTGCTAATTCAATATTAGCCATTTTGGCGGGCATCGGATGTGGCTCCTGATCCTCAAGAGAGTCAGCAGTTCGTTGCAGGACTTGCGTTACTTGTTGGTTCTTCTTCTTCCGTTCGTAGTTGCGGGGTGTTGTAGTTGTGGCTGAAGCCGATGATGTAGTTGCGGCCGCTTTGGCTTCTTCGGCAGCGCCGGCTTTAGCTGAGAGGCTAGCGGCAATTTTGTTAATGTTATTGTTGTTGTTGCTGAGATTGTTGTTGTTTGCGCTCCGCTTCGAATGCCCTCGTCTCACTGCAGGCGGGGTTATCTGTTGATCGTCGTTTGCTATTGTCAATTGTTGTTGTATTAGCGTTTGCTGTCCTTGTTGTTTCTGTGGTGACCTCTGCTGTTGCTTCCTAGGATTACTGTTACTCACTGTCAACTGTTTGGGGTTGTTTCGTGAGTTTCTCCTGTCGGCTCTCAATTCAACGGAGCTCCCTCCGAGAGAAAGTGTAGCTCCCATGGCGTACAAGAAGTCTAACCCTAAAATAACTTGTCCAGATGCACGTGGGAAGATGAGAAACGGCATTCGGCAACATTTATCACCTATTCTCACGTCGAGCATAAGGGCTTCCTTGCTTGTGCATTCACCGCCGTTTGCTAGTTGTGCCCTCAAGTTTACTGCGACTACGTTGTTCGGACTTCGATGTTGTTTGGCAAAATTTCCATTGATGAAGCTCTTTGTAGCCCCGGTGTCTATCGTCGCATTTATTTGTTCTCCGTCCACCGTAACTTTGGCGAAGATATGGTTACGCTCATAACGTAACAACTTTACTGTGTCGTTCCATTTCCTCTACGTGGACGTGAGATGGTTGTGTTAACGTTGACTTCGATGTTTTTGGTAATGTGGAGCTTGCTGTCCCTTGCGTGTGCTTTATTTCCAATTCCTCCAGTCGTTTGCGGAATTCCGGGTTAGTGGTGCTATCAACTATGAAAGCTGCGAACCCTTTTCGCAGTTCGTCCACACTTCCAGTATCGTCAAGTTTAAATTCTGCCGCATATTGTTCTAGCTGGTCTTTGCGTAGGGTATAGATCCACCCTGACTTCGGCTTCATATCGATTCGTTGTGTTAAGGTCCCTGCTCGGGCGCCATGTAAGGAATCTCTAGCTGGGGTACGCTCAGTCTTCCCAGAGTCCTGTACAATATTTATTTTCTTGACCTTAACACAACACGTTTGATGGAGTTTGTTTTACTTTATTTTATTATTCAGTAAATTACAACTTCATCTTAGACTAATTATAACTAAGTCCTGTATTTTCTCCGCTTCGTCTAATTGCAGTGAAGTGGGGTAGTGGCAGACGTAGAAGTAATAGCTGCTTTGAAATTCAACGCCGGTTAAAACCTCGCGTTTACTTCGTCTAGGGTGGAGCACTCTCTTACGTGGTAGTGATGTCGGTTAAAACCTCACACCACCAATCAAGTAAGAAGTCTCAAAAGTCTAACTTGAAGCAATAGCTGCTTTGAAGTGAAACGCCGGTTAAAACCTCGCGTTTACTTCGTCTAGGGTGGAGCACTCTCTTACGTGGTAGTGATGTCGGTTAAAACCTCACACCACCAATCACGTAAGAAGTCTCAAAGTCAGGAACTGTCTGCCGTGGTCGCCACTGTCCGCGAATACTATACCCACTTACTCGCCTACTCGTCCGCTGTTGTCGCCGCCGCTGTTGGTTATCGCAAGAGAGCGCCTGCTCGTCCGCTGTTGTCGCCGCCGCTGTTGAAATCGGCAGAGCTCGTGCTCGTCCGCTGTTGTCGACGCCGCTGTTCAAATCACAAGAGAGCGTGCTCGTCCGCTGTTGTCGCCGCCGCTGTTGAAATCACAAGACCGGTTCCTCTGTGCACCGGCCTTTTATACATTTTTCATGCGAGCATCGACAAGTCCCGTATTTCGGCACTGTGTCGTGTTCGCGCATACGGAATTCCCGTATTTCGGCGTTGTGCCATGTTCGAGCATAACCACGTGTGGCGATGTTTGGCTACATGTGCTCGCATGGTGTTGGTATATGGTGAGGGCGGTATTTTGTGTGACCTAAAATTGTTACAAAATTTAGGTCTTCACACCCCCCCCTTACTTCATGGTGCGCAATCTTACGGTTATTGACATGGGGTTAATTACGATTCGGTATGGTGGTATTTCGAATCGCGTTCGTTTCATTTTCCCAGTCCTATGATCTATCTGCACCCTCGCTGTTATTGCGTCTTTGACCGGTTGTGGTAAGTGTTGCCCCTTCTCTCCATGTACCTCGTTCAGGTCGCAGAAAGTGAGGACAGTTGTAATGGGCCGTTTAGTTAATAACGCGGTCAATGATGTAGCGCCTCTCTTCCTCGTGCCTCCGTCGTTGTATTCTTCCTTCTCTTCATCTTGCAGTTCAGTACGTGAGTAAAGAGCTTCTAGTGGTTGTCTAGATAGCGCATCGGCTACGCCATTCAGTTTGCCCTTCCTGTCAACTTTAAAGCTGGTAATATAATGGTCGGCCGGTGTAGCTGTGTCCGTGTCCATATCAAATAGATTGGGGATAGCTTGAGGCTTAATGACGCGAGTCAATTTGCCAACCACTGGTCTATTGTCGCGTGAAAGTGTACTTTTGCTCGACTCTTCATTGAAGTCTTCAAAAAGGCCGTCGGACGCTATTCGTATGGCTTGCTTGTCATTGAATTTCGGAGGCATTGCGTTGCAGGAAGCATCGCCGTTGGCTTCAGCACCCCACCGATGTTTGTACAGATGCTGTCGCTTGTTGACTGCAGACCGCTCGGGTTGGTCGGACTGAACAAGTACCCCACTTTTGAAAATCCTACCCTTCTTTTTGGATAAGACCAGTTTTACCGAACCGCGTTGCTGTTCCTCCTCAGCTGCGACTATGCCAGCAGTACCAGTGCCTTCAGCGGATACTTGTGCGCTCGGTGACGGTACCACCGCGTTGCAGTTGACCTGGTTGTCCAGCGTAAGGGTCCGTTTGAACTTGTCCTTGACCTTATAATCACGCCGCGGTGGCGATGAAGGCGCAGTGCTTGGTAGACGAACGTGAGCGTTGGAATTGGAGCTGGGATCGTGCAAGTCCAGCGTTGGAGTTTCATCATAATGGGCGGATAGTAGAGGCGAAGTCGCTTTGAGTGCACTTGTACGTGAACCTTCTGCTAATTCAATATTAGCCATTTTGGCGGGCATCGGATGTGGCTCCTGATCCTCAAGAGAGTCAGCAGTTCGTTGCAGGACTTGCGTTACTTGTTGGTTCTTCTTCTTCCGTTCGTAGTTGCGGGGTGTTGTAGTTGTGGCTGAAGCCGATGATGTAGTTGCGGCCACTTTGGCTTCTTCGGCAGCGCCGGCTTTAGCTGAGAGGCTAGCGGCAATTTTGTTAATGTTATTGTTGTTGTTGCTGAGATTGTTGTTGTTTGCGCTCCGCTTCGAATGCCCTCGTCTCACTGCAGGCGGGGTTATCTGTTGATAGTCGTTTGCTATTGTCAATTGTTGTTGTATTAGCGTTTGCTGTCCTTGTTGTTTCTGTGGTGACCTCTGCTGTTGCTTCCTAGGATTACTGTTACTCACTGTCAACTGTTTGGGGTTGTTTCGTGAGTTTCTCCTGTCGGCTCTCAATTCAACGGAGCTCCCTCCGAGAGAAAGTGTAGCTCCCATGGCGTACAAGAAGTCTAACCCTAAAATAACTTGTCCAGATGCACGTGGGAAGATGAGAAACGGCATTCGGCAACATTTATCACCTATTCTCACGTCGAGCATAAGGGCTTCCTTGCTTGTGCATTCACCGCCGTTTGCTAGTTGTGCCCTCACGTTTACTGCGACTACGTTGTTCGGACTTCGATGTTGTTTGGCAAAATTTCCATTGATGAAGCTCTTTGTAGCCCCGGTGTCTATCGTCGCATTTATTTGTTCTCCGTCCACCGTAACTTTGGCGAAGATATGGTTACGCTCGTAACGTAACAACTTTACTGTTGGCGGAACGGGTTGCGATTTGACGGCCCCACTCGTCCCCGGCTGTGAGGGGGTCCTTGCTCGTTTCCCGCTTGCTGTTGACAGCACTCAATTGTTCGGATATTCGTCTGGCTGCACTCCCAGCATAACAGTACCTGTGGGTTCCGACAATTGCGTTGGATGTGTCCTTCTTGACCGCAGCGTCGACATGCTGTTTTGTGACTTATTTTGATGCCCATTTTTTGTGCTCGATCGCGTCGAGGTTCCGGTTGGCATCGTGGTAGCTGCTCACGTGGTGGTTGTTGTCGGCTGCGTTGTGGTGCTTCACGCAGTGTTTCCTGATCCGCTCTGATACTTTCATATTCTTGCGCACGAGTGATCAGTTCGTCCAGAGAGGAGAAATCGTCACGCCGTATGTATAGGCGGTAGTCGGGCAAACTATTGCGGAAGATACGTTCGTTCTGTCGGTCTTCGTCATAATGCGCACGTCCCATCAGATTTTGCAGGGCGATGGTATAATCCTTAAAGGCCTCTCTTGGCTTTTGCACCCGTTTTCGGATCTCATCGTCTAGATCTTCAAAATATCGGCTGGGGAGGAAAAATTTCAGAAAGTCTCGTTCGAATGCTTCAAACGTGACCCACTGCCTTTTGTTGTTTCGGTGCCAGGTTAATGCCTTGTCTGTGAGAAGCTGTGGCATTGTGCGAGGGAGTAAGTCCCGGTTGAGACCATACATGTCTGCCAGTTCCTTTACGCGCTCTATAAATCCCAACGGATCCTTATCGCCGTCGTATTTTACTGGCCACTTACGAACTTGTTCAATGACGATAACACATTGAGTTGACACAAAGGCGTTCATGTTATCTGCGCCGACAGATGGTTGTTCCTGGTGTCGTTCCATTTCCTCTACGTGGACGTGAGATGGTTGTGTTAACGTTGACTTCGATGTTTTTGGTAATGTGGAGCTTGCTGTCCCTTGCGTGTGCTTTATTTCCAATTCCTCCAGTCGTTTGCGGAATTCCGGGTTAGTGGTGCTATCAACTATGAAAGCTGCGAACCCTTTTCGCAGTTCGTCCACACTTCCAGTATCGTCAAGTTTAAATTCTGCCGCATATTGTTCTAGCTGGTCTTTGCGTAGGGTATAGATCCACCCTGACTTCGGCTTCATATCGATTCGTTGTGTTAAGGTCCCTGCTCGGGCGCCATGTAAGGAATCTCTAGCTGGGGTACGCTCAGTCTTCCCAGAGTCCTGTACAATATTTATTTTCTTGACCTTAACACAACACGTTTGATGGAGTTTGTTTTACTTTATTTTATTATTCAGTAAATTACAACTTCATCTTAGACTAATTATAACTAAGTCCTGTATTTTCTCCGCTTCGTCTAATTGCAGTGAAGTGGGGTAGTGGCAGACGTAGAAGTAATAGCTGCTTTGAAATTCAACGCCGGTTAAAACCTCGCGTTTACTTCGTCTAGGGTGGAGCACTTTCTTACGTGGTAGTGATGTCGGTTAAAACCTCACACCACCAATCAAGTAAGAAGTCTCAAAAGTCTAACTTGAAGCAATAGCTGCTTTGAAGTGAAACGCCGGTTAAAACCTCGCGTTTACTTCGTCTAGGGTGGAGCACTCTCTTACGTGGTAGTGATGTCGGTTAAAACCTCACACCACCAATCACGTAAGAAGTCTCAAAAGTCTAACTCGAAGCAATAGCTGCTTTGAAGTGAAACGCCGGTTAAAACCTCGCGTTTACTTCGTCTAGGGTGGAGCACTCTCTTACGTGGTAGTGATGTCGGTTAAAACCTCACACCACCAATCACGTAAGAAGTCTCAAAGTCAGGAACTGTCTGCCGTGGTCGCCACTGTCCGCGAATACTATACCCACTTACTCGCCTGCTCGTCCGCTGTTGTCGCCGCCGCTGTTGGTTATCGCAAGAGAGCGCCTGCTCGTCCGCTGTTGTCGCCGCCGCTGTTGAAATCACAAGAGCTCGTGCTCGTCCGCTGTTGTCGCCGCCGCTGTTGAAATCGCAAGAGCGCCTGCTCGTCCGCTGTTGTCGCCGCCGCTGTTGAAATCGGCAGAGCTCGTGCTCGTCCGCTGTTGTCGCCGCCGCTGTTGAAATCACAAGACCGGTTCCTCTGTGCACCGGCCTTTTATACATTTTTCATGCGAGCATCGACAAGTCCCGTATTTCGGCACTGTGTCGTGTTCGCGCATACGGAATTCCCGTATTTCGGCGTTGTGCCATGTTCGAGCATAACCACGTGTGGCGATGTTTGGCTACATGTGCTCGCATGGTGTTGGTATATGGTGAGGGCGGTATTTTGTGTGACCTAAATTTGGTGTGCAATCTTACGGTTATTGACGTGGGGTTAATGACGATTCGGTATGGTGGTATTTCGAATCGCGTTCGTTTCATTTTCCCAGTCCTATGATCTATCTGCACCCTCGCTGTTATTGCGTCTTTGACCGGTTGTGGTAAGTGTTGCCCCTTCTCTCCATGTACCTAGTTCAGGTCGCAGAAAGTGAGGACAGTTGTAATGGGCCGTTTAGTTAATAACGCGGTCAATGATGTAGCGCCTCTCTTCCTCGTGCCTCCGTCGTTGTATTCTTCCTTCTCTTCATCTTGCAGTTCAGTACGTGAGTAAAGAGCTTCTAGTGGTTGTCTAGATAGCGCATCGGCTACGCCATTCAGTTTGCCCTTCCTGTCAACTTTAAAGCTGGTAATAGTGTCGGCCGGTGTAGCTGTGTCCGTGTCCATATCAAATAGATTGGGGATAGCTTGAGGCTTAATGACGCGAGTCAATTTGCCAACCACTGGTCTATTGTCGCGTGAAAGTGTACTTTTGCTCGACTCTTCATTGAAGTCTTCAAAAAGGCCGTCGGACGCTATTCGTATGGCTTGCTTGTCATTGAATTTCGGAGGCATTGCGTTGCAGGAAGCATCGCCGTTGGCTTCAGCACCCCACCGATGTTTGTATAGATGCTGTCGCTTGTTGACTGCAGACCGCTCGGGTTGGTCGGACTGAACAAGTACCCCACTTTTGAAAATCCTACCCTTCTTTTTGGATAAGACCAGTTTTACCGAACCGCGTTGCTGTTCCTCCTCAGCTGCGACTATGCCAGCAGTACCAGTGCTTTCAGCGGATACTTGTGCGCTCGGTGACGGGACCACCGCGTTGCAGTTGACCTGGTTGTCCAGCGTAAGGGTCCGTTTGAACTTGTCTTTGATCTTATAATCACGCCGCGGTGGCGATGAAGGCGCAGTGCTTGGTAGACGAACGTGAGCGTTGGAATTGGAGCTGGGATCGTGCAAGTCCAGCGTTGGAGTTTCATCATAATGGGCGGATAGTAGAGGCGAAGTCGCTTTGAGTGCACTTGTACGTGAACCTTCTGCTAATTCAATATTAGCCATTTTGGCGGGCATCGGATGTGGCTCCTGATCCTCAAGAGAGTCAGCAGTTCGTTGCAGGACTTGCGTTACTTGTTGGTTCTTCTTCTTCCGTTCGTAGTTGCGGGGTGTTGTAGTTGTGGCTGAAGCCGATGATGTAGTTGCGGCCGCTTTGGCTTCTTCGGCAGCGCCGGCTTTAGCTGAGAGGCTAGCGGCAATTTTGTTAATGTTATTGTTGTTGTTGCTGAGATTGTTGTTGTTTGCGCTCCGCTTCGAATGCCCTCGTCTCACTGCAGGCGGGGTTATCTGTTGATCGTCGTTTGCTATTGTCAATTGTTGTTGTATTAGCGTTTGCTGTCCTTGTTGTTTCTGTGGTGACCTCTGCTGTTGCTTCCTAGGATTACTGTTACTCACTGTCAACTGTTTGGGGTTGTTTCGTGAGTTTCTCCTGTCGGCTCTCAATTCAACGGAGCTCCCTCCGAGAGAAAGTGTAGCTCCCATGGCGTACAAGAAGTCTAACCCTAAAATAACTTGTCCAGATGCACGTGGGAAGATGAGAAACGGCATTCGGCAACATTTATCACCTATTCTCACGTCGAGCATAAGGGCTTCCTTGCTTGTGCATTCACCGCCGTTTGCTAGTTGTGCCCTCACGTTTACTGCGACTACGTTGTTCGGACTTCGATGTTGTTTGGCAAAATTTCCATTGATGAAGCTCTTTGTAGCCCCGGTGTCTATCGTCGCATTTATTTGTTCTCCGTCCACCGTAACTTTGGCGAAGATATGGTTACGCTCGTAACGTAACAACTTTACTGTTGGCGGAACGGGTTGCGATTTGACGGCCCCACTCGTCCCCGGTTGTGAGGGGGTCCTTGCTCGTTTCCCGCTTGCTGTTGACAGCACTCAATTGTTCGGATATTCGTCTGGCTGCACTCCCAGCAGAACAGTACCTGTGGGTTCCGACAATTGCGTTGGATGTGTCCTTCTTGACCGCAGCGTCGACATGCTGTTTTGTGACTTATTTTGATGCCCATTTTTTGTGCTCGATCGCGTCGAGGTTCCGGTTGGCATCGTGGTAGCTGCTCACGTGGTGGTTGTTGTCGGCTGCGTTGTGGTGCTTCACGCAGTGTTTCCTGATCCGCTCTGATACTTTCATATTCTTGCGCACGAGTGATCAGTTCGTCCAGAGAGGAGAAATCGTCACGCCGTATGTATAGGCGGTAGTCGGGCAAACTATTGCGGAAGATACGTTCGTTCTGTCGGTCTTCGTCATAATGCGCACGTCCCATCAGATTTTGCAGGGCGATGGTATAATCCTTAAAGGCCTCTCTTGGCTTTTGCACCCGTTTTCGGATCTCATCGTCTAGATCTTCAAAATATCGGCTGGGGAGGAAAAATTTCAGAAAGTCTCGTTCGAATGCTTCAAACGTGACCCACTTTTGTTGTTTCGGTGCCAGGTTAATGCCTTGTCTGTGAGAAGCTGTGGCATTGTGCGAGGGAGTAAGTCCCGGTTGAGACCATACATGTCTGCCAGTTCCTTTACGCGCTCTATAAATCCCAACGGATCCTTATCGCCGTCGTATTTTACTGGCCACTTACGAACTTGTTCAATGACGATAACACATTGAGTTGACACAAAGGCGTTCATGTTATCTGCGCCGACAGATGGTTGTTCCTGGTGTCGTTCCATTTCCTCTACGTGGACGTGAGATGGTTGTGTTAACGTTGACTTCGATGTTTTTGGTAATGTGGAGCTTGCTGTCCCTTGCGTGTGCTTTATTTCCAATTCCTCCAGTCGTTTGCGGAATTCCGGGTTAGTGGTGCTATCAACTATGAAAACTGCGAACCCTTTTCGCAGTTCGTCCACACTTCCAGTATCGTCAAGTTTAAATTCTGCCGCATATTGTTCTAGCTGGTCTTTGCGTAGGGTATAGATCCACCCTGACTTCGGCTTCATATCGATTCGTTGTGTTAAGGTCCCTGCTCGGGCGCCATGTAAGGAATCTCTAGCTGGGGTACGCACAGTCTTCCCAGAGTCCTGTACAATATTTATTTTCTTGACCTTAACACAACACGTTTGATGGAGTTTGTTTTACTTTATTTTATTATTCAGTAAATTACAACTTCATCTTAGACTAATTATAACTAAGTCCTGTATTTTCTCCGCTTCGTCTAATTGCAGTGAAGTGGGGTAGTGGCAGACGTAGAAGTAATAGCTGCTTTGAAATTCAACGCCGGTTAAAACCTCGCGTTTACTTCGTCTAGGGTGGAGCACTTTCTTACGTGGTAGTGATGTCGGTTAAAACCTCACACCACCAATCAAGTAAGAAGTCTCAAAAGTCTAACTTGAAGCAATAGCTGCTTTGAAGTGAAACGCCGGTTAAAACCTCGCGTTTACTTCGTCTAGGGTGGAGCACTCTCTTACGTGGTAGTGATGTCGGTTAAAACCTCACACCACCAATCACGTAAGAAGTCTCAAAAGTCTAACTCGAAGCAATAGCTGCTTTGAAGTGAAACGCCGGTTAAAACCTCGCGTTTACTTCGTCTAGGGTGGAGCACTCTCTTACGTGGTAGTGATGTCGGTTAAAACCTCACACCACCAATCACGTAAGAAGTCTCAAAGTCAGGAACTGTCTGCCGTGGTCGCCACTGTCCGCGAATACTATACCCACTTACTCGCCTGCTCGTCCGCTGTTGTCGCCGCCGCTGTTGGTTATCGCAAGAGAGCGCCTGCTCGTCCGCTGTTGTCGCCGCCGCTGTTGAAATCACAAGAGCTCGTGCTCGTCCGCTGTTGTCGCCGCCGCTGTTGAAATCGCAAGAGCGCCTGCTCGTCCGCTGTTGTCGCCGCCGCTGTTGAAATCGGCAGAGCTCGTGCTCGTCCGCTGTTGTCGCCGCCGCTGTTGAAATCACAAGACCGGTTCCTCTGTGCACCGGCCTTTTATACATTTTTCATGCGAGCATCGACAAGTCCCGTATTTCGGCACTGTGTCGTGTTCGCGCATACGGAATTCCCGTATTTCGGCGTTGTGCCATGTTCGAGCATAACCACGTGTGGCGATGTTTGGCTACATGTGCTCGCATGGTGTTGGTATATGGTGAGGGCGGTATTTTGTGTGACCTAAAATTGGTGTGCAATCTTACGGTTATTGACGTATTTCGAATCGCGTTCGTTTCATTTTCCCAGTCCTATGATCTATCTGCACCCTCGCTGTTATTGCGTCTTTGACCGGTTGTGGTAAGTGTTGCCCCTTCTCTCCATGTACCTAGTTCAGGTCGCAGAAAGTGAGGACAGTTGTAATGGGCCGTTTAGTTAATAACGCGGTCAATGATGTAGCGCCTCTCTTCCTCGTGCCTCCGTCGTTGTATTCTTCCTTCTCTTCATCTTGCAGTTCAGTACGTGAGTAAAGAGCTTCTAGTGGTTGTCTAGATAGCGCATCGGCTACGCCATTCAGTTTGCCCTTCCTGTCAACTTTAAAGCTGGTAATAGTGTCGGCCGGTGTAGCTGTGTCCGTGTCCATATCAAATAGATTGGGGATAGCTTGAGGCTTAATGACGCGAGTCAATTTGCCAACCACTGGTCTATTGTCGCGTGAAAGTGTACTTTTGCTCGACTCTTCATTGAAGTCTTCAAAAAGGCCGTCGGACGCTATTCGTATGGCTTGCTTGTCATTGAATTTCGGAGGCATTGCGTTGCAGGAAGCATCGCCGTTGGCTTCAGCACCCCACCGATGTTTGTATAGATGCTGTCGCTTGTTGACTGCAGACCGCTCGGGTTGGTCGGACTGAACAAGTACCCCACTTTTGAAAATCCTACCCTTCTTTTTGGATAAGACCAGTTTTACCGAACCGCGTTGCTGTTCCTCCTCAGCTGCGACTATGCCAGCAGTACCAGTGCCTTCAGCGGATACTTGTGCGCTCGGTGACGGGACCACCGCGTTGCAGTTGACCTGGTTGTCCAGCGTAAGGGTCCGTTTGAACTTGTCTTTGATCTTATAATCACGCCGCGGTGGCGATGAAGGCGCAGTGCTTGGTAGACGAACGTGAGCGTTGGAATTGGAGCTGGGATCGTGCAAGTCCAGCGTTGGAGTTTCATCATAATGGGCGGATAGTAGAGGCGAAGTCGCTTTGAGTGCACTTGTACGTGAACCTTCTGCTAATTCAATATTAGCCATTTTGGCGGGCATCGGATGTGGCTCCTGATCCTCAAGAGAGTCAGCAGTTCGTTGCAGGACTTGCGTTACTTGTTGGTTCTTCTTCTTCCGTTCGTAGTTGCGGGGTGTTGTAGTTGTGGCTGAAGCCGATGATGTAGTTGCGGCCGCTTTGGCTTCTTCGGCAGCGCCGGCTTTAGCTGAGAGGCTAGCGGCAATTTTGTTAATGTTATTGTTGTTGTTGCTGAGATTGTTGTTGTTTGCGCTCCGCTTCGAATGCCCTCGTCTCACTGCAGGCGGGGTTATCTGTTGATAGTCGTTTGCTATTGTCAATTGTTGTTGTATTAGCGTTTGCTGTCCTTGTTGTTTCTGTGGTGACCTCTGCTGTTGCTTCCTAGGATTACTGTTACTCACTGTCAACTGTTTGGGGTTGTTTCGTGAGTTTCTCCTGTCGGCTCTCAATTCAACGGAGCTCCCTCCGAGAGAAAGTGTAGCTCCCATGGCGTACAAGAAGTCTAACCCTAAAATAACTTGTCCAGATGCACGTGGGAAGATGAGAAACGGCATTCGGCAACATTTATCACCTATTCTCACGTCGAGCATAAGGGCTTCCTTGCTTGTGCATTCACCGCCGTTTGCTAGTTGTGCCCTCACGTTTACTGCGACTACGTTGTTCGGACTTCGATGTTGTTTGGCAAAATTTCCATTGATGAAGCTCTTTGTAGCCCCGGTGTCTATCGTCGCATTTATTTGTTCTCCGTCCACCGTAACTTTGGCGAAGATATGGTTACGCTCGTAACGTAACAACTTTACTGTTGGCGGAACGGGTTGCGATTTGACGGCCCCACTCGTCCCCGGTTGTGAGGGGGTCCTTGCTCGTTTCCCGCTTGCTGTTGACAGCACTCAATTGTTCGGATATTCGTCTGGCTGCACTCCCAGCAGAACAGTACCTGTGGGTTCCGACAATTGCGTTGGATGTGTCCTTCTTGACCGCAGCGTCGACATGCTGTTTTGTGACTTATTTTGATGCCCATTTTTTGTGCTCGATCGCGTCGAGGTTCCGGTTGGCATCGTGGTAGCTGCTCACGTGGTGGTTGTTGTCGGCTGCGTTGTGGTGCTTCACGCAGTGTTTCCTGATCCGCTCTGATACTTTCATATTCTTGCGCACGAGTGATCGAGATACGTTCGTTCTGTCGGTCTTCGTCATAATGCGCACGTCCCATCAGATTTTGCAGGGCGATGGTATAATCCTTAAAGGCCTCTCTTGGCTTTTGCACCCGTTTTCGGATCTCATCGTCTAGATCTTCAAAATATCGGCTGGGGAGGAAAAATTTCAGAAAGTCTCGTTCGAATGCTTCAAACGTGACCCACTGCCTTTTGTTGTTTCGGTGCCAGGTTAATGCCTTGTCTGTGAGAAGCTGTGGCATTGTGCGAGGGAGTAAGTCCCGGTTGAGACCATACATGTCTGCCAGTTCCTTTACGCGCTCTATAAATCCCAACGGATCCTTATCGCCGTCGTATTTTACTGGCCACTTACGAACTTGTTCAATGACGATAACACATTGAGTTGACACAAAGGCGTTCATGTTATCTGCGCCGACAGATGGTTGTTCCTGGTGTCGTTCCATTTCCTCTACGTGGACGTGAGATGGTTGTGTTAACGTTGACTTCGATGTTTTTGGTAATGTGGAGCTTGCTGTCCCTTGCGTGTGCTTTATTTCCAATTCCTCCAGTCGTTTGCGGAATTCCGGGTTAGTGGTGCTATCAACTATGAAAGCTGCGAACCCTTTTCGCAGTTCGTCCACACTTCCAGTATCGTCAAGTTTAAATTCTGCCGCATATTGTTCTAGCTGGTCTTTGCGTAGGGTATAGATTCACCCTGACTTCGGCTTCATATCGATTCGTTGTGTTAAGGTCCCTGCTCGGGCGCCATGTAAGGAATCTCTAGCTGGGGTACGCTCAGTCTTCCCAGAGTCCTGTACAATATTTATTTTCTTGACCTTAACACAACACGTTTGATGGAGTTTGTTTTACTTTATTTTATTATTCAGTAAATTACAACTTCATCTTAGACTAATTATAACTAAGTCCTGTATTTTCTCCGCTTCGTCTAATTGCAGTGAAGTGGGGTAGTAACAGACGTAGAAGTAATAGCTGCTTTGAAATTCAACGCCGGTTAAAACCTCGCGTTTACTTCGTCTAGGGTGGAGCACTCTCTTACGTGGTAGTGATGTCGGTTAAAACCTCACACCACCAATCAAGTAAGAAGTCTCAAAAGTCTAACTTGAAGCAATAGCTGCTTTGAAGTGAAACGCCGGTTAAAACCTCGCGTTTACTTCGTCTAGGGTGGAGCACTCTCTTACGTGGTAGTGATGTCGGTTAAAACCTCACACCACCAATCACGTAAGAAGTCTCAAAAGTCTAACTTGAAGCAATAGCTGCTTTGAAGTGAAACGCCGGTTAAAACCTCGCGTTTACTTCGTCTAGGGTGGAGCACTCTCTTACGTGGTAGTGATGTCGGTTAAAACCTCACACCACCAATCACGTAAGAAGTCTCAAAGTCAGGAACTGTCTGCCGTGGTCGCCACTGTCCGCGAATACTATACCCACTTACTCGCCTGCTCGTCCGCTGTTGTCGCCGCCGCTGTTGGTTATCGCAAGAGAGCGCCTGCTCGTCCGCTGTTGTCGCCGCCGCTGTTGAAATCGCAAGAGCTCGTGCTCGTCCGCTGTTGTCGCCGCCGCTGTTGAAATCGCAAGAGAGCCTGCTCGTCCGCTGTTGTCGCCGCCGCTGTTGAAATCGGCAGAGCTCGTGCTCGTCCGCTGTTGTCGCCGCCGCTGTTAAAATCACAAGAGAGCGTGCTCGTCCGCTGTTGTCGCCGCCGCTGTTGAAATCGCAAGAGCTCGTGCTCGTCCGCTGTTGTCGCCGCCGCTGTTGAAATCACAAGACCGGTTCCTCTGTGCACCGGCCTTTTATACATTTTTCATGCGAGCATCGACAAGTCCCGTATTTCGGCACTGTGTCGTGTTCGCGCATACGGAATTCCCGTATTTCGGCGTTGTGCCATGTTCGAGCATAACCACGTGTGGCGATGTTTGGCTACATGTGCTCGCATGGTGTTGGTATATGGTGAGGGCGGTATTTTGTGTGACCTAAAATTGGTGTGCAATCTTACGGTTATTGACGTGGGGTTAATGACGATTCGGTATGGTGGTATTTCGAATCGCGTTCGTTTCATTTTCCCAGTCCTATGATCTATCTGCACCCTCGCTGTTATTGCGTCTTTGACCGGTTGTGGTAAGTGTTGCCCCTTCTCTCCATGTACCTAGTTCAGGTCGCAGAAAGTGAGGACAGTTGTAATGGGCCGTTTAGTTAATAACGCGGTCAATGATGTAGCGCCTCTCTTCCTCGTGCCTCCGTCGTTGTATTCTTCCTTCTCTTCATCTTGCAGTTCAGTACGTGAGTAAAGAGCTTCTAGTGGTTGTCTAGATAGCGCATCGGCTACGCCATTCAGTTTGCCCTTCCTGTCAACTTTAAAGCTGGTAATATAATGGTCGGCCGGTGTAGCTGTGTCCGTGTCCATATCAAATAGATTGGGGATAGCTTGAGGCTTAATGACGCGAGTCAATTTGCCAACCACTGTTCTATTGTCGCGTGAAAGTGTACTTTTGCTCGACTCTTCATTGAAGTCTTCAAAAAGGCCGTCGGACGCTATTCGTATGGCTTGCTTGTCATTGAATTTCGGAGGCATTGCGTTGCAGGAAGCATCGCCGTTGGCTTCAGCACCCCACCGATGTTTGTATAGATGCTGTCGCTTGTTGACTGCAGACCGCTCGGGTTGGTCGGACTGAACAAGTACCCCACTTTTGAAAATCCTACCCTTCTTTTTGGATAAGACCAGTTTTACCGAACCGCGTTGCTGTTCCTCCTCAGCTGCGACTATGCCAGCAGTACCAGTGCCTTCAGCGGATACTTGTGCGCTCGGTGACGGGACCACCGCGTTGCAGTTGACCTGGTTGTCCAGCGTAAGGGTCCGTTTGAACTTGTCTTTGATCTTATAATCACGCCGCGGTGGCGATGAAGGCGCAGTGCTTGGTAGACGAACGTGAGCGTTGGAATTGGAGCTGGGATCGTGCAAGTCCAGCGTTGGAGTTTCATCATAATGGGCGGATAGTAGAGGCGAAGTCGCTTTGAGTGCACTTGTACGTGAACCTTCTGCTAATTCAATATTAGCCATTTTGGCGGGCATCGGATGTGGCTCCTGATCCTCAAGAGAGTCAGCAGTTCGTTGCAGGACTTGCGTTACTTGTTGGTTCTTCTTCTTCCGTTCGTAGTTGCGGGGTGTTGTAGTTGTGGCTGAAGCCGATGATGTAGTTGCGGCCGCTTTGGCTTCTTCGGCAGCGCCGGCTTTAGCTGAGAGGCTAGCGGCAATTTTGTTAATGTTATTGTTGTTGTTGCTGAGATTGTTGTTGTTTGCGCTCCGCTTCGAATGCCCTCGTCTCACTGCAGGCGGGGTTATCTGTTGATAGTCGTTTGCTATTGTCAATTGTTGTTGTATTAGCGTTTGCTGTCCTTGTTGTTTCTGTGGTGACCTCTGCTGTTGCTTCCTAGGATTACTGTTACTCACTGTCAACTGTTTGGGGTTGTTTCGTGAGTTTCTCCTGTCGGCTCTCAATTCAACGGAGCTCCCTCCGAGAGAAAGTGTAGCTCCCATGGCGTACAAGAAGTCTAACCCTAAAATAACTTGTCCAGATGCACGTGGGAAGATGAGAAACGGCATTCGGCAACATTTATCACCTATTCTCACGTCGAGCATAAGGGCTTCCTTGCTTGTGCATTCACCGCCGTTTGCTAGTTGTGCCCTCACGTTTACTGCGACTACGTTGTTCGGACTTCGATGTTGTTTGGCAAAATTTCCATTGATGAAGCTCTTTGTAGCCCCGGTGTCTATCGTCGCATTTATTTGTTCTCCGTCCACCGTAACTTTGGCGAAGATATGGTTACGCTCGTAACGTAACAACTTTACTGTTGGCGGAACGGGTTGCGATTTGACGGCCCCACTCGTCCCCGGTTGTGAGGGGGTCCTTGCTCGTTTCCCGCTTGCTGTTGACAGCACTCAATTGTTCGGATATTCGTCTGGCTGCACTCCCAGCAGAACAGTACCTGTGGGTTCCGACAATCGCGTTGGATGTGTCCTTCTTGACCGCAGCGTCGACATGCTGTTTTGTGACTTATTTTGATGCCCATTTTTTGTGCTCGATCGCGTCGAGGTTCCGGTTGGCATCGTGGTAGCTGCTCACGTGGTGGTTGTTGTCGGCTGCGTTGTGGTGCTTCACGCAGTGTTTCCTGATCCGCTCTGATACTTTCATATTCTTGCGCACGAGTGATCAGTTCGTCCAGAGAGGAGAAATCGTCACGCCGTATGTATAGGCGGTAGTCGGGCAAACTATTGCGGAAGATACGTTCGTTCTGTCGGTCTTCGTCATAATGCGCATGTCCCATCAGATTTTGCAGTGCGATGGTATAATCCTTAAAGGTCTCTCTTGGCTTTTGCACCCGTTTTCGGATCTCATCGTCTAGATCTTCAAAATATCGGCTGGGGAGGAAAAATTTCAGAAAGTCTCGTTCGAATGCTTCAAACGTGACCCACTTTTGTTGTTTCGGTGCCAGGCTAATGCCTTGTCTGTGAGAAGCTGTGGCATTGTGCGAGGGAGTAAGTCCCGGTTGAGACCATACATGTCTGCCAGTTCCTTTACGCGCTCTATAAATCCCAACGGATCCTTACCGCCGTCGTATTTTACTGGCCACTTACGAACTTGTTCAATGACGATAACACATTGAGTTGACACAAAGGCGTTCATGTTATCTGCGCCGACAGATGGTTGTTCCTGGTGTCGTTCCATTTCCTCTACGTGGACGTGAGATGGTTGTGTTAACGTTGACTTCGATGTTTTTGGTAATGTGGAGCTTGCTGTCCCTTGCGTGTGCTTTATTTCCAATTCCTCCAGTCGTTTGCGGAATTCCGGGTTAGTCGTGCTATCAACTATGAAAGCTGCGAACCCTTTTCGCAGTTCGTCCACACTTCCAGTATCGTCAAGTTTAAATTCTGTCGCATATTGTTCTAGCTGGTCTTTGCGTAGGGTATAGATCCACCCTGACTTCGGCTTCATATCGATTCGTTGTGTTAAGGTCCCTGCTCGGGCGCCATGTAAGGAATCTCTAGCTGGGGTACGCTCAGTCTTCCCAGAGTCCTGTACAATATTTATTTTCTTGACCTTAACACAACACGTTTGATGGAGTTTGTTTTACTTTATTTTATTATTCAGTAAATTACAACTTCATCTTAGACTAATTATAACTAAGTCCTGTATTTTCTCCGCTTCGTCTAATTGCAGTGAAGTGGGGTAGTGGCAGACGTAGAAGTAATAGCTGCTTTGAAATTCAACGCCGGTTAAAACCTCGCGTTTACTTCGTCTAGGGTGGAGCACTCTCTTACGTGGTAGTGATGTCGGTTAAAACCTCACACCACCAATCAAGTAAGAAGTCTCAAAAGTCTAACTTGAAGCAATAGCTGCTTTGAAGTGAAACGCCGGTTAAAACCTCGCGTTTACTTCGTCTAGGGTGGAGCACTCTCTTACGTGGTAGTGATGTCGGTTAAAACCTCACACCACCAATCACGTAAGAAGTCTCAAAAGTCTAACTTGAAGCAATAGCTGCTTTGAAGTGAAACGCCGGTTAAAACCTCGCGTTTACTTCGTCTAGGGTGGAGCACTCTCTTACGTGGTAGTGATGTCGGTTAAAACCTCACACCACCAATCACGTAAGAAGTCTCAAAGTCAGGAACTGTCTGCCGTGGTCGCCACTGTCCGCGAATACTATACCCACTTACTCGCCTGCTCGTCCGCTGTTGTCGCCGCCGCTGTTGGTTATCGCAAGAGAGCGCCTGCTCGTCCGCTGTTGTCGCCGCCGCTGTTGAAATCGCAAGAGCTCGTGCTCGTCCGCTGTTGTCGCCGCCGCTGTTGAAATCGCAAGAGAGCCTGCTCGTCCGCTGTTGTCGCCGCCGCTGTTGAAATCGGCAGAGCTCGTGCTCGTCCGCTGTTGTCGCCGCCGCTGTTCAAATCACAAGAGAGCGTGCTCGTCCGCTGTTGTCGCCGCCGCTGTTGAAATCACAAGACCGGTTCCTCTGTGCACCGGCCTTTTATACATTTTTCATGCGAGCATCGACAAGTCCCGTATTTCGGCACTGTGTCGTGTTCGCGCATACGGAATTCCCGTATTTCGGCGTTGTGCCATGTTCGAGCATAACCACGCGTGGTGTGGTTTGGCTACATGTGCTCGCATGGTGTTGGTATATGGTGAGGGCGGTATTTTGTGTGACCTAAAATTGTTACAAAATTGAGGTCTTCACACCCCCCCCTTACTTCATGGTGCGCAATCTTACGGTTATTGACGTGGGGTTAATGACGATTCGGTATGGTGGTATTTCGAATCGCGTTCGTTTCATTTTCCCAGTCCTATGATCTATCTGCACCCTCGCTGTTATTGCGTCTTTGACCGGTTGTGGTAAGTGTTGCCCCTTCTCTCCATGTACCTCGTTCAGGTCGCAGAAAGTGAGGACAGTTGTAATGGGCCGTTTAGTTAATAACGCGGTCAATGATGTAGCGCCTCTCTTCCTCGTGCCTCCGTCGTTGTATTCTTCCTTCTCTTCATCTTGCAGTTCAGTACGTGAGTAAAGAGCTTCTAGTGGTTGTCTAGATAGCGCATCGGCTACGCCATTCAGTTTGCCCTTCCTGTCAACTTTAAAGCTGGTAATATAATGGTCGGCCGGTGTAGCTGTGTCCGTGTCCATATCAAATAGATTGGGGATAGCTTGAGGCTTAATGACGCGAGTCAATTTGCCAACCACTGGTCTATTGTCGCGTGAAAGTGTACTTTTGCTCGACTCTTCATTGAAGTCTTCAAAAAGGCCGTCGGACGCTATTCGTATGGCTTGCTTGTCATTGAATTTCGGAGGCATTGCGTTGCAGGAAGCATCGCCGTTGGCTTCAGCACCCCACCGATGTTTGTACAGATGCTGTCGCTTGTTGACTGCAGACCGCTCGGGTTGGTCGGACTGAACAAGTACCCCACTTTTGAAAATCCTACCCTTCTTTTTGGATAAGACCAGTTTTACCGAACCGCGTTGCTGTTCCTCAGCTGCGACTATGCCAGCAGTACCAGTGCCTTCAGCGGATACTTGTGCGCTCGGTGACGGGACCACCGCGTTGCAGTTGACCTGGTTGTCCAGCGTAAGGGTCCGTTTGAACTTGTCTTTGATCTTATAATCACGCCGCGGTGGCGATGAAGGCGCAGTGCTTGGTAGACGAACGTGAGCGTTGGAATTGGAGCTGGGATCGTGCAAGTCCAGCGTTGGAGTTTCATCATAATGGGCGGATAGTAGAGGCGAAGTCGCTTTGAGTGCACTTGTACGTGAACCTTCTGCTAATTCAATATTAGCCATTTTGGCGGGCATCGGATGTGGCTCCTGATCCTCAAGAGAGTCAGCAGTTCGTTGCAGGACTTGCGTTACTTGTTGGTTCTTCTTCTTCCGTTCGTAGTTGCGGGGTGTTGTAGTTGTGGCTGAAGCCGATGATGTAGTTGCGGCCGCTTTGGCTTCTTCGGCAGCGCCGGCTTTAGCTGAGAGGCTAGCGGCAATTTTGTTAATGTTATTGTTGTTGTTGCTGAGATTGTTGTTGTTTGCGCTCCGCTTCGAATGCCCTCGTCTCACTGCAGGCGGGGTTATCTGTTGATCGTCGTTTGCTATTGTCAATTGTTGTTGTATTAGCGTTTGCTGTCCTTGTTGTTTCTGTGGTGACCTCTGCTGTTGCTTCCTAGGATTACTGTTACTCACTGTCAACTGTTTGGGGTTGTTTCGTGAGTTTCTCCTGTCGGCTCTCAATTCAACGGAGCTCCCTCCGAGAGAAAGTGTAGCTCCCATGGCGTACAAGAAGTCTAACCCTAAAATAACTTGTCCAGATGCACGTGGGAAGATGAGAAACGGCATTCGGCAACATTTATCACCTATTCTCACGTCGAGCATAAGGGCTTCCTTGCTTGTGCATTCACCGCCGTTTGCTAGTTGTGCCCTCACGTTTACTGCGACTACGTTGTTCGGACTTCGATGTTGTTTGGCAAAATTTCCATTGATGAAGCTCTTTGTAGCCCCGGTGTCTATCGTCGCATTTATTTGTTCTCCGTCCACCGTAACTTTGGCGAAGATATGGTTACGCTCGTAACGTAACAACTTTACTGTTGGCGGAACGGGTTGCGATTTGACGGCCCCACTCGTCCCCGGTTGTGAGGGGGTCCTTGCTCGTTTCCCGCTTGCTGTTGACAGCACTCAATTGTTCGGATATTCGTCTGGCTGCACTCCCAGCAGAACAGTACCTGTGGGTTCCGACAATTGCGTTGGATGTGTCCTTCTTGACCGCAGCGTCGACATGCTGTTTTGTGACTTATTTTGATGCCTATTTTTTGTGCTCGATCGCGTCGAGGTTCCGGTTGGCATCGTGGTAGCTGCTCACGTGGTGGTTGTTGTCGGCTGCGTTGTGGTGCTTCACGCAGTGTTTCCTGATTCGCTCTGATACTTTCATATTCTTGCGCACGAGTGATCGAGATACGTTCGTTCTGTCGGTCTTCGTCATAATGCGCACGTCCCATCAGATTTTGCAGGGCGATGGTATAATCCTTAAAGGCCTCTCTTGGCTTTTGCACCCGTTTTCGGATCTCATCGTCTAGATCTTCAAAATATCGGCTGGGGAGGAAAAATTTCAGAAAGTCTCGTTCGAATGCTTCAAACGTGACCCACTGCCTTTTGTTGTTTCGGTGCCAGGTTAATGCCTTGTCTGTGAGAAGCTGTGGCATTGTGCGAGGGAGTAAGTCCCGGTTGAGACCATACATGTCTGCCAGTTCCTTTACGCGCTCTATAAATCCCAACGGATCCTTATCGCCGTCGTATTTTACTGGCCACTTACGAACTTGTTCAATGACGATAACACATTGAGTTGACACAAAGGCGTTCATGTTATCTGCGCCGACAGATGGTTGTTCCTGGTGTCGTTCCATTTCCTCTACGTGGACGTGAGATGGTTGTGTTAACGTTGACTTCGATGTTTTTGGTAATGTGGAGCTTGCTGTCCCTTGCGTGTGCTTTATTTCCAATTCCTCCAGTCGTTTGCGGAATTCCGGGTTAGTGGTGCTATCAACTATGAAAGCTGCGAACCCTTTTCGCAGTTCGTCCACACTTCCAGTATCGTCAAGTTTAAATTCTGCCGCATATTGTTCTAGCTGGTCTTTGCGTAGGGTATAGATTCACCCTGACTTCGGCTTCATATCGATTCGTTGTGTTAAGGTCCCTGCTCGGGCGCCATGTAAGGAATCTCTAGCTGGGGTACGCTCAGTCTTCCCAGAGTCCTGTACAATATTTATTTTCTTGACCTTAACACAACACGTTTGATGGAGTTTGTTTTACTTTATTTTATTATTCAGTAAATTACAACTTCATCTTAGACTAATTATAACTAAGTCCTGTATTTTCTCCGCTTCGTCTAATTGCAGTGAAGTGGGGTAGTGGCAGACGTAGAAGTAATAGCTGCTTTGAAATTCAACGCCGGTTAAAACCTCGCGTTTACTTCGTCTAGGGTGGAGCACTCTCTTACGTGGTAGTGATGTCGGTTAAAACCTCACACCACCAATCAAGTAAGAAGTCTCAAAAGTCTAACTTGAAGCAATAGCTGCTTTGAAGTGAAACGCCGGTTAAAACCTCGCATTTACTTCGTCTAGGGTGGAGCACTCTCTTACGTGGTAGTGATGTCGGTTAAAACCTCACACCACCAATCACGTAAGAAGTCTCAAAAGTCTAACTTGAAGCAATAGCTGCTTTGAAGTGAAACGCCGGTTAAAACCTCGCGTTTACTTCGTCTAGGGTGGAGCACTCTCTTACGTGGTAGTGATGTCGGTTAAAACCTCACACCACCAATCACGTAAGAAGTCTCAAAGTCAGGAACTGTCTGCCGTGGTCGCCACTGTCCGCGAATACTATACCCACTTACTCGCCTGCTCGTCCGCTGTTGTCGCCGCCGCTGTTGGTTATCGCAAGAGAGCGCCTGCTCGTCCGCTGTTGTCGCCGCCGCTGTTGAAATCGCAAGAGCTCGTGCTCGTCCGCTGTTGTCGCCGCCGCTGTTGAAATCGCAAGAGAGCCTGCTCGTCCGCTGTTGTCGCCGCCGCTGTTGAAATCGGCAGAGCTCGTGCTCGTCCGCTGTTGTCGCCGCCGCTGTTCAAATCACAAGAGAGCGTGCTCGTCCGCTGTTGTCGCCGCCGCTGTTGAAATCACAAGACCGGTTCCTCTGTGCACCGGCCTTTTATACATTTTTCATGCGAGCATCGACATGTCCCGTATTTCGGCACTGTGTCGTGTTCGCGCATACGGAATTCCCGTATTTCGGCGTTGTGCCATGTTCGAGCATAACCACGTGTGGTGTGGTTTGGCTACATGTGCTCGCATGGTGTTGGTATATGGTGAGGGCGGTATTTTGTGTGACCTAAAATTGTTACAAAATTGAGGTCTTCACACCCCCCCCTTACTTCATGGTGCGCAATCTTACGGTTATTGACGTGGGGTTAATGACGATTCGGTATGGTGGTATTTCGAATCGCGTTCGTTTCATTTTCCCAGTCCTATGATCTATCTGCACCCTCGCTGTTATTGCGTCTTTGACCGGTTGTGGTAAGTGTTGCCCCTTCTCTCCATGTACCTCGTTCAGGTCGCAGAAAGTGAGGACAGTTGTAATGGGCCGTTTAGTTAATAACGCGGTCAATGATGTAGCGCCTCTCTTCCTCGTGCCTCCGTCGTTGTATTCTTCCTTCTCTTCATCTTGCAGTTCAGTACGTGAGTAAAGAGCTTCTAGTGGTTGTCTAGATAGCGCATCGGCTACGCCATTCAGTTTGCCCTTCCTGTCAACTTTAAAGCTGGTAATATAATGGTCGGCCGGTGTAGCTGTGTCCGTGTCCATATCAAATAGATTGGGGATAGCTTGAGGCTTAATGACGCGAGTCAATTTGCCAACCACTGGTCTATTGTCGCGTGAAAGTGTACTTTTGCTCGACTCTTCATTGAAGTCTTCAAAAAGGCCGTCGGACGCTATTCGTATGGCTTGCTTGTCATTGAATTTCGGAGGCATTGCGTTGCAGGAAGCATCGCCGTTGGCTTCAGCACCCCACCGATGTTTGTACAGATGCTGTCGCTTGTTGACTGCAGACCGCTCGGGTTGGTCGGACTGAACAAGTACCCCACTTTTGAAAATCCTACCCTTCTTTTTGGATAAGACCAGTTTTACCGAACCGCGTTGCTGTTCCTCAGCTGCGACTATGCCAGCAGTACCAGTGCCTTCAGCGGATACTTGTGCGCTCGGTGACGGGACCACCGCGTTGCAGTTGACCTGGTTGTCCAGCGTAAGGGTCCGTTTGAACTTGTCTTTGATCTTATAATCACGCCGCGGTGGCGATGAAGGCGCAGTGCTTGGTAGACGAACGTGAGCGTTGGAATTGGAGCTGGGATCGTGCAAGTCCAGCGTTGGAGTTTCATCATAATGGGCGGATAGTAGAGGCGAAGTCGCTTTGAGTGCACTTGTACGTGAACCTTCTGCTAATTCAATATTAGCCATTTTGGCGGGCATCGGATGTGGCTCCTGATCCTCAAGAGAGTCAGCAGTTCGTTGCAGGACTTGCGTTACTTGTTGGTTCTTCTTCTTCCGTTCGTAGTTGCGGGGTGTTGTAGTTGTGGCTGAAGCCGATGATGTAGTTGCGGCCGCTTTGGCTTCTTCGGCAGCGCCGGCTTTAGCTGAGAGGCTAGCGGCAATTTTGTTAATGTTATTGTTGTTGTTGCTGAGATTGTTGTTGTTTGCGCTCCGCTTCGAATGCCCTCGTCTCACTGCAGGCGGGGTTATCTGTTGATCGTCGTTTGCTATTGTCAATTGTTGTTGTATTAGCGTTTGCTGTCCTTGTTGTTTCTGTGGTGACCTCTGCTGTTGCTTCCTAGGATTACTGTTACTCACTGTCAACTGTTTGGGGTTGTTTCGTGAGTTTCTCCTGTCGGCTCTCAATTCAACGGAGCTCCCTCCGAGAGAAAGTGTAGCTCCCATGGCGTACAAGAAGTCTAACCCTAAAATAACTTGTCCAGATGCACGTGGGAAGATGAGAAACGGCATTCGGCAACATTTATCACCTATTCTCACGTCGAGCATAAGGGCTTCCTTGCTTGTGCATTCACCGCCGTTTGCTAGTTGTGCCCTCACGTTTACTGCGACTACGTTGTTCGGACTTCGATGTTGTTTGGCAAAATTTCCATTGATGAAGCTCTTTGTAGCCCCGGTGTCTATCGTCGCATTTATTTGTTCTCCGTCCACCGTAACTTTGGCGAAGATATGGTTACGCTCGTAACGTAACAACTTTACTGTTGGCGGAACGGGTTGCGATTTGACGGCCCCACTCGTCCCCGGTTGTGAGGGGGTCCTTGCTCGTTTCCCGCTTGCTGTTGACAGCACTCAATTGTTCGGATATTCGTCTGGCTGCACTCCCAGCAGAACAGTACCTGTGGGTTCCGACAATTGCGTTGGATGTGTCCTTCTTGACCGCAGCGTCGACATGCTGTTTTGTGACTTATTTTGATGCCCATTTTTTGTGCTCGATCGCGTCGAGGTTCCGGTTGGCATCGTGGTAGCTGCTCACGTGGTGGTTGTTGTCGGCTGCGTTGTGGTGCTTCACGCAGTGTTTCCTGATCCGCTCTGATACTTTCATATTCTTGCGCACGAGTGATCAGTTCGTCCAGAGAGGAGAAATCGTCACGCCGTATGTATAGGCGGTAGTCGGGCAAACTATTGCGGAAGATACGTTCGTTCTGTCGGTCTTCGTCATAATGCGCATGTCCCATCAGATTTTGCAGGGCGATGGTATAATCCTTAAAGGTCTCTCTTGGCTTTTGCACCCGTTTTCGGATCTCATCGTCTAGATCTTCAAAATATCGGCTGGGGAGGAAAAATTTCAGAAAGTCTCGTTCGAATGCTTCAAACGTGACCCACTTTTGTTGTTTCGGTGCCAGGCTAATGCCTTGTCTGTGAGAAGCTGTGGCATTGTGCGAGGGAGTACGTCCCGGTTGAGACCATACATGTCTGCCAGTTCCTTTACGCGCTCTATAAATCCCAACGGATCATTACCGCCGTCGTATTTTACTGGCCACTTACGAACTTGTTCAATGACGATAACACATTGAGTTGACACAAAGGCGTTCATGTTATCTGCGCCGACAGATGGTTGTTCCTGGTGTCGTTCCATTTCCTCTACGTGGACGTGAGATGGTTGTGTTAACGTTGACATCGATGTTTTTGGTAATGTGGAGCTTGCTGTCCCTTGCGTGTGCTTTATTTCCAATTCCTCCAGTCGTTTGCGGAATTCCGGGTTAGTCGTGCTATCAACTATGAAAGCTGCGAACCCTTTTCGCAGTTCGTCCACACTTCCAGTATCGTCAAGTTTAAATTCTGTCGCATATTGTTCTAGCTGGTCTTTGCGTAGGGTATAGATCCACCCTGACTTCGGCTTCATATCGATTCGTTGTGTTAAGGTCCCTGCTCGGGCGCCATGTAAGGAATCTCTAGCTGGGGTACGCTCAGTCTTCCCAGAGTCCTGTACAATATTTATTTTCTTGACCTTAACACAACACGTTTGATGGAGTTTGTTTTACTTTATTTTATTATTCAGTAAATTACAACTTCATCTTAGACTAATTATAACTAAGTCCTGTATTTTCTCCGCTTCGTCTAATTGCAGTGAAGTGGGGTAGTGGCAGACGTAGAAGTAATAGCTGCTTTGAAATTCAACGCCGGTTAAAACCTCGCGTTTACTTCGTCTAGGGTGGAGCACTCTCTTACGTGGTAGTGATGTCGGTTAAAACCTCACACCACCAATCACGTAAGAAGTCTCAAAAGTCTAACTTGAAGCAATAGCTGCTTTGAAGTGAAACGCCGGTTAAAACCTCGCGTTTACTTCGTCTAGGGTGGAGCACTCTCTTACGTGGTAGTGATGTCGGTTAAAACCTCACACCACCAATCACGTAAGAAGTCTCAAAAGTCTAACTTGAAGCAATAGCTGCTTTGAAGTGAAACGCCGGTTAAAACCTCGCGTTTACTTCGTCTAGGGTGGAGCACTCTCTTACGTGGTAGTGATGTCGGTTAAAACCTCACACCACCAATCACGTAAGAAGTCTCAAAAGTCTAACTTGAAGCAATAGCTGCTTTGAAGTGAAACGCCGGTTAAAACCTCGCGTTTACTTCGTCTAGGGTGGAGCACTCTCTTACGTGGTAGTGATGTCGGTTAAAACCTCACACCACCAATCAGGTAAGAAGTCTCAAACGTCTAACTTGAAGCAATAGCTGCTTTGAAGTGAAACGCCGGTTAAAACCTCGCGTTTACTTCGTCTAGGGTGGAGCACTCTCTTACGTGGTAGTGATGTCGGTTAAAACCTCACACCACCAATCACGTAAGAAGTCTCAAAAGTCTAACTTGAAGCAATAGCTGCTTTGAAGTGAAACGCCGGTTAAAACCTCGCGTTTACTTCGTCTAGGGTGGAGCACTCTCTTACGTGGTAGTGATGTCGGTTAAAACCTCACACCACCAATCACGTAAGAAGTCTCAAAGTCAGGAACTGTCTGCCGTGGTCGCCACTGTCCGCGAATACTATACCCACTTACTCGCCTGCTCGTCCGCTGTTGTCGCCGCCGCTGTTGGTTATCGCAAGAGAGCGCCTGCTCGTCCGCTGTTGTCGCCGCCGCTGTTGAAATCGCAAGAGCTCGTGCTCGTCCGCTGTTGTCGCCGCCGCTGTTGAAATCGCAAGAGAGCCTGCTCGTCCGCTGTTGTCGCCGCCGCTGTTGAAATCGGCAGAGCTCGTGCTCGTCCGCTGTTGTCGCCGCCGCTGTATACATTTTTCATGCGAGCATCGACAAGTCCCGTATTTCGGTACTGTGTCGTGTTCGCGCATACGGAATTCCCGTATTTCGGCGTTGTGCCATGTTCGAGCATAACCACGTGTGGCGTGGTTTGGCTACATGTGCTCGCATGGTGTTGGTATATGGTGAGGGCGGTATTTTGTGTGACCTAAAATTGTTACAAAATTTAGGTCTTCACAATCTCCAAATGATAAAACTCGGCAATGGTCCTATTATTAGATGAGGTAATAGTACGCAGTATTTTATTAGTTAAAAAAGTTACTTTCTTACACTTTGGCAATTTATTTAAGAAGAAAGAGAAAAATCATAATACAAAAGTATTATCAGCCAAGCATGATACCTATGTATTAACAACTCATTTTATTACCATTATTGCATATCAAGTACAATAATCAATACTACCACTTAATAAATGAATTCACGAATTCAATTACAATTCAAACAGGAAATGGAGCATATAAAACTAAACAATTCAGAATTCTAAATATTAAACCCCATTTGTTTTATGCGAAAGATATGTATTTCAATTGATACGGTTTTAGTCAAGTGCTTATTTTGAAAATTTTAACCAGGCCGTTACTTATGTAATCTCTTATAAAATGATGGCGAATCGCAATAGGTTTCAGCATTGGACTAAACATTCCAGTATATCTTAAGTCGATGGCGTTTAATGATTTCATTATTTAACTGAATAAGCCATGCTTCTTGTGTCGCTGCTGATAAACTCATATACTCTGCTTTGCATGTACTAAGAGCCACTGTTGGCTGCTTTTTACTTGCCCATGTTATCACTGTACTCTGCACATGGAAACACATAGCCAGCATAGGGCTTAAAGACCTGAAAACTTGATTCCGAACCCGCATAGACTGCTACTTTCCCTTTTATATGTAAGTTTCATAATTAGAGCACCTTTCAAATATTTCATTACTCGCTTCACCCCTTCCAGTACGCCACACAGTGGTACGACCCCATACATATTGAGGAAAAAAATAGACGGAGTAATCGGGGGATCACCTATTTTGGTAAAAATTACTGTTGGCTCGAGATTAAGAAAAATTCCAAAAATGGGCGTGGTCGGTCAATTTGCACGCCCACCTCCCATACAAATTCAACATAGAAATTGCTACAAAATGGGTTTCAATAAAGAAATTTTGGAAATTTATATCTGAAGAGATATAGATACTGTGTTGTGAAAATGGGCGTGGTCTGTGAACTTTCACGCCCACTTCTCATATAAACTTAAGTGTGGAAAGTGCTTCAAAATGGGTTTCAATATAGAGATTGATCTGAATTTTTGGCTATTTATATCTGAGAAGATACAGAAATTGTGTTTTGGAAATGGGCATACTCTAACAACTATTTCGCCCACATTTCAAAGTTTAAAAAAGTTTCCTGAATTCATGGGGATTCATGAAATATAATATAATAGATCATAATGTGTATAGTAAATATTTCTAAATATTTTCATTTAAGTATATAATCAAACATTTTATTCATCAACTATCATTTCTTTAACTACATCATCTAGTTCCAAAATCTGTTCTCGAGGTAGACGTCTTATACTACTTATGAAAGGATCAGATGATGCTAGTAGACGATGGAAAACATCAGTATTTGTTGAAGTTCTATGGCACTTTCTAGAAAACATCAACCTATACTTCCTGTAATCTTTATTACGCGCCTCTTCTGCTTCCTGGGAGAGCATACCAATAGGGAGTACTGCTGCATCAATTATGGACAGTAACAGGCATGAAGTACCAGTTATATTTTTTAACAAATAGTTCAGCTGTCAGTATTAATTTTTTGGCCACATGTTATTATCTGAAGAACAATACGAAAGCGATCTATAAGTTCTTCATCAACTCCTGTTATATCAGCAACGACTGTAGGGTTGGAAAAGAAACGCCTTGAGGTATTGCCATCGTTCGAAGACCCAGTTCCTTGTTGCACAGCATCCACTCGCATGCCCATTCGCTCTTTGAATGCCGTCTGAATTCGATGCTTATTTTCTTGTTTTAAAATCTTATTTCTAGCTTCGATCGCAAACCACTTTTCAAAAGATATGTTATAAGAAACATGGAGTATGCATTCCATTAATTTTATTCGAGCGTGTAATGATGAAATGCCCAATTTACAAGCCTCACTATCAACGGCTGTCCTTGAAATTGTGTCCAAATTGTTCATTTCGGAGGGTTTCACTTTACAAATATAACATACGGCTGCTGATGCAGTATTTGTTACTATTTGTGCCGTTTTGCCATCCATAATTGTTAAAATCAAGTTGTGTTTAATATTGAATTCTCTGCCGCATACTATAATCTCCGTATTCCGCAAAGCAGTAATATCCGACTTCATTTTCTCAACAACTGTTAAGACTTTTTCTTTGGTCTCCTTAGCGAATTCGAAGAAAATTGGACGACAGTATTTCGTTGATGATGGACTTTTATTACGCCAGTATTCCTCTTCAGTGGTTGATTGCAAACTTAACTGCACCATCGATTCCAATAGCAAATTCCGTTAGGTCACATAATGCTTATTTGTTTTTGCAGTAGCATGTCGCAGATAATTGCAACTACCATAGGCAAAATTTAAATAGGTAGGTAGGTAGGTAAAGCGGCCACCCGAAAAGGGCGCACTTAGGCCAACATTGACCCTTTGTGATACCGCATGGGACAGCAGGTCCCATCCCTTTCAAAGGTCCAGCCATTTGGAGCTTCTAATGAAGCTGTTGATGGAGCTAATCTTTTTTTTTTGAGATATCTCCCAAGGAGTCCAAAAAGTAGTCGCCTAGGAAAGTGCGCCTCCTTCTGGACAAAGCTGGACACGTGCACAACAGGTGAGCAGTAGACTCTTCCTCCTCCTCGTCCATGCAACTCCTGCAGAAGTCATTAGAGGCGATCCCCAGCCTACACCCGTGTGTGCCTAGAGTCCAGTGTCCCGTTAAGACGCTAATCACGGGACCTATTCTTTGTCTATTTAGAGCCAGTAGGTCCTTAGAGCGCTTGACATTTATCTCTGGCCAGGTTTGTCTAACTATTTTACATCCTGAAAGTTCAGACCAGCGCCTGCCCGCTGTTCCTAAGGATATTGTATTTACTAAGAGCTTACATGTGGCAATAGGAATACCGAATTGCGACCTATCTGGTTCCATCGGTATGGTAGTACCCTCACGGGCAAGTTCATCCGCCTTGCAGTTCCCTGGAATATCTCTGTGACCGGGAACCCAGCACAGATGCAGACGGGTCTGCTTAGCTATCTCGTCTAAAGATTTGCGGCAGCTCTTGACGGCTTTTGAGGTGATAATAACCGAATCCAGGGAGCGCAAAGCAGCTTGGCTGTCGGACAGAATGCAAATATCAAGTCCAGATATCTTCTTCTTCCTTAGCCAAGACAGTGCTGCCTCTATAGCCGCGACCTCTGCCTGAAAACCACTGCAGTGGTCGGGCATCCTAAAGGACATGTTAATATCCAAATCTTCTGAGAATACACCACCTCCCACCCTACTCTGTAGTTTGGATCCATCTGTGTAGATGTGAACCCCTTCTATATGAGTGGGGATGCCATCCTTCCATTCGTCCCTGGAGGGAATGGAGATCTTGCACATACCATTGAAGGCGTACATTGGTGTGATGTAATCGAAAGAGTCAGGAATACCCTCAAAATGTCTTAAAATGGACGTATGGCCTATATTCCTGGCATCCCATTGATGCGTAGCTTTTAGTCTGATAGCTGAGTTTGCAGCCATTTTTTCGCCAAAAAGCCTAACAGGCACCAGATTGAGCATAATATCCAATGCTGCCGTTGGAGTCGTTCTAATGGCACTACTTATGAATAACTCTGCCGTTCTTTGTACCTTTGTTATCAACCTATTGTATGTGGACTTACTTAGGGCTGTCCACCAAGCAAGCACCCCATAGAAAAGGACTGGTCGTACCACAGCTGTATATATCCAATAGGCTACCTTAGGCTGTAACCCCCATTTTTTGCCTATGACTCTTTTGCAAGAGTACAGAGCTACCTGAGCCTTCCTAATGCGCTCGCTTATATTGGCCTTCCAATTCAGCTTCCTATCTAGGATCACGCCCAGATATTTAGCCTCCTCGACAAGGTCAATATCTACACCCATTAGTTTTGGAGCAATAAATTGAGGAATTTTATACTTCCTAGTGAAGAGTACCAGCTTAGTCTTGGTCGGATTAACCCCTCAAAGTAGATATATATTTACCCGAGATACTAATAGCAACATCATCCGCATACGCAACCACCTTGCACCCTTCCCTCTCCAGTCGAACAAGCAGCTGATTTACCGCAAGATTCCAGAGTAGGGGTAAAAGAACTCCACCTTGAGGTGTGCCTCTGCACACGGACTTCTTGGCCGACGCCGCCCCCAGCTGTGAATTGATTATCCTGCTACTAAGCATGTTTTCAATCCACCTGCTAATGGCGAGTTCCACCTCCAAGTCTCGCATCGCATTTAAAAACGCAAAATTTAAATAATTGTGAAAAATATTTGTCTCTGAAATTTGCATTCATATTTTATTATTTTAGGCATTTAAGAATATGAAATACATTAAGTAGAAAATATACATCAATTGGTAGTCGTCTGTGACCGAGAGAAGTTGTGCTCTAAAACAAAAATATAACAAATAGAATATTAAATAAAAATAAACTATAAATTATTTTATTGAACCCATCATTAAAGAAGTTTAAGCCTTTAAGTATGCAACATATTTTATTGCAAATTTGTATTGCCATTTTCGTGACCTTTGGCAGAAAATGCATAAGTTTGAAGATGATCGGTAAAAGTCGGTGAATTTTTTTACATAAATTGAAATAATATACTCTCACCTTCGGAGGTAGCCGGAGCCAACTTAGTTTTTTTCCAAAGAAAACTGCAAACGCTGCATTTTATAAAGCCATTTTGAATCGCGCATATCTTTTGAACCAATTACGTAAACCAGAAATTTTTTTTTCTAATGTAAAAAAATGCTTTATTTCCATTTAAAACGCCATTAAAATGTTAGTAACAAAAATGTCTCACATAGATACGCCACTGAAATACATGAAAACCTTCAACAGTTTCCGCTGTACAATCTTTAAGTGACTTCACTCGATTTTTTCTAAGACAATATTATTTTGAAGGAAAACAAATTATGGATTTTTCTTAATGAAACATTTCTCTATAAAACTGCATCATTAGATTTTTAAAATAGAATGGTCGAAAAATTGCTTTTTTGCCACCAAAATACCACAGTGGACTCGTGATATGGGATCGTCCGTATTTTGTCAAGCTCATCTTTGGTCGACAGACACAGTCAGTTTTTTATTTGGATCACTCAGTATTCATTGGATCACATTCAAACATCTTAAATTCGGTATACTTTCGTTGGTCTTGACTAATTATTCCTTCAACATAATAGTGGTTAATTTGAATTCTAATAAAGTTCGTTCTTCCCAGATCCTTCATGTAAAAATGCTTCTTCAATGTTGATTTAAGTTGATCTTTCCCAGCAGAATTATTAAAAAAGTATCAATAAATCATCGACATACACAGCAACTACCTCAATCAAATTTTCTCTTTGAAATCAGTTTTACATCGTTTATACCCAGCACGCTCCAGTACCTCGTTGAGTTTAAGATTCCATTGTCTTCTGGCCTGCTTCAGACCATACAAAGCTTTATTTAATTTGCATACACGACCATTTTTGTCGTTATGTCCCTCAGGCTGGTGCAGATAAATAATTTCGTAAATATCACCGTGCAAAAACGCTGTTTACGACGTCCATTTGCTCAATTTTCCAGCCCATCATCATTAACAATCGAATCGATAAATATCGAACTACTGGCAAAAAGGTATGCGCGTAGTCGACGCCTTCAGGCTGACTATAGCCTTTTGCCACAACTCGCTCCTTGTATCGCAAAATTTCACCTCTTGAGACCCACTTGCAGTTGATGGCTTTCTGATCATCGGGTAAATGTGTTAGATTCCAAGTGCCATTATCAATAATCGATCGACACTCTTCGTGAGAGAGAGAGAGAGAGAGAGAGAGAGAGTTGCACCGGTAACATTGCACCTATCTGCACCGACTAATTGTTGTACATATCTTTGCACCACAACAATTTAAGGATTCTATAATTGTATTAAGTCAGCTACGAAATCTTCAGCGGAACCTTCTATATCGTTACGCCAGTGCGACTCCAAAACACGAACTATCTCCTGCTTTTGTATATCGCTCAAATTTAATATTTGGCAAAATAGTTTCAATTTTGGAGAGCAACTGGCTATGCTTCACAAATTGTTTTTGGAAATTGGCTGTAGTACCGCCATAGCAATAATAAATTGAGGCGAATTAATTGCAGCCAACAAAGCATGTGAATTTGATACGTCACATCCTAAGTTTTTACTATCAAGCTCTTCCAAGGCCGTACAGATCAATTGAAATATATCAAAGAATAAAGAAAGTGAATCCAAGTGTTCTACCCAACGCGTTTCGCAAAATTTAAGAAGCCGAAATTGCTTAGAATTTGGTCATGATTTAAGAATGAGATCTTTGAGAACTGTGCCTGCTTTAAGGGATTTTCGAATAAGATTAATGGTCTATTTCTATGAAGCAATACAGTTCCTAATAGCGGGTATTTTGCAAATGTTTGCAATGGCTAAATTTAAGCTGTGATTAGCACAATGGACATAAACAGCCTCCGGATATAACTTTTGGATGACTGCAGCACAACCCTTGAAATGTCCACTCATAGAAAGCGCACCGTCATAACCTTTCAATTAAAATACAAAAACAAGAATAATAATGTTCCAAAAATAAAGTACAAATTACACCTTGGCCCCTTATGTATGCAAGACTGAGATTAAGTTTTTTTAATTTGTCGGTAAGTACTTTTGCAAGTCCGCTTCCAGTGGTATCCTCAACTGGAACAAAGCATAAAAAGCCCTCTTTCAGTTTCTGGTCATTTCCAAATTGATCGACTATCCGAATACAAATTGAAAATTGCTCCATACCCTCACATCAGCAATTATTGAAAGGCATTTAGAATTATTAATACGGCTAATGATTTTTCGTTGTATCAACTGGGCTGCTGTTTCAATAATTTCATTTGAAATAGACGGTACCAGTCCACAAGAAAGAGACCAAAGAGTCCCGAAACCTCCTCCAATCTACGTCTCTGGAGTAAATAATGCTCAACCGTTACTAGATCTGCTAAAAAACATTGCAAAGAATGAAAACCAGCTCAAATTCCTCAAAGATAGCGAGGTTTAAATTCAACCAAAGTCAGGAGAAGGGTACAAAACTATTACAAAATCTCTGGCTGAAAAGAACACAGAATTTGATACATATAAACCCAAACAGGAAAAAGACTTTAGCGTAGTATTAAAAGGGCTACACCACACAATATCAACAGAAGAAATAAAAGAGGAAATAACTAGGTTGGGATTCGATGTTACAAACGTTTCAAATATAAAACAAAGAATTACAAAGCATTCGTTGTCGATGTTTTATGTCAACTTAAAAAAAAACTAAAATAATACAGACATTTATAAAGTTGAAGCAGCTATGCACACAAAAATAAAATTCGTACCACCAAATAAAAGGGAAATAGCTCAGTGCACAAAATGTCAGAGGTATGGCCACACTAGAAAATATTGCAACCATACTCCTCGATGCGTTAAATGCGTTGGCAATCATGCAACGTCAGACTGCCCTAGTAAAGAAAAATCACAGGATGTGAAATGTGTGCTATGCGGAGGAAACCACCCGGCTAACTACAGAGGCTGTAATGTGTACAAAGAATTACAGCAAAAAACATTACCCACGCTAAGGCAGAAAGTGTGAAAGATCCCGAAAGACAACCAGGTTGCACATATGCGCAAATCGCCAAACAGAGCACGCAACAAGAGCAAACTCTAAACCAGCAAAGTGAAAATCAATTCGCCTCACATCGATCAAATGACATGACTGAATTAAAGAGTATGCTGAAATTATGGAACAAATGGGAACAATGTTCAATTTATTAACAACAGTGATCTCTAAACTGACATAAGGGAACAAAAACTTATAATTGCAGTATGGAATGCGAACGGGCTTTCTCGTCATAGTAATGAAGTCAAAACATTTATGGAACAGAACAACATTGACATAATGCTAATATCTGAGACACACTTCACAAGCAAAAGCTTCTTAAAAATAAATCAGTACAACATATATCACACAAATCATCCAGCCGGCACAGCACGCGGTGGTACTGCTATCATCATTAAAAATAAAATAAAACACACAGTACAAGACAATTATGAAAAATCTCACATTCAAGCAACAAGCATAACAATACAGGACCAATACGGACCGTTAACCATAACGTCAGTGTATTTCCCTCCGAGATATTCCATTAAAAAAGAGCAATATTATCATTTTTTTCAAACACTTGGTGTGCGATTTTTGGCTGGTGGTGATTACAACGCTAAACACCAATTTTGGGGTTCTCGGACAATCAATCCGAAAGGAAGAGAGCTACTAAAAACAATGCAAGACCACAACCTTATACACGTATCAACAGGTCAACCCACATACTGGCCATCTGATAGAAACAAAATTCCAGATGTCATTGACTTCTGCGTGATGAAAGGTGTTCGCAGAAGCTGTGTTGAGATATCCCCGTCGCTGGATCTGTCATCAGACCACTCTCCTATTATTGTAACACTGAACTCGGAGGTAGCATGCACAATAAAACCACTCACACTACATACGAAACAAACAAACTGGTTCCATTTCAAGGAAATTGTAGATGACATTCTGTGCCTCAATATTTGTCTGAAGAGTGCTGAGGATATTGAGTTTGCCGTTGAAAATTTTAACAAAACTGTCCAATACGCTGCATGGAACTCTACTCCGGAGCCAAAAAATCAACTGAACAAGCATCCTTCCCATCCTGTTATTAGGGAGATGGTTGATAAAAAACGCAAACTAAGAAGGGCGTGGCAAAGTTCCAGGCATCCGAAAGACAAAAATAATTTTAATAGAGCTACAAAAAACCTTAAGCGGTACTTGGCGCAGAAGCAAAATGAAGAAATACAGCACTACTTGTCCACTTTATCAGCAAATGAGACCACATATTACTCACTTTGGAAGGCGACAAAAAAGCTGAAGCAACCCACCACCCGTGCTCCTCCTATCAAAAGCTCAAATGGCTCCTGGGCAAAAACTGATAAGGAGAAAGCAATTACATTCGCCAAACACCTTACTGGGGTCTTTAAGCCGTTTCCACCAACTTCACAGCAAGAGGAAGACGAGGTATTTAATCTTCTCAATAGTCCAGGACAATTAGAGTTACCTATCACGCCCTTTACAAAAAAGGAAATACATAACGCTGTTCACAAAACACTGAATGTGAAAAAGGCACCTGGCTATGACCTGATAACAGGTAAAATATTAAAGGAACTACCAAATAAAGGAATAAAATACCTTACCTATCACTTCAATGCAATAATTAGATGTGGATATTTTCCGCGTCAATAGAAAGTGGCCGAAATTATTGTCATCCCAAAACCCGGAAAGCCCTTGGGCCCTTCTTATAGACCAATTAGCCTTTTGCCAATTGTTTCCAAAATGTTTGAAATGCTCCTGTTAAACAAACTTAAACCAATTCTGCTCAAAAAGGAGATAATACCCAATCATCAATTTGGATTTAGGGAACACCAAGCCACAACAGAACAAGTGCACCGAGTGTACAGCATAATAAGAAACGCTCTTGAGGAAAACCGTTATTGTACAACTGCCTTCCTAGATATATCACTGGCGTTCGATAAAGTATGGCACCCTGGCTTACTATTTAAACTGAAAAAGTTACTACCTCAGACATTTTATGATATCTTAAGATCATATCTGGAAGAGCGGCATTTCAGAGTAAAGACCAAAGAAGAAGTCACTGAACTATTCTCTATAAAGGCGGGTGTACCACAAGGCAGTGTTCTAGGTCCTGTGCTCTATACTATCTACACGGCTGACCTTCCACTGACGGAGAATACAAAAATCGCAACCTACGTGTATGATACAGTCATAATGGCTACAAGCAGCAACAACATAATCGCTGCAAATTATCTCCAAGAAAGCTTGGATAAGCTCCAAATCTGGCTAAATAAATGGAGGATTAAGGTGAATGCAACTAAGTCTGTGCAAGTAACCTTTAGCTTAAAACAGAAGAGTTGTCCTTCAGTAATATTAAATGATTGTCAACTGCCCCAATCCGAAGACGTTAAATATTTAGGGCTACATCTTGATCGACGTCTGACATGGCAGAAGCATATTCTTACGAAGAAAAAACAACTTGGAATAAAGCTTACTTCCTTATATTGGCTCTTGGGATATAAATCCCAGTTATCGCTTGACAATAAACTGCTCGTTTATAACACAATTTTAAAACCCATATGGACATATGGTATACAGCTATGGGGTTCAGCGGCAAAAAATAATATAAAAATCATTGAGAGATTCCAATCAAAAGTATTACGCTTGATAGTAAAGGCTCCATGGTTCGTCAGGAATGATATAATACGTCACGACTTAAACATCCCTACTGTCGATGAGGAAATAGCAAGATACAGCAATAAATACCTGGAACGACTAAGTAAGCATCCTAACATACTAGCTTCAAATCTTCTGGAGAGGACAGGCACAACACGGCGACTGAAGCGAGCAACACCACTAAATTTATAATAATAATTTTTTCTAACGCAATAGTTCTGAACTAACCTTATGGGAGATTAGCACTGGCTCCTCTTCCTCGTGTTGATTTAAATAACTATTTTAAAAAATTACTTTGTGTATTGATTTATGTAGCTATTTAATATTGTTATTTAATTTGGTTATTGCCCCAAGGGGCAGAATGCAAATAAAACTGGAGTTAAAAAAAAAAAATAAAAATAAAAAAATTTGGAATGCGCCAACTGATATAGGTAGCATTTCCTGCTGCAGTTTCAATATGTTTTTTTATCTGCCATCTTTTTTTGCGCCCTTTATCAATCTCATATATCACGTCATTCTTTTTATTTTCGTAAATTTACTTGAAATTTGCTGCGTCTTCCATCGCAGTTTTGTGATACTCCTTTGCTGTTTGAATTTTTCAATTGCATTTTTCCAATTCCGAAAAGGAGCTTGTACGGAAGCATTGGACTTTTGGTAACTCCCATTTGCAATAGTCTCCCAAAAAAAAGCAACACAAAATTGACAGTACCATGAAAACGTGTTTAACCATATGCACTTGAATTTTAAGTTTCGATCGCCAGATGACGGAAAACTAAACGATATATTAGGCACCCAAGCATTTGTTAGAATTTCATATTTTTCTTTGTCATTAAGTTAAATAGCAACATCATTTGCAAATTCCTACAAGTAACGAATTATTGTCAGATGTACAAAATAAAAATAAATGGAAAATACTTGCAACTCCTCATTGCTAATTTTAGGTGCACTAGTACTTTCATCAAAATAGGGATATAAATAAAATGTGTTCTTTTGAAGTCTGGTCTACACAGCAGAGTGATGCTGCTGTCATAAAGGAGAGAGTAGGAATTATAATAGAGCTTGCACCTCTCTTTCGCTATCTTTAAAAAATTAAATTGCTGGTGCAGCTGGCAGAACACTTCAGCAAACAAGCTAGAAGCATCTGTTTTTTTTTTATATAGTTTAGTATTCTACAGTTAACATCAGGCAATATACTCTTATGAGCGAGATGCAACTTCTATTATATTTCCTTCTTTCTGGATAACGGTATTATAACCACCAAAAAATTCGTGAAACGTACGTAAAGAAGGACTCTCTGTTGACTGTCTCGTTGAGAGAACAAAACAAGTGTAGCGAAAAACTCTTGTATTGTTTGATTGTTGTTATTGCTGTTGTTTGAGACTTTTGGGCCCACCAGCAAGCAACTAGTAAAAGATGAGCATGTAAAGCTTGCCCTTGTCATATGCTCTTCGCACATTTGCTTTTGTAAAAGCACGTAAGTCCAAAACTCAATGAAAGCATGCATGCATCAAGCATCTCCGTCCGAAGTTCAGCTAATGGTTTCTTATGGCAATGCCCACATAGAAAAGCATGTGAAAAGATGCGTGTGTTTTACACACGGAGGAACTATCCTGTCCCTTTTTGTCAACTATAAAAATTAAAGAGAAAGACTTTTTGGCTTTATTTTATTCATTCAGAGGACTTGTTCAACAAGTGGCTTTAGCTTCGTGAATTAAAATAATTGCTATAAAGAGCCAAATAATTGTTCAAAATTAATTTTAAATTCGAATTTAATTTCAAAGTCAATATTTTAAATATCTGATTTTAAGAGTAATGCAAAAGCTCCATATGAATTAAAAAAAAATTTCAATACCACGCATCGATGCAAGCGACGCATGCCTACTTTCATTGGGTTTTGGGCTTTAGGCATAGGCTGTGCATTCAAATACACATATGGCACTCCATACTAAGCAGTACGAAATACACAAACAATTTTATCTTTTTCGTTTATTACATGTCTTTTTTATTTGCAAAGCAAAAAGACTTTCGTATGCTTAATAAAAACTAATTAAGAATATGATTATATACATAAATATTGATTTTTATTTTTATTCGCTCATTTTTGGGGGGAGGGGGGTTAACCCTTAAATCCCCCACCGTGTGCGCCCCTGCTCCTTAGGTATCATTTCCTTCAAATCGCTGAGCTCAAATTGATGCTTGAAACTGCATCTGTCCTTTCTTGTTTTCAATTAAAAAATCATAATCACACAAATCCAAACGAATGAGCGTAATCTTAGAAGATGGATTTTTGTGTGAAAATAATGAAATCAACGGTCTATGGTCTGTCACTACTGTGAATTTACTTCCGAATAAATATGATCTAAAAAAACCAATACCCCAATGTCCTTTTCAATAACTCATATCATGCTTCTGGGGTGTTTTGCTGACTGACGATGTTGGGAAATCATCACCAGTCGTTAAAACAAAAGGTCTCTTGAAATCAGGATATTGCAATACAGGTGGATTAATTAATTTGTCTTTGTGATATATTGATACTATTAGATTATAAGTAGATGCGTAAGTAGATTATCTGTAAGCCACCTGGCATCTCTATGCATACGTAATCAGATTATCTACTAGCCATCTGGCATCTCTAAGCTAATGTCAATAAAATATGTTGTAGATAAGAAATAACGAATAAAACGAACAGTCTATGAACAGAAATAAAAGAAGAACGATCACCAGCTTACAGTGGCGACGAGGATTAATTGGTTAAGCAACAAAAGGCAAGTGAAGGTCAGTAACGATGCCAGAGACTGTAACAAACACTGTGGATGGAAATTCGAGGTCCATAGCAAGTGTACGTGTGCCAAATTTTGAGCTGGGAGTGAACGATTGGAATGTGTTCCAAAGGCAGCTGAAACAACTGTTTATAGCTTACGACATTACGGACGATGCCCGTAAGAAGGCGGTATTGCTCACAGCATTGTAGGAAAGTGCATATAAATTGTTGAAAAACTTGTTAAGTCCGACAGACGTGGACAGCGGTGGTGTTACTCTAACTAAATGCTTGGAGGTGATGGATAAGCATTTCAAACCAACAACATCAGGGTTCACCGAACGTTACCATTTTTACAATGCAGTGAAGGCGCCGAATGAATCCATAAATGAATGGGCGGTGCGTGTACGTGCATTGGCTATTGACTGCGATTTTGGTGAGCAGCTTAATATGGCGATTAGAGACAAATTCATTATGGGTTTGGAAAAAGGTCCAACCCGTGACAAAATTTTCATGGAACCAGTTTCAATTTCTTTTGAGCGTGTGGTGGAAATCGCAAATGCAACGGAATACGTTCTGCGAAATCATCATCAGAGAGAGGTTAAATTGGAACCGGAGGAAGTAAATTACATGAAGGGCAACGCAAGGGCAAAGTCGTACAGAGATGGACAAAAACAACAACAACAAAAGCAGCAGCGGGGGAAGGAGCATAGCAAGCAACACCAACAGCAGCCACAGTCCGAAGTATGCGGGTATGATAACCATAGTAGTAGTAAATATAAATTTAAAAATTATAAATGTAATGCATGCAAAGAACGAGGGCATTTGAAAAAAATGTGTAAAGCGAGAAGTGTTAACTATTTAGAGAGAGATGAATTACCGTTGTATGCGATTGATAGTAGTAACGATGGTCCAATCAACGTTACAGTTTCCATTGATAACGCAGATTATGCAATGCAATTAGATACCGGGTCGGAAAATTGTGTAATTTCGAAAAAAACGTTTTATAATTCTTTTCGTAAATACGGCTTACGCGAAATCAAACGATGCTGAAGGCTTACAATGGGGCCAGCATAACACCATTAGGTGCATGTGATTTAACAGTGCGATATAAAAACATAACAAAAGTTATTCCTTTTCTAGTAATAGAAAATGGAGGTCCACCACTGTTGGGAAGAAGTTTTTTGAAATCTTTTGAAATAGAGTTTTCGAGTTTAAATTATGCTAATGAAAGTAATGCAGAATGCCGCATCATAGCTAAATTCAAAGATTTGTTTGAAGGATCCTTAGGATTATTTAACAAAGGCAAGGCAATGTTACGAGTAAAAGAAGATATGAAACCCAAATTTTTCAGACCAAGACCACTCCCCTTGGCAATAAAGGAAAAAGTTGAAAAAGAAATTGATAAGTTGGTTGAATTAAAGGTTTTAAAACCAGTTGAGTTTTGTGAGTGGGGGACGCCGATAGTCCCGATTATAAAAAAAGATGGAGGCATTCGTATATGCGGTGACTTTAAGGTTACATTAAATCCACATTTACAAGATGAAAAGTACCCATTACCTCGAATCGAGGAGATATTTGCAAAATTGCACAAGGGTGTTGAATTTACAAAATTAGATTTGAGTTCAGCATATCAGCAAATAGAGTTGGATGAGGAGTCACGTAAGTTTACCACGATTTCTACATCGAAGGGTCTGTTCCAGTACACGAGATTAATTTACGGACTTGCGTCCGCACCAGCCATTTTCCAAAAGATTATGGAGTCTTTACTTTTAGGAGTGAGAGGTGTTGTAGTTTTCCTAGACGACATCTTGATTAGTGCTCCAGATAGAAAAACTCATATTAAAAGGCTTGAGGAAGTTCTAACAATATTAAGTAAAGCTGGCTTGAAACTTGCAACCCAGAAATGTGAATTTTTTTGTAAGGAAATTAAATACTTAGGTCATGTGATTAATAAAGATGGACTGCACACAAATCCAGATAAAGTGAATGAAATTAAAAATTTACCAAGTCCAGCAAATGTTAAGGAGCTTCAATCTTTTCTGGGTATGGTTAATTTTTACAGACGTTTCATTCCCGAAATGTCTACGCTGTTAAGTCCACTTCACAAGTTACTACAAAAAAACCAAAAGTTTGAAAGGAATAAAAAATGCTCAGAGGTGGTAGAACAGCTAAAGCAATTGCTTGTTACAAAAAGGTGCCTAGCACATTTTAACCCAAATTTCAAAACTAAATTGACTGTTGACGCCAGTCCAGTGGGGGTGAGTGCTATTTTGTCACAAGTAGATAACATAGGGGAGGAGAAGCCGATTGAGTTTGCTTCAAAAATATTGTCTGAGACTGAGAGAAGATATTCACAGCTGGACCGGGAAGCGGTAGCCACTTTTTTCGGGGTGAAAAAGTTTCATTCGTATATATTTGACCGTCAGTTTACTCTAGTGACTGACAACAAACCGTTACAACATATTTTCAGCCCCAAAAAAGCAATTCCAGTAATGGCATCCAATAGGCTTCAACGAATAGCATTGACGTTATCGGGTTATCAGTTTGATATTTCTCATGTCAAGTCCGAAGAAATTATAGCGGATTATTTTCCAAGAAATCCGCAAGAATCGGAAAGGGCAGATTTAGATTTTCCGGCCGATGTTTACTTAAATTACACTTGTGAAGTTAATAATGAAAGCAATATGATTAATCTAGAGTTGATTAAGATAGAGACCCAAAGGGACAAATTATTGCAACAGATTAGTAATTTAATAAAGGTCGGATGGCCAAAATATAACAAGGACAGTGAATTATTACCCTATTTTCGAAAAGGTTCGAACTTTCCGAGGAATCGGGATGCATTTTTTGGGGTTACAGAGTAATTGTACCAAAATCACTGCAGGCAAATGTTGTGAGATTCCTACATGAAACGCATATAGGAATAATTAAAATGGTGGCCAACCCAAAGCCAGGATTTGGAACTGGTGGCAAAAAGTTGCGAAGCATGTCGCTTGACAAGTCAGAGTCCAAATAAGCAGGAGTTAATTCCTTGGAAAAGAAGTGACGAAGTCTGGTCACGCATTCACATCGATTTTTTAGGGCCGATAATGAATAGATCATGTCTGGTTGTAGTAGATAGTACGAGCAAGTGGGTCGAATGTATTGCAATAATACAACGACTAGAGCGGTTATACAGGTACTTAGAGAAATTTTTTCACGTTTTGGGCTGCCAACTATGATTGTATCGGATAATGGGAAATCGTTTGTTTCAAAAGAGTTCAAGAATTTTCTTTTTCAAAATGGAATAGAGCATAGAACATCTCCAGTGGGAAATCCTGCTACAAATGGGCAAGCTGAAAACGCCGTTAAAACTATAAAAACAGCAATTAAAAGAAATATGCTAAATAAGCCGTTGTCAGATTTTAACATCGTGTTAAGCCGATTTTTGTTTGACTATAGAAACACAATACATGCTACTACAGGTGTTTCACCTGCTTTTATAATGTTTAACAAAAGGAAACTGAGAACAAGATTGGACATCTTAAATGAAAAGAGAAAAATTGAAATGCCAAGTAAGACAAATATTAAAAATTGTGTAAAAAGATGTCAAGAAAACCAAAAAGCATGTTTCAAAGGTTCAAAAAATAATAGATTTAAAATTAAGGATATAGTTTTCATAAAAGATTACTCAACCCCCGGAAGAGTGTGTTGGATGAAAGGTTCCATTGTAAAAATAATAGGAAAACAAACTTATATTTGTAAAACAGTAGATCAGAACTTATGGAAAAGACATACAAATCAAAGAGTTCTAAGCGAAAAAGCAAAGGTAAACTTACCAAACCAAAATATTGAAATATTACAAAGTCATATACCCAAAACTATCAACAGCGATAACGTTTTAGATATCGAGGAAACAGTTGTTACTGATCAAGTCATGATGGATAACGTTATTGATAGGTTTGGTGACGCTAATTCTCAAAGTGTAAGTGCAGATGAACTGGCTATTACACCGCCAAGATATAACCTAAGACAAAGGAAAAAATAATATTTAAGCTAAAATGATAAAATGTAAATAGTATCAATTATGCTTATGTACCGTGAAATATAGAATTATAAAGGGGGTACTGTGATATATTGATACTATTAGATTATAAGTAGATGCGTAAGTAGATTATCTGTAAGCCACCTGGCATCTCTATGCATACGTAATCAGATTATCTACTAGCCATCTGGCATCTCTAAGCTAATGTCAATAAAATATGTTGTAGATAAGAAATAACGAATAAAACGAACAGTCTATGAACAGAAATAAAAGAAGAACGATCACCAGCTTACAGTCTTTAAGAGTGTGAACTGCTGTCTGACAGTCTTCTGTCGAAATACACTTCGAATTGTTTTTAAGTAATGAGTTTAAACATCGTGCAATATCTTAAAAATAATAATAATTGCAAAACGTAACAAATCTTCGTACCTCATCGACATTTGTGGGATTGGATATTCTCTCAAAACTTGTGCTTAGCTGGATCTGTTTTTACAGCGTCTTCTCTAATTAAATGACCTAGATAAATTACTTCTGGTCTTAAGAAATTACATTTTTGTGCATTAAGCTTCAAATTGTATTTCCTTAATCTATTAAGTACTTTTATCAGGTTGTCGTTATGGTGCTGTAAGCTACATCCATACACAATTATGTCGTCAACATACAAAAATGCCTTAGACTCCAAACCTGTTAATGCTATTGTTAAGAATCTTTGGAAACTGTGCGACGAAATTAATCCAAAATGTAACTGTTTAAACTGTTAATGACCTTTACGCTGTCAGTGGGCGTGGAGTTTTGTCCCATTCAATCTGATGAAAAGAACTCGTCATATCTAGTGTGGTAAACCTTTTTGCTCTACCTAACTTGTCTAGAACGTATTCCAGGCGAGTGAGAGGAAATTTATTATTCACTATTCTGTCGTTAAGTCTTCTTTTTCTTTTGTCTTCTGTACCCTTTTTCGATACTAGAAGAAACGGTGCGTTATACGGACTGACTGAAGAAGCATTTCCTTCACTTGCTGCCTAATAGAGTCAGTATGAGATTCTGGAATTCTGTAGTTTTTTATATAGACTGGCGTGTTGTCTGCTAAGTCTATCCTCTGTTTATAGAAGTTATTTGCTGTGAGTGGTTCATCCTTAAGATCTCACGAAATTTGTCGGAAATCGACTTAGCACCTGTTAATTTGTAGTTTTTCAAGGACCCTATTTGCTCTCTTTGTATGAGTCTGTCTATTATAACTTAAAATTTCATACTTGTTCAAAGGCTCTTATTTAAATTTGACATTGCTTAACATTACGCATTTGTCATTAGTATGCATTATAAGCAAAAGCGAAATACCCGATTTTGGTACAATTGGGTTACTTATATAAGTTAAATAGCTCCTGCATCTATCTAAAATTATAAACATATTTATTTAATTTGTTTTAATATTATTATTAAGGTCCTTCTCCTTCGAGCTCCTGTCAATTAAAAGATGCGGGCTCTTGTACTATGGTTCTTTTTATATCTTTTCACCATTCAGTAATTCCCGTCCTATACGCCATCGACAAGCGCATGGTGACTGCGCTTCGAGGCGGCATTGCCCGACGGCGTTTCACGGCTGGGCTTGGCGCCAACGACATACAACACATGTCTTGCCAATTCCTCCGGCACCGATTACCAGCAACGTCTACCGTGCCCCTGCGCAGCGGATGGTAGCAGACGCTGTTGCAGCGTATTTCGTACAATGCTTTGTACCGCTGCGTTAGCGCATGGCGCCAATGCTCTCCGTCCTGTGTTTTCTCACGTACCGAGAACCAGCACCGTCTACCGTGCCCCTGCGCAGCGGATGGCAGCAGACTGTTGCAGCGTATTTCCTACAATGCTTTGTACCGCTGCGCTAGCGCATGGCGCCAATGCTCTGTCGTGTACTTTCTCAAGTACCGAGAACCAGCACAGTCTACCGTGCCCCTGCGCAGCTGATGGCAGCATATTTCGTACCATCCTTTGTACCGCTGCGCAAGCGCACGGCGCCAACGACATGCAACACGTATGTTGCTAACTTATACACCCCTTCCTCAAGTTCGTCATTCAAAATCAGAGTGTTCTCTGTCAAATTTAGTGTCACCGGTCTTATTACTACCGTCTGAGGTGTTAGATGAATTTTCAGCAGTTTAGTGACTTTGCATGCATTGGTATTATTATTTTAACGTCATCAGTGTAACACTTTAATGTAAAGAGCTCATAATCTATTTTCGACATAAATCGAAGTAAGAAGTATCTTCCTAGTATTCCATCCGTTTCAATTGGGAAATTATTTTCTACCAACTGAAATATATGCATAATATTAGTTTCGTTTAATTCTAATTCCAAATAGAGTTCACCAAAAGGGTACATCTGCTCTTGGGTTATGCCCGAAAATAGTATTCTTTTGTCTTTGTTATATGTCTCGTCTTCTAACTTTTTTGGGATTTTACACAGTGAAAATTCCGCACCTGTGCGATTAAGAAAATCATTGCAATTCATTTGTGCTTTATAGTAACATAATTTATGTTACACCAGGAAATTGTATATACATTTAGTTGCGGCGCTCCGGAGTGTGGGTGTCGCACTCCTCGCTAGCACGCTGCCCAATCCGTTGTTTGATGCTTCATACATACGTTCTCTGTTTCCGTTTTTTCTTTGTCCAACATTTGTATTTGAAGTAGGTCGATGTGTTTGTTGCCTATGCGCGTTCTGAGTTGACATGTCTGCATTTAGTTTTTATTGTAATTCGTGTTCTGTCGTCTGTTTGCACTGAAATTGTTGTACGTGTTATTGTAACGTCCAATATTAAAATTTCTGTATTTGGTTTGAACACTGCATTTCTGTCCGTCTGTATTGGAAAATTTGGAGTCTTGAGATTTCTCAGTCTTCAGCTATTTCAGCTGCCTTAGCAAACGTATCTGGTTGGGGCGAAAACTGTTGGTTTTATATGCTCACCTCTTTTAAACACGTTTAGTGTTGTAGCATCATTCAAATTTGTTTATCAGATTCTTTTCAGCTGAAGCTGCTGAAACAACAAGTCCATTAATTTGTAATTGATTTAAATCTGCAATAATGTCTAATATTTTGTCTTTGTAAATTGACTCTGATTCTTTGATGGAAGTGTTGGTTGCAACTCCGACACCGTTTGCGTGACTATAGGTTAGTAACGACCGCATCGATGGTTTCGGGCTCCTCAAGTATTGCCGTTCTAACATTGTTGGATAACTTCACATGGAATGTATATTCAACAAGGTCTTTCTGTCCCCTAGTTGAAAGTTGCTTAGATATTAATTGTAGAATTTTTACAAAACTATCTAAGTACCTTGATTTCCCACTAAAAGTTGGTATTGCTTTTGAAGCGGTGTCTATGCTAAATGCAGACATGTTCTCTGTTGTCGTTTTCGGTTTATCAGTTAAGAATGAATATACTGTTTTTAAATTTTTTGAAAATTCCGTGTAGATTGCTAACAAATCATCATCCTGTTTATGACTTTCAAAGTCATCTAAAACGTTTTTTTTATAACCTTTATCTCCTGTAAATTCCCTAGTCTCTGTAGAGTAACCTCTATTTGCTGATTTTCGCCAATTGACCAGGATATTGAGTAAAGCTCTTTGAGACTCTCACTTAAATTAAACTTTAAATAATTAATTAAACAAGTAAATATATTTGTATCAAACAATTGTTTGAGTAGAAGTTGATATTTTGTTGACTTGCTTATGCACATATCTTTTAAAATATCTATTTACTTTATGAGATACAAAAATTAGTGCAGCAACAACTATTAACATTAACAAAGCACATGCTGTCTCATCTAAAATATCGTTAATATCAATAACAGAATTGTTTTGGTTGGCCACGATAATTTCTTGGGATTTATAAATTCTAACAATTACACAGGATTACAAATTCAGATCAACTTTTGTACCCGAGAAGAAGAAAGCATTTCTTACGTATTTTTGCGTTATCAAATCTTTAGCCAGATTTTCGCTAAGTCGTCAGAATTTTAGAGTTTGCATGTCACAACAGCTGTCAGCTGATTGAATCAGTAGCGTGTTTACTTAAATTTGACGCAAAATGTATTTGCAATATAAAAATAACATATAAAAATGTCGAAAAATCGTGCAAAGTCAACCCGATCTATTTTTGTTTCGTTTGCGGTTGTTATATTATTGCAAAGAATGGCAAAGTTATAACAGATTCACTGAAAGCTGCGTATCTGCACTACTTTGGTTTGGCTGTGGGAGATTTAGAGAAGCCGTGGACGCCTAAATTATTTTGTAATCTGTGTAGAACAAAGTTATACATATTACGCATATATTCCATGTTATTGGAATGTTGATTGAGATGCAGAGCGGCTTCACGAAATATTGTTGCTTTCTTTGTCTGTGGGATAGTCGAGCAACAGCGCATAATTATGTAAAAAAAAGAATGGCCCTCTTGGGACTAATATTCACCAGTTAGACAAAACATCTCTAAGAATTCATTTATTGATCCAAATAACATTTTACTTCCTCCACTACATATTAAATTGGTCTTCATAAGGAATTTCGTTAAAGCGCTCGACCAACCCGAAAAGCCACAATTACAGGCAAATGTCGGGGAACTATTGCTGAACTGCAAGAGAATCGGTGCTTCGCATGCCGCTAAAAATTCATTTTCTGCATTCCCACCTGCATTTCTTCCCGGAAAATTTAGGTGATACGAGTGACGAGCAGGGCGACCGGCTGCATCAAAATTTGGAGAGAATTGAGAAAAGTTACCTAGGTTTCTGGGACAAGGGCATGATGAGCGTTTATATTTGGAGTCTATTACGTGAAACAGACCCACAAGAATACAAACGAAAATGTTACACCGCACTTGATTTCTAAATTTTGATTTATTATTGAATAAAATGGCTAGGTGGTGCGTGGCTTTTGTTTGAACAGAGCAAAGCTTCTGATTGCCTTCAACTTGGTGATGGCCAGAGCGATCTCTGTCTCATTTATTAGCAAGTTGACACACAGCCTCCACGTGGCGCCACCTGGGTAGCTATCTCGGCATCCGCTGAATAGTGAGCTAATGTGTGCAGCGCGTCTTCCTCGACGTTAACGGGTTGTGCGCAGGGTTTGGGACCCGCCACGGAAAAAAAAACTCCAATGAAAAACAAAAAGCCAGCCTCGGATGATAACCCCCACTACGTTGACGACTACCGCAAACGAAAAACGGACAATGATTTACGGATATGCACCTGGAATGTCCGGACCCTCTATAGGGAAGGTGCCTCTATCCAACTGGCGGAAGCCCTCGGAAAAATTAAGGCTGATATCACCGCCATACAGGAGATGCGATGGAAGGGACAAGGATGCTCAAAACGAGCAGACTGCGACATCTACTACAGCTGCCGTGCGGAGAAGCGTGAATTTGGATGCGGCTTCGTGGTAAGCCGAAGACTACGCCACCTTGTCTGCCGATTCACACCGGTGAGTGAAAGGTTGGCTACGATCCGCATCAAGGCTAAGTTCTTCAGCATTAGCCTGATTTGCGCGCACGCCCCGACGGAGGAGAAGGACGATGCAGCCAAGGATGCTTTTTACGAGAGTCTAGAGGACGTGTACGATCGTTGTCCGGCCCACGACGTAAAAATAGTTCTCGGCGACTTCAGCGCGAAGATCGGAAGAGAAGGCATCTTTGGCTCCACAGTCGGACAGTTCAGTCTCCATGACATCACCTCGAACAACGGTCTGAGACTGATCGACTTCGCCGCGGCGCGAAACATGGTGGTTAGTAGCACCAGATTTCCACACCTCGACATCCACAAGGCCACCTGGCTGTCCCCGGATAAAAAAACACGAAACCAAATTGATCATGTTGTGATCGACGGAAGGCACGCTTCCAGTGTGCTTGATGTGCGTACATTTCGGGGAGTCAATATTGATTCCGACCATTATCTTGTTGCAGCCAAGATCCGCATGCGGCTGTGCAATGCGAAGAATGCACGCACAGGCATACAACGAAAGCTGGATGTCGCTAAGCTGCAATCACAACGGACGGCCGAGTCCTATTCCGCTCAACTCTCGGCTAAGCTCAACCAGCCAACCTCTGGACCCGACGACGCCGGTGGACTATGGGCGCACATTTCCCACTCCATGCGCGCTACCGCGGAGGAAGTTATTGGTTTCCGGTGCTCGCAACCCCGAAATTAATGGTACGACCAGGAGTGTCGCGATGCAACTGCAGCAAAAAACGCCGCATATAAAAAAAACTCTGCAGTCTGTTGCAACGCGAGCCGTGCGAGAAACTTACCGCGAAAAGAGGAAGGAAGAGAGACGCCTTTTCAGACGCAAAAAAAGAGAGCAGGAAAAGCGTGAGCGTGAGGAACTCGAGATATATCAGTGCAAGAGGGATGCACGAAAATTCTATCAACAGGTTAAGCGTCTAACCCAAGGTTTCAAACCCGGAGCGTCCACTTGTAGAGATAAAAATGGAAATCTGGTTACAGATGTGCAGTGCGCGCTGAGATTATGGAGGCAGCATTTCTCAAATCTGCTCACGGGTGACGATACAACCAATTCCACCCAAGCGGAATGCAGTGCGATGCCAACAATCTACGAAGATAGAGTGGAAGTCCCACTACCTAGCCATGACGAGGTTCGAGTTGCATTTCAGCGACTCAAAAACAACAAGGCAGCGGGTGCTGACGGCCTTCCTGCCGAATTGTTTAAAGCCGGCGGCGACGAATTGATAAGGTGTATGCATCAACTCATCAGCAAAATATGGCTAGAGGAAAGCATGCCCGACGATTGCAATCGCAGCGTGCTTTGTCCTGTATTAAAGAAAGGTGACCCGACAATCTGCGCCAACTACCGGGGCATCAGTCTTATTTCCATCGGATACAAGGTCCTGTCGAGCATACTGTGTGAAAGATTGAAGCCGCATACAAAAACACTGATTGGACCTTATCAGTGCGGCTTTCGACCTGGTAAATCCACCATAGACCAGATTTTGACACTACGCCAAATCCTGGAAAAGACCCACGAAAACCAAATCGACACCCATCATCTCTTTGTTGATTATAAAGCTGCGTTCGATAGCCCGATGCGGAATTGCCTATACGCGACAATGTCTGAGTTCGGTATACCTGCAAAGTTGATCAGACTCTGCAGAATGACGTTGAGCAAAACATGCAGCTCCGTCAAGGTAGGAAATGACCTCTCCGAAACCTTTAATACTGAGCGAGGTTTCAGACAAGGCGACCCGTTATCCTACGATCTCTTTAACTTCATCATGGAGGGGATCCTGCGAAAGTCCGGTGTACATCTTAATGGCACCATTTTCTACAAAGGTGTCCAGCTCCTTGCGTACGCTGATGATATCGATATTATCGGTCGGACCAAGAGAGATGTGACTGCTGCTTTCACTGCTATCGAAAAAGAATCAGCCAAAGTGGGTCTGACGGTAAACGAGGGTAAAACAAAGTATATGCTGTCTGCAAACAGAGGAGCGCGGCGTCTAGGCTCCCACGTTTCAACGGGCAACTACAGCTTTGAAGTCGTCAAGGAATTTACATACCTTGGCACCGCCGTTAACACCAATAATGATGTCAGCCTGGAGATAATGCGAAGAATTGCAATTGCTAATAGGTGCTACTATGGGCTCAGTAAGCAATTGGGTTGCAGAGCCCTCTCTCGATCGACGAAGTTGACACTCTACAAGACGCTCATTCTGCCGGTCCTTCTTTATGGCGCTGAGGCATGGGTAGTATCGCAGGCGAATGCAGCCGCTCTTGTGGTGTTCGAGAGAAAAGTTCTTCGCAAAATCTTTGGTCCTGTGCTCCCGGTCGCTGACATCGACGTAGTTCAGCGTATAAGCATTCAGCGACTACGCTGGCTGGGTCATGTCCATCGTATGGATGAAGAAGCTCCACCGAAAAAGGTATTTGAGATGAAAGCCGAAGGTCGACGACGAAGAGGGAGACCATGCCTCCGATGGATGGACCAAGCTGATGAAGCACTGACCACGCTTGGTGTAACTGATTGGATAAGGCGCGCGCGAAGCAGAGGCGCCTGGCGAGAGTTGCTCAAGTCGGCCGTGACCCGCCCGCGGGTTGTAAGGGCCACCTAAGAAGAAGAAAATGGCTATTCATGGTCGAAAATTGAAAAAAATCCCCATTTCAATTATCTCGAAAATCTAATGACCTAGGGAAAATGGACTCCGGATTCGGAATCAGCATCGAAAATTACCCTAGGAACTCACTTTGGTTGCTCAGGTACAAAACCGTGTATTTCCTGTGTTATTTAATTTCGATTCTTTGAAAATTTAATTATAAAATTTTAATCAATTAGTACATTCAAAGTGTTTATACAAATTTTATATAACTGTAATTAATGCCTTACAAAACTCTATATCATTAACATAATATCCCTTGCTATAATTGATTGATCGAAATAATCTGCTACTGTTGGGTCGCCTTCTACTTCTATGACAGCCCAAACGCTACTTATCAACGCAACTAGCTGTTGCTCCGTTGCTCCGTTTGTCCTCTGTTTTTTTGGAAATTTATATTTGGAATTCATTCATTAGACCAAACAACCCGTCATTGCTTTCCGGTGTAGATATTCAGTTCCTCGCTTCTCCATGGTATGGGTATTTGCCACTTCTCCTTCTAGACGTAATATGCGTCATAAAGTGACTTTCAAAGAGAAGAAGATTAGTTTCATTTTATCGGGGTTTATTCCTAGTCCCCTTCCTTCTGTCCAACAAGTAAACGCGGTCCAACAAATAAAGCGCAAAATATTCATAAAATGTATGGTTTCATCGCTAGGATTTTCCTTAGTCTAGCTGCTACCGATGTTTATTCCAAATCCCTTCAATAATTTTTCCAGGACTCTCTGCGCAGTTCTAATGGCATTTTTATATGTTTATAGTTCAGCCTTATAGGCTTCAGAATCAGAGGGCACACCCGAGGGTTTAGCCCTGCTGAATAATCGCCTATTAAACCATGTTCCTACAAACCGTGGTTAACTCTTTTTGGAGAGAGCGAAACTCGTGACTATTCAATTATTCCCACCGCAAAAAAAGGTTTAAATGTGGTTTCCCGCCAACATTTTTGCTTTCGAAATATTACAAGATTCAAAATGTCGAATAAAATCGAAAAAATTTTATTTATTTCTATCAATATTTAGTTTTGAGAGAAAATTTTATGCAAATCGACACAACTGATATTTCTTGGTAAACATGACAATTTCTGCGCATAACACGAAGATCTCGCATTTTCCCCTCCCATAAATTTAAGAATAGTACCTCCTCTCCTTCGGGGACACTTTTTTTTTTTTTAAATGGAGTACCATCCATAATAAAATTGTTTTTTAATTTTGATTTTTTTAAGCGTTCCGCAGAATGTAAATAATTTTAAAAATGTAAACAAATGAGCAGTGTTGACGCATCCTCAAAACAATTTTAAGACAAACATTAAAAACTGCATTAAATTTGTGCAAACTACACTAAAGAATTTATAATTTCATTCTTTAATTATAAAATTTTATTTATTTTGCATACATTTTATTAAAAGAGGTTTGAATATCAAAAACTTAAAATTTCCAAATATAATTTATTAAAAATTGAACGACCTCGCAAGGACAAAAATGCCAACAAAAAAGCTCTCATCAAATAGTAAAGAGCTTTCTTAACATCAAGTAAACTCGCTCTCAACTTCTAGTTTAACTGACGTTGATTTGCAGCTGAAAGCAGGAAAGTCCATATAAAAAATTGGCATAAACCATGGTTTATATAATGTTAACTCTCTAAATCGGTTAAACACAGAATTGAGAGCAAACCCTGTCGGTGGGAAGATAATATTAGACTTCCGAAGTTGGTTTAGATCCGTCGACTACCAAGGTAGTTTATTCTTGCCACATATACACGGCTCTTGGATGAGGGCCACATCGAATCCGCCGGAATCCAGGCGGACCATCAAATTCGCTGAAGCGAGTTTAGAAAGATGGTGGTTGATTTGGAGCAGCTTCATAGGAATCCGTCCTTCTAATCTCCAACATCGTCACGTCAGCGAGTCTCTCCCCTTTGGTAGTCTAGGAGGTCGTCTTCCTCAAAGAGTTGTGCGACCACGGTCCGCTGCACTGAATCAGTCGACCTTTGGGTGCAAATCTTCACCACCGCCACGCTAGCTTTGTCACCCTCTGTCACCTCCGGTTCTAAACCTTGCCCATCGATGTGGTAGAATGGTTGCGTCAATGAACCCGAACCTGACTACCCCTTTCCTCTCTGCCAGTGATGCAAGAGATGCGACGTTGAAGATCAACAACATCTGTCTACTACCCTCCACTGGCTCCTCTAGCTTCCCCACCGTCCAGTTATGGGTTGGCAGGTCCCAATTACAAGATTTGAAAATGGCTTAGCCGGGATCCAGACCCGAGGTCTGGGTCTACTGGGAACTGATTCCCTTCTGAAGGCTTCTAGCCTGGCTCCCGGCCAAATCTCCGTAACCTTGCTTACCGCAATCTTGTAGACCCTGGCTGACCTGCTGTCATCGCATGCGATGGGTTTGGCTCAGCCAGCATCGTGACAGAAAGGGTTTCCCTCGTAAGACTTGGAGGTAGGCTTCGGTAATCGCTTGCTCCACCCATCTCCCTTCCTCCTCCTTCCGGTGTATGATGGCTAGCATCTCGCCCCCACTTTTGACAACGTAAGACGGGTATTTCTGGCCGCCCACCTCTTTCCTTTTGGCGACCCTAACTGTCTTCCCCCTATCATTGCCTCTTTCGGGCAATACCCGGCTGTTTACCCAAGCCGGATAGCACCTCCATTGCCCACTCTATCGATTTGGCCTGCTCAGTGACCTGGTCCGCGTCCACGATTCCCGTCGGGGCCTGCCTGTATCGTTGCGGCGGGTGAGGCGCAGTTTCCACTGGTAGCGCGAGCAGGTCCTGCTGCTGTTTACGCGTTGTTAGCTGCAGAGCTGCATACGGGGCCCGCTGTTGCTGCTATTGCTCCAGCGCTGCAGGCGATGCAGGTCTTGATCCAGCAGGCGAGTGTAACATCATAATCGCCGTATGCCGCTACCGTCGATGGCGGTTACTCCACTGCGGAAAGTTGTTACGTGCTTTTATCTGGCTGATCCGAGCACCCGTTACAAGGAAAGTGACGATGAACGCGTTTAAAAATCTTCTCGGTGCGGACCACGGTGGGGGTCACCACTTTGGCTAATGCTTTGTACTCGCGTTGCCAAAATAATAAAAATTTGTTAATTGTTATTTTACTGTATAAATTTCCAAATGCTTTCCTTGAATTCTGCTAAAACTCCCGTAAACTCGCAGAGAGTTTGTGTAAACACAAACACAAAAATTCCATTCAAAAATATTTAAAACAAACATAGCAATACTAATTGCAAATTAGGACAGCGAAATGGACTGGTTTCTGTTAATTACAAATATGTTAAGTCCAGTTTTCTTTAGCAACAATAAGATACACAAATGATTTTTAATATCAACTTTATTAGCGAAATCAATAGCGAGACAGATGTACGCGAAATTAACTGCGAAGCACACAGAAGACGTCCGTCTAGTCAGAGCAGTAAATTGAAAAGGGAAAGACACAAGAGACTTACAAAAGGAAGTTGGCCACACCGGCAACTAGTTCTATTCGCCATGTTCCCACCGGTCGCGCGGCAGATATACCAAAGCAGCGGCAGCGTCAATAGATGGCGCATGGAATTAGAACTTGCGGCGTTGCACTTGACAATTAGATGTCGGCGGCCCCGTCGCCATAGATATTGTCCTAATATGATAACCTATTAAAATATATCTTACTATATATTTCTACACATTAAATTTCGACACATTCAATTTCTATTTCTACACATTAAATTTCGATTATATGTTTTTGATACTAAACCAGCGTAAAGCATTTGTAATAAATGGTATAATCGGGTAATACGAGTTCTGTGGTTTTTTTTTGCCATCAGTTATTTTTTATTCAAATTTACTTAAATATACAAATTTCGACTGAGCTTAGTTAGTATATATAACAAAAACTTATTACACAAATTATGTTTGACTTTTAAATTTTGTTTTTACATTTTTAAGGTCTGTGCTGTTTGCTCCAAGGTGTCGCCGACTTTATCGGCACATCAACGTCACTTGAGGTATATGCACAGCATGGAACGGAAACATGTATGTCCAATGTGCGAGAAAGCATTTAAGCGAACCACAGACTTAAAGGTACATATGCAATCTTACTCCCATATATTTTCCGCTTTACATTTATGGAAGTGTGATTTAGACGATTAATATATTACATTCGTAGGAACACATGACGACACATACTGGAGAAGTGCTTTACACATGCCCGCACTGCCCGAAAACATTTAATTCCAATGCCAATATGCACTCTCATAGGAAAAGAGCTCATCGTAAGGAATGGGAGGAAAAACGACAACAAAAGTATCAAATCAAACACTTTGCGGAATCTCTTAACACTAATAAAAATAATTAAATGTCATATTATCTTAATTTATTTTTGAACATTTTACAATAAATTTTACATTGCAGCCTATAAACATATAATTAGACATCGGATGTATTATGCAAGTGTATATATTACATGTCATTCTGAATGGTGTCGGACCAAGTTAGATATTTGTTTTATGTAAAAATATTACGGAGTAAGTATGTTTGTCACAATTTCATATTTTCACATATTTTTCATATGTATATTTGCCGATTTTGGAAATATGTCGAATATTTGGCATAATTGCCAAATATTTTTTGCTTATTTATTGGGTAGTTATAGCATAAAGGTTTGAAATATATCAACAACAACAGAAATCTGTTTAACTAAAGTAACCTCAATTTTTTGGTTGTTAACGTCGTAGTGCATTAACGATTAGTGCATTCGTTTTTTGCATACATTAGTAAAATCAAGTTCCCACGATTGTAATATTAAAAGTGGGGTAGGGTACTGAGTATTTTCGTAGGCGGATTTACTGACCTTATCCGAAGTCTTTTTATTTGCTCTTGTTTACTCTCTTAAAAGGAATTACCCCATTTATGATTTATTGATCCTTATTAATTTGAGAGTAGTGTGAAATAGAAATAATCAGCTGTTATGAATTAAGCAGCTTTCATTGCGTAAAAATAGAATTCAAAATAAATGGGCGAAAATATTAATATACTATGAATCGCAAACAATGGTTAGTGTTATTAAGCACTGAATTGCAAAAATTTAGGAAAATCAATTTAATTAATTAATTAAGTTAAAAACGAAGCAAAGGAGTTACGCTGTGAGTAAACTGTTAATGGAAAGACGCAGAATGGGTCGGTGTGTTTGGTTGGTTGGTTTCGTCGGTTGACTACTAGATACGTATCACAATTAGCGCTGTAGCGCTGTTTTGGTACCACTTCCTCACCGAGTACATAAACTATGGTTCATGCTAAACACAACCGTAAAGTTTAGGTAGCATAGGAATTCCTTCGGACTAACCTCCGGGCAGTCCGATAGAAGAAGAGAAAGAACGCTCCCAGAAACCTATACCTTGTCTTTGCCAAAGCCGGCACTCGGAAATATAATAGGTGAATGTTTATTTTCAGGTTATGTCCCTGCAGTTTTTACAGTGGGTATTAAAGGGGACACGCAGTTTCTTTGCATGGATACCTTCGCACCAGTGCCCAGTGTAAACTGCCGTGAGCCTTGCATTTCAGTGCGATCACTGCTAATTAACTCGCAAGCTCTGCCCGCAGTGTATGAGCCACATGTTGCGCGTGAAATCGTACAGGATCTTAGTAATGCAGGTAAGCGCCTCTCCTTACGACCCACAGAGGGACTGGCACTGGTAGCCACAGGGATTTGTTAAGAGAAGCCCCTGAGTGGGCCAACTTATCAGCTTTCTCATTTCCCTCAATGTTCCTATGGCCGGGAATTTAGATGAGAATAATGTCAGCACTTAACTTTGAACTTAGCCCGGTTAACTCCTCTCTGCACTCCACCTGACTGCCGATAAAACTATGAACTTTTTACCTTCTTGTGATGTGCCGTACTATTAATCGCCACGCCTCTCTAATCGCCATAGCTGGTTGCCAAAAGCCTCGGCGCGCTATTGAAGGCGATGGTTTTGAAGTATACATCAATAGGGAGGAGATGCAACATAACGTTCAGGGCATGAGCCCCTGCTCCAGCTGGCCACCAGAGTATTTCACCGTTAAAATTGGCCGTACTATTGCCGTGTACAACCAGTGAGTAATATAGCCCCATCTCCTGCCAAACCACCTGCTGAAGTACAGGGTCACCCATGCTTTCCTGTCCCGCAACTCGATAATAAGTTTCCAATTCAAGTTGGCATCCAGCGATATCCCCAAGTATTTGGCCTTGGTTGTCAATGTCAGCTGTTGCCCGTTCAATATTTGGAGGCTGAAGGTTGGAGCCTTGGTTCTAGTGGTAAAAAGCATAAGCCTTACTCGGATTTACATTAAGTCCACACCCCACAGTCCATGTGAAGAGTTTGTCCAAAGCCCCTTATAACGATGTGGCCTGCATATGTTACTATCTTCACCCCTATTGTATCTAATATATTTTGAATGTTATCCAAGATCAATAGCCACAGTAGTGGGGAAATCACTCCTGCCTGTGGTGTTCCTCTACTGGCTGGCCTTACCAGAATTGTGTTGCCTAGCTCTGCATGGATTAACCTAGATTTTAGCATTGCTACTATCCAGTCCCTGAGATCGTCTTGTAAACCGACCCAGTTGAGAGAATCTATGATAGGTTTCAGTGCTTACATTGTAAATGAATATTGTCTAAACCCTTGACATAAAAATCCTGGCATTTGCTATATCGTTCCAATACTGACCTAAGATGTAGTTCAATCGCTCTTTCCACCGTCTTCAGTAAAACTGAAGTAAGGCCAATCGGCCTAAAGTCTTTGGCTGAATCGTGACATATTTTCCTGCTTTACGAATGAAAACTATTTGTATTCCTCTCCAGCCGAGTGGAATATATCTGCGTCTTATGGTTGCCCTATAAATCACCATGGAATTACCACATCCTGTAATTTCTGTAGCATCATTCGGATTATACCACCCATCCCAGGTGATTTATAAGGAAAGAGACTGTTAATAAGGTACTTAATTTTTTCTCCGTGTAACTATTGATTCGCACACTGGCGATGAAAGATAATCTGTTTCGGAAGAATTTAAGTTACTCGCATTGCCTTAGCAGTCTGGAAAATGTGTGTTTATAAGAATGTCAAGTATTTCCGATGATTCGGTCCATGTTCCGGATTCTTACGTTACTTTAAAAGCACCTTGCTGAGTCTTGCAGAGCTTCAAATTGACTCAGTTGAATGACAGAACTCTTTTTTGTGATAGATTTTTTGTCAGATTATATATTTGCCCATTTTTATCCTTAATCCGATGGTTGAATAGCTTTCTTGTGCTTTCCCTGAGTTTTGAAACCATCATTCCACCAGGGTGGAAAGGTTTTTTTATTCCTACTATTTGGACAGGACTTTTTATAGGCTGTTGTTTGTCCAAGTCTTTGGTTGATTGTATGTGGGGCGACCTAATTTCCGCAGACACACTGAAGATTATCCAAATATTGTTCGAAAAGGATCGTTTCTAAGACAGCTTTTTGTTGTCTGTTAAAAGAGTTAGGTGTAACAATTCTTCCCATCTGTTGTTACTCGCCGAGCTAGAAAATGTGAAAGTAGGTATGTTCCCCTTATTGCAAATAATGAGATTGGAGCTGCTAGTAACGTCAAAAAGTAACTCACCCCTTTCATTATCCTTGGTGCTGCCCCACAGCGCATGCCTCGCGTTGGCGTCGTATCCAAGGAAAAGAGGTTTACCTTTAGCGGTTAAGCTGGCCGTTAACAACACAACTTCTACCGGTGGTGCGTCCCTCTCATGTGCCATATATACTGATGCTATTCACCAGTCCCGGTCCTGTTAGCACTTCGATTTTAACAACTTCGCCTGCGCTATACTGAGGACAAAGAAAAGCGTTAATATTGTCCTTCACTAGGATACATGACATTGACTTGCAACCAGCCTTTGTGTAAAAAGTTGAGTAGATTTGCAGTTTAAGCCAATAATATAAGTACCTCTGACTCATGGCTCCTGCACGCTGCCGATGTCCATATCCTCCTCGCCTAGGAAGACTCCAAGTTTATCCAAGGCATTCCTATAATACTTTAGGTTAATCTCCACAACTTTCAATATCGGTAGCTTTTTATTGTGGTGTTCTAATTAGCTCCTCTTCTGGTTTTGCGGCATTAAGCTGTTTCTTGGTCTCCTCCAACTCTCCTGCTTCATCCCCGTTCTTGGAAGGGCGGGCGATGCGTAGCTGAGACCGAATCTTATTTTGCTTTCGGTTGTCGCGAGGGTCTTCATAGGTTTCTTGTTTATGGAGAGTAGAAGGGACATACTACTTTTCTGGAGATTCTCGACTTTAATGACTACCTAATCATGTGACGGTACTGTCGGATTTTACCGCTGCAGGAGCTGAAGTGCCTTCCCATGCTCCATCTTCATCGCGGGTAACCAAATGCGGGCTCTCGGCTTCCTGGGAATTTCCCCGAGCTGGAGAAGCTTGAGTCTCAAACCCTCCCATGCGCCGCTTATGATTTGCACGCACCTCTCGAGGAATCCCTTGGATGACATATCGTCGCACCTGAACAGCCTATATCCGCGGAGAATCTCAGAAAATGTGGATATGCCACCAGATTGGAGGTGTTCCATCACCATCTCTGTCAATCTTGGTTCAATCTACCCCCACTTCTCCAACACCTTCTTGCCGCTGTTGGTGTTCGCGTCAACAAGTGCCAGCTGCAGCTCATCCCGAACCACCTTGCTGTACTTCTCATTCACGCCGCAAAATAGAAAATTTGGCAATCTTGGACTTTGCGAAACAAGAGCCTCATCATGAGATTGATGCCACTTCTTTTGTTTGCCCGGTTTCGGTTGCGTGATTAGGTACTTCTCGTACTCGTCAACCACTGCCTGGTATCTCCCTTTATCCGCCTGGTCGTATTCATGCACCGGCTGGCAAGGTCTCATTCCTAGCAGTCTTGGCAAGTATGAAGAGCGGCTTCTGGTACTGATTCTTCTTGCACAGTGTTGCCCCTCCCGGTATTACTGTTGCCACTGGTGCACTTCTACTGCCTCCACCAGTTAGCTCCATGCTCGTAGGTCTGTTCGTTTTTGATTCGATTTCCGATTTTTTTAATGTTTTGTTTATTCAACTTTTTTTTTTTACAGTCTCCTGCTTCTCTTGGTCTCAGACCAGACTCTAACAAGTCAGAATGCATGGAGACCTATGAGGGAAAGAAAGTGCCAGCAGTGGCAGCACCCCATACCACGGTAAGGCCACCGTCCAACTCAGAGGCGGCCTGATATCGGAAGGACTCCGTACGAAGACAGCTTCGTATTATCCCCTTGCTGCCAAACTCATCCATTAGGCACAAGTCGCATAACACCTTGGGTTAGGGGAGCTTTTACTTGAAAATGGTTTGATCCCTCCGCGCGAAGTATCTTAGCCAGCACACCGACGGGAAGCCCACGTGCCTCATCAATCCTAGACAGACCACATTGAGTTACGCATTGAGTCAACCGTTTCCAGTCGCCTCCACGTGGAGGTGATAGACCGCACTACCATCAGAACACCCAATTACGGCACGTACTTCGTGTATATGTTGATCTCCTTGAGTCGCTGATGACCCGACACATCTAATAGTATGCAATCAGCTTTTGCTTATGAGTAAACATTTTATTCATTAATATTTCCTATATTATACGGGCAACTTTAAGACAGGCACGACTTTTCTTATTATAAACAATTAAGCCCTTGCCGTACTGAGCGTTTGTTGCTATTGTTTGGTTGACTCACACATTCCTCCCCTCTTTCTGGATAGGTAGTGTAACTACCTCTTAGTAAAGGATTCATCTTCTGGAACTGATTATTATATTTTTTATTTTATATGTATATATATTTTTTAATTTTCAACTTATCACATATAGTGACAAGTTTGTTCAGCTTGATTAATACTGTTAAAATATTTGTATCAACTTGCAATCTTTAGTTTTGTAGTTGAATTTGTTGTCTTTCGTATAAACGCTCCGCTATTTCCGTCAAACAGTTTATAAAATCGGAAAAATCGGAGAAAACAGTTTTAAAAAATTTTATAATCTATCATTATCATCACATCAGTGACATTACCGTACTTACGATCTCGAGATTGACCTATCGGCATCTTACGGCAATTGTGTGATTTCTGTGCCATTCATTAATCTCAATTTAGTGAATTATGTATTTTTATTTTAAACTAAATTCTACGAAAACAAATTTATGATTTAATATTACTTATATTACAGACCAAAATCAGTCTTTAATAATCTAACTGTACGTGTTACGCAATAGGCAAATGGGGAATATTCCCCTCCAATACTATACAAAATGCACGATTCGCCGTGTCTTCCGCGGAGGCTAAAAACAAATCAGCCGTTAATTGAATTCGACAACAATAGAGACTTAAAAATTAACAGTGTAGGACCTAAATATCTAGTTATGACTAGGAAGAACTGCGATAATACTCTCTTTAACGTATCACAATTCATAACTAAAAAAGCGATTGATTACATTGCTGGTAGTGAAGTGGAAATGCGTAAAAAACTACGAAATGGTGACATTCTTATTAAAACAAAAGACCATGTGCAAGCAAATAAACGACTGAAACTAATCTCTCTATCCCCCACGATTCACATTGAAACCACTGAAAATTCAACGTTAACTTCTCGAAGGGCGTAATTTACTCCAACGATCTCCGAGGTATATCCGAAAACGAATTTTTAAACGAACTAAGTGGACAAACGTATAGGAAGTTAAAAAAATACTTAAGAAGACAGTGAATTGCAAGAAACCGGTCTGATAATACTTACCTTCTCTATACCAAGTCTCCCGTGCGAAATCTCAATTTGCTATGAAAAAGTTAAAATTCGCCTCTATATACCCGCTGCAATGCGACAATTGCCTACGGTACGGACACATTACAAAAGCGTGCAAAAACGAAAAAATCTGCCCCACATGCTCCTGCATTTTCCGTACAATAACGGAATTAAATGAAACGTGCACTCAACCAAAAGCTTGTATCAATTGCAAGGATAACAAATACGAAAACAACAACCACGGAGCTCTTGAAAAAGTTTTCCCCAGTTTTCATTAGAGAGAAAGCAATTATCACCTTGACAGAAGAAATGCAAATGCAATTCAAACAACGACACTCAAAATATGCAATCATTTTAAACAATATTAAAAACCAACCCAGCTAACCGTACTGAACATAACACCAGAAGCGACACAAATTACTCCACATCTACCAGAACTAAAAACAACAAGCAAAACAACAATGATTGTAGACAAATTCTCAATTATTCCGATCTAAGAGCTGGAATAGAAACCTCACCCAAAATATTTAATAAAAATAAAATCATCTTACCGAAAAACTCGTCCAGCAAACTAAAACAACAATTTAAAAAGAAACTCATCTCATCAACAAATTCTCAACTCAAAAAGAAACTAAAAAAGCAGGAGTCTAGACGATTCGGGTTCTTCTGAGATCAGATGATTGGATGCACACATGTAGATATAACTATTATAGTCTCGCACAATTCTTCTCTTAAGATAATAGATAAATATAATGACCTTAGCAATAGTACAATGAAATATTAATGGATACATTAACAATTATGATGAGCCACACCTACTAATTAAAAGAGATACTCCTAAAATCATTGCATTACAAGAAACCCACTTACACTCCACAAACAATTTACCAATTTCAATTAATTTCCAAATCTACTGTCATAATTCATCTACCTCCGCATAATTCATTACAACACCACCTTGTTTTCCTCAATAATGACAGTCAATAGCAGCAATAATTTATTCAAAACAAAAGTTTACAATAGTCAATTCTTATATACCTCCAAATAAAAAATTAACTCTTAGTAATCTCAACAACCTCAACAACTCTACAACCGCCCCATGCATAATGTTAGGTGATTTCATTAGTTGGTACCGTATATGGGGTCAATAACAAATAATATTAAAGGTAATATAAAAAAATTCATAGACTAATATCATATCTCTATTTTAAATGCTGGTTTACCGACTTACTATTCCACTCACAACACCTCCAATATTGATCTTAGCCTTTGCTCCAGCGACCACTATCCTATTATAACGAAGCTATTTCCACTTGTAACTAACCTCTTCCCCACTTTATAACTAAACTTGCCGACTGGCCGGCTTATCAAATAAAAGTTGAAAAATTTAGCGCTCTCCGTCTAATTAGTTGCAATATAAACAAAGAATCGGATAATATTAATAAAATCATCTTGCAAAGTGCTAACGAAACTATTCCACAATTTCTCCCATCGCAAACTGCCCCAAATTGACCCTTGTGCGGAATAGCAAACTGCAGAAGTTAAAAAATAATAAAAATAGATTCTGGAATATATTAAAAAACAACATCACCTTAAAAAATATTTTGAATTATAAAAAATCGAATGCATCTTAAAGCGAGAACTGAAAGGAAATCACTACACAATTTTACTGTAGATTTAAACCCCACAAAACATACATGGCATTGAATCTCAAAACATGATTGAAGATTACATAATTGACAAATCTATAATAGCGGATAAATTCTGCCAATACTGGTCAGAGAAATCCTCCGATTCACCCAAAATGAAAAAGATATAAATCTCCCGGATCTGACAGAATCCCATTCTCCCTAATCCAAAACCTCCTACCTGTAGCAAAGGGACTTCTTCAGCTATACAATAACATCTTCAAAAACTATATACCTCAATTACACAAAAGTAGCTCCATCATCCCCATCCTTACACCAAATACGGGCAAAACTTTTAAAAATTATATAGACATATCGCCCTCAACCCTTGCTGTTCGAAACTACTGGAAACAATTGTGGCGAACAGACTGTGGAGGTGTGTGGAGACGAACAAACTTCTACACGCCAACCAGATGGGATTTAGAAAAGGCAAATCGGTGTCTGATTCGCTAGTTTTCCTAGACTATTTGATTTCTAACACTTTGTCAACAAAAAATCATCTATCAATTATATCCCTCGACTTCGCCAAGGCATTTGATAAAATAGGAATCCACACAATTATTGACCAGCTTAAACAGTGGAAGGTAGGCCCACTTATTATAAAATACGTGATAAATTTTATAACCAACCGAAAAATAAAAGTCCGAATTGGTAACTGTCACTCCAAAGCTTTGCCACTATATAATATCATTCCTCAAGGGTCACCACTTATGCGACATTATCTCAACACATAAAGAACTCAATTTCTGCGCTTACGCAGACGACTTCAAAATAATTAATAAGGTAAATAAATAGAAGAACATAAGTATTCAGCTAAGTACCCTATTCAATGATATCTCAGATTGGTGCAGTAACTCTGGAGCAGAACTCTCATTACCGAAATGCAAACACCTTGACGTTTGTAGAACGCACAACTGCATATGGACCATACTAGCCACATATTTAACAATAACTAATGTCCATAACCTTAAAATATTAGGAGTCATTTTTAAAAAAAAAATACTCATGGCGTTCCCACATTGAATTCCTTACATTATCTTTATCTAAAAAACTAAACGTCATAAAATGTCTGCCAAGTAGCAGATTTTACTGCTACTCATTCAATAATCTCAGTAATTAAATATTTAATTTTATCTAAAATCGACTATGGTATATATGTACCTATACGGGTCGTCTCCCAAATCACTGTTGAACAAAATTAAAACTATTAAACTCAGCATTAGGAACTGCGTTCGGAGCTTATCGAACCACGCGAATAACCTCTTTGATGTATGAATCCAACGGCACACCGCTAGAAAATAGAATTTTCAATTTCATTTTCAATTTATTGTTTAAAGTTATACAATAAGACAAAGTCTTTTCATATTTAATATATATATCAGTTATTAAAATAGATATATTAAATTAAATTAAATTAAATTAGCCACTAATTAAATACATACATAAAAAATTAATAAATAAATAAGTAATAAATAATAAATAATTAATAAATGAATACAATAATTAATTATGAAATTAAAAGAATACTGAAAGAAAAGAACAGATTATTTGGTTATTTACAAGGGTAAAATTAAGAGAGCTCTATGTCACCTGTCAACAAAATTACTGGAACACTAAATACTTAAACTCGCTAATCCCTGCCACGCCTCTCATAATAGAAGGCAGCGAATTCCAGATCCTGATGACAAAAAATATCGAGTTGAATTAGAATAGGCAAATTTAGATTTCTTTTTGATTGGCTCTGCCGAAGTTTTTCAAAGAGATAATTAGGTGTTCTCTTGATAATCAGCTTATGTAGAAAAATACAATTTCTGATCCGTAAGTAGCTCTCAATACTGCACCCAAGAACACTTGTCTTCCAGGAATTTATATGATCAAACCTACGTAATCCAAACACATATCGTGTGGCATAGTTAAATAAAACTTGTATTTTATGGAGGGAGTTTTAATCCAACTTACTATATACAAGCTCTAAATAGCAAATTATCGGTACAACTAGCTTATCCAGCATTCTCCTAGTCTCGTCACGGGTAAACTCTGCAGACATCCGTAACTGTCTCAGCACAAAAAAAACTTTTTTCACTATACTATTTACTTGATCACTGCAAGTGAAAGAAGAATTAATATGGAAGCCCAAACTACATGATCTTTCAACGAACTTCAGCTGTGCGCCAGATCGAGATTAGGACTTTAGCGGATTTAGGAAAAGTCTTTTTCTTTTTGACCAATCAAATATAGAATTTAGATCTTCATTCATTCTAAGACTCAAGTCATCAATAAACTCCATGCGCCGAGAAAGATAAATCTGTACGTAAATATATCGGGTTTTTCAATATGAGCGCTACAAAAGTTTTTTTTAAATAAAACAAAACCGGTTTTAGATATCAATGAAATTCTTTATTCCTGTGAAAGTACGTTCGATGCCATTATGTATGGAACTCGATTTATTTTGCATGGCCACCACGGGCACGCTTGCAGAAGTCCAGACGCTGAACCCAATTTTCAACGAATTTCAAGCATAAAACGGCCGATACTGCTGCAATTTCACGTTCGATATTCGTACGAAGTTCATCAATCGTCGCTGGCTTGTTGGCATAGACCATAGACTTGACGTAGCCCCACAGGAAATAATCTAACGGCGTCAAATCGCACGACCGAGGCGGCCAATCGACTGGGCCATTTCGTGAGATAACACGTTCACCAAACTTGGTTTGCAGTAAATTAATTGTGGCATTCGCTGTGTGGCTTGTGGCGCCGTCCTGTTGGAACCACATGTCCTCCAAGTCCATATTATCCAATTGGGGCCAAAAATATTCGGTTATCATTGAACGGTAGCGATTCGCATTCACAGTAATGTGCCGGTCTTGATCATCGCGGAAGAAGTACGGCCCAATGACGCCGCCGGCCCATAAACCGCACCAAACCGTAATTTTTTCGGAATGCAATGATGACTCATGGAGTACGTGTGGATTGCTGTCTAACCAATAACGCATATTTTGCTATTGACGAACCCATTCAGCCAGAAATGAGCCTCATCATAAATTGGACGTAGCGCTCTTAAAGTTGAGGCGACTGACTCCGAATTTCGGTAATAAATTTTAATAATTTCGACTCGTTGTTGGCTCGTATATCTTTAAATGATGAAATGGCAAACGTTACTGAAGAGAAATGTCAAAAGAGCGGGAAAAAATATGGCGTCGTTTGCTGTCACTATCGATTTACTTTTGTAGCGTTTATTTTGAAAAACCCTTTACATGCATATGGTATGTATATTTATGTATTTACACACCGAGAAAATGTGATTTGTAAATATAGTAAACAGGATTGGGCCAAGAATCGATCCCTGTGGAACACCCCAAAAAACATGCTTATAATCAGAATAGAATAGATATTGCCCACCTTTACTCGCTGCATTCTCATTGTTAAATAATAATTTATAAGACCAACTGCACTATCACAAAACCCAAAGTATCGCTTTAATTTTAAACAGAGCAACGAATGATTAACGCTATCAGAAGCTTTAGAGAAATCCAGAAGACATAGAAAAGTAACAAGACTTTGGACATTACATTAACCGAACATCATCCATAATCTTAAGCATAGCTGTCGCACAACTGAGCCCCGATCTAAAACTAGACTGCAATGGAGAGAAAATATTGTTTTGATGAAAGTAACCCGAAATTGGCTCAGCTATAAGTGATTCACAAACTTTTGATAGAGAAGGTAAAATACTAATAGGTCTAAAATCACCTGGCTCCAATGCAGAGGATTTCTTACCTACTGGAATAACGATACCAATCTTCCAAAGACTAGGAAAGCACGAAGTCGTAAAGCAATGATTAATTATGTAGGTTAACGGACTAAGAATAAATAGTAATGTAATCACATATTAACACATTCCGCACTGGCCAGGCTTAGGACTGTAAGTTCAAGTTAAGTTAAACCCTACTGCAAGTTAAATAGTAAACCCTAGCCAAAAGGTTTATTAAAAAATTTTAAAAAATAAACCATAACTATATACCTTTACAAAATACATAATACTTATAAAAACAATACAAAGAAGAGATAAGAAAGAATGAGAGAGAGAGCATACAAAAAGAATAAAAGAAAAAACAACATTTAGATCAACTAAGATGTAAGCAATTGATTAGTTGCTCCTGGTGAGCCAACAAGTGAATCAACGGTCTCAACGCTCGAAACTAGCTTCGCCTCCGAATTTCAATGCACTCGAGCATAGAGCATACCTCGGAATACTTCTCTAACCCGCGGCGACTCAAAATTAACTGATTGACATATTTTACCAAATACATCACTAAGTCTATAATTTTCGAACTCAGGTTCTCCATTTAAAATTTTTCCATTTGGGATTGGAGAGATTCCAGAGTCTCAGCTTCCATGGCAGATCGCTCAATTGGAGCCACTCTCAAGTCAATCTCTCTAAACTCTCACCAGCCATTTCAAACATCTTCTGCATCACTCGATCTTCTAGATGTTTTACAGCTCCGTTAAGTTTAGCAACAATGCTCTCTTCAAGCTTAACAAGCCTCTCATCCCAAGCAGCCAGCAAACCAGAGTCTGAGAGCCTCTCTGCACTTGCTTTTGTTGTATTTGGCGTTGAGTGCAAATTAGGCGCTAAATTTTGCTTCTCTTTTCATTGTGCTGCCTGTCTAGTTGCCAAAAACATTTTTAAAAACTAGTTTTGTTCAATTATTTCAGACTGTCCACGTAAAAAGAGCCCAATTACAACAAAGACCGACACTCAATTACAGATTCAAAGTTATTTGGCAAATTAACAAACCAAATATATCTGGTAACAGTCGAAAAGCGACGTTCAGTTCGTTAGCACACAAAACTCACGTCCACTCACTATGACTCATACTCAAAAAATTTTAGACCTGATAACTGGCAAATTAATAAAATGATTTCATATGAGCATCAATTCACTTCAATTTCAATTTTATCTTTACAGATGGATCAAAACAAGAAAATATTCAATCTTAAAGTGTAACCTCTAATAACACAATCATAAACATTTCCAACCTTCCCGAATACAGCATTGTCTTTTCCACAGAAATTATTGCGGTGTTGGAAGCCATAAAATACGCCCACATTAAAAATAAAAAAATTTGCCAATTGTACACAATCTCTCTCATCTCTAAAAGCCATAATAAATCTAGATATTAACTCATGCTACCCTAAAAAAATTAGAAATATACTGATCAAAAGCTATCCGGACATTATTCTAATTTGGGCTCCCGGGCACGTCCTACTTCGCGGAAATGAATTTGCGGACCAAGCTGCGAAATTTGCCCTCAATGCTCCGCTTATCACAACAATCTAGCTAACGACAAGAAAATTATGTGGCCCAATACATCGCATTGTTACCAAAAAATATATATAGAAAAATATACCATACATTTTTTAAAATTAAATCATAAAGACCTCTTTTCAAGATCAGATTTAATAAAATATTGAAACTTTTAGGATCCCATCTGGAGTTTGAGAATGAGTGCATCACCCTGTGTGTGTAAGTCAAGACACGAACTATTCGTATAAAATTTTACTTAAGAACACCCTGTCGGTGGTGTAAAATAATGAAAGCTTCCTTTGAGGTGTATATCAAGTTCTAGAAACATCCAGAAACTTCTAGTATATTCTAGAAGTTTCTACCTCAACCATTCGAAACTATGATATAAAAGCACAAGACTGTGCAAAGTCGAAGACATTCGAACAGAGATCGTTACAGTGTGTACATCGTGCATTCAAATCGAAGCAGCAGTATTTGAAATTGTGATTTTGTAAAGTGATGAAATTACTTATTAAATAAAGTGATTCATGAATTGTTAAATGAAGTGCAAATTGTAACAAAGTAAACGTTAAGCCTAATATTAAGCTTGTAAATTGCAATAATTAAATAAAGTTAGTTATTTTAATTTAACCAGCGATTGTTTAATTACTACACTGGCGAAACCTAATAGAGACAATATTACTAAAATTATACAATTAAAAAAAAAACAATTTATATAATAAGTAAACTAATGTTAACCGGCTAGCACAGGACAGCCTAAGGCCATTGATCCTAGCTCTGCCCCCTTCTTTAGCCAATAATTTGTAATTATAAGTTAACTTAATATAAATAAATAAATATTTTTTCATACTTAGTGGATTCTTTATTCTTATTTAACTTATTATTATATTATTTTTTTTACATATATTTTGGTCCGTTTGTCTTTTTGTTTTATTTTTTGTTTTTCTATTCTTTTGTTTTTGTTCTTTTTTTGTTTTCTTTCCTTTTTTAAACTTTTCTTTTTTTCGTTTTTCTTTTCTCTTTTTTTACAATTTATTCTTATACTATTACTGCGTCTTCCTTCTCATGGTGCACTGCATTCCCTCGGTAAACTCTACATTCTACTCGTGGTGTTTGCTCATGTCTTGGGAATGGTCCTCGTATTCGACTTCTAATCGCTAGATATACCATTATTGCGATTATGATAAATAATGTCCTCCTAAGAATCGTTGATCTACAAAGTGTTCGCATGGATGTTACTTTGTTTTGTCAGTAATTTTCCTGGATATGTACACATGGGTTGCATCAGTCCCAGCATTTTGCATTGCTCCTTTTCAGTTGTAGACCAATGTAGTTATCATGTGTATAGTTTTCCTTATATAATGGTACTTTATATGTGGTGTTATACTCCAATTCCCTTTCAAATGTTTGGGAAAGTGGTAGGTTCTGTAGAGAGTGTATGCGTTTGGTATTGGAAACAGTAATCGTATTACTACCGTAAAGCCTTGTGCTCAGGGTGCCGCCCGCACCATCGACAGTTCGTACGGATTGCCTAGCATACCAGTTGATTTCGTCAATCCTTTTTGGTGCCGCTTTGAATAGCTCGTCTGCCGGTATGAACAGCGGATGTAATTTTCCATGGAGTAAGTCGTGATTGTTGGCCATATCCAGCTTTTGTCTTCCTTGTAGTATCATTAGCTATTCAGTGATAATGTTTTCCAAGCTGAGAAGCTGTGCCTCTAGCTGCGGGCTTATTAACGTTCTGATCGAAGACTGTAAATGCTTAATGTTTGTGAATGTCTCTGTATAGTATGGTTTTATAACGGGTCCGCCATCTAACGTTTTTTTTTGTCAACTAGTGCTTATTTCGTGAACGCTAACACTTAGCTCATGTCTGATTTGACAGGTAATTAGTTTTATCCTTCCGCTGAACGAATATGGATGTGCATACGCTTGAACAACGCTGGGAAATATTGCGACATTACTTGGAAAATCATGGCAATGTTGCAGAATGTGTGCGAAAATTGCGTACGGATTTTGGAAGAAGAGAAGCACCGTCAGCTCCGTATGTTCGTTATCTTGTGAAAAAAGTGAAAGAAACTGGCATCCTCATTGATAAACCAAATCGTGAGAAGCCAAAAACAGTGCGTACACCCGAGAATATTGCTGCTGTGGCAGAAAGTGTGCGTGAAGCGCCATCAACATCAATTCACCGTCGTTCTCAACAATTGAACATTTCGGAGACATCATTGAGACGAATTTTGCATAAAGACCTTGGTATGACGCCATACAAAGTCCAATTGGTTCAGGAGTTGAAGCCAACTGACCATCCAATGCGTTTTCGCTTCGCTAAGTGGGCCTGCGATCGACTTACAGAAGATGCCGATTTTGCCAAAAAAATCATCTTTTCAGATGAAGCTCATTTGGATCTTGGCGGGTATGTAAACAAGCAAAATTGTCGCATTTGGGGCACAGAAAACCCGCACGCATACATTGAAAAGCCGATGCACCCAAAACGAGTCACTGTTTGGTGCGGATTTTGGTCCAGAGGCATAATTGGGCCATTTTTCTTCGAAAATGAGCAAGGAGTGGCCGTTACAGTCAATGGCGATCGTTATCGGGCCATGTTGAACGAATTTTTGTTCACAAAAATTGAAGAGGGGGGTATTGGCAACATTTGGTTTCAACAGGACGGCGCTACGTGCCACACAGCCGAAGCTACACTCGATGTTTTGCGCCCTGTTTTTGAAGATCGCATTATCAGCCGCAGAGCTGATGTCGTTTGGCCACCTCGGAGCTGCGATTTGACACCGTTGGACTATTATTTGTGGGGTGCCCTCAAAGATAAGTGTTACGCCAACAAGCCAGAGACAATTGACGCTTTAAAGGACAATATTCGTGAAGCCATTGGTGAAATACAGCTGCACACAATCGATAATGTGCTTAAAAATTGAACCGCTCGTGTAGGCTACTGCATGGCCAGCCGAGGCAGCCATTTGAATGAAATTATTTTCCATTATTAACCGGAAGGATTGTACTTTCAAATAAAAAAAGAAATTTGAGAAAATATCCAGTAGTTTTTTTTTATAGAATTTTCAAAAAAAAAGTTTACTGGCGGACCCGTTACTTCAATGTTTATTTTTAGATCAGGCGCATGAGCCGTGTTCTAATTTGCGTATACTTTGTACATTAACCAATTATACTTTGCTAAAAAATTATACTTTTCAAAATCAACTTGTAATGTTTGTCTTAATAGTCATACTGTCTTTCTCTATTGATTTTCCATACTGTTTATAGGTACAATTTTGGATACTTGGGACATATAAGAACAAATATAAATTCTATAACTGCAATGAATTGCTATTTAGCCTTGAATGCAAGCGCAAGTTTATTGTCGCAATATTATGCAATGTAGCCATTTTGAGGCACATTGCACTGGTAGTGTCAAGTCTGTTCTGCTGAAGAAGCAATTTTGGGAGTATTGCTTGTTATTTGTTAATTTTTTTGTATTTCCCTTTATCTTGACTTTTTTTTATTTTTTTTATTTTATTTTATTAAAGCTTACATAGTAAAAACAATTATTAAATAAGCTATACTAAGCAGCGCTAGCAGCAGGGGCTTTCGGCTGGCTGTTGAATGAGGGCTGGTTTAGATGCGGCGGAGTAAATCAGTATCCCTGAGAAAATTGTAAATTTTGGTGATATTGTCGGCAGTTGGATTCATGAGAAGTAGAAGTGGATCGTTATTATTAAAATTTTGATGTCTCTGGTTTTCCAGTTCAGGACAAAAAACTAATAACTGTATCACGCTGACAGTTGATTCGCAGAATGGGCATTGGCTAAGACGACTACCATCCAATAGTTGTGCGTTAGTGATGATAGTGTGTCCAATACGAAGCCGAGTATAAGGAGTGATATAGTTAGCCGGAATGGATGTCGGGTAGCAAGGTTTAGAGCGGTTAAGGTTGATTCTTGAATAGTGGTGGTTATACCTCATCCACTCAACCGCTATCTTAGTATTTCTCTGCTGAGCTATAAAGCGATGGATATCACTCTTTATGAAGAAAATGGAGGTAGTTGTGGGAGTGTTTATCATTTCTTTGGCAGTTGTATCCGCAAGTGTATTGCCAATGATGCCCGAATGGCCAGGCACCCACATGATTCTAAGCTTGTTTATAAAAGCCATCAGAATTTCTCTTATGCCACCAATCAGGTAGTTAGAATTACTACAGTTTTTTAGTGCTTGAAAGCAGGACGAACTGTCTGTGCAAATGACGTACTTTCCTTTATTTTGTTTGGAGTACTGGATGGCGTGAATAATTGCTGTGGCTTCCGCAGTGAAGACTGAACAAAAAGGAAATAGCAGACCATATGATATTGGCTTATCTTTTTCTCTCACTGCAGCGAAGGTTGTGTTGGCTGCTTTAGATCCGTCAGTGAAAATGAATTGCCAACCTCTCGATTTGAAGAGAGCTGCTACTTCCGAGACTCGGGCTTTATATACAGAGCTTGGAGTGCTGGATTTAGGAAGATGAATCAGGTCGTTGATGAATGATGATTTCTTCAATGACCATGGGGGGTGATGATTCTTCCAAGGTAGAGATATTTTAATGGGTAACTCATTTTCTTTCGCAAACATGGCGCATTTATAAATTGAAGATGAGATCTTTGGCAATCGTTTTCGAGACGCAGCTGAGTAGAAATCCTTTTGCAGAGCGAAGTTGGCGCTGAGGATTAGCTTCGGATAAAGTTTACGGATGCTGTCTTCCATGTTATCGTTTAAGAAAGGAAGTCCAGATTCGGCCAAGATGTTTTTTATGGGTGACGTAGGAAATGCACGCAGAGATCTACGAACGGCAGTGTGGTAAGGTGCAGCCAGCATCTTAAGATTATTTTTCGCGTGGTGTCCATATATTGCTAATCCATAGTTGATGATCGACAAGATGAGAGCCCTGGTGACATTCACGAGTAGAGCCGAACCGATTAGCGAGCGCTTACCTGATAGATATTTAATAATGTTTAAGTTAGCATAGAGTCTGTCTCTAACATATTGACAATGTTGTTTGAATGAGTACTTAGAGTCTAATACAATACCAAGAAACTTAAGGCTATTTGTACATGAGATATTAACATTATTAAAGGTAAGCGTGGGGATATTACAATGTCGTTTCTTACAAATATGTAGCAATTTGGATTTAGAAGATGAAATTGAAGCGCCTGAAGAACGGGACCATGTGGATAAGAGGGACAGGATTTCAGCAAAGGACGACATAACCGTAGTTAAGTTGGAAGATTTTGAAAATAACAATATATCATCCGCATAGATTTGATTACCGACATTGGGGAAATCAGATAAGCTAATGCTGATTTCGTCAAATGCGATAATAAAGAGGATAACCGAAAGGGGGGAACCTTGCGGGGTGCCGTTATCAAGAGGGCGAATATAGGAGGAGACATTGGATATGAGAACACTAATTTTACGGTTGGAGAGAAATGATTTTACAAAGTTGTATATACGAGGACCAACCTTCCATTTGTTAAGTTGCCTTAATACAACATGGATACCAATCCGATCAAACGCTTTTAAAAAATCTAACGAGAGCAACGATATGTGATTTTTGCAGGACAATGCGTCAGAAACAAAGTGATCCAGGTGCAAGAGTGCGTCAATTGTTCCCTGCCCCTTCTTGAATGCAACCTTGTTACGGTGAATAAGTTTGTTTGTGTGGACGTACCAAGAGAGCCTGGTAGCAATGATTTTTTCCATTAATTTACCTAGACAGGGCAGAAGAGATATAGGACGGTAGCTACTAACTTCGCACGGAGGTTTACCAGGTTTTAAACTGGGAATGACAGCACTTGTCTTCCAAGGAATGGGGTAGTTGCCAGTACTGAAGATTTTATTATAATGAATGAGAAGACTTATTCTATGTATGTACATTTATATTATTTTCTTTTTATAAGTATACAAATATATAATCATAAAAATGCGTATGTCGATCAACCTTATCCTCCATGTGTTTTGATAACTTCAAGTTCTTGTTCGTGGACGGCACCAGGCGGTTTTGTGTGCTTTCTTGGAGCTGGTTCTATAGATGACCTATCTATGTTGCGGAGTTTTTTTATTCGTTTCCACACAGTCCACGACACGATGCAAATGGCTATGAAGATGCATGAATAGCTTATGATGTATTGATGAATATCATGTGGCCCAATATTCTTGGCATTGTTGATGCATAGATTTGCTATTTCATGCTGGAGTGCTGTCAATTGGCTGATCTGATCTTCCACTGCTGTTTGTTTGGTATTCAGGAGAAATGGTTCTATGTTGTGAGGACTGTCCAGCTGTATCATGATGCCAAATTTTTAATATGACTAATGCGTAGAACTGGTGACAATGAAGTGTCATTTTGTGGTTATAAAGCAATTTTTCCATGTGCAGTCTGGTTGCAGGGTGTGGCGACCAGACCTTGTTAAGGTTACTTGAAATACATCGTTGCTGCATACCGCTTGTATTTGTGAATATGATACGGCAAACATCCATTGATTTGCGTGATCCATTTGAATCCAGACTTCCTTGGAGTTGATTCTCATGAATTCGCAGCTGGTAAGGGCCTGGTTGTCCAGTAAGTTGATTTAACATGACTGCTCACCAACACCGGTGAGTATTTGAAAATTCTAACTAGCTAGAATTAGATTTCTTATGTTGTTTTATAGTTATTATTATTTGTATTCGTTATAAAGAAACACAATAGTAAAGCACAATAGACGACTTCACCAATCCCAAAAGCTTCAGATCTATTAGTATGACCTCTTTTTTGCTAAAGAGTTTAGAACGGCTGCTGGAGCTTCGCATGCGTAGGGAGCCTCTGAAGACGTTTCCTCTCTCTCCATTTCAGCATGCCTATCAAAGCGAAAAATCCTGCGAGACGGCTCTGCAAAACCTTGTTGGAAGGATAGAACGAGCCATCGACAGTAAAGAATACGCAATGGCCATCTTTGTGGACTTAGAGGGTGTGTTTGACAATGCTACTTTCGACAGTATGTGCTGCTCTGCTAGGCGACATGTCGTAGACCGGGCTCTAGTAAATTGGATACGTTCAATGCTGGCCCAGAGAATCATAACGGTGCGAGCGGAGGAAGATTTGCTGGTGTCGTCTGGGGTTAATAGAGGCTGTCCCCCAAGGTGGCGTACTGTGTCCGTTGCTCTGGTGCATGGTAATCGATCCCCTGCTTAACGCCATTAATGACTCGGGTGTAGACGCTCAGGCATATGCGGATGATGTTGGCTGTAGAAGGGTGCAGAGAACTCTGGATATGATTGACACTTGGTGCAGTGCGAATGGGCTATCGGCTAATCCTGTCAGGTCAATAGAGAAGACATTGATATTAATGCAGTAGACCAGCGATGTCCACGCCGAACAAAAATAAGTTTCGGTAGCTCCGAACAAATCAAAGGCATTCTCATATACATTACCCTACGTCTCCACGGGCAATTTTTGATGGCATAACATCTGTCAAATTTGATTGCAATGGTTGGCAATATTTTAATGGTGGGCATTGCGATGTTATGCCATTGTCATTTTGAAAATGCCGTCAAGCAATCTAGTTCGCTGTACCCACGCTTGAAAAATTTTTTTATTTATACGATGAAGAGGAAAAAAGAAGGAAACCGAAATTCTGGGTGAATCCTTTTTTACAGAGAATGCAACTGCACAGTCTCCATTCATTTTAGCGTCTTTATTAATTTAATAGATGCGGTAAAACGAAAATGTCCGACGATGCTTCCACTGTGAGCGTCACGAAAAAATGAGAAAAGGCTGTCAAACAAACAAAATGACAACTGATTGCAACACAGCACGTTGGCAATTTATGGCATAACATATTTCATAACATAAATTGCCAACTTGAAGCAATTTGGAGTCTCCATTGGCAATTTGCTTGAAATTGCCAATGGCATACCATCAAAAATTGCCCGTGGAGACGTAGGGTTACACAGATTGAGCATATCTCGCCCTTTACCCTGAAGCTTCGACTCGACTTCACCAACCTATCAATTGCGACAATCAAATTTGTTTTTGTTTTTTCTGCATGCGAAACACGGAAAAACAAAAACAAAAATTTTTGTTTCGCTTTGGGAATTTATGTACAGTAGGACCGCGTTAATGTGTTTACCTATGATTTCAATTTAGTTTAAAGTTAAAATTAATTTAATTTACATTCAATATAGTTTAAAATAAATTAATTAAATGTATTTGAACTTAATTTAACATAATTTGTCGACTTTTGCCATTCTCCTGCAGTATTATATTACGAATGTTACTTTTTATTGGCGTTATCGAGCGTTTACGTTGACATGAATGCAAGTATGTACTTATCTGTTATGGTCGCATTCATTTTTGTTTTTGGTGGGAGAGTAAATTCTCCAGCTCCGGATAAATTTTTCGTGGACATCCCTGTATTAGACAATGCCTGTAGAGTACACAGTATATCCTACTCTCAAAATAAAGATTGAAAAAAGAGACATATGTATTGCTGATCAGATATTAGCGGAAAAGAGTTAAGGGTTGGAAAAGTAAAGATGCTAGTATTGGTGAACGCACAAATGCTTGGTTCGTAACAAACGCTATAAAGATAAAACCAAATTTGGTATGTGTAATGTTTCCAGCAAGTCCGAAAACCCTAATAAAAATAAATTATTTAGAAAAGCAAGATTAAAAACAGTTGCTCCGTTTTCGTAAATTGATTTTTGGTGTGTAAAATATAATAAACTTGGCGAATATTAGCAGAAGCGATTGCGTGTGTGAAGAATTTTGCTATCCTATGGTTCATCAGTGGCCACGGCGTATATGGTACATAAATATTTTCGTTTTTAATTGCCTAAATCATTCAGCACAAGAGCGGGAACACGAGTGCAGTGGGTCGATAGCGGTATCACGAGTGTTGCTCACTCTCCACCATTGGTGCCAAAACAAGAAAAATTGAACGGTAGTAGCAATGGTAACATCTCTCGCAATGTAGAGAAACCGGACGCGCATGCAACTGCAACTTCACATAGTACAGTAAAATTGCGACTGCTCCCAGCAACGCAAGTAACCAGCGATCACACTCAGGTCAGAGACAGGGCCCAACCGAGACACAGGCACTTACGGAAACATCTTCTGCTATAAATGATATTGTACATGTAGATACTTACGTTAATAGCAAAAACTCATTTCATTGTCTTTATAGACAAATTTTCTGTCATTCTGTCTGTTTTCATTTGCCAGATAGAAACAATATTACGATCATACAAAAAATCAGAGATTACTTATCACTAAAGGGAACTGTTAAGAAGTTTGAGTTTGACACCGAGTTTACCTCAAAAAATGTAAGGGATTTTTTAACAGGGGAAGGAATCCAATTTCATGCAACCGATGTTCCGATGTGGAACGGCCAAATAATACTTTAACAGAAAGAATTAGAGCATTAAATCTTGAAGAAAAATTACCAATACAAACAAAAATATCAAAAGCAATAAAATTTTACAACAACGGTTTCCACAGCACCATCAAATGCACTCCTTTCCACGTAATTAATAATAAAGTCGATCATAAAATAATTAAGGATAGGTTAGAGGAAATAAAACGAAATATGTTAAGGAAAAGCAATGAAAGTAGATAATCATATGTTGAGAATAGATAGGAGGGCTATATAAAAAATTACGCTAATTTTAGGCACAAAGAACAACCTAAATATAGAAAAACCAGAGTAGAAAATGTCCATGAATGTAATATTAAACGTCCTTTCAAATTTTCAGATGCTCAGCATACTAACGATACTATTAATGGTAATACCCCCAACTAAAGCACTACTACAATTAAGCCCGATTAGTGAAGAAGACAGGGAAAATATAAAAAATACTAAAGATGAAATAAAGGAAAGACACAACAAAATTGCACGACGACTTTTATACAGCGACCAAATGTTTAAACTGACACACCTCAAGAACAAGATTGATCACATTCAGAATAATATTGCGTCTGCTAAAAACCAAATTGTCCAACAAAGTATACTTACAGCTGAAGAAATAGATAGGTTCGAAATAGACTTCTTCAAACTTAAGCTAATGAAAACCGATATATTAAGTGACAAAGAAGGTTTGCTGATCATACCGGATAGTTATACAGAAGCCAATCTTAAAATTATAGTACCTCTCCCTAATAAAAACAATATGGAAATTGATGAACCCAATAGTTATATAATTGAAGTTCAAATAATGTACTAAGCTATGAAGAAAATGTATACTTGGAAAATTTAAAGAAAAGTAAACACTGTACAGTCGAAGAATTTGAAGATGATATAATCTTAATAAAGAATGCTGTTAATCTAAAAATAAATCAAAATTGTGACAACAGAAATATATCTTTAAACAAAAATGATCTGATCACTGATTATAATTGTAAAATTAGAAAAAAAAATTAAATTCCAAAATCAGAAAACAGTGGTACAAGACAAATATTTTTATTCAAGTAATAATCCTATCCAATTCCATTTAAAACCGATAAATTTTGAAACATTAAAAATAAGAGACTTTTCAAATATTAAAGAAATTCAAGAATTAAAATTTCACTGAAATATTTCTTACGGTATAAGCACTTTGGTAATCGGCATAATTTTAGTTATAATTTTTATTATTAAAATGAAAAAACGCACCAAAATTGTTAATAAAACTGAAATTATAAATAAGCCAGTGGCAAAAAATTTTGAATTGTCAAAAATAATAAATAAATATGGCCTTAAGTAATAATGTACAGAAATAAGTATATAAAATTAAATTTTAGGAGATCCAGGAGAATCTCAAATCAAGGGATGGAGGAGTTACGTCCTCATACCCTACATACATATCCTACATATATACAAACACAAACAATATAAAATATACAAATCATATTCTTCTATGCAATAGCGTTATCGCTTAGTTGTTGTTTTTGTTTTTATTATTTACTTTGTTGTTGTTTGTTTACAGAGATTACAAAACTTGTGTGTGTAAGTTCGAGTATATAGAGTTACAGTTATTTTATAATGGTTTTGTTATTGCACAGCAGCTGGTCTCAAGTTCAGTGAAGGCTCCAAATGCAAAATATGCTTAGTAGCATAATTTGCACTTCAAGGCCAACTGAATTTGAACCGTAAAGTAGAATAGAAAAAATACTTTAAGTTAGTCTTAAGGTTCATGACAATGAATAAAAAAAAGTTAGTCAACAAGCTAACTGAGCTCATAGGTTCAAAAAGTTTCCACGTGACACAGCTCGTTAAAGGAAATATACAAGAAACCAAAATTCAAATATATAGCGAGGGAAATTATAGAGTCGTTATACGAGGTGTGATAAAAAAAGAACCGTTATTGTGTGATCAAAAAATAAAGTATTTATTTATTCATCAACAACTATCTTGTCCCCTTCAAAGTAATTCCCCTCAGATATAATACACTTATGCCAGCGTTTTTTCCAATCCTCGAAACACTTCTGAAACGCTTTTTTTGGTATCGCCTACAGCTCCTGTTTCGATTTTTCTTTTATCTCCTCCATCGTAGCAAAACGCTTTCCTTTCATCGGTGTCTTCAGTTTTGGAAAGAGGAAAAAGTCAGCGGGGGCCAAGTCCGGTGAATACGGTGGTTGAGGCATGATAACGGTTTTGTTTTTGGCCAAAAACAGCTCCTGAGCTATGTCCTATTATTTTGGCGTGTGCTTTATTTCGCTGCATTGCCGTTTGACGTTTAAGTTTTGATTCTCTGTATTCTCTGTTCTCTGGTTCCTTTGTCCAATGAAATGGTTCCTGTGCCCTGTGCATTTTTTCTTAACCTCTCACTAAGTTTCATCGCATCCAAGCTGTGTATATGATGGTGGTGCAGATAAGTGACGTTTCCTAATTCTTTCTGTTTTGTTCCTCTCTTTCGGTGTCGGTTCTGTCAAATTATGAAAAGCGGTGCCGTCACAAAATTGGCCCTGTTAAATTGGAATTCGCGAAACACAAAATTTTGTTGGTCTTTAAAAATACTAATTATTTATATATTAAGTGAAAATAGTAGCAAATTGGCAAATTTTGAGGAATATGCCGCAAAAGTTGATGTAAAGAAAATGTGAATTTTAAAAATTCCAAGTGAGGAGAGTAGGTGCCAACGTTGGAACAAAGCGGTTGTTGTTTTTTTACGCCACCAATCGTACGTTTGCCAAAAACATTTTTTAAAAAGTGATTTTATAAATGCTCCAGGAAAAAACAATTCGCCTGGTGCATTAGTGCATTTGCTACCAGGTGCGGTAGCTTCCGTGTTATTAAACAATAATGCCTACACTAAAAGGAGTCAGTATCCAGCTATCCAAGGCAATCAAATATCTTGGAGTCATCCTTGATAACAAACTTCTTTGGAAAACACATGTCCAACTGAAGACATCCAAAGCACTGTCAGTTTTCTGGCAGTGTAAGGGTATTTTTGGTAAGACATGGGGTCTTTCCCATAGTAAGGTCCTATGGATCTATACAGCTATGGTAAGACCTATTATCACCTATGCATCGATGGTTTGGATGAGCAGACTCTCTCTTGTAGGGGTCAAAAAAGCTCTATCAAAACTATAACGTGCTGTGGCCATATGTTGTACCGGAGCATTTCCGACTACTCCAGGCCCGGCACTTGATGCTTTAGTGAATCTCCCGCCACTAGATGTCTTCATCCGCGGAGAGGTCGTTAAGGCCATTTGCAGAGTGAAACATAGTGGCCACTGGTATGGGATGTACTCGATATTGGATGACGGCGCAGGCACTGACATCGATTCTGCAATCCTGTCTATGCCCCCGGACTCGATGTCGTCAACCGTCATACTAGAAAAACGGTACAATATGTTGCTGCCAGAGGCTCGTTCATGGTTAGATCCCGAGAACGAGCCCGGTAAACACTGCTGCCGTATTTTCACTGATGGCTGACTGAAGAAGGTTCAGGCTCTGGTGTCTTCGTGTAATCTTGTGAATTCCCGTCGGTTCTTTGCCCTTGGTCTGCATGCGTCTGTGTTTCAGGCGGAAGTGTATGCGATACTTGAGGCGATGGACTTTGTTGTGGAAAACTGGTGGAAAGGCAAATCTATTTGTGTCTGTAGTGACAGGCAAGCTGCGCTCATGGCATTGGATAGCCCTACCACCACTTCCACGATAGTTAGGTCCTGCAAATCCAGGCTAAATTGTGTTGGAAAACATAATAGTCTAACGCTGACTTGGGTACCGGGACACGCTGGCATTGCGGGTAACGAGACCTCTGACTCTTTGGCCAGGATGAGCTCTGAGGCTGTTTTTATTGGCCCTGAGCCTGTTCTGCCACTCCCTTCTGCTGTCATCAAAGCCACTGCAAACAAGTGGGTTGTTTCGACTCACAAGCGAGCATGGCGGGCTGAGAGAGGCTGCGGATGGACGAAAATTTTGCTACCTGTTATCTCTGACCAATGGTCAAGGTTCCTTCTATCTGTAGGTAGGGGGGACTGCAGGCTGTTGGTTGGCGTGATGACGGGGCACTTTCTGTGGGCTAGGCACATGGAAAGGATTGGCATATCAGACAGTGCGCTGTGCCCAGCCTGTGGAGAAGAAGACGAGACGGCGGACCATTTCCCTTGCGTCTGCCCTGCCTTTGCTCGAATCAGGTTTCAGATATTTGGCACTGATGTGCAGAGGAGTGATCAACTTGGCTCCTTGGTACCACAAGATCTACTTCTATTTCTTCGGAGGTCGGGTAGATTTAAAGCAGACTAAAAGGGAACCTTAAGTGCAGTACAATGGATATATACTCTGTCTGAGTGCTGCGCTTACTAGATTGTTCCGAAAAAAAAAATAAAATTAAAAGATACCACTATTGTCCAATGTTGCCTGGGAATTTCAATCCAAGAGCAACATGTTTTCAATGGTGTCAACTCTATGAAAAAGCGGAAGTATAAGGGTTTTAGCTTAATTGTTGAAATTGAATTACAATGACATTTCGTATATATAGCAACCTCTGGTTTACATACTAAATCAACTACAATAAAATATGAAAGCTCTTCTCTTTCTTATCTTCTTCCGTTGTAAGTCGCTGAGTTAAACACACGCGTTTTATTTCACTGCAAGTTAAAACTTCTATTAACAACAGGTTATGGGCCCAGGACCACGTGAATAAAAAAAAAAAATAAAAAATTAATATATTTATCAGATCGTTTGTTGTAAATTTACCATGTTGGAATCGTTGTTTTGTTATAAAAAAAGGTCGTCGCGAAAGTAAAATGACTTCAGGTACAATTGCTTTTCCTTTCGACAAACTTCGTGGTCGCGAAAATTTCAACATTTGGAAGCGCCACGCGAAATTCTACCTAGTCATCAAAAGCTGTTGGAAGATTTTCACAGATGGATTTTCTTCGCCCCCAACGACAAAAGAAACGGAACTCAACGAACGTGCATTGGCAGCGATTACTCTGATGATCGAACCTGGAAAGTTTGCTCATATAGCGACAACGGAAAGTGCAAAGGACGCATGGAATGCATTAATGTCAGCGTATGCGGACACTGGCTTAACCCGCAAAGTGGAATTGCTAAAGCAATTAGTACGGCTAAGACTTGATGATTGTGAATCCATGAACGATTACATAGGAAAAATGGTTATGACATCGATAAAAGTGCAAAATGCTGGTCTTAAGATCGATGAAGAAATAACTACGTCCTTAATGTTAGCCGGTTTACCGGATGAATTTTGTTCTTTAGTAATAGCCGTAGAAAATTCAAAATCGAAATTAACAATTGACGTGGTAAAAAATATTTTATTACAAGATGCCAAATTCGATGGTGAACATTACGAAAATGCCGTTTACACAAAATCGAAGGTCAAACATACGAAATTCAAATGCTACAATTGCAAGCAAAAAGGGCATTTCAGCAATAACTGTCCAAATAAGGCAAAGGAGAAAACTGATAAAAACACAGTTCTCTTCGCCTCTCTCCTCGCCGGTGCCGATAACGCGAACAGTTGGTATGTCGATTCGGGCGCTTCGACACACATGACAAAAGACAAATCGTTTTGAGAGAACTTAAAAACTGTTCCATGTAAAGAAATTGTTGTTGCGAACAATGATACAGTTACGGTTGACAGTGCGGGAGAAGTGAGAATGCAACTAATGGCGTAAACGAAACATGGTTTTTAACGCAACTGCCATCGGGAAAGAAGCCAATTAGTTCAAAATGGGTTTTTAAAACTAAGTTCGACGCAAATGGTGATTTTGTCTGCCACAAAGCAAGGCTGTTTGTCAGAGGCTTCAGTCAGCAAGAGGGTGTTGAATATAATGAAACTTTCGCGCCTGTTGTGCGATATAGCTCTATTAGTTTTTTACTGGCTCTGGCGACAAAATATAACTTGCAAATTCATCAACTTGATGCTGTGACCGCGTTTTTAAATGGCGAACTCCAAGAAGAAATATTTATGCGCCAACCAGAAGGATTTGACGATGGATCAGGAAGAGTGTGCGCGCTTAAAAAGTCTCTATATGGGTTGAAACAACCAAGTCGCGTGTGGAATGCGAAACTCAACTCAGTTTTGATGAAATATGGATTGAAGCGCAGCGAGGCAGACCAATGCGTGTATTATCATGTTAACACAAAGAGTCGTCTTTATGTTGCAATTTATGTGGACGACGTTCTCATTTTTGGCGATAATACAAACGTGATTGAAGCGCTAAAACTTGAGCTTTCAAGAAACTTTGAAATGAAAGACATGGGAGTAGCTACCTCCATATTGGGTATCCGCATCACCCGAAATTTGAAGGAAGGCATCATTAAAATTGATCAACAACAATACATAGAGGAAATGCTTAAACGATTTGGTATGGATGACAGCAAGCCTGTGTCAAAACCAGTCGACGTTAACCAGAAACTAATTGCAGCCATGTCACTGTCTACAGAGGCAGAGAGAATCGAAATGTCTAAAGTTCCTTACATGCAGGCTGTTGGGTGCCTTTTGTTTGCCGCTCAGATCACACGTCCCGATATAAGTTTTTCCGTAAACATGCTGAGTCGTTATATTACAAACCCCGGCAAACCACATTGGACAGCTATTAAACGTGTAATGAGGTACTTGAAAGGAACATTAGCTAAAGGTCTTATCTATTCTAAAGCAGCAGCAGATATCACTGGATATTGTGACGCAGATTGGGCAAGCGATGTGGATGAGAGACGATCTACGTCGGGTTACCTGTTCACCTTTCAAGGAGCACCGATCTCGTGGTGTTCAAAACGGCAACGAACGGTCGCTCTATCATCAACAGAGGCCGAATTTATGTCAATCGTGAATGCTGTCCAAGAGCTAATTTGGATCAAGCGCATGGAGCGAGAATTGGTTGCGGAGTCATCTCATTCGATGGTACTGTTTTGCGATAATAAAAGCGCAATTCATATTTTTACTAACAATTCGTACTCTCCACGCACAAAACACATTGATCTGAAAGTCAAATTTATTCGTGAGAAACTTGATGATGGTACTCTAAAACTTTTATATGTTCCCACTGACCAAATGTTAGCTGACATTCTCACTAAAGGAGTACCTACAAACAAGTTATCGTTTCTTACTAGTAAATTTGGTTTGAAATGATTTATTGTATTATTTATGTTACTTTGTATAAAAGTCAAAATGAATTTTTTAAATGGAATTAATTTTATCATATAAAAGAAGAATGAATTTTATATTTAAAAGCTTTGTACTACATATACTCGTATATAAATTTGATTTGTTCTTTAATTAATTTTTTGTAATGAAATGTAATAACAATTCAGGGAAAGTGTTGAAATTGAATTACAATGACATTTCGTATATATGGCAACCTCTGGTTTACATACTAAATCAACTACAATAAAACAGGAAAGCTGTTCTCTTTATTATCTTCTTCCGTTGTAGGTCGCTGAGTTAAACACACGCGTTTTATTTCACTGCAAGTTAAAACTTCTATTAACAACATTAATTACTTTAAAATATATATAAATACTAGCGGACCCCGATACATTTCGTTGCAACCAACCAAAAAAAGAAAAGAAATAATCTAGATTTTTTTTATGAAATGAATGCATTGTATTGCCAAATTATGAATGTCAATCCAAAACATTTGGATACACAATATTTTCCGTTTGCCCATTTGAAGCGAGCACAAACAATTTGGAGTTCCAACTCTTGAGCAGGCCACGTATAGCTCCATGTGAAAAGCACGGTTCCTCCAAATTTAATTCGCACATTTGAAGCGTTTGTCCTTGCGCCTTATTGATGGACATGGCAAATGATGGACGCACTGGGAATTGCAAAGATTAAATTCAAATGGCATGTCTGTTGGAATCAGTTGAGCAGAATTTCACCTTTCGCTGTTCCGGTCAATATTGTGGCTTCAATTAAATTCGGCATCAAATTTTTTCTGCCAATCTTGTGCCATTGCACAGTTTTGGAGCACTTAAATTCCGCAGTAAAATAATTGATGAGCCAACCTTTAAATTCAAACAATGCGCATACCTGGTGGTTCCAATGAATTCAAAAATGCAATTGGATAATTCACTGCATCATCTGCATTCATTGCGCTATCAACAGATTTATATAATGTCACTGCACCTGGCAATTTTTCTTGAATCTGATAATTTATTGCATTGACGTGTACATTTTTGCTACATTTGGTGCCAGTATTGCGCGTTCTCTCAACCAATTGTGATTCCTGTAATTTTGAACAATATTTGGAAACACACTGTCAATCAACTCTTCTGTTGATTGGAGAATGGTACAAAAATTGTTCGGATATGTAATCAATCCATTTGTATTATCGACTCGAACTTTGCCATTTCCAATATCTAACAATTGCTTCGAGAACCGATCTGCAGATTGGTCGTTGTGCAATTGAACGCGCATATTTATGTTCAATGTCAATTTTTGCGCATGTCGCCACTGAAGAGAAGACTTTAAACATGCGTTGATCTCATCCGCCGGAGTTGATCGTGGAACCACAGGCAATATTTGACGAAAATCGCCTGACAATAATATCAATGCACCACCAAAAATTTCTTGATTCTGACGTAGATCTTGCATTGTACGGTGTAATGCTTCCAGCGATTTTTTATGCGTCATTGTACATTCATCCAATAGAATAATTGCTGCTTGTTGCAAAACTTTTGCCATCGCAGAATTTCTAGAAATATTGCACGTGGGATGTTCAATCGCCTGTTAATTTGAGAATAATTACATTTTATTTAATATCGATTAAATTTTAAATTGATCAATCAATAAATATAGGCACACCCGCACATTTATCGGCAATTTTAATGCAGAGTGCGCTGTTCGTCCACCATCCAATAGAGTAGCAGCGATTCCCGACGAAGCCAGTGCCAATGCAATTTTTCGTTGCGATCGAATGGCTGCCAAAATCAGTGATACTACAAATGTTTTTCCCGTACCACCAGGCGCATCCAAAAAATATAATCTACCGACTTCATTTTGTACAGCTTGAATGATGCTATCATAGAAATGTGTTTGTCGTTGCCATTTCTTTGCAGTCCAAGTGAAATAATGCGTTACATCTGAATACAGCAACGTTCTGGCAAATTAATCGCTTTCGCACAATTGAAAGAGTGCACTTAATGTTGTTGCTGGTGGCTGTGCTGCTCTCTGCTGTACATTTGCATCGGTAAAATACACACGCTGGCCATTTTCAAGATGAAGAGCCAAATGAACAACAGCAGGATATCGCTCATGAATTGGAAATGAATAAATTCTCCAAAGAGCTTCATTAGTGCTAATGTAGCGCCCCATTTGATATTGAGCGATTTCATCATTGCTATTGTCACCAGCTACTCCAAAAACAGCCATATTCACATATTTGCAAATGTATTTAATCGACTTCACAGAATTACAATACTAAACATTTATTTGAGCCTGAAATACTTTTGACAATAGTGGAGAATAAGGTACAATCCAACTTCAATGTCTTGATTGCGTATTTAATTGTTGTTGTATGGCCATTATCCTCCGGTGACCGACGTCGGTACAACGGGTATCCGTCGTCACCTGTAATTGTATCCGAAGGACATTTTCCATCGATCATGCATGGCAAATTCATATTTATTTGACCGCAAGGGCCATGGATCATATTTTTCGTGACAACTTCAAATAATTCTGGATCGCTGATTTCATCTGGAATTTCAGCTGATATAATGTTATCAATTTGATCGGGAGTTATTTTACGAACCAGCCATATCAAGATGTGCGCGTGCGGCAGCCCTCTGTTTTGCCATTCAATGAAATACATCCAGCAACGCACCTCTCCAGAAATTGATAATCAAATCCATCAGTGCTTCTACTTTCTGTCGAAATACACGTGCTTTATATCAGCCCACTGTGGGTTGCATGTGAATGTTATGAATAGGTCGGGACGACCATATTTGCGAACGTATGACATTGCATCTTGCGTATATTCGTGCATGTGGCGCGGACTGCCAACATATGTCGATGGTAATATTGATAAACGTCCGATATCATTAACATTGGCATCATTCACTATTGCATCTCGCAAGTGTATGTATTCTTCCGATTGCAATTTGGGTGATTGAATCGAAGGTAATTAAGGCGTTCTTATTCAATTTTTTTCATACATGTCAACAGCGGATTGGTGGAGAAATTTGCTACATCGCATAATAAAGTTGTCTTCGTGTGGGCGAATCATGAATCTATACGAATAATAATTCATTCCACTAACTTTTTTTTCTACGTCACGACCTATGATGAATACATTATCAGAAAATTCAAATCATGTCTTCTTGTTTTGAAATAAGTACATATTAAATTGCATTCATATATATTTTACCGGTTCGTGGATCTATCATTCGTATATTGATATGACAGCCGTCGTCACCTTTCCAGTGCAATAATGGATATTGTAATGCATCATAGCTGCGGTGATGCTCTGAAACACGCCGTAATTCATCATTTCTTCGATGTAGCACAATATCGCGAGATTGAATCTGGTCTCCAACAATTACAATGGCGACTTCATCAATTGTTGGGCATTAAATCGTCTCGCATGCCAAAGGACGTTTTTTCAGCCCTGATAACGATTCTGTGATCATCAGATGGCATACGATCGAGAGCGGTTTTAAACAATCGAATTAATTCATTGTGCAGATGTAAGAATGTTTGCAGTTCAGAAACAATTTGTCACCTTGCACGCGCAGTAATTGTACAAAGCCGATCCAATTTGCATCTGCGATAAAATAGATTTGCAAAAATTGATGATCAGCATCAGGATATGGCAATAAGGGACCACCTCGATGATAAATCTGACCTTGAATCTGTAATATTTGTGAAATGTAATTAGATGGTGGGTCAGAATTCTTGAACACATCAAAAAAATTGCTGCTCAGATCGCATTTTTCATATGATATTCCGCATGAAGTAATAACCTTAAACGTCGGCATTAAATTGTCGCTTACAATTTTGATCGCACCAAAAGAAGTCATTTGAAATGCCGCATTGTATTCTTGATTGTGAGACAAAAAATGCTTAGATGTTTGCGACGTTCCAAAAAGGAATGAATGAAGTGGATCGGGGGGAGATTCAAATGCTGGCAGTCTCACTTTGCCATTAGCACAACACATGCCAGGCGTTTCACCTTGAAATTTGGCTGCATCACATTGTGGACATCTCACCGGCATTCCACCAATATTGGCATGTTCACTATAATCATTTTCGCTATTGTAAGCGAAAGCAGCATATTCCATCTCTTACACAGCACGACGTGAAAGCCGTGTCGTTTGTCTCGATGCTGGATTTAATGGATTTGGATCTGCCGATCTATGACGACGTGCGTTTCGTAATTGTTATACTTGATTTTGTTGTGAGTGTTCCTCTACACTTTGCGCTCTCCTTTGATTAAATCTATAGGTAGAATCACGCGTACGTCGACCTATAGTTGATCGTCTTGTTGGTGGCATTTTTTTCTAAATCAATGAAAATAATTCAATATGAATTAAGGATTGTTTATTTAATTATAATTCAAAAGAGGTTGTTGTTGTGTGAGTGCTGTTATGCGTTGCTTTCAATTAAACTTTCCGAAAAAAGTAAAACAAATTTGTTTTGTTTATTTTGAAAATATGTAAAAAACATGGTTTTTATTTAGTAAATATGGTGTGTCTGAATGATTAATTGAAATGATTAAATTTTAATAGCTTAAGATCATTCGAAATATTTATTTGGTTTCACGTATTCATTTATTTATTTGTTGTAAAAGAATGAAGAAATAGTGTTTTCCAAAATTCAATGATTTTCCATTTTTTTCCATAATTTCATCGTATTGCATCATCCATTATTGAAATGGGATGAAAATACGAACGATTTCGATATTGAGTACACGCTAAATGGATGATGCTATATGATGAAATTATGGAAAAAAATCACATTTCACTATGTTTTCTTGAATCCAAACACATTTTTTGCACTGAACACACTTAAAATCACTTTTTAAATTATTAATACTTACCATTATTTATGAAACTAAAAAAAAAAAATCACTTGTAATAAAATTCCAATTGGAAAGCAGCTAATGTATGATGGGCTGTATGAGAATCCAAGAGTGAAAGAAAGTGATTGGCAAACATGTGCATTTTGACAGGTTCATCTGTTTAACATTTGTATGCTGTCAAACAGATTAATGTATGTATGAGTTTGTGTATTAGGTTGGATCGATTTTTTTCGTTAGGTCGGACCGAAATTTAAACCTTTTTTTCAAATGTTAAATTTTTTCTTATATCGAGAATGGATGGACCGATTTTGGATTTCACAACAACTAACCATCATCACTCCTCCCTGCACCTTCCTTAAACATTTTATGGCAATCGATCGAGCCGTTCTCGAGTTCAAAATGTACACTTCTTTTAATATAAATATATATATATATATATATATATATATATATATATATATATATATATATATATATATATATATATATATATATATATATATATATATATATATATATATATATATATATATATATATATATATATATATATATATATATATATATATATATATATATATATATATATATATATATATATATATATATATATATATATATATATATATATATATATATATATATATATATATATATATATATATATATATATATATATATATATATATATAAGAAGTGTACATTTTGAACTCGAGAACGGCTCGACCGATTGCCATAAAATGTTTAATATAGGTGCAGGGAGGAGTGATGATGGTTAGTTGATGTGAAACCCAAAATCGGTCCATCCATTCTCGAGATAACAAAAAATTTAACATTTGAAAAAAAAAATTTAAATTTCGGTATATATATATATATATATATATATATATATATATATATAAATATATATATATATATATATATATATATATAAATATATATTTATATATATATATATATATATATATATATATATATATATATATATATATATTTATATATATATATATATATATATATATATATATATATATTTATATATATATATATATATATATATATATATATATATATATATATATATATATGTATATATATATATATATATATATATATATATATATATATATATATATATATATATATATATAAAGTGGGAAAGGTGACCCAATAATATAAAAAAAATGAGTTTCTCAGTAATCAAAGATTATTTTGTTGATTATTTACAAATTCTTACTTAGCATAATTTACAATAAAATATAACCTGTACTTAAAGAAACGACATTTAATGTTAACAAATTATGGTATCGATTCCTAACTATAAACTGTTTTAGCAATTTCTTGTTTGACAATCAATTACACATGTTATGAAGCTAGGTAGTATCGTTTTAAGTGTAGTCCTTTATATTGACGTTTAGCAGACTCACAGGGTGATCAATTCCATTAAAGGAAATACATTTTCTTTACATCTGACACAACCCACAACTCCCAAGCTAGTCCAATTAAAAATTCGTAATTAAAATTCTTTTTATCTATATTATACAAAAATATTGATTCCTTATCTAAGATAAAAATTTTGCAGTTAAAGTTACTAAACCTGTTGCTTTTTCCATTCTGTTTTCTTTTAGTTCTAACATTATTGAATTGATCAGTGAGACATTTGAGCCTGAATCATAATTTCCAAACACCTCAAACATTTTTGGTTTTCATTTTGTAGTTCTTTTCAATTGTAAAGCAAGAGAGTTCTGATGTGTTTTTCGGTTGCTCCTCAATTATATGGTGATTTACAGTGAAATACTTTATTGTTTTGATTTTTAACCCCAGCGAAATAGACGCATAATACTGGTTGTTTAATAAAAGTCAGTGAGTGAAATTGGCTAAAGGAGTTTGTGCGATTATCAGCTTTTAAACTTAAAATTTGAATTTGTGTAACCTTCTAATAAAGAAGCGGAACTGTAGCGGTCAATGGATGAGCATATTACGCTCTCCCACTGATCCGGTGCGCTCTCCTGTTCAGCGCATGCGCTTCCAAAGTGTGCCTGTACTAGCACCAACACCTGATCTGCCTCAGTCGCTTTCCCAGCAGCGTCCGGTAATCGCGCAACTGAGTGAGTACAGTATGTTACCTTCTCTCCCCAATGCAAGGTTATAAAAAACCTCGACACTGATAAAAAATGCTACTACACCTATCAGCTTAAAAGTACCAAAGGCCTTACTATTGTCATAAAGGGACCTGAATCTGATATTCCCCCCCGCTGAGCTCAAAGAAGCACTACATGAATCAGGGTTCGCTGCCCGCTCTACTATAAATATAATAAATCGTAAAAGAATCCCTCAGCCATTGTTTCGCGTACAATTGGAGCCTGAAACCCAAAAGCTTAAAAAAGGAGAAGTCCATGGTATTTATAATCTCCGCTATCTTACAGTGATGGAGCCACTCAAACGAAACGGCCCGGTTCAATCTTCTAATTGCTAAAGGCACACAAGGTCCTACTGCACTCTTCGTAGTGTATGTGCTGCCTGTGGTGATTTACACCCCACATCAGAATGTACGAAGACTTAAACTGATAGAGCTACTAGAAAGTGCAGTAATTGTGGTGGTAACCATACTGCCAACTACAGAGGTTACCCTGTTTACCAGGAAATTAAGAACAATGACCCTCAGTTAAAGAATAAGCGGACTCAGCCTAGTCCAAATATTCCGACCATTGCACAACCACAGAAGTCAGACCCATACCCCGACACAGGGACGACGTATGCAGGGGTACTTAAGTTAGGGAAGGATCAGCAGTCCCGGACTGGTTCAAATCTGCAAAATTTTGAAGGAATAATAGAAACGCTCACACAATGTATGACGCAGTTCATGACCTCCATACAAACAATATTTCAAGAAATGATGAGAAACCAAAACCAGCTCCTGCAGCTCTGCTACCTCCGAAATGAACGTACTTAAGATCTGTCAATGGAATGCAAACGGTGTAAGCCATCACAAGTTAGAAATCAATAAATTTTTACTTACCAATGAAATCGACATACTTCTTATATCTAAACCCATCTAACCGAAAAATACAATTTTTACATACCGGGATATAAATTCTATGATACAAAGCATCTCGCTGGTAAAGCCCATGGTGGCACTGGAATCGTAATCAAACAAAGAATAAAACACTTCGCTATGGAAGAATACAACAAGGAGTACCTACAAGCAACATCAATTTGTCTGGACGGATGGGAGGATAACTTAACAATATCCGCTGTGTACTGCCCACCTAGATTTAAAATAACAAGTAACCAGTTCTCAGATTTCTTCTCCACACTTGGAACAAGTTTTCTAGCTGCCGGTGACTGCAATGCCAAACACACTCACTGGAGCTCACGGCTAACAACACCAAAAGGAAAACAATTATATAACTTCATGCTCTCTGACACCAAGATTGATATTATCTCTTCAAGACAACCAACGTACTGGGCGACAGACCCACGCAAGATCCCTGACCTTATTGATTTTGGAGTTGGTAAAAACTAAAACGAGAGCAACTCAAAGTAGAACACGTTAACATCAAAAAGTTACGCCCTACCTAAGATTTCACACCCATTAAAACTAACTGGCTGAAATACAGAAAATACACCAGTAGTCATTTCAGCCCAAACCCACGTCTCAAAACTAATGAGGACATTGAAACATTTTTGGAAGAAATTACCTCGAAACTAGGATTAGCTGTGCTCCACTCTGCGCACAATTAATTATTATAAAAAAAGTTACATGCCCAGCAAGCAACTCTAATATAGAATTGATACAAAGAGCACAGTCCAAAATTCTAAGAACCATTACTGGCGCACCTTGGTTAATAAAGAATACCAACATTCACAACGATCTGAATATTCCGCTCGTAAAAAAGGAAATCAAAAAATTAAAGAGCATCCAAATCATCTAGCTAGAATACTAGCATGTAATAGGGTTCCAAGTCGCCTAAAACGTACGAAATCACCAGCACAACTAACATCGACACCTTAATCATGTACAAACACTAATATAACATTTATTACAGTAACTAACATATAACATTGTGATTACTAAAAAGCACTAAGCATTGGCATCGCGTATTATTATTAATTATTTAGTTTGTAAGATATGCTTACTTATTGTTAGTCTAACCTTAGAAGATACAATAAATAAATATATGCAGGAAAGAAATAATTTTGTAGTTCGCATTCCAATTCCGAGTTGCTGACGAGGTTAATTTGGTTTTCTTGTCTTCTTTATTTTCTGTTTTGAACCAGCAGGAAGCTTCTGGGTGATAGCGGACTTTCTTCAGTTTCTCACAAATGTTTCATATTTGTTTTGTTTTGCTTCCACTTTTTCTTTATATTCTGAGCTTAATTTTTCATTTCTCTTTTTTATGAAGTGTTCATATTTATTGATTTCATTGAACAAATTAATGTAGATTTTATTGAATCCCTGTCAATTTAATCGATTATATGATCTGGAGCCTTCGTGAAGAGCAGTCACCTTGTCGGGGTACGAAGGCTTAAGGGATTGCAATGACGCAATGGGTTAGGATGGCGGAGTTTCGGCTCTAATGGGACTAATGAGACCTAGCCGGACTGACTACTGCGGAGTAATCCAACTAAGAACTGTCTCCCTCCTAATCCAGGGTGTTCTTGGGATCGTGCCCATTGGATGTTGTTTTGCAGCCAGGAGGTTAATTAGGCTGTATCCTAACGGAGCTCCCCTTCCTGACACCAGGCCGCCTCAGGTAGTAACGGTGGCCTTGCTGTGGTACGGGGCGCTGCCACAGTTGACCAACCCATTCCCCTTTCAAATTTTTGGCTGCCTTAGCTTGATTAATCGAGCGGGTGGCCGTAAGAACCAGATGAATAATTTAAAAATAAAAAACTGACGTGCGGTCTCTAAACGCTATTTCGGATGGGAATCCAAAATCCTCTGCACACTCTGTGGCGGCTATTGTAGCTAAGGACGACGAGCCTGGCACAAGCAAAGCCACGTGCTGCGATAGTGTTGCTAAACAAGGAAACAAAAGGTTCTACAAGGTAAAAGGGGGTGCTCTCCAGACGGTGGAACGCTTGTCGCGGATCCCAGAGAAGGAGAGGACGGTGAAGCAGAAGGCTTCCCTCGAGTGGGCGACGAAAGTCGTGAAGGAGTCTCAAGCTCCAACACAACAGACTACAAAACGTCAACGGTCCCTAGAAGAGACCACCCACCCGGACCCAAAGAAGTTTAAAAAGCGCGGTACTGTCACCACGAAGTCCTTCAGCGAAGTGCTGAAAGGACTACAGGTCATGGCGGTCATAGATCGTAATGACCCGGATGGCAGTATCGCTCCTGAGTGCTGGAAAAAGGTAGAAATAAGCCTTTCAAGGCTCTACCTCCAGCTTTTGAAGGAATTCCCAGGTGGTTTTCCCTCTTTTCGCGACAGCGGATGGCATCAGGGCCACGTGAAGCTGATTGCCTGCGCGGATCAAAGGTCAGTCGTCCTTTATAAGATTGCGATCTCCAGGATAGGGGAAGCATGGCCAGGCGCAAGGCTCGAAGTCGTACCTAGGGAGTTGATCCCTAGTAGACCTAGAGCGCGCGCGTGGATCCCAGCCGAACCGTCTGACCCTGAGACTATCCTGGAGATTTTTAGGTTGAGCAACCAGCAGCTCCCGACTAATAATTGGAAGGTTACTAAGGTAGAGGAACCAAGAGGGGATTACCGGTCAATAACCCTTGTGGTGAACGCCGAATCTCTGGCTACTCTATCGAAATCTAATTGGGTCGTGGGCTATGGCTTCTCATCCACAAGCCTTAAGGTCTACAAAAAGGACGAGCAACCGTCTTACACGGATCAAGCGGTATTGAATCCCTCAGGGGTAACTGCTGATCCTGCTGCTGCTGAGGACTCCGCCATGCACCCGAAATGCAGTGACTGTATGTCAACTGTGGGGGTTTGGAGAGTCTCCTAGGGACAACCACACTCAGTGAGGAGGAAGTCCTCTGGAGTGAGACTCGGAGTCTGAGGCTCATGTCACGGTGGTGGAGGTGACCAGCGCTACAAGTAGCAGAGATGCTACGAATAGTGCAGATTAACCTCCATCACTCGAAGGCGGCGTCTGCCAGCCTTCAGCTCCGTCTTGCAAAAGGCGGAGTAGACGTTGTCCTGATCCAGGAACCCTGGACACACGGGGACTTGGTCTGTGGTCTCAGGACTGAAAATTATAGCTTGCTGTATACCGTAAGTGAAGGAAGACCTAGGACTTGTATCCTCATTAGGAATAATGTTAGCTCATTTATTCTCCCCAATTACAGCAACAAGGATTTAACGGCCATCTGCCTGGAAACTGTCAAGGGACGGTACTGGTTGGTCTCGGCCTATATGGCGCATGACCATGAGATCCTAACAGAAGCTTGTTGTGGATGCAAAGGGTCAATGGCCGGCTGTTATTATTGGATGCGATGCCAATGCGCACCATGATATCTGGGGAAGCATGGATGTCAATGAACGAGGTGAGTCATTATATGAATATATTGTAACGACTAACCTTTCTGTATGCAATAAGGGGTCAGAACCCACTTTTATTACTGCTAATAGGCAAGAAGTCCTAGACTTAACCCTTGCCTCCGAATCAATTTTTGATCGGATCTCAAATTGGAGAGTTCTAGAGGAACATTCCTTTTCGGATCATAGGTTAATTCAGTTTGATCTTCTAGATAGTCTACCTAGCCGTAAGGCTTTTAGAAATGTCAGGAAAGTAAACTGGGACCTCTACAAGGTGACTGTAGCTAGACTACTACCTCAGAACCCCACAAGCACAAGCACGTGTGACGAAATTGATAGGTCTGTGGAGGTTCTAACGGTTGCTCTTAATAAGGCTCTATTGGTCTCTTGCCCCCTCAGTAGACCCAGGGGGAAACAAAAACCCACATGATGGGGGGAGGAAATTAGGGGACTCAGACAAAACTGTAGGAGACTTTTCAACAGCGCAAAGAAGTCTAGAGATAGTGCAGACTGGGCTTTATATAAGGCAGCACTCAGAGCCTTCAAAAGTAAGCTTAGGAAAGCACAGAGAGAATCGTGGAGGAACTTTTCCGGTGACGGAGAAGATATCTCTGAGACGTCCAGGTTGAGGAAGATCCTATCAACTGCTCCAATGGTACATGGTTACCTGAGGAGGGAGGATGGATCCTGGACTTCTAATAGTAATGAGACTCTAGAGCTTCTTCTGGAGACTCACTTCCCTGGTTGCTCGAGTACCATTCCGCGGAGAACGAATCCCAGCGGGAATGTAGTTGAAGTCAACTCAGACATAGTCACGAAGCCAAAATTGCAATGGGCTATCCATAGCTTCAAACCATTTACAGCATCTGGCCCAGATGGTGTAGCTCCAATTGAAATTCAGCAGTCAGAGAATCTTATAATAGAGTGGCTGTTAAAGATCTATAATAGTGGTCTTGAATTAGCGTATATTCCAGACTCATGGAAGCATGTGAGGGTAATTTTTATACCCAAGGCCGGCAAAAGCTCGCACACAGCTCCAGGGGACTTAAGACCCATTAGTCTGTCCTCCTTCTGTCTAAAAATCCTGGAAAGGTTGTTAGATATTCATCTGAGGCTCACTATAGACAGACAGAAGCTGTCAGTCTCTCAGCATGCCTACGTTAAGGGTAAATCGGTGGAGACCGCTTTACACTCCTTAGTCTCTAGGATTGAGTGCTCCCTGCACAACAAGGAGTTCTCCCTAGTGGCTTTCCTGGACATTGAGGGAGCTTTTAACAATATCAAATCAGACGCAATAGTCGGTGCGATGCGAGACTTGGAGGTGGAACTCGCCATTAGCAGGTGGATTGAAAACATGCTTAGTAGCAGGATAATCAATTCACAGCTGGGGGCGGCGTCGGCCAAGAAGTCCGTGTGCAGAGGCACACCTCAAGGTGGAGTTCTTTTACCCCTACTCTGGAATCTTGCGGTAAATCAGCTGCTTGTTCGACTGGAGAGGGAAGGGTGCAAGGTGGTTGCGTATGCGGATGATGTTGCTATTAGTATCTCGGGTAAATATATATCTACTTTGAGGGACTTGATGCAAAACATGCTGAACATTGTCTCTAAATGGACTACTGACTGTGGGTTGGGGGCTAATCCGACCAAGACTAAGCTGGTACTCTTCACTAGGAAGTATAAAATTCCTCAATTTATTGCTCCAAAACTAATGGGTGTAGATATTGACCTTGTCGAGGAGGCTAAATATCTGGGCGTGATCCTAGATAGGAAGCTGAATTGGAAGGCCAATATACGCGAGCGCATTAGGAAGGCTCAGGTAGCTCTGTACTCTTGCAAAAGAGTCATAGGCAAAAAATGGGGGTTACAGCCTAAGGTAGCCTATTGGATATATACAGCTGTGGTACGACCAGTCCTTTTCTATGGGGTGCTTGCTTGGTGGACAGCCCTAAGTAAGTCCACATACAATAGGCTGATAACAAAGGTACAAAGAACGGCAGAGTTATTCATAAGTAGTGCCATTAGAACGACTCCAACGGCAGCATTGGATATTATGCTCAATCTGGTGCCTGTTAGGCTTTTTGGCGAAAAAATGGCTGCAAACTCAGCTATCAGACTAAAAGCTACGCATCAATGGGATGCCAGGAATATAGGCCATACGTCCATTTTAAGACATTTTGAGGGTATTCCTGACTCTTTCGACTACATCACACCAATGTACGCCTTCAATGGTATGTGCAAGATCTCCATTCCCTCCAGGGACGAATGGAAGGATGGCATCCCTACTCATATAGAAGGGGTTCACATCTACACAGATGGATCCAAACTACAGAGTAGGGTGGGAGGTGGTGTATTCTCAGAAGATTTGGATATTAACATGTCCTTTAGGATGCCCGACCACTGCAGTGGTTTTCAGGCAGAGGTCGCGGCTATAGAGGCAGCACTGTCTTGGCTAAGGAAGAAGAAGATATCTGGACTTGATATTTGCATTCTGTCCGACAGCCAAGCTGCTTTGCGCTCCCTGGATTCGGTTATTATCACCTCAAAAGCCGTCAAGAGCTGCCGCAAATCTTTAGACGAGATAGCTAAGCAGACCCGTCTGCATCTGTGCTGGGTTCCCGGTCACAGAGATATTCCAGGGAACTGCAAGGCGGATGAACTTGCCTGTGAGGGTACTACCATACCGATGGAACCAGATAGGTCGCAATTCGGTATTCCTATTGCCACATGTAAGCTCTTAGTAAATACAATATCCTTAGGAACAGCGGGCAGGCGCTGGTCTGAACTTTCAGGATGTAAAATAGTTAGACAAACCTGGCCAGAGATAAATGTCAAGCGCTCTAAGGACCTACTGGCTCTAAATAGACAAAGAATAGGTCCCGTGATTAGCGTCTTAACGGGACACTGGACTCTAGGCACACACGGGTGTAGGCTGGGGATCGCCTCTAATGACTTCTGCAGGAGTTGCATGGACGAGGAGGAGGAAGAGTCTACTGCTCACCTGTTGTGCACGTGTCCAGCTTTGTCCAGAAGGAGGCGCACTTTCCTAGGCGACTACTTTTTGGACTCCTTGGGAGATATCTCAAAAAAAAAGATTAGCTCCATCAACAGCTTCATTAGAAGCTCCAAATGGCTGGACCTTTGAAAGGGATGGGACCTGCTGTCCCATGCGGTATCACAAAGGGTCAATGTTGGCCTAAGTGCGCCCTTTTCGGGTGGCCGCTTTACCTACCTACCTACCTACCATGATCTGGTAGGCCCATTACTATAAGGTTTATCATTATTTCGTCGTCAATTGACTAGTTGACTTCTAGTAGTAGTCTTTCTTTTTTTGTTGCATATTCTAGCATTGAACCAACTCGAAATTTGAACGGAAAATCATATTTCACTTTGGACCAACCTTTGTTTCCATATGTTTCACAAAATGCTTTTTTCCAAAGTATCCAAGTTTATCTTACAGTGAGTTTAATTAACATACTGTCATACCACCTACATTGTTGTTAAGTAAGTGTTTTAAAGTTTTGACCGTCTTCTCATCTTGTAGAATCTCAAACCTTTCACATTCTTGCTCATATTCTTCAATCCATTGGTCAGCAATAAATGTTTTGTGAGAGAACTTTTCCATCAAGAAGTTTTCAGCTAGTTTCCCAAAATTTTGAGGTTTTGGTGCATTATTTTCTGTACCATTGGGTGCAGGTGCAGGCTTTTTTTCTCAATAGTCTCCTTTCGTTATTTATTTCTGCTTGCAATATCACAGCGGACTCCTTCGCTGTTTTACCTGTTGCCAGTTTGGCAGTATCATCTGCAAACGTTGCAGTGACTGCATTATTTAAAGTTGGTAGGTCACTAGTGAAAATTAGGTATAGCAGAGGGCCGAGCACAGTTCCTTGCGGGACCCCTGCTTTGATTTCATGTAGTTTCGAAAAGGTGGTATTATTAAGTTTTATTTTATTACTCAAGTACGACTTAAGGATTTAAAAGTATTCGTATGGTAGGAGCATTCCGATTTTGTATAGAAGGCCAGCGTGCCATACTTTATCAAATATTTGCGATACATCTAAAGAAATCACAGAGCATACTTTATTTTCTTCCAACTCTTTTTCACCTTCATTTGTAATCCGACTTGGTCAATTGTTGAGTGGTTTATCCTGAACCCGAGCTGGTGTTTAGGAATAATCCCATTTTTTCAATTATAGGCATTAAACTTTTAACTAGCAGTTTTTCAAAAACTTTTGAGATCATTGGCAGCAGAGATATTGGTCGGTATGAGGCTACATTTCTTGTCGGTTTGCCCAATTTGAGGATCATTATAATTTCTGATACTTTCCATATATAAGGGATGTATTTAAATCTAAATACAGCGTTTATTATTTGCATAGTCTTGAGAGCACATTTCTCTAGATATTGATCATTAAATTGTATATTTTCACATTCATCTAAATAGTTTTTCTCATTTCATCACTCAGTGGGATCCATAAGTTTTGTTCTTGGTGTCTTTTTTTTAGTGAACTCTTGACTTTTGCAAATTTGTTTGAATTAATAATGCAAGTATGTTTACTCACAGGTTTTGATTCATCGGGGACATAAAAAATGCAAAATGCTGAAGGTTATACAAATTAACATTCAGCATTCCAAAACTGCCTCGGCAGCCCTTATCCTCCACCTGGCTAAGAAAGGAGGGGTCCGAGTCCAAGAACCATGGATCCACAATGACGAGGTTCGCGGACTTAGTATTAAAGGATTTCGTACGATATTCGTAAAAGGTCAAGATAAATCTAGATCTTGTATAATCATTAAGAATAGCATTAAGGCCATTTTACTTCCTATGTACAGCGATAGGGAGAGCGTTGCCATGGCCATTGAAATCAACACCATGGCTATTTGGCTTGTTTCCTGTTACATGGCGCAAGACTACGGCGACACACCACCACAGGACTCACTTAAGGATCTGGACTAGGATGCGGCACTCAAGAGGATTCCGGTTATAATAGGTACGGATGCAAACGCCCATCATTAAATATGGGGCAGCTCTGATACCAACAAACTGGGTGAGTATCTTTGATTTAATATTCGTTAATAATCTCGAAACTGCTAATCGAGGGTATGAACTGACCTTCCTGACTCCTAACAGGCAGGAAGTTTTCGACATCACCCAAATCGGTGAGCAATTCTCGACCCTCGTACCAACTAGTTCGTCTCTCAGAAATGTTCCTTTTCGGATCATTACATGATGGGGAAGCATGCGGGTAGACTGGGTTTCCCCTTTAACGACTTTTGCCATGGGTGTGGTGCTGAGGAAGAAGAAGAAACAGTGTCACACTTGAGTCAGTGTCCGCCCTTAGTCAGACGAAGAATGCACATTTTCGAGGCTTCTTTGTTAATTAGCCTGACAGAGCTCGCAACCTGCAAGATTGGGGACGTGGCCAAATTTATAAAACTGTCAGGTTGGTTCAACAATTTTTGATCGGGGTAGACGTGCTGCCTCAGGTGCTGCACAGGCGCTCACCATCTAAGCAGTAACTATACTCTGCTTGGGTGGTCAGTGCGTGTGCAGCGCCACATCCGTGGTATCACAATGTGCCATTGCTTGTGCCTAAGTATGCTTTTTGCTGCCACTCCAGCCTAAACCTAAACTCTTCTAAAATTTGTATAGCTGCACCCGTTATTTTTGTGCTTATAATTAAAATGGCCTAAAAATAAAGTCGAGTGTCTTTGTAAATTCTGTCCATGTACAGGGCGAGTCTCCGCCATGATGAGAACTTGTTTTGTCTCCATTACAGTATCAAGGCTTGACGGCACTGTGGTAACAATGATATAAGTTTCGATATTTGGTTTAAATTCCAATTGAGGTCTTGCTTGTCAGTTCTTCTATTTTTTATCATATGCCTCAAATTTTGCTTTAAAAGAGTTTCCTTAGCTGATTGGAATTCAGGTGCTTGAGACATATCATCGAGGGTCTCAATTGAGGTTTTGCAAATGATATTAGATTTTCCGTCTGGAGACCACAAAATAGTGAATTTGAATCGCAGCTTGTCTATTTTGTTGTTTTATAACCAAAAATGTTTTATAAAGTAATTTCTTGATTGGGAAAGGTGATCAAATAATTTGAAAAATCGGAGTTTCTCTGTAATCAAATATTATTTTGTTTATTATTTACAACTTTTTTCTTAACATAATCTACAATAAAATATCACCTGTAATAAATTACGAGTATGGTATCGATTCCTAACTATAAACTGTTTTAGCAATTCTTTGTTTGACAATCAATTACACATGTTATGAAGCTAGGTAGTATCGTTTTAAGTGTGGTCCATCATATTGACGTTTAGCAGACTCACAGGGTGATCAATTAAATTAAAGGAAATAAATTTTCTTCACATATATATCTGAAATATTCGGAGAAATTAGAGAAATATAAAAATTAATAAATAAATACTTTTGGCGAAAAACCGGCCACGTTGATGGGATTTATCTCTTCATTCATGCTCCAATGGCAGTACGGCCAGCTTATGTATAGGCCTTCTAAAATTTCCGGCACTAGTTTTGATGCTCGCAACACGAACCTTGCCGTCTCCTGCGGTTACGGCCACCACTCTGCCGAGTATCCATTGCTATGGAGGGATTTGGTCTGCGTGCATCACGAGCAGCTGATCCACTGCGAGATAGGGTTACTCGATCAACCATTTGTTGCGGGACTGCAGACTGAGTACGAGCTCTTTCGACCAAGACTGCCAGGATCTGAGTTTGAGCTCGCATAAGAGTCGCCACCTTTTAAATACGCCAGCTTGCTGTCTGATACGGTGAGCACGGATCCGGGCGGCAGCATGCGTATCCCCGATTAGCAGATGTGCTGGGGTCAGGGCTTCGACATCGTTGGGATGTTAGCTCAACAGTGCAATTGGTCGAGAGTTCAATACTGCCGCGACTTTGACGAGCACCGTGAGTAGACCGCTGCCCATTGTTCGCAACAAGAGGTGCTTGGCAGACTTGTAAGCTGCAATAATACAGTCGGCCGAAATGCGGTGTCTTGGGAGGTATGAACACAATTTCGGTTTCCTCTTCTGCGGCGTATAAGACCTTTTCTCGAACACCTCTTGCAGTTCTCGTACCTTCCGATTCGCTCCTACGAAGTTCGTCGCGTCGTCGCAGTACCCACGGCCCACGGTGCCCGGCGAATTTTTTAAAAGAGAGAATGAAAAGTCAGAAGATAGATCTGTAATAAGTTCTAAATTGACGTGAAACAAACAAATACTGCAATATACATTTTAACTGTCGGTTGACTGCGAATATTAAGTGTGGTGTATACGGGACCATAGAAATCTACTCCATTAATTAAAAAATCACGTAGTTCCCTCAAATGATCAGAAGGTAAGCTCCCCATTATCTGAGTGTGGAGTTTAGGTTTATAACGAAAACAATGCATGCATGTTCCTATGGTTCTACTACAGACTTCTTGAACATTTACTAGTCAGATTTTCTGACGGAGAAGAGATACCAATGCTTTTGGACCAGCATGACAATTAGTTATGTGTAAATACCGTAGATATATTTCGTCGAAGTGTGATTTTTTAGGCATCCATAGTGGAACTTGGAGCCGTATAAGATAGGTGCATTAAGAAGGCGACCACCGACACGAAGTAGATTATAATGGCGGTAAGACTTGGGATTTATTTAATTTATGAATTTCTTTAGAGAATTAATTTCTCTGAATAATCTCAATAATTTTCAGGAAGGCATAATCTATTTCCTTTACAGTCGGATTAAGTGAGATAGTTTCGTCAATCTTTCTCGATCTTTTGCAAAAACGGAATATGGAAACGAAGCTCCTCATTAATCTTGTATAAGAAGACTGGCTAGAAATTAATTTTAAGAGTTTTCCTCGGCTTTTCTTCTTTTTCTTTTGTAAAGTTTCTTGGTCTGGGGACAAGTCGAAATTATGATTTGTAGGCCAAGTGCATGAGTCTTGAATCATATATGATGACCCGTTATACTATATGGAGTCGTTTAATTCATTCACATTACATCCTCTGGAGACTATGGCTGCAGAATTTTGCTTTGGCGGTACATGTCGCCAAAAGGTTCGTTCAACCACTGCTGTATTTCTGATATTCTATTTGCGACTAATATTGTCAGAGTAGATGGATGAGTTTTTATCCAATGTAATGTAATTTCTGAATATGTCCAGAAATATACATTTTCGACTCCACAATTTAACAACGGCTGTACTCGCACTTTAGCTGGCAAAAGCACTGCACAGGGCTCAAGTTTTGGCAAAGATTTAGCGGAGCAACTTTCGATTTTGCTTAATTTGGCTGGTAATGTTCTAAATAAATACCAGGTGAATATAGATGCAACTTCCGTGAGCTATTTTGAATTTGGATGCGTGTGTGCATAGCGTGGGATAGCTATAGAGTGTAATTGTGTAAAATTATTTTTGAGGTTTTTCCAACTGGTATGGGGATGCATAGGGACTGATTCATCCCATTTGAAGCCAGAGCTCTTGCAATAAGATTTTATTTTGGTGATAATTGGACATAAATGTCCGGGACGATCGAAAGGGGGAGATGAAGCTGACAGTATGTTTCGTTTTGTGGCTCGCAAATCCTGGACATTTTCTTCCAAATGAAACTTTAAAGTATCATTGTTCGTTACCCAATGTATCCCTAGTGCCTTTGGGGAGTCGGAGTCATTAAATTGCAACGATTTCTCAATTTTTTTTCGGGGCTATCGTAAGATATGTGGTTTGATAACCATTTCACCAGGTGGTATCCTGCCGAATCGAGAATATGAGTGACTTGCTTTCGAATTATTTTGAGATCTCCAAAATTGCCAGCTCCAGTAAACTGAAATCGTTACGGATAGACTTAGATCCAGCTGGATCTGTTTCTTTAAATTGGTCACTTAAGTAAGTTAAGCAGCGTAAATACAACATGAGATATCATACGTTACGGTATTAAGCTCGCATGCTTGTAACTCATTTGCTGAATTTTCTCTCCAGAGAATTAGTTGGTATTTTCGATTTGGCTCGTCAATTTGAACCTGACGGTACATTTTAGTTATGTTAGCAGTAATTCCGTATTTATGCATACGAAAACGGATCAGAGTTGAATATATTGCACCGTCGGACCAACCATTAGTATATCGTTTAATGACAGCTGGGACGATATTCGACAAGATGTATCAAAAACTACGCGAAGTTTCGTAGAGGCATTTTATGGTCACAAGACGCACTGATGCGGAATAAAATACTGTGGAGTAATCGAGAAGTTATTATTGGTCAGAGTCATGTGACCCTAATTAAGGTACTCTTTCATAAAGTCCATATACAGATCTCGCAGCACAGAAGTTTATTTGGGAATTTACGCTCCAACGATAAGAAAAGCAGAGCTGTTGCTCTGGGGAAATTTAACTTGAAGTTGACTCCTTGGGAACTTCTTCCAGATCCCAGAATTTTTGGACTTGAGAGTCAAGTGAGCAGTTTTCATCTTCTTTGCTACTTAACAAATAAAAATTTTAGACTTGGGGCTCTCGATACCTTTGTACCTTCTAGACACTATCCAACCACGTAAAGTTTTTTGGATCGTGATTGGATCGACTTTCGACATTACTAAATGAAAAAGAATCGCATTTGTGGTATTCTTTATTGACAATAGGGAATCGTAAATTGCTGACACCATGTCGATCATGCCATGTAAAGCAGCAGCAGACGGCCTATTTATCTCTGAAAGATAGAAGAGCTTCGATATGCTTTCGAAAAATATGAGACAGCTGTCGGAAACCTTTTTTTAGACTAGCTAAAGCCTTCGTATAATTTTTTTCTGTTACTTGGAAGGCCTTTACTGTACCAAGGGCTTCATCAGATAAGAATGAGAACAGATTATTGAATTTTTCAATATCTGTCAATGTGTGGTCACTATCCACAAGATTTTCAAACAGACTAATAAAATTCTTCTATTCGGACTTTTTTCCGCTAAACTTTGGAAGGCGCATGTTAGGAAGACTAGATTGAAATGAACTACATCTGAACGAGGTTTCTATTTTGAGAAGATTAAAAGTAATGGTTTTTTTTTTGTGTAGACTTCTTCATTCTAAGAATATTTGCCAGTCTCTCTCTGGTTAATTAAACTTTCAGAGTTATCGGTGTGTGGAGAATTTTGGCGTTTCGAAGCCATGTTGCGAATTTGAAACCAGATTAATTTAATACAGACGAAATTTGCAAAAAATTAACTTGTGTTGTTAAATTAATTATTCCAAGCTTAATGTTACAATTTACTATTTATTTATTTATTATAATAATCACAATATTCAATTATTATGATTAAGAAGAAAAAGGAGCGATACAATAATTATAAATTTTTTTTGGGAGAGCTATAAATATGGAGTTTTTATAATATGAATATATTTAAAAATTTACAGATTAATATAAATAGTTATATAAGATTAATTTTGTTACATTCTTGGAGGTACATATTTCTCGACTTTCATAATATTTTCCAAGTTAACAGTTTTGAGAGACTCAATAGGATTAGAGCCACCGAATACATTTTTTCTGATAACGCGGAGTTGGATGCAATTGTTGAAGATGTCTTCAATAGATGCTAGAAGAGTGCAAAATGGGCAAGTAGGAACAGGGTTCCCACACAGAAAATGCTGGTGGGTAAGCTTTATGTGCCCGAATCGGTGACGGGAGAAGATTTTTGTTTGCTGGCGAGATGCGGTGGCTGGGAAGATGACTTTATGGCAGTTGGAGTTAAAGTTTTTGTAACGGTGGCTATAGCTATACCACTCAGCGGTTCTAATTGACGTTAGATGATTGTGGATGAGCCTCAAAAGGTGTTTCTCTTCAGAGGTGTGAAACAAAAAGCAAGGTGAACGGATGGCTTCATTTGCAGCATTAACAGCAAACTCATTTACAGGTATGCCCACATGCCTCGTGACCCACATTATTATTATATTGGATGTTTGATGCAAATCTTTCTAATGTCCCCAATTAGAGCACTATAATGGCCATGTTACAATTTACTTGACAGTATCCTTAAACTAGTTCAAGTTGCCGAACAATTACTTTGTAAACAAAACTTTATTATTTGTGATAAAAGCTTCACACAAGTATCTTCTGAAAATTGGTGAAGGAGACGTCTCACAGTGCTTCGTCTATTGGACAAAAATCTAAATCTGTATGGTCACCAAATCTAACAAAATGGGTATCGTACTTCCACGAGAAAATATTCAAAATTTTAGGTAAAAAAATTGTTTTTGTGGATGCTGCAGCTTTTTTATTTTGATATGTTCGGTTTTCAGTGTTTTGGCGAAAATATGACTATAAATATATTTTTCAACATATTGAAACATTTTTTTTTTAAATTTTTTTAGAATTTAGAATATAGAATTTATTTCATTGAGCAAAAAATTTAAATATAATTATTTAGAGGACTTTGAAAAAAGTACTTAGAGGACTTTGAAAAAAGTACTTAGAGGACTTTGAAAATAGTATTTGAGGAAAAGTATTAACAAGTCAATATCTTTTGAGTTCCTCAAAGTTTTGAGTTCCTCAAAGTTATCAAGTTATCAAAGATATCATAAAAACTATTTATTATCTTTCAGTATTGTTATAGATCTTCACCAAGTTTTGCCAAGTCTTTGAGATATACGATTTTGAAAAATTCAACAATTTGAACAATTTTTTACAGTAAATGAATGGTATAGAATGGTGCGAATATATGTACGTGTATTTAAAAAAAAAAGTCTTTGGAGTAATTTTATTTTTTTAAAAATGTTATCATTTTGTTTTTAAGAACAAAAAGCAGACATTTTCATAGAAGAGTAAGGAGGGGGTGGTCACGGGTCAGGGTGAAAACATAAAATTTACAAATTCCGCATACATAAAATATACAAGTTCCGCTCTTCATAATATTTACAATACATTTTTTTTTATTTGTAAATGGATTTTCATTACACTCCTTTCACAAACGTTCGCAACAACAATTTATTTTAATTCTTCTTTTACACACTTCTAAAGCACAGTAAAACCTTGCAAATAATAACCAATTTATAATTGAGCGAATTAAATTTACAGTTTTTATTTTACATAAAACCAGCAAAGCGAAATTGGTTTTTGCTGCTTTGTAGATAGTGTTACGATTTTTTACGAATCGTTCAGAAAATTTAGAAGCCGAAAAAAACTCGCTTTATTACCCAAAGTTGTGTGCTTATATTTTATATTGTTTACATTTTTTTTTGTTTTTCTTTTTATTTTCTCAATTGTTTGGTTAAATAAACGAGTTAAAAGACACAAAAAGTTTTTGAAAATGTAGACTTTTTTTACAAATGAAGATTTTTTCGGCTGTTTTATTATTGTGGGCCCACGATATAAACTTGGTTTTCTTTGTAGTTAAGTGGAGGAAAAAATTGGCTCAGATTTCTTTGAGAAAAAAAACGTGAAGCAAAAATTCAAAACATTTTGCTGTAAGGTTTATATGTAACGCATCCACTGAAATGAACAAAGTAAGTTTGTTAAAATTCCCAATCGAAAACATTATGAGTATGGACTATCAACTCTTCACTGTTGGATTATATTTCTAGCATTCTTAATTAATATTGCGTATCGATCGAAAACGAAGCAATAGTTGATGAAAATAAAAAGCGAATTCAAATAGCGTTCAGAGAGAGAATGGGATTGCTTATTGATTACGTTAAACAAGGTTATGGCACCACACACGATGGAAACACTGCTAGGAAACTCATCTCAAAGGTTGAAATATCCTTTGAAACAACTGGCCTTAACAGAGATTTACTATATAATTTCGCTTTGGTGTTGAGGATATTATCATGTTGCAGAACAATTAAAACTGATGAACTCAGCAAACTCCTTACAGATGCCAGAAATCTGTACATAGTTTGATTTAGCTGGTACTATATGCCAAGCTCCGTTCACAAAGTTTTGATGCATGGATGCGAAGTAGTTATATATTTTAATATGCCAATTGGTAATCATTTCTTTTTCGAGTGTTTTCAATACTCCATTTTTTATAGGTTTCTTATCTGAGGAGGCATAAGAAGCAACTCACAAAAATATTAGATGTGCTCGTTTAAAGCATACTAGAAAGAAATCGAGGGAAAACACAAATGCGGACTTAAAGCTACATATGCTCATCTCATCTGATCCCCATATATCTTCAAAAAGAAAAATTGTACATAAAAAAATTTGTTACGACGAATTGTGGAATTTTATGTAGAATGTGAAATAAATGAAGAAGGAAATTGAATTTAAATTTGATAAGATTGTTTTAACTTACTTCTCTTAGTGTCATAGTTGCCGACTCAATTTAATGAAATTCTTATATTTTCGAAATCAAAAATTCAACTGAATTTTACTTATAATCGCTGCAAATCAAATATATAGCAGAGATTAATGAATAATTTTTCAACTTTTCAGTTACTTCACTGCGACAACAAGCCAATTCAGTTGATTTCTTGACTACAAGAATGTACGGATTTCATTAAAATAACGGTTACTACGACACTAAGAGCGTAGTCATCATGTAATTTTCGTCAAAAAGCAGTTTCTACACGAAAATATGCCCTCACAAAAATGAATATATCTTAAAAAGTAAAGCACGAATTAAAAAAGAGATGCAGTTTTGAAAAGAAGGTTAGGTTACCGTAGCAGCCGGTCTAAGGACCAGCTCACTCAGACCACCATGGGTCCATTGCGATACCATCGCGTAATAACGCACTTCCGATTTACTTGTCAAACCATTTCGAAGCCCTAATAAAGCGCAGGATTTGTTTGACCTTCACGCCAGACACCTCTGTAAGAAAGCTAAAAGCGTATTTGCCTAAAGAGCCCGCTCTGCTTCTAGCCAGAGCGGGGCAACTACAGAAGAGATGTTCCACAGTCTCCTCCTCCTCCTCATCCCCACAGCTTCTGCAGTATTCATGAGTGAATACTCCCAGCCTGAGAGCATGTCTGCCGAACAGCCAGTGACCAGTTACACAAGCCACGACCTTAGAGATATTCTCTCTCGACAGGACAAACGAGTCTTTAAATTTCCTTCTATTAAGTTCCGGCCACATTAGCCTAGTCGTTAAGCAAGTGCCCTCTTGTGTCCAAGACCCGTTGGCCTCACGCACGACCCTATCCTTCAGCATCAGTTTACAGGTGGCAATTGGTATTCCAACCTCGCATCTGTTCATGCATAAGGAAGGTCCGTGCATAAAGGAAAGTTGGTACTAATTCTGGCTAAATCATCAGCCCTACAATTCCCCTCAATATCCCTATGCCCCGGCACCTATATAAGGCGTACCCTGAAAACAGTACTGATATCATTTAGGGCTGCCCGGCAGTCTTGAGCAACCTTTGATTTCAGTGCCACCGAGTTCATTGACATGATGGCCGCCTGGCTATCCGAGTAGATATTTATAATATTTTTTGTTATGGCATGTCTAGTTAAGTAGACGGCTACCTCCTTTATGGCTATTACCTCTGCTTGATAAACACTGCAGTGGTTGGGGAGACGGAAAGAAAGTTCCAGTCCCAGTTCTTTTGAGGAAACTCCAAAACCGACTCTATCGTCAAGTTTGGATCCGTCACTCTAGAAATTCAATTCCCCTTTTCTCCATGGCATTGGTGTTTGCCACTCTCTTCTAGACGGAATATATATCTGGAAGTGCCTATCGAAGTTGAGATTAGGTATAGAGTGGTCAATATGTTGGATAGAACTACTCCAGGTATGCGCAATAGTCGAGTGACCAATCTGCCGATCATGCCATAACGCCGCACATTTCAGCCTTATTGCTGATGTGGCGGCCACTTGTTTCCCTACCAGCTCTAATGTAGGTAGGGTGAGTATTACTTCTAAAGCTTTAGTAGGCGTGGTCCTTCAAGCGCCAGAGATGCATAAAAAAGACGTTTTTGGACCTTGCTCAGAAGCTTCAAATAGCTTTGTTTCTGAGTGGCTGGCCACCATACCAGTATTCCATATAGCAATATCGGTCTGATCACCGAAATGTACAGCCAGTGCATAATTCGTGGGGATATCCCCCACCTGATTCCGACCGCTATATGTGTACAAAGTAATATTGGCCTTTCTAATCCTTTCTTCAATATTGGGTTTCCAGGTAAGTTTCCTATCTAGTACTAGTCGAGCGCAAAATATCCATAAGTGTGTCTGGATATTTCCCTCTGATCACAATTGCCGAGTCGTCAGCATAGGCGACGACATGGTAATCCCCTCTCTCTAGGACTAGCAGTAAGGAATTTAACGTCCAGAGCAAGGGGGAGAGAACTCCTCCCTGAGGAGTGCCTCTGCAGACTACTCTTCTTAAAGTGTAGTTGCCTATACTGGCAGTTACCTTCCTGCTGATGAGTATAGTCTCTATCAGCGCAACCACATTAGGATCAACGCCCAGAGTTTCTAACACTCCCGTAATGGCGTTCGCATTTATGTTGTTAAAAGCGCCTTCTATGTCAATGAACATCGCCAGTGCAAAATCCTTCTGCTGGATGGTTTTTTCCACTATACCAATAAGTACGTGTAACACCGTCTCTGTCGATTTGCCCTTCGTGTATGCATGCTGTGCCGAGGAGATTCTGCCAGTTTGTATAACTTCCCGTAAGTGTGCATCCAGAAATCTCTCCTAAGTTTTTAGGAGGAAAGACGTGAGACTGATTGGTCTGAAGTCTTTAGGATTTACATGTGAGGACCTGCCCGCTTTGGGTAAGAAGGAAACCTTCGTTTCTCTCCATCTTAACGGAATATAGCCCAGGTTAAGACAGCTTCTAATTGCAGTCACAACCCAGGGTGCAATTATGTCCCCTTAATTGTTGCAATTCTGCTGGGTAAATCCAACTGGACCCGGAGATTTGTTTGGACCAAAGGTGTTAATGGCTCACTCAATTTTCTCAACTCTAACTACCCCACTCCCTATCTGAGACTGCCTGCCTGTAGTTGTCGAGTTATTACCGTCCACCGTGCTACTGCCTGGAAAATGCGTGTCTAAGAGAAGAGCCAAAGATTCCTCGCTCGTTTCGCTCTACACATCACCCGGACCCTTTAAGTAGCCCAGGTTGTGTGGTGTCATCGCTAGCATTCTTCGTAATCTAGCTGCTTCCGAAGTTTCTTCCACATGCCTACAATAATTTTGCCAGGACTCTCGCTGCGCAGTTCTAGTTACTTTCTTGTATATTTTTAGCTCAGCCTTGTAGGCTTCCTAGTCCGACTGCAGACCCGAAGTTTTAGCTCTGTTGAATAACCGACTATTGGACTTCCCGAGAAGGCACCAAGGTGGTTTGTTCTTGACCACCAAGGTGGTTTGTTCTTGCCTCTCAGCTTTACAACCGGGCACCCGGCTGTCAGTGAACTCTTCAAGGCCGTGGTTCCCTGATTAATCAGCCCGTCTAATTCCACAGGGTCTGTGGGGTTAGACGGTGGATTTCTTTGCAATGTGGCCCTGAGAGTCTTCCTATACTTTCACCAGTCCGTTCTCCGAATATTTCTAAACGACTTAACTGGAGATACTGGGAAGTTCAATTCGTATTCTATACAACGATGGTCAGAGTAGGAATTTTTATTCGACACTCTCCATTTTTTTACATTCTTCGCGAAGTTATCGAAGGTCAGGGTAACATCTAACACTTCCTTCCTATTCTGTGTTATGAAAGTCGGCTCTGAGCCTAAATTAAGGAGACTAAGCTTATTTTCTATAATAAAGTCTAAATCTGACTCACCTCTTGCCTTAGTGTTTGTGCTTCCCCACAATGTATTGTGAGCGTTTACGTCGCTGGAGATACGCCGATCGATTTGTCTACCACCCTTGTATTCGCGGTAGACAGTATCGTCCTTTTCCCTGTAACTTGCTCATATATGGTCCCACGAGTATCGGACAAAAGAGGTCCACTCGCACAGAGGTCTGGGTGCGCGGGAATGGCTAGATAGAACCAGAGGACGCCAAGTATCCGGAGCACTTCGTTGGAGACTGGGCTAGTTTTTAACCTGGGTCGCCAGCCCGGTTGAGCATCGACACGGGTCGTATGACACCTTGCTCCAACCCAGATGTTTTTTATAGAGGTTAGCTCCTCTACACCCTGTGTCCAGGGAGGTGTTTATTGACTCTTCAGTCTAGATCCGTAGTGTTCTGTTATGAATAGCAGGGTTACCTCGGGCAGGATGTGACTCTTCGCCACGCACTATCGGTCTAGATGGGATAGAGGCTAATGTTCCTAGAACTATAATCGCATATTCCCATCCTGCGAAACGTACGCTTCAACCCCAGTTTTGAAAAGAAGAAAGTTCAATATTAAATTTAAAAAAGGTTTTAAAAATGTATGCAATTTTCATATACGAGTATACCATATTTTTTCATTTTTAGAAAGGTCTAAATTGAAAGATCAAACGTGATTTATGAAAATTAATTGCTTTACGTTAAATCTGATTTCATTTTTGGAATCAGTGACCCAAAATTAAGGAACATGCAAAATTTCATGAAGATTGGACCACTTTTTATTTTTGTCGAACTTTTGTATGGGCTCGAAGTACTGTGCATCGGAGGTTGGTAGCAATTATAATGGCGAACTTCACGAAACGTTTTGAATATTTTTTCAAAAAGGTGTACCGTATGTATCAAATGAAAAATGGAATTAATTTTTTTCATAATTTCTCAGTTACTTATAACATTTGCCGGATGCCTAAGCGTTTAAAAGCCTTGTTTTTAGAACAGATTTAATTTATTGCACTTTTAAATTAATTGCATTTAAATACCATGGATTTTGCAACTTCCTTTTTGCATGAGCAACAACTGCAGATCATTGCAAACACCAGTGAAGCGAAGCAGTGCGATGATGTGCAGGTCACCTCTTGTCCGATGTATTGCACAGCGTGGCCGGTGAACAAACGTATTGGCAGCGAATGGAACCAGGATTGATTCTTTGATTGAACCTGCAATGATTTTTATTGAAGACGTGTACTTAAATTTGTGCGACAATTGAGCTCACTACGAGAACGAAAAACCGCATTTACACAAGCCCCTGTTTGGACGCCATGAAAAATTCTCAATATTTTTTGAGAATTCTAACTCGTTAGAATTAGGTTATTTATGCTATTTTATAGTTATAATTATTTTAATTCGTTAGAAAGAAACATAATTTTTATTCGTTATGAAACAACATCGATTCGCCACCCTATTGAGGATAGGACGGACTTTTGTATGGAAAAATTATTGAATAAATTATACTCGGATGAAACAAGCGAGATTTTTTATCCTCGATGGAAAGTGCTTCCAATTTGAAATTTGAATATGGGCCTTTTGAGCTGCTATGCCTCAAGAAAGGAGTTTTCCGAAAGCAGGGAAAAAAGAATCGCTTTGGGAAACGTTCTTGCGGACATTATTATTATTATTATTAGTTTATTAGCAGTATTTGAAATACTTTAAATTTACTTAATCTGTTACATTTACATTTAATTTTCATTACATTTCATTTTCATTACTATTTTTAGCAAACATTGAAATTTTTCTTTTAAAAACATTAATATTTATTTCATTCTTGACATCATTCGGCTTATTGTTGTATGTCAAAAGTCCTTTATAATAGAGGGATCTCTGCATAGCACTTGTTGTTACTCGTTGTATCCTGAAATCTTGGCCATTTCTTAGCTGATATGGTTGTGCGTCTCCAACATATTGTATTTGATCTACCAAATATTTTGGTGCAATTCCACTTTTGATTTTTTGTATAAAGCATAAAGTGTTGAATTTTATTCTTTGTTGAATATTTAGCCATTTAAGTGATTCAAGCATAAATTGAATTGAAGTGTACCGATTACATTTAAGAATAGATCGCATTGCCTTTTTTTTAAGCTTTTGTAGTCTTTCTATTTGTGTTTTTGTGCAAACATGTGTATAGAACAGTGGACCCATACTCAAAGTGAGGTTTAATTATTGTGTTGTAAATATTGACTGCCGTTAATATTGATATTTTATTTCTTATTCTTTTAAGGAAACCTATTTTTTGCCAATTTTTTTACACATCGTATCTATGTGTTCTTTAAATTTTAATTCATTATCAATTATGAAACCCAGGTATTTTATTTTTTTAACTTTTTCTATAATTTCGTTGTTAATTTTAAATATTGTGTTATTGTTCATATTTATTTCCATTAATTTCGTTTTACTTTCGTTTAATTTTAATTTGTTCATTTTTAACCATGTAGTAATATTATTCATATCGTGCAATAAATTATCCTGACATTTTTCTTCATTGTTTGCTTCTGTGAAAATAAGTGTATTGTCTGCATATAAAACCATTTCACATTTTTCCAGAACGTTCGGCATATCATTTATATATATAATAAACAACAAAGCACCTAAAATTGATCCCTGCGGTACTTCAAATTCGTTATTAATTTTAATTGATTTTGTATTATTAACTTTAGTGACTTGTTTGCGGTTTGTTAAATAAGATTCAAACCATTTTAGTTCGTTTCCCTGTATCCCGTAACTATATAGTTTCTGCACTAGGATATTTCTGTCAATAGTTTCGAAAGCTCTTTTAAAATCTAGAAATATTACCATAATTTTTTTATTTCTTTCCGTATACTTCCATCTATTTATCACATAGTTTACAGCTGTTTCACACGAGAAATTCTTTCTGAATCCTGACTGGTATTTTGAAAGAAGCTTATTTTGTTCCATATACTTTTCCAGCTGCTCTTTAACCACCTTTTCGATTATTTTTTCAGTTGTCTTAAGTGTATTAATTGGTCGATATTTCTCGCATTTATTTGTTTTGGCGATTTTTTCAATTGGTGTGACTATTGATTCTTTCCAATTTTCAGGAAAGGCGCCTAATTCCAAAGATTTATTTATTATATTTTGCAAAATTTTTCCTATGAAGTTCCAGTTATCAAGGATTATTTTACTCGAAACTTTGTTGCAGTCAGGTTTATTTTTTAAATTTTTACATATATTCTTAAGTTCTATTGTATTTATTGCACGAAATTTAAATTTAGACTTTATCACAGGTACTTTGTTTCTATATTGTATATTTCCAATCGATTCTCGAATTAAATTAATACTATTTATGAAATATTGCTTAAACTGGTTGGCTATTTGAAAATTGTCCTTATATTCTACATTATTAAATATCACAGATTTTATCACATTTTGGGGTTTTTTTAAGGATGAGGTTCGTAATCTCTCTCCACATTTGCTTTTGGTCGTTGGTATTATTTATAAATATCACAGATTTTATCACATTTTGTGGTTTTTTAAGGATGAGTTTCTTAATCTCTCTCCACATTTACTTTTCGTCGTTGGTATTATTTATTTTATCGTTTATGTGCTTATTTTTTGCGTTTTCTATATAAGTTTCTAATTAGTTTATAAATTTTCCATGCATTATATGTATTCTGTTGTAAGGCTAGTCGATACTTCATCTTTTTTTCTCTTTTCATTATTTTAAGTTCATTTGTAAACCAGTTTTTAGTATTGTTTCCTTCTTTAATAATTTTTTTATTTGTGAATTTTTTAATCAGATTTTCGATACTCTCATCTAAAAAAGTAGCATCACTGTTGACATCACTATTATTATTATTCTTATTTTTCTGTAATATTGCACTTAGTTCTCTATAAAACACGGGGTGTCTATAATTAAATATTTCAGTTTCTTTATAATTTATTTTTTCATGGCACTGATTTGGTATTTCGAAAGTTATATTTATGGATTCGTGATCCGATATTTTATTTTTTATATTTATCTTCGCTGTTATCATTTGATTGTTTGTAATTATATAATCGATTAATGTCTTTGAGTTAACCGTAATTCTTGTATAATCATTCATTACTTGTTTTAGTTCATTATCGTCAAGTATATTTTGTATCTTATATTTGTAAAACTCATTTTTGTTCCAATCGATGTTAAAATTACCTGCTATTATAACGTTATAATTTTGTTCGCTAATTTCTTCTATTATTTCCTCAAATGCTTCGTAGAATTCAGCAATTTGACTGCTTGGTGATCTATAAACAGCTACTGCCAAAAAACATATACCACAATATTTTGCTGTGCACGCAGATATCCAATATTTTGAGTCAACAGCTTCTTCTTTAATAATATTTATATTCCATTTCATTTTAAAATACATTATAACTCCACCAGTTCTCTTTGAATTTGAACAAGTTACATATTGGTTGTACTGTTGTATTTGTATCTCTTGACCTTCCATGTCCTCAGTCAAATGTGTTTCGGACACAATTATAAAATCCGGCTTTTCCTCATATGCTATAATCTCCAGTTGACTAAAGTTATTCATTAACCCTTGTATATTTGTATATATTCCACACACGTTCTTTGAGTGCTAATCAATTAGACCCAATATTTTCTTTTTCATATTTATCTGATTTTTGTGTACAGGACACTCTTTACTATTTGTTTCATGATTTTCATCGACTCCCATATGAACTCTCTCATTTTCTCTAATACAATTAATACACTTAATACTTTTTTCTTCGTTACACTCAGAGCTTTTATGTTTTCCGTGACACTTATAACATGTTATTTCATTCTTACAATCGACAGCTTTATGGTTATATCCTCTACATTTAAAACATTGTATTACACTCGTTCCATCAAATACTCTGCATTTTTCCCAACCTACATTTAATTTTTGCTGGGATATCACTTTCATGTACGATTCATTATCTATTATTAATTTTTCATTGTTTATGATTATGTTATTTCTCTTATATTCATATGTCTTTACAATTTTTATGTCACTTTCTTCTAAAATTTGGTTTTGTTTTTTTAGTTTCTCTATAAGTTCGTCATCGGGTATTTTAAACGACATGTCCGTTATTATAATTGTCATCTTATTTTCACTGGGTACTCTTATTTCATACTTTTCACTCATTACTGTTTGCAGTGTATTTTTTATTTTTTTTCTTTCTTCATTACTTGCACTTTGAATTACTACTATTCCGTTTCTTCTGTTCTCAATGTTAGTAATTTTAAAGTCTGTTGGGTCAGCCGTTTTTTTCAAGTCTTCTTTTGTTTTTTCAATTTCTTGTCTTTCTTTCGGTTTCACTAGCAAAGTCATTTGTTTTCTTATGTGTGGCATTGCTGTGTTATTTTTTATTGCCTCTGCATATGAGGATGTACTTGGCTTCACACTTGTTTCGTTCTCTACTTTTTTAATTTCGTTGCATAATTTTTTATTACTTTCTTCAATTTTATTACTTAGATTTTTACTTTGGTTTCCATACTCTTTCAGTTCATTACACATTGTTGCACTACTTTCTTCAATATTTTTACAAATATTTTTATTTTGGTTTCCATGCTCTTTCAGCACTTTTAGTTCGTTACTTAACGTTGTACTCTGTTCATCAATTTTCTGACATATGTTTTTGTTTTGATTTGCGTATTCTTTTATTTCACCGTATACTTTCTTAATTTCTTCAGTATATTTTTCACTCATTCGCTGGGCCAATTCAATTTTTTTTAAATTTTTATTATATCTTTTTTCACTTTCTTCTAAAAAACCTTTAAATTCTTTTTTGTTTTCTTCCAATAAAAATTTAGAGTCGGTCTTATATTCCTTTAAGTGTTGTTTGCCTTTGCTTATGCCATCTTCGATTTGGTGTAGCATTAAATCGACATTGCGGATATATTGGATACAATCATCACATATTACATGTGCCATATTCCTCTGTTGTGTCATCTTCGCTGTATGTTCGTCAATTCCTGAACACCTGAGTGTGGAGTGATATACCTTTCCACATACTCCAACGCAACTTATGCCAGTTTCGCCACGAATTTTACCCTTGCATTGAGGGTACTCTGCCATTGCTTTGTATTTTTATATTTAGTGTTTACACAAAATTTGTATTAAACATTAAATATTAAATACATAAAATGTCTTTATTCTGTATAAACAGAAATTACACTTTTTATCGATGTTTTTTTTATTTTAAATTTCCGGAGCTTAAAAAATTTGCATTCGCTTGCTCACAGTGTTGCCACACTTTTAAATGGGATGCAGCTGCATTTTTATCAGTAAACATCAAAGAGAGTTCAAGAATGCAACTGCATTTTTTTTTTTCAGTAAACATCAATCAGAGTTCATTTTAATGGGATGGGGCTTTTTTTTTTTTTTTTTTTTTTAGTATATCACAAACTGAGTTGAAGAAAGCTGTTCAAAAATTATTTCCTCTACTGTGTTTGAAAATTTACTAAAAAAATACAGATTTTGGATTGAAGCAGAGCATATAGAATTCTTCGAAGCAGTAATAAATGAATTAAAAATATCAAAGCTCTCTAATTATAAATATGGAATTTATAAGTTAGATTGTTGGTGGGCAACAAATGATAACAACATACAGAATGTAAGCACATGTGCATGTGTAATGCTTTATGAGCGATATCGAAAGGCGGGAAAACTTTTTAATTTGTATGCAACAATGTTTAAATTACCTCGCATCCCCTTACTCTGATTTCCTTCACTTCAAATAAGACTATAAAAAGGCCGTTGTTGGGAAATTTTAAATTCAGTATGGGAACGTTTGTCAACCTTCTATGTAAGGAAAAAATGGTTCATTTAAAATTTAATGAAGAAAAGTCAATTTTGGAAGATCCGAATTATTTCGGAAATAATTTAAATGATGCTGAATTAGATCAAGGTTTTTGCGATCTATGGAACACAGACGATTTATTCTTGGATGCGCTTACAGAATGCGTAGAGCAGGATATCCTTTTCAAATTAGAGGAAAAATATACAATAGAACATCCAGATGAAGAATTTGAGTTAATTCCCAGGTTGATAAATTTTTCTCGTCCAATTGAAAAAGCAGTTTGGACTGTCAGCGCTCGTGTAATTACAGAAAAAAAAACTAATAATTATTTCTTAGCTAAAGAATCTATGTATGCTCTTGTACAAAAAGAAAATAGAAAAGTAACAATATATGTAAAACTGTAAAAAATAAAATAAACAAATTGAAAATAAAAAAAATTAAAATATATATATGTTTTTTAATTTTATTTAATACTATTTAATTTTGAAATTTTTATATTTGGAAGTAAGTAATACAATTACATTTTTCTCAGCACAAATACACATATTTCTTCCATTTTTTTTTATACATTTGCAATGCTTTGTATGATATTCACAAACATTTATATTGATATTAGTTTTATATAAATTTTTTAAACTAGGACAACCAAAATCATCTAAATTGTTTATAATTATTTCTTCTCCTATCAAATTTCGTACCCATTTTGCTTTTTCCAAACCTTTTACATATATAGTTTTGATTTTCTTCTTTCTTTATATTTAGAAAAATATATTCATAAAGATCCTTTAGCGTTGAGTTACCATCATGCCAGCGTAATCCATGATGATGATGAGTCAACCAATCAATTGTTTTTCTTTCTTCCTTCAATAGCCTCGAATATTCAAAAGGCGGTCCAATAATAAACGATTTTATCCCTATATCTGCACCCGAAATACTGACTTCCTTGGGAATAAATTTAGTTTCACTATAAAATCCTTGAACATCCATAACTATTACTCTCTCCGCTACCATTTTTTTAAAAAATTATAAATTCACTTTGCTTTCTAAGAGAAAAAAATAAAATACTAATATAAACTAGCTCATTTAGCAAACTATTTTTATATGTTGAGTTCAAGAAAGCAACTGCATGCACTCAGCGGCAAACGATCACATCAGAACGAACGCAGCTGCTTTCTAATCAGTAAATACCAAACTGTGTTGAACTTGAACTTGAAGGCAGCTGCAAAAACAGAGGCAGATCAGTAAATACTTTGTTGAACTTTTAGTTTAAAAGAAACTTGTGGTGATCAAACCAGAGCTTTCCACAAAAAACTTTCAACAAAAAACTCACCGCCAGATGGTGCTTCTAAAAGCTTTCAACTTCAGTAAATATCAAACTGCGTTGAACTTGAACTTTGATGACAACTGCAAACACAGGGGCACTGTGTTGAACATTAAGTTTAAAAGAAACTTGTGATGATCAATAGCACAGAAAGGGGTGGGGGCGGGGGGATATGAGGAAATTTCAATACATGAGAACTTTCTTATAGCAAAGACACAAACAAAACACAGCAAAGACACAAACCAGAGCTTTCCACAAAAAACTTCCAACAAAAAACTCACCGCAAGATGGCGCCTCTAAAAGCTTTCGAGAATAATAAATGTCCAGTTTTTTCGTAAATTTTAGACCTCCATAAGAAACTACACGCGTTTTTTGGCCGAGAACATACATTGTTTAGGTACTTGTTTTTACTTAAATTTTGATGTAAATTTTACCTAACATTACATTAGAATGTTCATAACATTGTATACATTTTCTTTTGTAAAATTGAAAGTTAGTCAGATGAGCAGGCGTTCAGACCCTCTTCTGATTATTTGCAGGTATGGCATCCTTCTAATGTAATGGATATAGATTTGTTTAATGTTGAATAGTGAGCACAATGATGCGTTTTTGTTTCCATTATATATTTGTTTCTGAGTGAAGTGTGTCGCTGGTTTAATCGCACACATTTTTTCTATGTTTCTCGTTTTACAATTTTTGGAGAATATTTTTGGATTGTTCTCTATATTATATTTTTTATAGTGATGTAATGAAGTCATGTTTCAGATTGACTGTTTGATGTATTCCGACTTATATCTGATTTGAAAGTAATTTGTTTGTCCATGGGTGCCTCTAATGGAAAACAGTCAGTCTGGTCTGTAATTTCAGTTCCTAGATGCTGGTTTAGTGAGTTTTAGTTAGAAACGGAATTGTGTAAGAATTTCATAGATCTAGATTCTTATGCTATTTTGGTCCAAAGTTTGTATGTTGCTTCTATTGCAGCTAATCTTTGAAAATTATATGTTTGCCCTTTTTGGATTTTAAAAATAATTAAGGCCTAGAGCATTGTCTCCGATTCTGGGGCAGTTTTCTTCAAGAAGTGCAAGTAATATTTGTAAATTAGTTCAAAGCTGACATCTGTCGCAGATTTTGAACTTGGTGTAGTGAAAGTTTTAGTCTTTAAAATAATATTTACTATCGGAAAAGACCAACGGAAAGTAACGTCTGCCAACGTTAAATATCAGTAACTTCACGAGAATACGAAGTGTGATCAAAAGATAACCGTTCTTTTCATCTTTTCGTGAGTTACGTTCGATGTTCGCATTTTTTTTTTTTAATGTTTGTACACATTTCTGTTATATATGTTGGCAATACCAACGATTTTGGATTGTCAGTTTGTTTTTGACAGATAAAAAGGTTAGTCGTGTTTTGGTGTGCTCTTCGATTTTGCACTATTCGAAAAAAATGGAGCAAAGAAACTGTATTCAGTTTTGTGTAAAAAATGAAATTAAATGCGCAAGGACATTTGAAATTTTGAATGTGGCCTTTGGCGAGTCTACTATGATCATATCGTTCGGCTCATTCCAAGCAATTTTTACGGATGATGAAACGAAGATTGTTCCAAAATTGCTAAATTTTGAGCAAAAACAACGTCGCATGGACATCGCTCAGGAGCTGTTTTTGGTCAAAAACAAAACCGTTATCATGCCTCAACCACCGTATTCACCGGACTTGGCCCCCACTGACTTTTTCCTCTTTCCAAAATTGAAGACACCGATGAAAGGAAAGCGTTTTGTTACGATTGAGGAGATAAAAGAAAAATCGAAACAGGAGCTGTAGGCGATACCAAAAAAAGTGTTTCAGAAGTGTTTCGAGGATTGACAAAAATGCTGGCATAAGTGTATTATATCTGAGGGGAATTACTTTAAAGGGGACAAGATAGTTGTTGATGAATAAATAAGTACTTTATTTTTTGATCACACAATAACGGTTGTTTTTTGATCACACCTCGTATCAGTCAATACACCCATCCCAAGCAGTGAGATAACACACTACATTTCCCATCTGAAAAAATTATAGGTGCTAAAACAGATGAGCCACCGCCGAGGGGAACTATTGGTCACCACCAGCCCTCACAAAGTTTGCGGTCAGGTATCAGTCATTATCATCGTAATTATCGTAGTATTCTTAAGCTGAGCAATTTTGTGTGTGAGAATTTAATTTAGTTTGGAAGTTCTCTAATTTTAAGTAATAAAAAGTTTACTTTTATTATTTATACGTAAGTATTAAATGAATTTGTATTAATCATTGTTATTGTAATTATGTGTAGCAATTAGTATATAAGTTTACAAATTTACTAAATAAATCAGTTCAAAGTTCAAGAGCCAGACTGAGTTCCAAAACATCAAAATAGTTTGTAATGATGCGGTTTAGCTACGTATTAATGCAAATCAACCATTACGTAAACTTTGTAAAAACATTGTTTAAAATTTGATAAAACATTTTTTATACAAATCGGTTTCAGGAAAATAGCGGGTGTTGCGGTAAATAGGATTGCAACAAGTAAATTTAGTAACAGAATAGCTCAAAAACAGTAAAAATATAAACTGACTCTTCGATGTCGGCTATTGTTGCAAATCAAATGTCAAAACATCACAAAGCTTAGCGATGCGCAGTTTGCTTTTTATTTGAGCATCGACGAACGACAAGCGCAACTTTATTCTACCAGAAGCATACATTTTACAACTGTAAGTTATTTAATTGAGTCCAATATGCTTTAGTTATGGAACTTTCAGTCAAGATTTCTTTCCACGTTGACACGATTTTTGTAAATTCTGAGAAATTTTGTTGTACTCTTGTTATATTCTTCGCTCTCCATTCTTCGTTTATCAAACAGCCGTCAAGTCAAAATTCACTCCATGTTACACAAAAATTTCGATCCGGCTTTGATTCTTTTAATGCTGAAACGTGGTCTTTACAAGAAATTGCCTAAGAAGTGAAGTGTTCGAAAGATAACAAAGCGTCTGTTGTACTTAGTCCCTTTTTGAAGGCAAATTGATGAGAAGTTAAAAGGGTACTTTTGATAGCATACCATCTAAGGCCTAAGGCGCATTGATTTTTTCGAAAGTTTTTCCGGAGGGAGTATAGAAATTGGTCTATAGCTAGTTAAGAAATGCATTTCTTACATGCAAAACGTTCCCACCAAAAACTGCTGACGACAGTTCAGACAGCGAACGCCTACACAAAATTCTGAAGAATCTGGAATTGCAGCAACTAACTGTTTAGGGTAGATATTAAGAGACAATGAAAAATAAATCAGTATCATTTTGAGTGTGCAAACGAGCAAGACAAAAGTGATTTTTAATTGGCGCCCGAGCAGGGACTTGAAAATAAAAAGTTAAATATTGATCGGAAAAGGACTTTGGACAATCCTTAAGATCAAGAGTTTTTACATTGCAATAACAAGTATCCTTGAAATAAAATAAGGAGAAATAAAGCAATAAAGTTTAACTTTAAATTTTTCTGTGCCCAATAAATTTCGACAATCCACCTACTTAAATTGAAGAGGATATCAAACATTACTTCGAGACTCATCAATCAAGTTAGCCTAGATATCTGGACAATAAGGACCTCCGAAAGACAAAGGAGTTCTACCGGACGTCACAACAATCAAGTATCCTGCAAACAAAAGGAGAAAAGTAAAACATAATTTTAGTTGTAATTTTAAGAAGTGAATATACTAAATAAAGCAATACTTAAGTGATATTTTGTGAAGTGACAAAATGACTACTGATGATAACAGTGAAATGTTAGCGCAACTTATTTCAGTGCAAACACAAGGTTTAAAAACAGAATTAGAACAATTGAAAAGACAGCTAAGACAGTTAACAGACGCACATAGAGTAACAGAATTTGAAAAACAAACTATTACAGAAACAATCCAATGTAATGAGACCTTAGATATTGTAAAATCCTTACCGGAATTTAACGGGAAAGGATATGTAAGCTGGAGAGAAGCGGCTAGTAATACAATGTCGTTGTACGTTCAAGGAAGCAAAAAATATTTTGCCGCCTTGACTATCTTGCGAAATAAAATTACTCAAGAAGCCAATGATACCTTAACCAATCATGGCACTGTCCTTAATTTCGACGCGATCATCAGCCGTCTAGATTTTGCCTACGCAGATAAGCGTCCTCTGCATATATTAGAACAGGAGTTGAATCTAATTAGACAAGCAAATTTGAACTTAGTAGATTATTACAATAAAGTAAATTCACAACTGACACTTATGATTAATAAAACCATTATGACCTACGGGAACAATTCAGAAATAACTAAAGAGTACAATAGAAGACATCGCTCAGATGCACTACGAGTTTTTATAACAGAATTAAATCATCCTTTAAACAATATCTTAATGTCACTTAACCCCATAGATCTACCCAACGCACTAGCGAAATCACAAGAAATGGAGTCTCACCAAATCAGAATTCAATTTGCGAATGGATTTAGTCAATCTGGAAGACAATTAAATAGTAATAGAAATTTTAATAATAATTATGGGAATTCCCCAAGACAAAATAATTATAATCAACATTCAAATAATTTACGTTTTAATCAACGTCCCGTTCAACAAAACAACAATTATAGAAATTATGGATGGCAAAACCAAACTAAACCAGTACCGATGGAAGTTGATAGTTCAGGCCAATTTAGACAACAACCTAATCCTCAGTTTAGACCGAATAACTCTAGACCACCCTTACAGTATAATAATAACACACGAGAACGAACCATAAAAAGAAGTTTCGAGTCAGGTAACAGTTATGGACCCGATATTAAACAACAAAGGATTAACAACATACAGGAGAATGCTTTTTTAGACGAAGCCATCCCTTACCCTACATATTCAGACAATTACGAGGAACAAACATAAAATTAAAAATTTTGATAGACACAGGAGCAACAAATTGCTACTGTAGACCAAATATTTTACCTAATAGACAACAATTACAAATTGCAAAACGCGTAAAGACGATAAATGGGTATACAACGATTACCCATTTTCACAATGCACATATTTTTAATCATTTAACACGATTTTACGAAATTGGTAATCTACAAAGCGATATGCTAATTGGAATAAATCTACTGAGCAAAGGAAAAATACAATTGAATTTTGAAGAGAATTCACTTTTGATTAATAATTATAAAGAAAAATTGTATGTACTAGATGACATTCAGTTGGGGCAAATAAATAACATAAAGGATAGCAATGAGGATAAAGTAGCAAAAATAAAAAATATAATTTTAAATGAACATGGAAAAATAGACACGTCTCTACCCTTTAGAACAGATGTAAGCGCAGAAATCAGAATGACCACAGATAGCCCTATTTGGAGTAAGCAATACCCCTACCCGCTGTCTGCTAACGAATTTGTGAATAGGGAAGTTAAGAAATTGTTAGAAGAAGGTATAATAAGAGAAAGCAAAAGTCCTTATAATTCGCCCATATGGGTAGTTCCTAAAAAAGGTATCCATGAAAATGGTAGACAAAAAATGAGAATGGTCATTGACTACAAAAAGATAAACGAAAAAACGATAGCGGATAAATATCCAATCCCAGATTGCAGCGTAATACTTTCAAACTTAGGAAAAGCAAGAGTGTTCTCTACAATTGACCTGGAATCAGGTTTTCATCAAATAGAGATGAAACCAGAAGATGTTGAAAAAACAGCATTTTCTATAAATAACGGCAAATACGAGTTTGTCCGAATGCCTTTTGGTTTGAGGAATGGTCCTTCAATATTTAAAAGAGCAATGGATAACATCCTCCGCCAATTCATAGGAAAGTTTTGTCACGTCTATATTGACGACATCATAGTTTACTCTAGCAACGCTGACGAGCACTATGAACATTTAATGAAAATAATAAATACATTGCAAAAAGCGCATATGAAAATATCACTTGCGAAATCAGAATTTTTCAAGTCAAGTGTAGAATTTTTAGGCTACCAAATAGCGCATAATGTTATTAAAACAGACGAAAAGAAAATTGAAACCATGAAAAACTACCCTGTTCCGAAAACACTGAGACAACTGAGAAGTTTCTTAGGTATGACTGGGTATTATAGGAAGTTTGTGCACAAGTATGCACATATAACAAAACCATTAACAAAATATTTAGCTGGAGAGAACGGAAGAATCTCTCAAAATCAATCAAAAAAGGTTATGATTGAATTGGACGAAGAAGCATTAAACGCAGTAGATAAACTTAAAAATGAGTTAATTCAACAAGTAGAATTAACACAACCAAATTTCGAAAAAAAATTCATTCTGACAACAGATGCGTCAAATGAAGCCATTGGAGCTGTGCTCTCCCAAGAAAATAAGCCCATTACTTTTATTTCAAAAACGCTAAATAAAACAGAACAGAATTACGCGACCAATGAAAAGGAACTCTACGCGATTGTATGGGCCTTAAAAAATTTAAGGAATTATCTATACGGGGTAGCGGATTTGGAAATTCATACGGATCACCAGCCGCTAACTTTTGCAGTGTCAACCAGGAATCCGAATGCCAAAATGAAAAGGTGGCACGCGTTGATAGAGGAGTATGCTCCAAAAATTATATACAAACCGGGAAACACAAATCATATAGCAGATGCTCTTTCTAGGCAGTTTCTAAACAATAATAGTTTAGAAGAGGGAAGCGAAGATTTAGCAGAACCAGTACATTCGGTAGAAAGCTTAGACATCTTTCACATTAAAACAATCAATAAACCTCTAAATTCCTTCCCGCAACAAATAGTATTAAACAATACTAATGAACATTTTAGAACAACAAATTTTAATTCATTTAGACATTTCATAAAATATAAAGACTTAAATTTTTTAAAAGAAATAGTAACAGAACGATTAAATAAAAATCTATTAACAGGAATAAACTGTAATCTAGAAGATTTATATGAGGTAAAACGAATCCTAAGGAATAGAATAGCAAAGAAAATCTTCCACACAGACATAATAGCAATCGATGTTCTCAACGAAGAAGATCAAGAAAAAATAATTAGACAAACCCACACCAGGGCACACCGAAATTACAAGGAAAATATCAAACAAATTTTTAAAGATTATTACTGGCCTGAAATGAAAAAACAATTTAAGCAATTTATTAGAAACTGCGATATATGCAATAAAAATAAATACGACAGACACCCTAAGAAAATACCAATTGGTGAGGCACCAATACCTGATAAGGAGGGGGAACATATCCATATTGACATTTTCTTTGCACTAAATCTAAAATTCTTAACCCTTATAGATGCGTATTCGAAATTTCTAGTGATTAAACACATTGATGATAAAACGAAACTACATGATAAAGTATTAGAGGCATTACAAAACTTCCCAGAGGTAAAAAGAATTACCTGCGATAACGAACCAGGATTTAGTTCAGCACAATTTAAATCTTTTGCAGAAAGAATGAAAATAGAAATTAAATATTGCGATCCTAAACATTCAACAACAAATGGACAAATAGAAAGAGTGCATTCAACGATAATAGAAATTGCCAAATGCATTATAGAGGAATTTGAAATAATAAACAGTTTAGAGGTAGTAATTAGAGCAGCCCAATCCTATAACCAAACAATACATTCAGTTACAGACAAAAAACCATTCGAAGTTCTCTATAACAAAACAAAACATACCGATTTACCTAGAAAACTTAAAGATGCACAAGCGACGACACTAAATAGCAGAAATAAAAATAGACAAACGCGGACATTTAAGGAAAATGAAATAGTTTTTGAAAAAGATAACCAATACCAAAATAAACTGAAACCTAGATATAAAAAACAGGTAGTCAAAGCAGATTTAGGAAATAAAATAATGATCCAAAATAGAAACAGAATAATACACAAGGATAATATCAAATCTTAAAATTTTTTTAGGTTCACAATGCTACACCTGATAATAATTTGTATGGCGATCCCATTGATCACAGCCCAGATAGAAATCATAGACCTCAATCACGGAAACGGATATTCACTCCTGAAATTAAGCGACGTAAGATTAATTGAAAGATACGATAGAATTACTTACTTAATAAACACAACAATGTATAAAGAACAAATGAACAATTTGGAAGCACTAGTACTTAAGGAAACAGAACCTAACTCACTTTTGATAGCTAAAATAAAGCATATTAGAATTCAGATAGACACTCTTACCCCACATCATAGAATCCAGAAAAGAGGATTATTTAACTTTCTGGGAACAGCATTAAAATATATTTATGGCACAATGGATGATGAAGATCGTGAAGAAATAGAAGGAAAACTACAAGTAAATACAGTAAATGCACATAATGCAATTGAACAAATTAATTTGCAGAAAAATATTAATGAGAAATTTAATCATGAAGTTGAAGCTATTACTTCTAATTTAAACCATAATTACAAAGAATTGATACAAAATATGAACAAAGTTGACGCGGACTTAAGAAAATTATTAGAGGAAAAATGGACTAATAACCTTTTAGAAAAGTTAATGTACATTGAAACTAACATTATAAGAATTAAAGAAATCTTAATGACAAGTCGAAATAACCTTCTAAGCAGGGATGTAATTACAGATGAGGATATTTTAAACTTTAACATAACGTTTGAAAAATTAAGTGAGATAAAAATTTTAATTGTCACTCATAATGAAAATATTGTAATATTAGTTAAAATCCCTTGTTTTACTAAAGAAGTCTATCAATCAATCTATATTCAACCTATCCCTAATGCTAACCAAGCAGAAATTTATATTCACGAAAATAAAATTCTATCGCTAAATGATGTTACGTATGAAATGACTACATTTAAGAAACAACTTAAAAAATATAGAGATGAATGTATCGAAAAATTATTCAAAGAAAAAATGCACTGCAAATATATAAATAATAATCAATCAGAAGTAATAGAATTAGATACTAATCATGTTTATGTAATCAATGCGAAAAATCAATCTATCTATCACAACTGTAATTCTAATAATTTCACTATTAACGGAAATTATTTGATACGCTTCGAAAATTGTAATGTTAGAATCGATGATATAACCTATAAGCACCGTAAACCTCTTGAAATCCAACTATTACCGAACCCAGTTAGATTAATTAATGTTACTATCATGAATAATTTTACTATGAAAGAATTGCACTTTAAAAGTATTGAAAATATTAATCAAATAAAAGAACTTAAGTATGAAGCCAAGAAAGGCAGTATAATTAATTACAGTCTTATTATAATTATAAGTTTGGTAGTAGTAATATTGATAATTTGGAAATGTAAAAAAAATAAGAGAACCAAAGTAGAAGTTAACATTGGAAAAACATCGATGCAAGAACCAGCAGAACCAGCAATGTCCTTCGATCACATGATGGAAAGGATCAACTACTACTCATCTTTGAATCTGAACGATTCATCTAACAAAGGGGGGAGTTAAGAAATGCATTTCTTACATGCAAAACGTTCCCACCAAAAACTGCTGACGACAGTTCAGACAGCGAACGCCTACACAAAATTCTGAAGAATCTGGAATTGCAGCAACTAACTGTTTAGGGTAGATATTAAGAGACAATGAAAAATAAATCAGTATCATTTTGAGTGTGCAAACGAGCAAGACAAAAGTGATTTTTAATTTAGCTAGAGCTTTCCGTAATGGGCTTATTTTGTTTGGGGATTGGTACTACAATCGCTATTTTCAATGTTTGCTGTCGGGATTATTGCTTTTTATGCGAATATTATTAATTTATATACTTTCGTAAGCAAATTTAGCACTGCTCACTCTAACCACACTTTTCTTCACAACGCGAATAATTTTCGTCAATTTAATACTATATTTTTTCAATTATTTATTGTCCGGTTCCCCGCAAGGGATGCCAAATGTTAAAGAGTTCTAAATTGAACTATATTTAAAATTAAACTTTATTAATTTAAATATCATCTGCGTACACGTTCGGATTCTCACTAGTTTCCTTGTCCAACTGAAACTAAAAAACTAATCTGACACTTCAATGTGTGTCAGAATGTGGCAAGGACAGAGAGCGAATATGATAAAATGTAATGAGATTCTCGGAAGCCAGTATTGGATTCTTGTGGCAAACTTCACTTTAATATTAAATATAATTTTTTTCAACACAAATACACGCTGGCAGCGTGTTCGGCAGCAAATTCGCCGTATTGAGAAAAGACGACACACGTTCACTCGGACTTTACGCTCGCTTTTCGGTGAGATACAAAGGGGGGAACTCTCTCCCAAACATGCCACACTTCGAAACGAGAGCAGCCATGGTTACGTTAGCACCGGGTCGCAGCCACCTTCAGAAGAGGGGTCACGGAGTGAACAGTATGATACAATGTAATGACAGTTAACAAGTAAAAGGGTTGGGCGCAATTAGTGCCTTGCTGGTAGGGTTTCAGGATCCTTAAGACATACAGACGCCGACATCAGCGTAAAATGTTTTGCGCGTGTGGCTCAAATCAGAAAGTAATTAATAATTTTAAACATTTTTATAGTAAGGGATGGTATGCCATACCTTAACTTGCATTAGAAGGGGAGTCAATATTGCTATTTGATTTATCTTTTATTAAAAGGATTGCCTTTAGACCAAAAGGCTTCACGTGCACTACAGTAGCAGTCCACACCTTAAACAGTACTTCATCGATAAGTGATTTTGTAGGACATCTGTTTCGGATGTAATTTGCCGTGTTAACTGCCTCAGCCCAAAAAATTTGTGGTAGATTTGCCATTTTAGCATGCATCTAGCCACCTTTACTAATGTTCAGTTTTTGCGCTCAAAATGCCATTCTGCTGGGGAGTATGTGGCGCTGTCAATCGTCTCTTAACGCCACAAACATGCGCTGCATTTATAAGATTGTCAGAACAACAGTTCTGCTGCACAACTACCTTATGCTTCAGAAATTCACTATTTATTCTCCTGAGGAGTACGTGGACTATCTCGTAGAAGAATATATCGTTCTTGGAATCTGGCGAAATGATGGAAACGATAATGTGTTCTCATGCTTCCCTGGTAAAGAGCCCGTAACTCGACGAGGGAATCATATCAATTAAAGACAAATCTACTTAATTACCTGCAACAAAGTGAAGTTGTTGAAAATAATTTGTAATTTATTTTAATTTCAAATTAATAAAAATAATTTATCTTAAACGTAACAAAATAAATATTAATTCTATCTGTACTTCTTTATATAAATGAGTTTGTCAATCACAAATTTCAATAAATCACATTGAAAAGACATCGACACGTGAACAGTAACGTTGTTTCTCTTTACTGTTGATGCCAGACTTGAAAAGAAATCATCAATGCCACTTGGAACATCCCACTGCGGTGTTAATTGCTCCATTATTTTTTTAAGTACTTCCTGGTAAGATTGTTGGCTTTCTTCAAACAATCTGGATATTTTAGGTAGTAAGGAAGTTGATGGCACCGTTGATGTAACATTGGTACCTAGAGGATTCAAGGGGGTGTTTTCACTTGGAGGCGTAGCATCAATATCTTCAAAATGCTCCACCTTCGCCCAAAAAGCGGCTCCAACTTCAGGCGCCGTATTTTCCTGATTAGAACACTCTTCCGAAGTCCTACTGTAATTGGAATCTGTTCTGTTAGAAAAGAAAATATACAGTACCATCTAACATATTACTCTCACTTCTAAACATCTTACTTTCTCGGCTCAAAAAGCTCCTTCAGAAAAAGCAAATTATCAAAATATTTGTATCTTTTTTTGTTGAGATATCTGCTTCTTGCCCTGTGCTGCCTTTTATATCCTTAAGGAATTTTTCAAATTGATTCCGAAGATATCTATAAGCAGTTCTGCAATCTGTTTCTAAAAACAATTTCTTTTATTTATATTTTTCTTATAAAAAAAAATTTATCATCCAAATTTAACTGTGCGGCGATTTCTCTCCAAGCCTTGTCTTTAAGATCAATATTTTTGTAAAGCTTTTCCCCTGGATGTTAATAGATCAATTAAAATTTCTATGCTTTCCTCACTTAACTTTTGTATCTTTAATTAAATAAAATAAACACGGAGCCACAAACAGCAAAACATAAATAATCCAATGCGTATTACAAAACAGCTGATCACTTTGACAAATTGTCTCGGCCGAGAGTGCGAGGAATTCCTAATTTTTTCGTCTCGCCATATCGCATCACGCATTATTTTATATTGCCACATACCATCCTTTGTTATAAATTCTTTCTGACATCTCGGCCGAGACTCGGTCTCGCTCTCGTCCCGAGCTCTCGCATTATTATACGACTGCTCGTTTCCTTCGCCACTCGCGAGTTGCACAATTTACTGTCTCCTTTCACGTGTTAATATTTATAACAAATTTATCCATCTTCAATTTCCAGTAAATGGAATTTACATTCGCTGTTGACGAGAATATTTACTCCGTTGTTACTTTTAAGACATTGTTCATTTTCTATCTTATAATTTCTTCAACAATCGACATTTTTTGTATGATTTTTACTTATTGAATCATCTTTGTAAAGTCAATTGACGAAGCGAATAGAACTTCTACAAAGGAGTGAAGTTACGAATATTTTAATAGCGAATTTTCTAATACTTTATTTTTATTGTCGTCAAGAACTAACATTGGCAATTTGTATTTAAAATTGGTATTTGTAATTGGTACTTGTAATTGACTTGATGGTTTTACTCGTAATGATTTTCTGATTTTTAATATCTCTTCATGTAGCTAGTATAGTGGCATGATATTACCGTTACTAGAGTCACGCCATATCCATATGACGAGTATGTATGAAAATATATAATTATAAGTAAGTATATGAATGTAAGTAAGTATAAATGCAAAACCAAACTTGAATAAGAATAGAACAAAGAATATGCAAGAAACATGGTAGACACATGGGGAGTCCACAAATTGTCGTTTTGCCCCTTTTTTATATTTATATTATTTTAAATGAACATCTAGATAAAACGGCGGTAACAATTGGAATTCCCTCATTTCTAGAGTATGTAGCCCATTTAAATTTGTAATGGTTGGACAATTTATCTCTGAATTCTTTTACAAGCCACGGGTTCTGTAAGTGTGCATCTAAATGGCATACTTCGATTGTAGCGCATATATTTCGAACCTGTACTGCGAATTCAATCAGAGAATCGAATCTGTCTTTCGGTGCCGGCATATTCCGGGCTTTTTCAATCATTTTCTCTATAACATATTCTGGTCTTCCGAAACACATTTTTAGTGTTTCTATAATTTCGAGAACCATTGTTGGCAACATTAGTTTGTTTCGCACCAATTCGAGCGCCTTTCCCTTCAAACAAGCTAGTAGCCGCATCAAATTTTCTGCGTTCGTATAGCCCGCAATATTTGTGCTATTTTCGAAGCTACTAATAAAAAGTGGCCATTCCTCGGGACTACCATGAAATGGTGGGAGTTGCCTTGGAATGGCTTGCCGCGCTGCTAATTGACTTGGTGTGGGACTTGTACCAAATTGAGGTAGTGCAAAACTCGAATGGGATGGTAATGTGCATTGATTGTTTGGGCGACCTGTAATAATTTGAAATTGCTTATTTTGCATTTTAATTTGAGATAGTAAATTATATATATTTTTTTGTAAATATTGTTGCTGTACTGCATGTTCTTCTTCAAGCTTGTCGATTTCCAATTTACGCATCATTTTCTCCGAATTCCTACTAGCATGGAGGACTGTGATGCCGATAATGCTGTTGCCGGATACGGTGTCGATAAAAAAGGTGTCGCCAATATGCTTCGATTGTAAACTGTCGGTAATGGCTGCAGATGCGGAAATGTGATCGGTTCACACACTGTTACCGACGACCGTATATTTGGAAACGTGGTTGTTGGTAATGACTGTAGGATCTGCGACGTGCATGATGTGTAGGAAACTGCTGTTGACTGCATCCTCGAACATGTGGACGGCGTATAGGCTGTGGGTGCTCCAATTGCCCTTTCGGGTGCAAATATGGTTGCTCTGGGTGTCTTGTTGGTGACATTTCCCGGCGATATACCAGGTACATCTGCCGCTCGTTGCATCTCCATAGGTGCAGTAAACACGGGTCCCTGTTCCACTGTTGGTGATGACATGCGGTAGCATTGGTAGATGGGGAGCTGCAGCGCTCCGTGCGTCGGTAAGTAATTGGCTACTGCATACGTGGCAGTTCAAGCTTTCCTGCTCTATGCCGCTACTCACCCGACGCAATCGTAGTGCCACCACTTGCCGCAGCTGTCACACTAGACCATGCGGTCCGTATCAATTTGGGTGCATTTATTGCAATTATTTGTTTTTTGCATTTTTAATTTCTTTTTATTATTTAAAGTAATTTTTTAAAAGAATTGTTGTGGCCAGGACAGTGCAAATTATGACATTCTTTTTAGTAACACTTTATTTAATTAAATTAACTAGTGCGGAGCACTTTAAAAAATTACGTCTTCACTCTTGCATTTCTTTTTTCCAACCTAATTAAATAAAATTAATAAAATTAAATATTATGCAGTGGTCGGATTTGCGGCGGTAATAACCACAATGAACGGAGTGAAAAAAATTATCTTTACCCATTTTAAACTTCAGGTTATTTTTAAAATCTTCAGTTACGGAAATATTCCATACAAATATAACAATTTTAAAATTCAAATCTTTGCCTTGTCGGCGGAACTGCATCCATTTGCGCGCCAAATTTAAATATATACATATAACGGGTCCGCCATCTAACGTTTTTTTTTTGTCAACTAGTGCTTATTTCGTGAATGGTAACACTTAGCTCATGTCTGATTAGAGAGATAATTAGTTGTATCCTTCCGCTGAACGAATATGGTTGTGTATACGCTTGAACAACGCTGGGAAATATTGCGACTTCTCTTTGAAAATCATGGTAATGTTGCAGAATGTGTGCGAAAATTGCGTACGGATTTTGGAAGAAGAGAAGCACCGTCAGCTCCGTATGTTCGTTATCTTGTGAAAAAAGTGAAAGAAACTGGCATCCTCATCGATAAACCAAAGCGTGAAAAGCCAAAAACAGTGCGTACACCTGAGAATATTGCTGCTGTGGCAGAAAGTGTGCGTGAAGCGCCATCAACATCAATTCATCGTCGTTCTCAAAAATTGAACTTTTCGGAGACATCATTGAGACGAATTTTGCATAAAGACCTTGGTATGACGCCATACAAAGTCCAATTGGTTCAGGAGTTGAAGCCAACAGAAGCTGCCGATTTTGCCAAAAAAATCATCTTTTCAGATGAAGCTCATTTTGATCTTGGCGGGTATGTAAACATGCAAAATTGCCGCATTTGGGGTACAGAAAACCCGCACGCATACATTGAAAAGCCGATGCACCCAAAACGAGTCACTGTTTGGTGCGGATTTTGGTCCAGAGGCATAATTGGGCCATTTTTCTTCGAAAATGAGCAAGGAGTGGCCGTTACAGTCAATGGCGATCGTTTTCCGGCTATGTTGAACAAATTTTTGTTCACAAAAATTGAACAGGAGGATATTGGCAACATTTGGTTTCAATAGGACGGCGCTGCGTGACACACAGCCGAAGCTACACCCGATGTTTTGCGCCCTGTTTCAAAAAAAAAGTTATTTGGCGGACCCTATATATATATAAATTAAAATATATTTGGGTTTTCTGTATAAAACTTTATTTAATTATATTTCATTCCATAAGTTACATTTGAATTCTTAACCAGAACTGAAATTTAAAACTAAACTTAAATAGACTCCGCGCTCTCTCGCTTCTTCTCATCGGCCCTCGATCATTTCGCCGTCGCTGCAGTCAGTGAATATTTGCATTCCACAAACATGTCGCTGTCTCGTTTCCAACTCAGCTCTCGCAGCAGAATTAAGCGAACGAGTCTTTGGATGCAGTGACACGCAACCATTTCGGCATTATTCTTCCCCTTCTAAGTGAGGAGCGTCCTCGATACTCAATGACGCACACTGCGTGACAAGCCAGTGCTCTCGTTGTTATTTGTAATATAATATGTTATTGAGCAGCGTTTCATAGATTATCGCAGAGAAGTCGCCGTTGCCTTATTATGAATTGTTGGCACTTTTGCGATAGAGCGGCGGAGAATTATGAATTATGTTAGTACTATTACAATAATACAAAATTCGAACTAAAAAATACTCCTTCAAAGAGCTTTCTTAAAACAAAATAAACCTAAACTAGTTTAACTGCTTACCTACTATTTTTACAATATCTTAAATACATTATTTCTATAATATTTAGTACAATAATTTATACGGTGAGATGATCAATTGTCGTACTTTCAAATTATCCTTGTGACAAAAAGTTAAATTTAAATTTGTTTGTAATTATTTAAGTAGAGAAACACAAAGTGCGTGCTCATTTCCAATTGTCTTTATGGATTACCCTCCCTTTAATAAGATCTGTCGTTCCACAAATATTTTTGTATTGTTTGTTCTTGGTATAGGGGAGTCAATTTGTTTCCTAGTATCTTGTTCCTTCTTACAAGAACTTTATCTCCTACATTGAAAAAACGTTTTATTCTATCCTTGTTGTGCGTTTTAAGAGCTGACTCCTGGGCCTGCCTTATTTTAGCTGATACTTGCTTATTTAAGTTAGTCGTTGTGCACCGGAATAAATCAATTGGCTTTTTCTTAGTCACAGAATGGATGGACTTATTATATTCAATGGCTGACAGCAAAATTAAATCGTTTGTATTATCTATACATCTCTCTAGTTCAATGCACCTAGCAATTTCGGCCAACGTACTGTGGAATCTCTCCACCTGTCCATTCGAAGTACTAAAATTGCTAGCCAATTAATGTTTCACTGTAAACGAAGTAAGCGATTTTTCATTATCACAGTAAACGATCTTTGCGTCAGGGAAAATGTTCAAAAGTTGTATTAGCTGGGGCACAATTGTTCTGGACGATATTGTTTGCACCACCGCGAATTTCGAAAACTTATCTATGGCAGTCAGAAAATATTTCGAATCCGTAGAAAATATGTCAACGTGAAGAATTTCTCCCGGATACGATGGTATTGTATGGTACATAATAAAAGTCTGTTTTGATGGAAATTCCGCTTCTTCAAGAACTATTTGGTTCCTAAAACAATTTACAGGCTTTTCAACTGCCTCTATAGTGTACATCAGCGATTGCTCGCTATGAATAGTCGCTGCATCTGAATTACAATCCTCTTCTATTGCATTTATATGTTGGCGCGACAGAGCGTCAGCAACATAGCTTTCTTTTCCAGGCTTTTAATGTAATTTCGCGTTATGCTTGTCAATAAGTGCTTTCCAGCGCTTGATCTTTGCACTTGGATTCTTTTCCGAAACAGCAAAAGTCAGCCGCTGATGATCTGTAAATATATTCAGATTTCTTACACCATAAGGTAGTTTCGAAGAGATTTAAGTGCCCACACTATGGCCAAAAGTTCCCTTTCGTTGGTTGCGAAATTTGTCTCATTGTCTTTCAAGCTTCTCGATATCATAGTTATAGGCTTTCCTTCTTGAAACAGAACTGCACCTAGGCCATGACTAGAAGCATCAGTCGTTAGATCAAACGGTTTCTTGAAATCCGGGTACACAAGCATTACATCTTCCGATGTCAAAATCTGCTTTAAGTCATTGAATGCCTGGAATTGACTCGGAGTGAGCGCAACTTGAATTCTCTTTGACTTATTAACACTGACTCTTCCGTTTTCGCCTCTAAGAATGCCGGTCAAAGGTTTGGCTATTGTAGCAAAGTCTTTTATAAAACACCTGTAGTAGCTTGCTAAACCCAAAAAAGATCTTACTCCGTATAAGGTTGTGGGTGAAGGAAAATTTAACATGGTGTGTATTTTATCAGGGCAAGTTTTTAAGCCCCTCTTGATACTACAAATCCCAGGTATTCTCTTTCAGATTTAAAAATTTCAGATTTTTCGGGTGAAACTCTCATGTTAGCATCGCATAAACTTTTTAGGACCCAATCAATATCAAGTACATGCTGTTCTTTTGTTTTGGAAGAAATTATGACGTCATCGATGTACACGTAACATGTTTTTCCAATTTGTTCTCTGAGACCATCATCTTCGATTAATGCCTTGTTAAATCCCCATAGCAATAGCTATCCATCATTAGGGATAAACTAATAAAACATACAAGCACAACAAAGATCATGTGGGTTCCTGGTCATTGCGGTATCTACGGTAACGAATTCGCTGACAATCTTACCAAATTCGCCCATAAGTCTGCTGCCATCGCCTTTGAAACACGCGAAAAAAGAGACATCTACCACGCTGTGGAAGCTCACTTCAAAGCAAAACTCATCTCGGAATGGAGTACGTATCACCATCACTATAAGAATCTAAACCCGTTACGCATAAAACCGGTGTACCCAACAACAGCTAGTGTTCAGGAAATTGCGATATTTACTCGCCTTCGATTGGGTCACACAAGACTCACGCATGAATCCGTGTTAACTGGTAATTTAAGAAGCTGCAATTACTGTAACGCAACAACTATCTCTGTAACACACATACTCAACGAATGCCCTGCCTTTTCGACTGTCAGGAAAACTTTCTTCAGTTCAATAACACCATCCACCTTACTCAAAGAACCATCGAGTAGTAATTTTACCACTATCTTTAAATTCGTCTCGCTTTGCAATATTGCTAATATACTTTAAGATTCAACTAATATGATATTTTATTTCATTATTCCATTTTACTTTTGATTTGTAAAGTTATTTTAATATTATTTACTTTTGTTACATATAAAACTATTAATATATAATGTAACCTCTTAATACATCCTCCAGCCGATAGCCCCGCTGCTAGTGCTGTCATTTATTTTTTTTCGAAATTATAGTAATATAGTTACTAATAATTGTATTTCTAATTATAAATAAATAAATAATTCATTATCAATTATGAAACCCCGGTATTTTATTTTTTTAACTTTTTCTATAATTTCGTTATTAATTTTAAATATTGTGTTATTGTTCATATTTATTTCCATTAATTTCGTTTTACTTTCGTTTAATTTTAATTTGTTAATTTTTAACCATGTAGTAATATTATTCATATCGTGTAATAAATTATCCTGACATTTTTCTTCATTGTTTGCTTCTGTGAAAATAAGTGTATTGTCTGCATATAAAACAATTTCACATTTTTCCAGAACGTTCGGCATATCATTTATATATATAATAAACAACAAAGCACCTAAAATTGATCCCTGCGGTACTCCAAATTCGTTATTAATTTTAATTGATTTTGTATTATTAACTTTAGTGACTTGTTTGCGGTTTGTTAAATAAGATTCAAACCATTTTAGTTCGTTTCCCTGTATCCCGTAACTATATAGTTTCTGCACTAGGATATTTCTGTCAATAGTTTCGAAAGCTCTTTTCAAATCTAGAAATATTACCATTTTTTTTTATTTCTTTCCGTATACTTCCATCTATTTATCACATAGGTTGTGAAGACCTAAATTTGTAACAATTTTAGGTCACACAAAATACCGCCCTCCAACCAACACCATGCGAGCACATGTGGCCAAACCACGCCACACGTGGTTATGCTCGAACATGACACAACGCCGAAATACGGGAATTCCGTATGCGCGAACACGACACAGTGCCGAAATACGGGACTTGTCGATGCTCGCATGAAAAATGTATAAGAGGCCGGTGCACAAAGGAACCGGTCTCTTGCGATTTCAACAGCGGCGGCGACAACAGCGGACGAACACGAGCTCTTGCGATTTCAACAGCGGCGGCGACAACAGCGGACGAACACGAGCTCTTGTGATTTGAACAGCGGCGGCGACAACAGAGGACGAGCAGACGCTCTCTTGTGATAACCAACAGCGGCGGCGACAACAGCGGACGAGCAGGCGAGTAAGTGGGTATAGCATTCGCGGACAGTGGCGACCACGGCAGACAATTCCTGACTTTGAGACTGCTTACGTGATTGGTGGTGTGAGGTTTTAACCGACATCACTACCACGTAAGAGAGCGCTCCCCCTAGATGAAGTAAACGCGAGGTTTTAACCGGCGTTTCACTTCAAAGCAGCTATTGCTTCAAGTTAGAATTTTGAGACTTCTTACGTGATTGGTGGTGTGAGGTTTTAACCGACATCACTACCACGTAAGAGAGTGCTCCACCCTAGACGAAGTAAACGCGAGGTTTTAACCGGCGTTTCACTTCAAAGCAGCTATTGCTTCAAGTTAGAATTTTGAGACTTCTTACGTGATTGGTGGTGTGAGGTTTTAACCGACATCACTACCACGTAAGAGAGTGCTCCACCCTAGACGAAGTAAACGCGAGGTTTTAACCGGCGTTTCAGTTCAAAGCAGCTATTGCTTCAAGTTAGACTTTTGAGACTTCTTACGTGATTGGTGGTGTGAGATTTTAACCGACATCACTACCACGTAAGAGAGTGCTCCACCCTAGATGAAGTAAACGCGAGGTTTTAACCGGCGTTTCACTTCAAAGCAGCTATTGCTTCAAATAAGACTTTTGAGACTTCTTACGTGATTGGTGGTGTGAGGTTTTAGCCGACACCACTACCACGTAAGAGAGTGCTCCCCCCCTAGACGAAGTAAACGCGAGGTTTTAACCGGCGTTGAATTTCAAAGCAGCTATTGCTTCTTCGTCTGCCACTACACCACTTCACTGCCATTAGACGAAGCGGAGAGAATACAGGATTAGTTCTAATTAGTCTAAGATGAAGTTGTAATTTACTGAAAAATAAAATAAAGTAAACAAACTCCATCAAACGTTGTGTTAAGGTCAAGAAAATAAATATTGTACAGGACTCTGGGAAGACTGAGCGTACCCCAGCTAGAGATTCCTTACAAGTTTACAGCTGTTTCACACGAGAAATTCTTTCTGAATCCTGACTGGTATTTTGAAAGAAGCTTATTTTGTTCCATATGCCTTTCAAGCTGCTCTTTAACCACCTTTTCGATTATTTTTTCAGTTGTCTTAAGTGTATTAATTGGTCGATATTCCTCGCATTTATTTGTTTTGGCGATTTTTTCAATTGGTGTGACTATTGATTCTTTCCAATTTTCAGGAAAGGCACCTAATTCCAAAGATATGTTTATTATATTTAGCAAAATTTTTCCTATGACGTTCCAGTTATCAAGGATTATTTTACTCGAAACTTTGTTGCAGTCAGGTTTTTTTTTAAATTTTTACATATATTCTTAAGTTCTATTGTATTTATTGCACGAAATTTAAATTTAGAGTTTATCACAGGTACTTTGTTTCTATATTGTATATTTCCAATCGATTCTCGACATGATTAAGCATGGCATTACAGTAAGTATACTTGAAATGTATTGTGTTATTTTAATTTGTGGTGTTTTTTAGGTTGAAAATACAACAATATTGTCGATAGAGGGCAAAATGCGTACTTTAAAGGACCAGTACAAGTCAGCTAAAGATGCTGAAAATCAAACTGGGGCAGCGCCCAGTAAGTTTCCGTTCATCGAGGAAATTAACGAAATTTTTGTTAAATATGCTGAATTTAATAACAGCAGTTTTAGGAAATTCGCATTTTGCAGCATCTTCGTTGCAGAAATGCAGCAGTCCTTAATTTTGCCCTTTACCCTGCAGCACAGTCGGCAGTTTTGTCACCTGTGCGCTCTACACTAACTGAAGCAGTTCCTTCACCGGCCATGTGTTCAGCATCTTCGCCTTCATCTGCAACTTCTCCCATACCAATTTCGCGAAAAAGAAAATCGGAGCGACAGGTTTATTGCGAGAGGTGAAAATTAAAATACTTAATTCAGAGATGTCTAATCCGAAGTTCCTCAAAAAAATCGACGCATTACAGCACCAAATTCATATCAGACTGGTCCATATATCAACACAAAACAAATCAGTACAACCAAAGTATACTTACAATTTCATGTATTTCTAAAAAATTTCCTTTTTGTCTTTTTTATATAATACATAAACTCTCTTGTTTTATATACTTTTCCACACACACAACAATTTTAATAAGTGGTGCCAGCTTATGTATTTGGTTTTCATGATATTCCAATTACTATGTGTACGTTGGCGAGTCGAACTAGACCATCGGGACCTCGTATCACCTTTGTGATTCAACCTAAAGGCCATTTGAACGGGTCAGATTGTCATCTTTGATTATGACCATTGTTCCTGGTATGATGTTTCTGGATTCATGGTGACATTTGTATCGATGTTAAAAACTCTGCCATGAGTTGGATGACTAGTTTCCATTAAGTGAGATTTTTGACGTTGTTTGGTTGAGCACTAGCATCAATTGACGTGATCAACGGCTCTCATATGAGAATGTGTCCTGGTGTGAGTTTTTGGAAGTCATTCGGATTTGATAAGATTGGTGTGATTGATCTTGAATTCGTTATGGCCTCTGCTTCAGCCAGAATGGTCCCCATATATTCATAGGTTATTGACGCGGATGCCAAGGTTTTTTGTAGTAAGTTCTTGGCTGATTTTACACCCGCTTCCCAACGCCCACCGAAGTGTGGTGCACTTGGTGGGATGAATGTGAAGTTGATTCCTGTCATGTTGCATTCATTTGTTATTTTTCGTTGCTAGTTGGCATAGTGGATGGTCGATTGTAACTCTTGCAATTGGTTCCAAGTTTGCAGCATTGTCGCTGTACAATGGCCACGACTAGCCATAAAACGTCTGAGTGCTCGAATAAAGGCTTCAGTTGTAATATCGCAAACCAATTGCATATGAACCGCATTTGTACGGAAACAGCAAAATACGGCTACAGGTGCCTTTGGTGGTGGTTCTCGTCGAATTTTGAAGTGTTTTTAAATTGGATCAAAGAAATCCACTCCAGAAGTTACAAATGATCTTGCAGTTTGTATTCTTTCGGCAGGTAGATTGCCCATGAATTGTTGCAATAATTGTGGATTGACTTTAGTGCATTGAGCATAGTGTTGAGTGATGGAGGAAGCTAAGATTTTTAGTTGAGAGGGCAAAATATCTCGTGATAGACATGAGTGTTTGAGGACCAGCATCAAGATGTTCATTGTGCAAATCGCTTAGTAATATTTTTGTAACTGGGTCATTTTGTCGTAATAGCATCGGATGTCTGGCATCATAACTCAACTTGGATGTCTCCAAACGTCCTCCCAATCTTAACATACCCATATCATCTAGGAAAGGTGCTAGAGTATTAATTGAACTGTTGTCCACAGTGGAGTGCGAACTAATCGATGCATGCTCTTAAAAATACGAAGCAGCGCTTCTTCCACTGCCTTTGCAGATACTGTTGTCGTTGTTGCTATCGTTGTCTGGTATCGATTGTGACTGATGAAGCGTAGTACATATGCTATTATCTTTTGCAAAATTCGGAGCGAATTTTTGTGATTTTGTTTTTCTGGCCAATTTGCTTTGGGTTTTGTAGCTGTTGTTGATGTGCAAACTACTGCCGTTAGCCTACACTCTAATGAATATTCTCTACATGGTGGTTGAAGAGACCAATATGTTATCGCTCCATATAAAAAAGGGCCATACAACCAGAAATTATTGTTAATCAGTTTTTTTGGTGTCAGTCCTCTTCATAAGATCAGCAGGATTGTCTTCAGATCGCACGTTTCGCCATTATTTTGGAGATGTTCGCTGTGGATTGGCTAAAATCATGTTGGCGGCAAATGTACGATTGTGCGATTAATCTGCGTTTATTCATCCCAGTACTAAAGCGGAGTCAATCCAAAAGTGTACAATTGATTCCTTGATGATTTTGCTTTCTTGAAGTTTCTGGCTAAGTTCTACGGCTAACTTGGCAGCACATAATTCTAATCGTGGTAGTGTTATTTGCTTTTTTAGCGTTATTGGTGATTTTGCACATACAAAAGGGACGATTGCTGATTTGTGAGCACCAGATGTCCTCATATATGCTACAGCTCCGTATACACGTTCCGAGGCGTCAGCGAAAATGTGCACTTGAGGGTGGTTTTATTCTTTACTTCAAAAGATATGACGAGGGATGCTGATGCCTTGCAATAGTTCGGTTTCGAATCTTAACCAGGTGGTGTGAAGATCTTATGGTAATGCGGCATCCCAGTCCACTTTGAGTTCCCACAGCTGTTGTAGAAAAATGTTTGATTTGCACCGCACTTTCGTACTTATAAGGCGTAGTTGCAGCTGCATTTCGAGTGCAGTAGTGATTTAGTTGGAACTTCTTAACACATCTTCTACATAAAAATTTGCTTTCACTACTTCTGTTGCCAACTTGCTGTTAATTCTTAGCTTATTTTTCAGCCAGCGCTTGCAAAGTGCGAATAGCCAAGTATGGTGCAAAGGTTGTGCAAAGTTATAGTAGTGATCTTATAACACTACAGTTGGTGTGATGGATCGTCTATCAACCAAATAACTTAATATCATTGGTGGTCATTGTCCACCCATACCTGTCAGTAAATTTTCTCGATGTCGGCTGTAAAGGCGAATCGAGGGAGACGAAAGCGTAGTAGCGTTGTGACGACATCTTCTTGTATGGCTGGCTCTGTGGCCAGTACCTCGTTTAATGACAACTTTATTTATGTTTTTGCTGATGCATCAAATACGACTCTAAGATTCGTTGTTGAGATGTCTAGATTGAGGACGGCATGATGTGGAAGGAAGTTGTGTGGACCTTTGGTGCTATTTACTGCTATTTCCATCATATGACCAAGTTTTTCGTAGTACATAAAGGATACATCCTGAGTCTTGAGCTCAGGTTTTTTTACTAGCTTGCGTTCAATGGGTGTGAAACACTAAAAAGCTATGTTCTTGGATTCACCGAGTTGACATGGGTTGTGCAGAAATGGTAAATTCACCACATATCGCCGAAAAGAGAATTTTGCAGCACAAATCTTTCATCTCCTAGTGGTATTTGTCCAATGCACAATGTCGAGTAGAAGAGTACTGCTCCAAGGAGTAACTCGATGCCTCTGAATTCATATAAATTGGGGTCAGCTAATTGAAGGTTGCTCTGAATTTTCCAAATGCATATGTTGATGCTGCTTGATGGTTGCTTGGAAACAATTTCTGGCAAAATGTGGGCTTCAATTCTCTACGTGAAACCAGTCCTGCTTGTTTGGAGCTGCAAGTTGACCCTTTCCCTATCTCAATGATAAAATGGTTCTTTTTTACTCCGATTTGGTTCGCAAGCCGCCTTGTTATTAAGTCAGCTTGTGAAGCATTGTCGAAACGTGCTCGGCATTGAATTTCATGTCCCCACTTATCAATTATAGTCACGAAAATCTGAAGCTGAACAATACTATGTTTGATTGTATTGGCCGATCTCGAACAGCCGTAAGTGATACCGGAGAATTTTGCATTGTTTTAGGAGTCTGGTTGAACCTGCTTGATGCCCGTGTTGATTGTGGTCCTCCCAAATGAAGCAATGTGTTGTGTTTTTATGGCGCTTTGTGCAGTTACCTGACACGCAAGATTTGGCATTGTGCCCACCATTCAGCCAGTTTATAAAGTATTTTGCTTTTTGGACTGTGCTTAACCGCTGACTTGGTGTAAACTTGAGAAAATCTTGACATTAGAAATCGCATGGTGAAGGTTGCATGTGATGCTGGGCCTGTTGGCACTGAGACACTTAACGCCTGGTAGGCGTTTGTTCGCCCTTGTTCTGCCGCATCCTTGTTGGGTCTTGATCCTGAAGCTTCCAGTGGCTGGAACCTGAGTTCAAGGAATTTCAGGAATTCGTTTAGAGATAATATCTCATTCGGTTATTTTAAGGATTGTTCCCATAATGCCTGAGTGGATTTGTTTAGGTTTTGGGTTAAGATGTACATCAGAATGGGGTCCCAGCTGCCGGTTCTCACTCCTAGGCTCTGTACAGTCATGATGCAGTCCTTGGAAGTGTAGTGGAGGAGATAGATCGCGGATACTTGATCGTTGATGATTGTTGGTTGGGAGAGGAATCTGCTTAATGTGGCATTCCTCAGCAGCCGAGGGTTTTCATATCGATCACCACTGCCCATGCGGCCTCGTAATCATTTGCCGATGCTGTGAAGTGCCGAATTCAAGAACCAGATCTTTTGGCAAGCTGAAATGGGTTGTTTATCGGCATTGCTGGTTATTTGTTTGTTCTTTGGTATTCCCAATTATCATGACTTTTTCTATGTAAGTACATTTATACTATTGAATTATTATAAGTAAGAAAATATATATTAGAATAAAAATGTGTATATGTAAATATGTCCAAAAAATCTCGTTTACGGCATTATTCAACCGTGTGCAACTTGCTCCCAAAATAGTAATATCTTTATGTAGAACCATTACGGTTCTAGTCTGCTGGTCTCCACATTCTAGCAAGTGGTAATAGGTTTTCTATGCATCTTTGTGATCTATATTCCAATCGCCTATTTGAATTGTTCACCACCAACATCATTTACGAGGTTTTCCTTCTGTGAGTGTTGGTCTGCAGTGACATGACTTTGGCATTTTTCTTTAGTACATACATCATCGACGCTGCTTCTTTTGCCGACTTTCTACACTTTTGTTTTTGATTATATTGGTCGACCGAGTTCCCTTGTAGTCCGCATAACTTGTTAGTTTTTAGTTGTAGCATTTTGAGTTGTTCCAGTATTGGTTCTACAGCACTTCTGCATAACTTCTATCCATTCCTTTTTTGAGAACCATGCTTCGTTTAAAGATTTCAGCATTACGTCCGTGCCCTCTAGTTGTATAATTAATATCTCTGAAGTCACGATAATCTCCATAGTCTCCATTAGTAGCATAATAATCTTAGTTTCTACGCTGAAATATATGAATTCCTACGTTACAATATATGTATGTATTTGATTTGAAGTTTTGTTTTGTTATACTTTAATTTGTTTCTCTCGTCTTTCTCTTTCAAGTCACAAAAGCTTTTACTTAATATTTATATAGTGATATAAATTGAGAAAGAAGAGTGAAATTTCAACCCGTCTAATACATTCGATCTGTACATACACTGTATTTGTATATAAGTATTGTCTTCATAGAATTGTATATTGCTACTCAAAATTGAGTTTTATTTCTGATTTTTTCTGAAATTGCTAAGCGGATTGCTCTAGCTGAGCGCACGCATTTCAACGTTCCTGCAACGGAGTGAAACATGCCAAGCAACCCGAATAATACGAATATAACTCATTCCGTGAGTATACCAGAAAATCATGCACATACATCCAAACAAAATCACAGATCGAGTTCTTCGCCGCTTAACAGAATTGAGTTGGTGAGAATGCACTAACCGAGCAACCATATATATGCTCTCCCAAAATTAATGAGCAGGTAAGAAAATTTCAGCCTGATGACGCTACAGCTATTTGGAAAGAGATACCAAGGAAAACTAATAATAATCGCGCAAGGTCAAGTCCAGAGTCTGAATCGCGAAATCTTTTACAACACTCGAAATACTGTCTTGGAATAACAACACTTAGCGCTTCAAAGAGAATTGGTGAATTAGCAAACGATGATGGTGCCGACATAAATGTGCAAACTGTAGAGGTAACACCGAAAATACATAAACCTCCACCAGTTTTTATATCAGGAGTGGATAACATTCAGCCGTTAAGAGAGCTAAACATTATGGCACCAAGCGAATGCATGCTTAAGCTATAAAAAGGTGGAGAAGTCATAATACATCAAAATATAAGATAAGTACAGTACAATAACAGAAGCACTTCGCGACAAAAATACGTAATTCCATACTTACAAACCAAAAAAAGACAAACCATTTGTTGTTGTCCTGAAGGGAATATACCATACAGTGCCACTATAAGACATTAAGGAGGCAATAGAAACATTTAGCCACGAATTGGTACATACGAGTATATCTGGAATATGCTGAATTTAATAACAGCAGTTTTAGGAAATTCGCATTTTGCAGCATCTTCGTTGCAGAAATGCAGCAGTCCTTAATTTTGCCCTTTACCCTGCAGCACAGTCGGCAGTTTTGTCACCTGTGCGCTCTACACTAACTGAAGCAGTTCCTTCACCGGCCATGTGTTCAGCATCTTCGCCTTCATCTGCAACTTCTCCCATACCAATTTCGCGAAAAAGAAAATCGGAGCGACAGGTTTATTGCGAGAGGTGAAAATTAAAATACTTAATTCAGAGATGTCTAATCCGAAGTTCCTCAAAAAAATCGACGCATTACAGCACCAAATTCATATCAGACTGGTCCATATATCAACACAAAACAAATCAGTACAACCAAAGTATACTTACAATTTCATGTATTTCTAAAAAATTTCCTTTTTGTCTTTTTTATATAATACATAAACTCTCTTGTTTTATATACTTTTCCACACACACAACAATTTTAATAAGTGGTGCCAGCTTGTGTATTTGGTTTTCATGATATTCCAATTACTATGTGTACGTTGGCGAGTCGAACTAGACCATCGGGACCTCGTATCACCTTTGTGATTCGACCTAAAGGCCATTTGAACGGGTCAGATTGTCATCTTTGATTATGACCATTGTTCCTGGTATGATGTTTCTGGATTCATGGTGACATTTGTATCGATGTTAAAAACTCTGCCATGAGTTGGATGACTAGTTTCCATTAAGTGAGATTTTTGACGTTGTTTGGTTGAGCACTAGCATCAATTGACGAGATCAACGGCTCTCATATGAGAATGTGTCCTGGTGTGAGTTTTTGGAAGTCATTCGGATTTGATAAGATTGGTGTGATTGATCTTGAATTCGTTATGGCCTCTGCTTCAGCCAGAATGGTCCCCATATATTCATAGGTTATTGACGCGGATGCCAAGGTTTTTTGTAGTAAGTTCTTGGCTGATTTTACACCCGCTTCCCAACGCCCACCGAAGTGTGGTGCACTTGGTGGGATGAATGTGAAGTTGATTCCTGTCATGTTGCATTCATTTGTTATTTTTCGTTGCTAGTTGGCATAGTGGATGGTCGATTGTAACTCTTGCAATTGGTTCCAAGTTTGCAGCATTGTCGCTGTACAATGGCCACGACTAGCCATAAAACGTCTGAGTGCTCGAATAAAGGCTTCAGTTGTAATATCGCAAACCAATTGCATATGAACCGCATTTGTACGGAAACAGCAAAATACGGCTACAGGTGCCTTTGGTGGTGGTTCTCGTCGAATTTTGAAGTGTTTTTAAATTGGATCAAAGAAATCCACTCCAGAAGTTACAAATGATCTTGCAGTTTGTATTCTTTCGGCAGGTAGATTGCCCATGAATTGTTGCAATAATTGTGGATTGACTTTAGTGCATTGAGCATAGTGTTGAGTGATGGAGGAAGCTAAGATTTTTAGTTGAGAGGGCAAAATATCTCGTGATAGACATGAGTGTTTGAGGACCAGCATCAAGATGTTCATTGTGCAAATCGCTTAGTAATATTTTTGTAACTGGGTCATTTTGTCGTAATAGCATCGGATGTCTGGCATCATAACTCAACTTGGATGTCTCCAAACGTCCTCCCAATCTTAACATACCCATATCATCTAGGAAAGGTGCTAGAGTATTAATTGAACTGTTGTCCACAGTGGAGTGCGAACTAATCGATGCATGCTCTTAAAAATACGAAGCAGCGCTTCTTCCACTGCCTTTGCAGATACTGTTGTCGTTGTTGCTATCGTTGTCTGGTATCGATTGTGACTGATGAAGCGTAGTACATATGCTATTATCTTTTGCAAAATTCGGAGCGAATTTTTGTGATTTTGTTTTTCTGGCCAATTTGCTTTGGGTTTTGTAGCTGTTGTTGATGTGCAAACTACTGCCGTTAGCCTACACTCTAATGAATATTCTCTACATGGTGGTTGAAGAGGCCAATATGTTATCGCTCCATATAAAAAAGGGCCATACAACCAGAAATTATTGTTAATCAGTTTTTTTGGTGTCAGTCCTCTTCATAAGATCAGCAGGATTGTCTTCAGATCGCACGTTTCGCCATTATTTTGGAGATGTTCGCTGTGGATTGGCTAAAATCATGTTGGCGGCAAATGTACGATTGTGCGATTAATCTGCGTTTATTCATCCCAGTACTAAAGCGGAGTCAATCCAAAAGTGTACAATTGATTCCTTGATGATTTTGCTTTCTTGAAGTTTCTGGCTAAGTTCTACGGCTAACTTGGCAGCACATAATTCTAATCGTGGTAGTGTTATTTGCTTTTTTAGCGTTATTGGTGATTTTGCACATACAAAAGGGACGATTGCTGATTTGTGAGCACCAGATGTCCTCATATATGCTACAGCTCCGTATACACGTTCCGAGGCGTCAGCGAAAATGTGCACTTGAGGGTGGTTTTATTCTTTACTTCAAAAGATATGACGAGGGATGCTGATGCCTTGCAATAGTTCGGTTTCGAATCTTAACCAGGTGGTGTGAAGATCTTATGGTAATGCGGCATCCCAGTCCACTTTGAGTTTCCACAGCTGTTGTAGAAAAATGTTTGATTTGCACCACACTTTCGTACTTATAAGGCGTAGTTGCAGCTGCATTTCGAGTGCAGTAGTGATTTAGTTGGAACTGCTTAACACATCTTCTACATAAAAATTTGCTTTCACTACTTCTGTTGCCAACTTGTTGTTAATTCTTAGCTTATTTTTCAGCCAGCGCTTGCAAAGTGCGAATAGCCAAGTATGGTGCAAAGGTTGTGCAAAGTTATAGTAGTGATCTTATAACACTACAGTTGGTGTGATGGATCGTCTATCAACCAAATAACTTAATATCATTGGTGGTCATTGTCCACCCATACCTGTCAGTAAATTTTCTCGATGTCGGCTGTAAAGGCGAATCGAGGGAGACGAAAGCGTAGTAGCGTTGTGACGACATCTTCTTGTATGGCTGGCTCTGTGGCCAGTACCTCGTTTAATGACAACTTTATTTATGTTTTTGCTGATGCATCAAATACGACTCTAAGATTCGTTGTTGAGATGTCTAGATTGAGGACGGCATGATGTGGAAGGAAGTTGTGTGGACCTTTGGTGCTATTTACTGCTATTTCCATCATATGACCAAGTTTTTCGTAGTACATAAAGGATACATCCTGAGTCTTGAGCTCAGGTTTTTTTACTAGCTTGCGTTCAATGGGTGTGAAACACTAAAAAGCTATGTTCTTGGATTCACCGAGTTGACATGGGTTGTGCAGAAATGGTAAATTCACCACATATCGCCGAAAAGAGAATTTTGCAGCACAAATCTTTCATCTCCTAGTGGTATTTGTCCAATGCACAATGTCGAGTAGAAGAGTACTGCTCCAAGGAGTAACTCGATGCCTCTGAATTCATATAAATTGGGGTCAGCTAATTGAAGGTTGCTCTGAATTTTCCAAATGCATATGTTGATGCTGCTTGATGGTTGCTTGGAAACAATTTCTGGCAAAATGTGGGCTTCAATTCTCTACGTGAAACCAGTCCTGCTTGTTTGGAGCTGCAAGTTGACCCTTTCCCTATCTCAATGATAAAATGGTTCTTTTTTACTCCGATTTGGTTCGCAAGCCGCCTTGTTATTAAGTCAGCTTGTGAAGCATTGTCGAAACGTGCTCGGCATTGAATTTCATGTCCCCACTTATCAATTATAGTCACGAAAATCTGAAGCTGAACAATACTATGTTTGATTGTATTGGCCGATCTCGAACAGCCGTAAGTGATACCGGAGAATTTTGCATTGTTTTAGGAGTCTGGTTGAACCTGCTTGATGCCCGTGTTGATTGTGGTCCTCCCAAATGAAGCAATGTGTTGTGTTTTTATGGCGCTTTGTGCAGTTACCTGACACGCAAGATTTGGCATTGTGCCCACCATTCAGCCAGTTTATAAAGTATTTTGCTTTTTGGACTGTGCTTAACCGCTGACTTGGTGTAAACTTGAGAAAATCTTGACATTAGAAATCGCATGGTGAAGGTTGCATGTGATGCTGGGCCTGTTGGCACTGAGACACTTAACGCCTGGTAGGCGTTTGTTCGCCCTTGTTCTGCCGCATCCTTGTTGGGTCTTGATCCTGAAGCTTCCAGTGGCTGGAACCTGAGTTCAAGGAATTTCAGGAATTCGTTTAGAGATAATATCTCATTCGGTTATTTTAAGGATTGTTCCCATAATGCCTGAGTGGATTTGTTTAGGTTTTGGGTTAAGATGTACATCAGAATGGGGTCCCAGCTGCCGGGTCTCACTCCTAGGCTCTGTACAGTCATGATGCAGTCCTTGGAAGTGTAGTGGAGGAGATAGATCGCGGATACTTGATCGTTGATGATTGTTGGTTGGGAGAGGAATCTGCTTAATGTGGCATTCCTCAGCAGCCGAGGGTTTTCATATCGATCACCACTGCCCATGCGGCCTCGTAATCATTTGCCGATGCTGTGAAGTGCCGAATTCAAGAACCAGATCTTTTGGCAAGCTGAAATGGGTTGTTTATCGGCATTGCTGGTTATTTGTTTGTTCTTTGGTATTCCCAATTATCATGACTTTTTCTATGTAAGTACATTTATACTATTGAATTATTTATTATAAGTAAGAAAATATATATTAGAATAAAAATGTGTATATGTAAATATGTCCAAAAAATCTCGTTTACGGCATTATTCAACCGTGTGCAACTTGCTCCCAAAATAGTAATATCTTTATGTAGAACCATTACGGTTCTAGTCTGCTGGTCTCCACATTCTAGCAAGTGGTAATAGGTTTTCTATGCATCTTTGTGATCTATATTCCAATCGCCTATTTGAATTGTTCACCACCAACATCATTTACGAGGTTTTCCTTCTGTGAGTGTTGGTCTGCAGTGACATGACTTTGGCATTTTTCTTTAGTACATACATCATCGACGCTGCTTCTTTTGCCGACTTTCTACACTTTTGTTTTTAATTATATTGGTCGACCGAGTTCCCTTGTAGTCCGCATAACTTGTTAGTTTTTAGTTGTAGCATTTTGAGTTGTTCCAGTATTGGCTCTACAGCACTTCTGCATAACTTCTATCCATTCCTTTTTTGAGAACCATGCTTCGTTTAAAGATTTCAGCATTACGTCCGTGCCCTCTAGTTGTATAATTAATATCTCTGAAGTCACGATAATCTCCATAGTCTCCATTAGTAGCATAATAATCTTAGTTTCTACGCTGAAATATATGAATTCCTACGTTACAATATATGTATGTATTTGATTTGAAGTTTTGTTTTGTTATACTTTAATTTGTTTCTCTCGTCTTTCTCTTTCAAGTCACAAAAGCTTTTACTTAATATTTATATAGTGATATAAATTGACAAAGAAGAGTGAAATTTCAACCCGTCTAATACATTCGATCTGTACATACACTGTATTTGTATATAAGTATTGTCTTCATAGAATTGTATATTGCTACTCAAAATTGAGTTTTATTTCTGATTTTTTATGAAATTGCTAAGCGGATTGCTCTAGCTGAGCGCACGCATTTCAACGTTCCTTCAACGGAGTGAAACATGCCAAGCAACCCGAATAATACGAATATAACTCATTCCGTGAGTATACCAGAAATTCATGCACATACATCCAAACAAAATCACAGATCGAGTTCTTCGCCGCTTCACAGAATTGAGTTGGTGAGACTGCACTAACCGAGCAACCATATATATGCTCTCCCAAAATTAATGAGCAGGTAGGAAAATTTCAGCCTGAATGCGCTACAGGTATTTGGAAAGAGATACCAAAGAAAACTAATAATAATCGCGCAAGGTCAAGTCCAGAGTCTGAATCGCGAAATCTTTTACAACACTCGAAATACTGTCTTGGAATAACAACACTTAGCGCTTCAAAGAGAATTGGTGAATTAGCAAACGATGATGGTGCCGACATAAATGTGCAAACTGTAGAGGTAACACCGAAAATACATAAACCTCCACCAGTTTTTATATCAGGAGTGGATAACATTCAGCCGTTAAGAGAGCTAAACATTATAGCACCAAGCGAATGCATGCTTAAGCTATAAAAAGGTGGAGAAGTCATAATACATCAAAATATAAGATAAGTACAGTACAATAACAAAAGCACTTCGCGACAAAAATACGTAATTCCATACTTACAAACCAAAAAAAGACAAAACATTTGTTGTTGTCCTGAAGGGAATACACCATACAGTGCCACTATAAGACATTAAGGAGGCAATAGAAACATTTAGCCACGAATTGGTACATACGAGTATATCTAATATTTGGAAATGCGTTACAAAACCCCGCCTCCCTATATTCTATTTAAATCTTAAACAACAGAGAAATATATGATATCAAAACAATATTATACACAAAGTAACCACTTCGACCCAAAAGACAAATACCACAGTGTACCAAACGCCAGCATTATGGGCACACTAAAAACTTTTGTAACCATACGTCACGATGTGTAAAATGCGCTCTTAATCATTCTACAACAGAATGCAGAAGGTAGGACAAGTCATCAAACATCCAATGTGTCTTGTGTGTCTTGTGGGTAGGCAACCACCCACCAAACTATAAGCGTTGGACAGTTTATAAGGAACTCCAGTAAAAGAATGAATCCCACACTTCGTAAAAAATAAGCAGTTACAACTCGGACCAAAATTAGCCTAAATGCTTCATTAAATCAAAGCCAAATACAACCAGTACGCTGAAATTTTATTAAATGTAAAGCCAACAGAACAAACTGATAAATCACTAAACAATAACATATCTCCTCAAGAAAAAGCCAACGACATGACCGAACTAAATTTAATGATGAAAAATCTCATCTAAAAAGTGAGCACTATTCTCAACCTCCTTACAACAATTGTGTCAAAAATTGTGTAAAAAGTACCTCACTTATAATAGCTGTATGCAACACCAATGGCCCAATCCATTCAAGAAGTGAAACATTTTCTTACAGAACATAAAATGTATATCATGTTTGTTTCTAAAACGCATTTCACATTAAAAAGATATGTAAATATACCTCAATACGATATATACTCCACAAACCATCCTGCCGGTAGCACGAGAGGTGAAACAGCTATCAAATAAAAAATATATAAAACATCAGCTTCTAGATAAATATCAACAACCAAATATTCAAGCAACTCAAAGCACACTCAATGGGGTTCAAGCATTAAAAATCCCAAAGGCGAGAGCTTCTTACTACCATTCTGTCTAACACTTACACTAACTTATCAACAGGAGAACGAACTTACTGGCCTTCAGTTAACAAGAGAGTATCTGACGTCATATACTTTTGCGTAGAGAAAGGCATTGAATTAAATAATGTGACAGCAGAATCGTGTTTAGATCTATCTGCTGACACACGATTTTATGTATATGAACTCCAAACAAGTGATGAAACAACGTCCCTCAACTTTGCATAACAAACCAACGAACTCAGACAAATATTAAATGAAACACTTCCACTTAATGTTCCTCTCAAATGTAAAGAAGATATAGATAAAGCTGTCGAAATATTTATACGGACTACTCAGCAAGCAGCAGGGATGTCTACTCCAGGTTTACACCTATGCCAATCATGTTTAAAAGCTGACACAGATATTAAGAAAACACTGGTTGATAAATGTAAACCACGAAAAACATGGCAAACTACGAGGTATCCATGTGAAAAATTTTCATCCACAGAAACAACGGACTACTCAATATGGAAAGCTACTAAGTCACTAAAGCAACGAACCATATATGTTTCCCCAATAGGAACGAAGAATGGGTGGACCAAGTGTGACGAAGATATGGCAGTTACCTTTCCGTAACACTTTTCACATGCATTCGAGCCATTTCCGCCTGTCTCGCATAACCCTGGAAGCGAAATTTTGAGTTTTTTGCAGTCTCCAGGTGAATTAGTGCCACCAATATCACGATTTAGGTAAAAAGACGTAAAAAGAAGATGTGTGAAGCATCACAGGAAAAATACAAAAGTAACTTCCTGAAACTGGAAGGTGCTAGAAAAGCTCCTCCTCAAAAAATTAATGCCCATTCTTGATGAAAAACACTTAGTACCTAACCATCAGTTTGGGTTTAGAAAACAACACGCGACCAGGGAAAAGGCACATCGAGTATAAAAGGCAATTAGAGAGCTTTGGAAAGTTTTGTACCTCCGCATTTCTGGACATCACCCATGCGTTTGATAAAGTTTGGCACCCTGCATTACTTTAAAAATTAAAACAAGTTTTGTTTTCTAACTATTACTGTATCCTGAAATCTTATTTTTAAGATACACTTTTCATGATCAAAATCAACGACAAAGTCACAAAATTATATAGAATCAAATCCCGCGTGCCACATGAAAGTTTTCTTGGTCCTGTACTGTATACACAATTTACAGATGATTTACTCATTGCAACCATCTGACACCATCGGCTGATCTGCAATTAAGCCTCCACCATGGCTACAAAAGTGAAGAATGAAAGTAGATGCGAACAAGTCTATCCAAGTTATTTTCATTCTCAGAAATAACACATCTCCCCTTGTATTTTTAACAAAGAAGCACTACCACAGTCAACAGATAGTAAGTACCTGGCAGAAGGATATCTTTGCTAAAAGAAAAAAATTGGGTCTAAAAGTAACTCCTTGGACTGGCTCATGGGTCCCAACTCCCAGCTCATTTGGAAATAAAGTTCTAGTTTATAAAGTCATACTGAAGCCTACATGGATCTATGGCATCCAGTTATGGAGATCAGCGTCAAAATCTAATATTGTGGAATTGCAAAGATAATACGTCCAATAGCAAACGCCCCTGGGTATGTAACAAACCAACTTTTAGATCGAGATCTAGAGATACCGAATAAAAGTGAAGAGATAGGTAGGTAGGTAAAATGGCTGGCGACCTCGGGTCGCCTCAATTAGCAATAGTGCCGTTTTGTTGCCATGTCCTCGCGAGTCTAAAGAAAATTGTAATATACTTTAGTACATTTACAACCATCCGGAGTTGGTGACAAATTTGGATAGGTCTGAAACTTCTAATCTAGAGCAATGCCCTAGACTCTCCAGAAAAGGAGTTCCGAGATTTTTGAGTCTCAAGCCAGCGAGGGCTTGGCAATCACAAAAAAATGTACGACTCTTTCTTTCACCTGTGGGAACAGCTCCTGCAATGAGTATTGAACTGAATGCGCATTTTTTCAGCGTGTGTGCTAATAGTCCAATGCCCTGTAGAGACAGCTATAAGGTTGCTAGATTTATGTCTTGGTTGTTTCTTTTTGCTTGGTAATCAGGCTACACCATTCTAGAAAAGGTAGATGCCGCTGTTCTTCCACTTGTCGCGAGACTTGCAGTTAGGGTGACGCCCACGTACGTAAAGGAAAATTCTTGATTGGTTTCCGATGAGCCTCTTCATGCTAGTTCATCAGCCCTCTCGTTGCCCTCAATATTCCTGTGTCCCGGAACACAGACAAGGGATAATATACTATTTCTCCTTGCAGAGGCCGACCAACTTAGAGCTGGTAAAAGATGACGCTAGCGCCTTTATTGGCGTCTGGCTGTCGGAGTAAATGGATATGTTTTTGGGCGGCTTGTGCCCATGCAACGCCCTGCATGCCTGCCAAACTGCCAAGATCTCTGCTTGAAAGACACTTGATGTCGATGGCAATTTGAAGGAGAGCAGAAATTGAGAGGTTCTGAAAATATTCCCGCACCCACCCCAGATTGGAACCATCGGTGAAAATTGGCAAACCCCCTTTCGAGAGCTCCTTTTGTTTCTTCTAGTCATTCCTACTTGGAAGAAATGTGTTAACAGACAATCCAGATTGCGAACGAAGAAGTCCGTTCTCGAGGATACTATGCCTGATGGGAGTTGTCTCAAAATGCCATGACCATCCAGTTACCGCATTCCCTGAGTCCTAGTGCACCTTATGCGGAAATGCAATAAGTGTGAAGATCTATAGGGAGGAGGTTTAGAATCGAGTCGAAAGCAACCCCTGGACAAGTGCGGCAGGCTCCTGTGAATCCAATGCACGTGGTGCGCTGGATTCTTTGTAGTTTCGTGAGATTTTTTTTAAATTTTTTTATTATTATATATATATTTTATTGAATCTCCTAAAAAATATCTTAGAACTAACAATAAATCTTCATAGTATATTTATTTCGTGAGATTGTAGCGCTTCCTGAGAGCTTCTCACCAAACCATGGAGCCGTATGTCAAGATCGGCCGCAACACCATATTGTACATCCAGAGCACAATTCTTGGTCTTAGTGCCAAACATCGACTTGCAAGCATAGAAAGCCACACAGTCCTTTCGTACTCGTTCATCGATGCACGCTTTCCAATAAAGTTTGGGGTCCAATATGACATCAAGATATTTTTTTGTCGTTGGCCATTAAGCCTAGGAAGTTTAAAGGATGGAGGCTTATCTTTTTTTTGTGAAGAGCAACAATTCCGTTTAGCGTAAATTGATAGTTACTAGCCACAACAGAGGTGAAAGGACTACGCCCTGGGGTGTACCTCTGCACACATTTTTCGTCACGCTAGTTTTGATTTGTCTGCTTGCCAGCAGGGATGAGATCCAATTACAAATCGGTCCTTCCAACCCTACTCTGTCAAGAGTAGATTTAATAGTTTCAGCCCTTACGTTATTGAAATAACCTTTGATGTCTACGAAAGAAGCCGGAGTAAATTGCTTAAAGTGAAGGGATCTCTCTGCCACTCGCACCACATGATGCAGTACAGCCTCTGTAGATTTCCCCCTTAGATACGCATGCTGTGGCATTGACAGTGGAAGCTCATCAAAGAGACCTCGAATGTGACGATCGACGAATCTCTCAAGGAATTTCAGAAAGAATAGATCTGAAATCTTTAGCCCAATTGTGCCCCCTTTTTTCTACCTTCGGAATGAAAACCACACGGGCATTTATTTGGTATATAATTTAGAGAAATACACACAGTGAAAATCTCCCTTAACCCGGATAGTATGGATTCCTGTATCTTTTCCATCATTATAGGCATGATACGGTCCAGACCTGGGAATTTGTCCACAAATAGAATTTTCCCAAGCAACGCAGCTGGTATGTGTTCTTGATACGCAGACGTGCTACTTTGCTCTGAATGATCAGTGCAGTCTGGATAATGTATATCCACAAGAATCTTCAATGCCGCTGTCGTCGATTCAGCTCATACTCCAACAGTACGTTTTACAAAGATTCTTGTGGTGTGATCCTTGGCGAGAATTTTTCCGCGCTTGGCAGAGTCCCTCAGTGACTCAATAGATTCGTAGTGGTCTTGCCAGGATTTGCGTTTCGCATCCCGTACTGATTTTTTGTATGTCTTTAAGCTTTCTCTGTAAGTTTGAAAATTCTGACTTATGTATCATTCGTTAAAGACCCTTCTGAAGCTTGATCTCAAGTCTGTAAGATTTCCATCCCACCAGGGAGGGAAAAACCCTTTTGCTACGTGAGGCTGAACACAAGATCCTGAAAACAGCCTGAGGGTTTTCTAGAAGGTCTCTACTGGTTTTTCCAGCAGGAGAGCTGCCCCCGTTGCTTACACTCAGATTGTTATTTTCAATAAAATCAAAAAAAGACCCACATATTTCACTTGTCTCGCTGCTACCCCACAACGTTTGGTAGCAAAACGGGTTGGCGTCGCAGCCTACCAGAACAGCTTCCTTTCTTATGGTTGTTGATCCAATGAGTAGCCGCACCTCCTCCGGGGGCGCTCATGGGCCACATTTGTCGAGGCGACCAGAAGACATTGGCAGTCCAGCGGTTCCACATTAACCACTGTGACATCTAGCAAGCTGTAATTTGGGAAGAGGAACATTTAGAGTATTTTTGGCAAAAATACATGCTCTCGGCTTACCTTCTCCATGGGGATAGAGTAAGTTATGTAGCCAGTCCATCAGACCCATACCTGCCTGCCGCATGGTTCTTGGATCAGGCAGATGTCGATGTCCTCCTCTCTGAGAAGGACAAGAATGTTGTAAGTGGCTAGTTTGGAGGTCTGTAAGTTAATCTGATCCACCCTCATCATTCTTCTTGTCGTCGGGGGTTGCCTTTCCTTCACTAAGTTCCGTTTTGGGTATTGATTCCTCTGCTACAGCCATCTCTGATAACTTGAGGTCTTCCAGCAGCTTGATTGACTCCGCCACCTCCTCCAGGTTGCCGTCCAGAGCAACAAAAGCGAGAAATATTTTTAATTTGCCCTCTCTGATGTCAAACCGCAATTTATGTAGCTGCATCTCGAGTCCACCCAGGGACTCCTCATTGATCAACAAGAACACAGGTTGAGTAATTTTCTGGATTTCCTCTACTTTTAGGACTGACAAGTCGTCCATAGGAACCCCAAGATTTAGCAATCTTAGGCACTGCTCTCTAGCTTTATTTTTGGCATCCAGATGCGCGCGCTAGTTTTTCTCGAAATCTCTGGGGCTGGAATAAGTTTTAACGTCCCAAGCATTGCTGATCTCAGCAACGCACCTCTCCAGAAACTCCTTCGAGCACCCATCCGCACACCTGATCACCCTGGAGCCTCGGCACACCTCTTCGGAGTTGAAGGCCGGGGCCGACCCTCGTTCTCCAAGAGGTGCTTGACGACCATCTCCGACAGTCATCCACTGTTGGTACTAGTAGCTTCTAGTAATGGCAGTTCTTTCATTAGTGTCCCGGTCGTTTCATTTTGTCTTCGGCATCACGTTCATGCGCTTTACCCTCCCTTTTGCTCTTGTCGATCTTGTCAAGAATGAACAGGGCCCTCTGGTACCGCGCCTTCAGTACCGAGCCAGAAGACTTCTTATTTTTTTTTGTTTTGCAAAATCACTTTGGCTGGTAGCTGAGCAATTTAGATTATTATATGGCTACTACAATTTGGATTATTATGGGTACTGTTGTGAGTTAGAACCAAACTACCTACGTGTAGTTTACTCACAGCACCGACTCCTAATAGATGCCACACTATGTTGGATTAGCATGTGCTAAAACTGTGTTATGATAAGGCATACTTCTAGGGTCTAAGTATTTTAAGTTAATGTGATCTGTGCAACATTATTATGTAAGCTTTTAGGGTATTACAGTGCCGCAGTCGAGTCGACGAGGGCAGCGTAATGCACCGTCGCCCCTTTTGAAGTGGGTCAGTTGGCTTGACCAACTGACACCAATTAGCTGGTGCAGAACTGGAACACCAGAAAGGTCAGTTCACAGACTGAGATAGATGTTTAAAAAATAGTATATAAGTATTAGGTTTCGTAATAATAAATCTCTCTTGTGTTTTGAAACTGAAAAGTTATAGTGTTTGAATTCTACGTTAGGGCTCTTGATTTTTCAGCCACGCGCCCGAAAAGCTGCGACAGGACGTCTCCAGCCAAGCAGGGACTCGAAGCCCCCAACATTTTGGCGCAGCCGGTAGGATAGGACATCTTACTGCAATATTGAAAGGACCAGGATGTCATCGGGAAAAATAATGGTGAGTATGTCTATAGTAGGACATCTTAGTATTTAAGAAAATTTTGCCGACGATTCTTCGGTGACCGTGTGGGCGCTTTTGCGCCGGTCATGCAGAAGAAGCAGCATTGGGGCTGATTAGCCGCTGCGGTTAGGTGACAATAGGTCGATCTAAAAAGAAAACTTTCTACTTACGGTCAGGTTGCATAGGGTTGTTTCACTGAAATCAGGTTCATTCTTTTATTAATAACCGTTTATTTCAGCATTCTCGGGGGGTGTGAAACATGTGAAGTTTGAATTGAAGGAAACAAAGTTCTTCTCTAATCCCTGTTGTGTTGCGAACTCGTGCATACCAGTTGGTTTGGTTCGGAAAGAACCTGCCACGGTATAGAGCTTACGCATTCATAGTAGTGGATGGTGCTTCTTATGTTCGTTCGCGGGATTAACGTTTGATTTTTCTGTCCGTGTCAAGTACCGGAATAAAGTTAAGGTCACCTTTTGGGGGCATCGCGTGTATTTTGTTTGGCAGCGTGTTTCGTGGCTGCGGTTAGGATAATTCAAATCTCAAGTCATTTAGTAAAACTGGGTATTTATTTTCTTTGAATATCAGGAAATAAATGACCAGAGTACCAAAGACGTAACGGGTGCGGAAGGTCGGAGGATTGAGCTGAGGCCAATTGCAGAAGTGCCGCGCACGCATCCCTGTTGGCATAGACGTGGTGGAAAAGCAGCACGGGAGAGAAAGCGACTGGCTTTTCTAAGGAAGTTTCTGGCAGAACAGGCGAACCTGGAAGTGCCTCTGCCTTGGAGCGAAGCTAACAGACTATGGCAGGAAAGATTCAGACTGGAACAAGCAAACACTGGATTTTATAATTAGCTGCAAGAATTTTTGTAAATAAAATCGAAGTGTTATTTATACTTTTGTTTAACCAAAAACATGCCTATTTGTTTATGAATTAAGTCAATAAATACATTGTGAAACAATTTAAATGATTGTTTTAGATTTTTGGCATTTGAATTAGGGTAGGTTAAAATATTTGGAGAGGTGCCATCAACATATGTGTTCACATTAAAGTTTGTGTAGTTTCGAAACTACAATTTGCGCAGCGAAAATGCACCAATGTTTCGCACGGAAAAGCGAAACAGCTTAACAGAGCGATGTTCAGAAATGAATATGAGTATAGTTCTGCGGTAAAATGTTTCTTTGAATACGAAAATTGTCTGGTAGTACTTTTGTGAAATAAAGTAAATGAGATTGCGAATAAATTAAAATTTGGTATACTAATATGCTTATATTTGGGGTAGTCAGCAGCAGACCAAGCGTTAGCTACTATTCAGAGTCGGACGGAAGAAAAATTTTACCAAGTCTTCAAAGATACTGAAGAATTGAAGATAAATACGGAATTCCTTGAAAATAAAACTAGAGTACTTTCTAGGCAACTCCGGGAAACTGAGGAAGCCGCATCGCATCTGGAGAAGGAAAACTTGGAGCTCAAAAGAATCGGGGCAACCACTAAGCCCGCAAGAGTGAGATCGGCTTCAACCTCTCAAATTCAAACGCAGACGGTACTAGCTCTGCCACCAGAAGTTCGCTGGCCGGAGTATTTAACTCCGGAAGGCATAGGTCGTGTGGTAAAGCCTACATTAATATTGACTGGAGAGAGTGAAGCTGAGTTTTTATTTGACGCATCGTAAATCGGTGTCGAGCCATTTACTCCAGGAAGTCCGATTAATAATAAAAATCGGGGTTATCCGCCAAAGGAGCCAGAAGCAGTAACGGTACAGGAAAGTCCCATTACAGTGGACAGTATTTCGCCGATAGGAACAAACGGTCGAAGACTAATAAGTTTGAGTCCGTCACTGGTTAAGTACCTCTCAGATTCGGGAGAAGAAAATCTGGAAACCCCCACAGAGGTTAACGCTAGTTTATCTTCAAAACTTAAGCAAGCAAATAGAAGTAAAATGGGCATTCTGGAAGTAGCTCATGCGGTGGAGAAGCTGGTGCCCATGTTCTCAGGAGTCGAGTTGTATGATCTGAGAACTGAGCTGTGGGTTGGCGCAACAGAGTCTTCCGGAAGCAGAAGGGGAACACTTGATAAGATGTATAAGACAAAGGACCACAGGTGATGCGTTTGATTTACTAGCGCATAGCTCAGTAAGCACCCTGCCGGAGTTATACGCACTTTAGATCGAACATATTTGAAACAAAAGTCGTACGACTGTCTTGTACGGGAAATACAGGAATCAACTCAGAAACCAGGGGAGGAATTGAGAGCCTGGGGACGAAGGATCCAGTCTCTGGGGAACGCTGCTTAGACAGAAGCTAACAGGCAGTTTCCAGGAAATGTCGCAGCATACAAGGCTCAAGTAGAACGAGCCATGATTTCTGTGTTTAAGGCAGGTCTGATAAATAGGGACTTGGCGAATTATACTCTTAATCTCACGCAGAGGAGTATGGCAGAATTAGTCGAAGCGGTCTCTTCCGCTGAAGAAGCAATCCAACAGCGAGCGACAACAGGTGGAATCTGTTGGAATAATGCTCCTGCAGAGGTAGGACCGGTACAGCAGCGGAACCCAAGGGGAGTCGGCAGATTGTTGGATCAAGTCCCGCAACAAGGAGACCAAGAAGGATTCCTAGTCGAGAGATTCCAGCCGAGGAAACCCATTTGTTCATTCTGCCATAAGCCAGGTCATACAAGGGATGAATGCATTACACGCAAGAATACGCCCTATTGTATGGAGTGCCAAACATATGGTCATGAGGCACGTAGACAGTGCCAAATAGACAATAAATGGGATCAAAATGAAAGGCAGCCAGGTACGAGGCGCCCGGATCCACCCTTAAGGGACAGCAGGGGCAGTAGTCCTCGAGTCAATTCAACGGAAGGGAACAACCAAGGAAGAAATCCTTTCAGCACTGGGAATGGTCAGCAGCGGCCAAATTGGAACACTAGAGGAGGACAAAGGTTAGGCAACACCCAACAGGGGGTGAAATGCTTTTCGTGTGGTCGGATGGGACATCGAGCTGCGGAGTGCAGGGATAGGCATTTTCAACAGAGGAACCAGGGAAACTTCCAGCGGCCCAGTCGAGGCCAATCGACTGGAAAGCCAAAAGAAAGGAAGCAACAGTTAGGCCGAAGGTACGTGTGACTGGTAATGTAGGAAGTACAGTCCAGGAAAAGGAGGCGCATTAGGCTCTCCAATACCACGTACCAAGAATTGTAAGAACAATGGTTCAAGTTACGGAGGAGCAAGAGTCTCTCCGGGAGAAAATTTTTGATTGCGTATTGATTTGGGTAACTGTGATGATTCTAGTACTTAGGTTAAGTTTTAAAAAGATTAGAGAGTATAGGCCAATCGCCGCGTACGTGGTACGAGGATGTATAGTTAAGGTATTAGCGGTAATTTTGAGAGAGTGTAGGATTGTAAGGGATAACTGTGGTGCTTGGAGGAGAAAATTGGAAGAGTTAGGAAGTAGATACGCGTCTATTTTGGAGTCAAAAGGGCGTTGTTTCGTTGTGAGCAGGGTAGGGGATGCTTGCATCGAGATACCCTGCAAGGAGGCAGCTAGTGGAAAGCTAATGCTTTTGGTAGATTCAGGGGCGGATACTAGCCTCGTAAAATCTAGTGTTTTACGGAAAGGACTAGTTGTTAACCCAAAAGATGTAAGAACGCTTAACGGAGCGTTCGGAGGTTGCATCAGAACACTGGGGTCACTTAAAATAGGGCACAGTAAAGTTAAGGGAATGAGTTTTAGAGTGCACGCAGTTCAATTGGATAGGGAAGATATCCCGGCCGATGGGATAATTGGCCGCGACAATCTCTGGGGCCGCACCATACTGGATGCGCTAGAAAAACAGTTATCATTTTATGATGATAATAAGAATAGAATCCTTACTCTCCCATTAAAGTCATGGCAGGAAGGAACCGTGAATAGGGTTAAGAATTGTATAGAGGTAGTGAACGCAATGTCAACCAGAGTAGTTTCAATGCGTGTAAACACGAAACTTAGGACTGTTGTTTTGCACAAGCAGCAGCTAGTGGACGGCGTATATGTGGGAGAGACCATAACGCACGTTAATAAGGGTAAAGTGTACGCTTGTGTACTAAATACGTCAGAAGAGGACTACTATATGGATAAGGATTTTAGGCCTAAGTTCACTAGTTATGATAGTTTTAAGGAACCGAGTTATGGATCGCTTAATCAAATTAAGCAGGTAGATATAAGAAAGAGAATGGAGAAAGTGCTAGAATCACTAAGGTTAGACCCAAGCGTAAATTCGGAAGAGAAGGCATCAATAGAAGCCATTTGTATGTCATTCCATGATATATTTTTGCTGGAAGGAGACCAGTTAACATATACACCAGAGGTAGAGCATGAAATAACTACTAGGGTGGATCAAGCACCGATTAACCAGAAGCAATACAGGTTGCCACAGGCTCACAAAGATGAGGTAAATAGGCAAGTGGAAGGAATGTTAAAGGATAACATGATTTCGTCGAGTATCTCGCCTTGGAATTCACCAATAATTTTGGTGCCAAAGAAGGGAGGTGCTCAGGGTCAGAAGAAGTGGAGAATGGTCGTTGATTTTAGGAAATTGAACGACGCCACTATCAAGCAGGTGTTCCCAATACCAAGGATAGAAGAGATACTGGATCAATTGGGACACAGTAGAAATTTTTCTACACTTGATTTAGCGAGTGGCTACCACCAAGTCCTAGTGGATACCCAAGATAAGCAGAAAACCGCGTTCAGCACCGGTTTAGGCCATTATGAGTTCAATAGAATGCCGTTTGGATTAATAGGAGCACCGGCTACCTTCCAACTGTTGATGAACCACGTGCTAACAGGCTTGCAAGGGTTAGATTGTTTTGTGTATCTCGATTATATTGTCATTTATGGGAAGAACTTGCAGCAGCATTCGCAACGCTTGCGCAAGGTGCTCCAGAAATTACGAGAACACAATTTGAAATTGAACACGGAGAAGTGTCAATTTTTGCGAAGAGAGGTGGTTTATTTAGGCCATCGTTGCTCAGAGGCAGGAGCACTGCCTGACCCGCAGAAGGTGGAATGCGTTAAAAATTTAGCGACTCCGAGAAATAGAAAGGAACTGCAAGCATTCCTGGGACTAGTGAACTATTATAGAAAGTTCGTGGAAGGACTAGCCGGAATTGCCTTGCCAATCAACAAGTTGCTACGAAAAGAAGCAAAGTTCGAGTGGACAGAGAGCTGGCAGCAAGCATTCGAGAGGCTAAAGGAAATAATTAGCTCGCCACCGATTTTGGCGTACCCCGACTTTGAGCAAACTTTTTTGTTGACCACTGATGCTAGCCATGAAGCATTAGGGGCAGTATTGTCACAAGGGGAAGTCGGTAATGACCGACCAATAGCATTCGCAAGCAGGGCGCTTAGCGATATGGAGATAAAATACTCCACAATAGAGAAGGAATTCCTAGCCATAGTGTGGGCTACGAAGAATTTTAGGGCATATCTGCTAGGTCGCCCATTTAAAATATATACTGATCACCAGCCATTGAGAGGCATAGCCAATTTGAAAGACCAAACGTCTAGGCTAGCCTGGTTCAGACACAAATTGTCTGAGTATGATTTTGAAATCATATACAAACCTGGGAAAAAGAATCTGAATGCGGACGCACTCAGCAGAGTACCGCATGCACAGAAGGTATCAGTAGTGAAAACGAGGGCCAAAGCAAGGTCAGATAAGGAGGAGGCCGAGAGAATGCAAGAAAATTAAGTTGATGCGACAAGAGATGTTAGCAACGCGGGTTTCGATGCCACTAAAGAAACAGCCAGTAATGTGGAATGGCTGTAGGATAAAAAAGATATCCAGACTGTGTTAAAGGGTTTCCAGGATCTACCTCTAGGTGGACACCAGGGATTCTGGAAAACCCATGACAGAATTAGGCGAGTATACGGATGGAGAGCTATGCTCCGAGACATAAAAAAGTATATAAAGAGTTGTCCGCAATGTCAGGCCAATAAGAGTTCAAGGCTAAGAAAGATGCCAATGGTGTTAACTGACACACCAAAACAGCCATTTGATAAAGTTCACATGGATATTGTAGGTATTTTACCAAAGACAGTATCGGGAAATAAATACATTTTGACGTTCCAAGATGATTTTTCAAAGTATATGGCGTTCGTAGCTATACCCGATGCTGAGGCAAGTACGGTGGCCAAGGCATTCTTTGACGAAATTATAGCACGGTACAACATACCTAAGGTTGATAACCGACAATGGTTCCAATTTTGTATCGAAACTATTCTCAGAAATATGTAAAATGCTGGGAATCAAGAAGTTGCATATAACACCATATCATCCACAGGCGAATGGCTCACTGGAACGTAGTCATCGACCTCTGGCCGAGTACTTGCGCAGTTTTGCCAAGGAAGACGGCTCGAATTGGGATCAATGGTTAACCACTGCAATGCATGTACACAATAATACGGTACATGTATCAACGAAGCAGACTCCGTTCAGGACGCTCAACGGTTTTGATTTTAATATGCCAGCAAATCTGAGGCGCAAATGTGCGCCGGTGTACAATGCTGATGACCCTAATAAAGTACAAAAGTATCAGCTACAGCGAGCGCACGAGTTGGTCAGAGAAAACCAGGATTGTGCTTAACGAGTAGCTAGGGAGACCTATAACAAGGTACTAAACCCAGTCGTTTTGAACGTGGGTGATCAGGTACTCATGAGGAATCAAGCCAGGAGAAACAAATTCTCACCTGTGTGGATAGGTCCGTATATGGTAGCAGAGATCCGAAGCCCAGTTACAACAGTCGTAACGATTAAGGGCAAGAATAAAAAGCTACATAATAATTTGTTGAAATTATTCCACGTTAGACCACACACCTAATTCATGTGTCAATAGTGTTTTACAAGTGTAAACACAAGAAAAATAACATAAACAAGTACGGGTGTGTATCAAATAACACACACAGCGCCGATTTTCAGAGTCAATGCCAGTAAAAGTGTGCCGCTTAAACTCGGGCAAGTAAAATTGACGTAATGAAAATCTGTTTAGTAAGCACTATTGCCGAATGAAGGCAGTAGAGAAGAATATTTTTTGTTGTACGTAGTAAATAATAATAAACGGGTTCATTGCACGTATTTTTAAAATAAAATAAAATAATAAGGCATTCGTGGGTAAGTAATATAAAACTTCGAATATGTACGTACATACATACAGCGGTGTATGCTCTGAATTTTGACGCCTGAGCGTTAACGCCAAGCGGCGGAACTGCTGGTGAAGTAATACATATACGAGTATGTATATATGTGTATAAGATAAAGAATGAATGTACGACTGTATATTTAAAGAAGTAAGTATTCTAGTTAAGAGGAATGGGTATGTACGTGTGCATATTTTTGCAGATACTGCAGCAGGCTGTATGTAAATATACTCGTACAAATCTTTTTTCTGTTCTTTAATTAGGAATTTAGTGTATGGGTAAATGAAGAAAGGCATATTAAAGGAATATGGGTATAGGTTAATTGATAAAATAGTGCCTTAAATGTATGTATGTAGCCATGTACGATCTAGGAAGAGACGATCGTTAATGGATATATACATATCAGGCTAGAAGTAAATTTAAATAAAAAGTAATTGTATGCGATGAAAGACATAGTCATGCAATGGACAAAGTTTTGACACAAATGGGATTATTTTTTTTATAATCTGATTTTGTCGGAGGATCAATAATTTGGTTCGAAACTAGAATGAGTGATAACTCACGTATTGAAAAGAGCATGAAAAATTTGTCAAAGCGGAACTAATGCACTATATGGCAATAAACATTGTCCAGTCCTCTTTTCCTCTGGGATGCGGTAGCAAATCCGAGAATGTAAGGGGAGAAGACGAGTGGACGGAGAATTGAATGATATAGCATTCAATTGTAGGTTTAGCAATTTATGAAGATAATGTTGTATTTTTAGTCTGAGGTATGGTATATTTAGTGTAAAATAGTGATAATGATAATTTAGCAATAATATAACCATAATGATTATTTAAATATTTAGAGGAATGGAAATATTTATTAGATAAGTTATTATAGCGATTACTACGGTATATATGTAAGGCAGCTGTGTTCTTGGTAGCCTATTTGAGAATTCCAGCGAAATGCAGCGAAACCGCGGAAGTGCGGGTGGAACCCTTGGCAGAAACGGACCTGATTTTGGAATCACTGGATAATGTTTGGTTCTCGAAAGACGAGTGGTGATATCGGAGTTTCGCGAAGCTGATCTGGAGCCAGTACTGAAGAAACTAGAAGACTTGCAAGAGAAAACAACGGAGTTTTGCGAGTTAAGAGCAAATACGGCAGGATCTGACGGAAGTAAGAGAGGGTGTGAGATAACGGAAGCGGAATCAATAATAGCGGTGCTCAGACGAAACGAGCAAGCTATGTCATTTCGGGGTAGCAAACAACGCGCAGCAAGTTGACTCTGATCTTGTGGGTTGTGGTTCAGTGCTTTAATCTAGTTATTTGTCAATTAAGTGCTGAACGAGTTCCAAAATCTAACATTTTTGTAAATAGTCCGGGACTCCGCGATACGCACAATACTCCTGAGTATATCAGACGAAAATTACCTCCACAAACGTGCTATTGAACATGATTTCTGCTATGGCATTATTATTGGGCAGAACGCAGAGCTGGATAAATACATAGTATTGCATTTGGCTAAGAACGGGGAGGAGGGTAATGACCTGCTATTTGCAACCAACGAGTTGGATAGTAACTCTCAAGGATCTGCAAATCAATTGGATATTGACACACAAGTTCTGACGAGTCAATGAGTCGGCGCATGCAGAATGACACCAGGCTCCATTGTAGTTATTGCACGAGACAGGAAATTGCCAATGAACACACATTCAAAGAAAGCAAACGGCTTTTCAGCGAATTTAACAATTTACTTCTACAGGGCAATCATTTCTGCAACTCCGTTGAAGACGTCGCTAATGCTGGTTACGTATTTTTGGTCTACTCTACGTTCACCCAGACTGCCACCTGCGAACCGTATACTCAGACTTTGAACGGCGGCACATTCTCGCCAATGGAGTGTCGTTTTGTCCGGAAACCGTTCCGAGTGGTACATTTTTGGTCGCACTCCTCGTTGGAAAAGGGAGGGATCGCCGCGATCATAACGCTGGCAGTGATCGTTTATATTCTGCCAGTTAAGGATACCCACAACGAGAACCACAACCAACGGCGCAGCACAACAACCATACCGACAACGGCAGCCGACAACCGGTTCATCAGTTAGCAGAAGTATAACGTAAGATTTTAGGTATAAATATCATAGCGGAATATAAGATTTAAGTATGAGAATAAAATGTATTGTACGCCAGTGAGAAAAGAGTCGATGAAAGACCAAATTTAAAAAGGGGAAAAATATAAAAGAACAAAATAGACAAAAGAGAAAAAAAAAACTATAAAAAAAAGTCATAGGAAAGAAAACAAGAAAGAAAAAACGAAAAAAAAGAAATTGATTCAAAAACAAAAAAGAAAGAACATAAAGAAAAGAATAAAAAAAAGGAAATAGAAAGAACCCAAAGTATAAAATAAGGCGGATTGAAAAAAAAAGAAAGAAGAAAAATTATACACATGTATTGATTTAAGAAAATGCACTGACTGTTTGAAGTGCAGAAATAAATGTAAACTTTCATTAGAAGTTAGTTGCACTAACTTCTTTTAGAAAGAGGGGAGGGATGTTGTGAGTTAAAACCAAACTACCTACGTGTAGTTTACTCACAGCACCGACTCCTAATAGATGCCACACTATGTTGGATTAGCATGTGCTAAAACTGTGTTATGATAAGGCATACAGTTAATGTGATCTGTGCAACATTATTATGTATGCTTTTAGGGTATTACAGTGCCGCAGTCGAGCCGACGAGGGCAGCGTAATGCACCGTCGCCCCTTTTGAAGTGGGTCAGTTGGCTTGACCAACTGACACCAATTAGCTGGTGCAGAACTGGAACACCAGAAAGGTCAGTTCACAGACTGTGATAGATGTTTAAAAAATAGTATATAAGTATTAGGTTTCGTAATAATAAATCTCTCTTGTGTTTTGAAACTGAAAAGTTATAGTGTTTGAATTCTACGTTAGGGCTCTTGATTTTTCAGCCACGCGCCCGAAAAGCTGTGACAGGACGTCCCCAGCCAAGCAAGGACTCGAAGCCCCCAACAGTACTTGGAGCTATCGCTAGCATCCTTGGCACCACCGACTACTATGTTCTCCTGACTAGAGGACAGGAGTCCATCTTATGAGGACGTGCCCCCCCTCTCCCTTCATACTTGTTTCCTCATTTATTTTTATTGTTTTTTTCTAATTTTGTTCGCAGGAGTACGCACGGAAAGGATGGTCAGCGCCGGCAGAGCCAACATACCGAGGTAAGGTTAGCGACTGGTTGTTTTCACTTTACCAGGTATGCAGCTATCGGCATGGATACCTTCACACCTCAGCTTAAAGTGCTTTCTGTACCTGGCTTGGTCTGGCACCTCAGAGCCTAACCTGTCCGGCATGGGAGGCCCTACCAGAGCGGACAACAGTCCACTACGCCGGCATAGCATAGACTCTTTATTGGTGCACTCAAGCCCTACCACCACGCCAAGGTGCAGACACGCGATGGGAAGAGAAGAGATACTTCGATATAACTCAAGGTTGTAACGACACGGGGTCTTTTCGATTCTAAGGCTGAGGTATACTCAGCGGCTTACCAGGGTTTGTTACTAAGATATCTCTGTTTTTAAATTGTTTATCTATTAATCTTTTTTCGGAAACGGTCGTGTAACTAAACGGACGTGTAATCACACGAGCTCCGCCCTTGTGACATTTATCGTTGTTTAAAACCAAATAACTAATTTTATAAAACCCGCGAAAGAGACGCTAAACGAAAGTGCAATTTTCAAGAAAGTGTCTAGTTCTGTTTAGTTAATCTAAATGCTTATAATAACTAATTTGAAATTTATTAAAAGTGTTAAATAAACAATCAAACAAACAAAGGAGAATAAGATTAAAATATAGCAAAAATAATAATAAATAAAATTTTTAAAAAACTAATAACAAAGTATAGTCAGTAATCGCCATGAGTGTGCAGCGCTCTCCCACGTGGGAGAGAACGAGATCTATGAGCGAGTCACTCCACTCTTCGTGGAGTGCACATGGCAAACCCCCAATAATGTCCTGCTACAGTATAGCAGTGGATTGTGCGACAACAGCAACAAATTCGTCAGCAACAACAACATCTGCCTTCTCTACGTACGGTACAACAACTACATTCTCGACTACAACTGCGACATCAACATGTTCTTCTGCCTGTGTTCAAATTCCACCAAAAGGCGTGCAGGTAAGTCCGAAAAAAAAGTTTAAACAAACCACCCCCTATATACGTACAAGGCGTAGAATGCATAAAGACGTTAAAAAAGCGCTTACCGCTGTTGCAGACAGTAACTTCATATTTTAAATATTAACAAACAATTTGAAGTACGAGTTCAATCGAATGACTCGGAAACATACACAAATATATTCCAAATGCTAAAGCAAAAAGGTACGAAGCTGTACACATTTAAACCCAAAAATGAAAGAGGTTTCAAAGTCATTCTTCGCAATATGCACCCCTCCGCAGACCAAGAAGAAATTAAAAATGAGCTTGGTCAAAACGGTCACAAAGTTTTAAACATAACTAACATAACTCAACGGACAACAAAAAAACCGCTACAACGGACAACAAAAAAACCGCTACAACGACGCCACTATCAAGCAGGTGTTCCCAATACCAAGGATAGAAGAGATACTGGATCAATTGGGACACAGTAGAAATTTTTCTACACTTGATTTAGCGAGTGGCTACCACCAAGTCCTAGTGGATACCCAAGATAAGCAGAAAACCGCGTTCAGCACCGGTTTAGGCTATTATGAGTTCAATAGAATGCCGTTTGGATTAATAGGAGCACCGGCTACCTTCCAACTGTTGATGAACCACGTGCTAACAGGCTTGCAAGGGTTAGATTGTTTTGTGTATCTCGATTATATTGTCATTTATGGGAAGAACTTGCAGCAGCATTCGCAACGCTTGCGCAAGGTGCTCCAGAAATTACGAGAACACAATTTGAAATTGAACACGGAGAAGTGTCAATTTTTGCGAAGAGAGGTGGTTTATTTAGGCCATCGTTGCTCAGAGGCAGGAGCACTGCCTGACCCGCAGAAGGTGGAATGCGTTAAAAATTTAGCGACTCCGAGAAATAGAAAGGAACTGCAAGCATTCCTGGGACTAGTGAACTATTATAGAAAGTTCGTGGAAGGACTAGCCGGAATTGCCTTGCCAATCAACAAGTTGCTACGAAAAGAAGCAAAGTTCGAGTGGACAGAGAGCTGGCAGCAAGCATTCGAGAGGCTAAAGGAAATAATTAGCTCGCCACCGATTTTGGCGTACCCCGACTTTGAGCAAACTTTTTTGTTGACCACTGATGCTAGCCATGAAGCATTAGGGGCAGTATTGTCACAAGGGGAAGTCGGTAATGACCGACCAATAGCATTCGCAAGCAGGGCGCTTAGCGATATGGAGATAAAATACTCCACAATAGAGAAGGAATTCCTAGCCATAGTGTGGGCTACGAAGAATTTTAGGGCATATCTGCTAGGTCGCCCATTTAAAATATATACTGATCACCAGCCATTGAGAGGCATAGCCAATTTGAAAGACCAAACGTCTAGGCTAGCCTGGTTCAGACACAAATTGTCTGAGTATGATTTTGAAATCATATACAAACCTGGGAAAAAGAATCTGAATGCGGACGCACTCAGCAGAGTACCGCATGCACAGAAGGTATCAGTAGTGAAAACGAGGGCCAAAGCAAGGTCAGATAAGGAGGAGGCCGAGAGAATGCAAGAAAATTAAGTTGATGCGACAAGAGATGTTAGCAACGCGGGTTTCGATGCCACTAAAGAAACAGCCAGTAATGTGGAATGGCTGTAGGATAAAAAAGATATCCAGACTGTGTTAAAGGGTTTCCAGGATCTACCTCTAGGTGGACACCAGGGATTCTGGAAAACCCATGACAGAATTAGGCGAGTATACGGATGGAGAGCTATGCTCCGAGACATAAAAAAGTATATAAAGAGTTGTCCGCAATGTCAGGCCAATAAGAGTTCAAGGCTAAGAAAGATGCCAATGGTGTTAACTGACACACCAAAACAGCCATTTGATAAAGTTCACATGGATATTGTAGGTATTTTACCAAAGACAGTATCGGGAAATAAATACATTTTGACGTTCCAAGATGATTTTTCAAAGTATATGGCGTTCGTAGCTATACCCGATGCTGAGGCAAGTACGGTGGCCAAGGCATTCTTTGACGAAATTATAGCACGGTACAACATACCTAAGGTTGATAACCGACAATGGTTCCAATTTTGTATCGAAACTATTCTCAGAAATATGTAAAATGCTGGGAATCAAGAAGTTGCATATAACACCATATCATCCACAGGCGAATGGCTCACTGGAACGTAGTCATCGACCTCTGGCCGAGTACTTGCGCAGTTTTGCCAAGGAAGACGGCTCGAATTGGGATCAATGGTTAACCACTGCAATGCATGTACACAATAATACGGTACATGTATCAACGAAGCAGACTCCGTTCAGGACGCTCAACGGTTTTGATTTTAATATGCCAGCAAATCTGAGGCGCAAATGTGCGCCGGTGTACAATGCTGATGACCCTAATAAAGTACAAAAGTATCAGCTACAGCGAGCGCACGAGTTGGTCAGAGAAAACCAGGATTGTGCTTAACGAGTAGCTAGGGAGACCTATAACAAGGTACTAAACCCAGTCGTTTTGAACGTGGGTGATCAGGTACTCATGAGGAATCAAGCCAGGAGAAACAAATTCTCACCTGTGTGGATAGGTCCGTATATGGTAGCAGAGATCCGAAGCCCAGTTACAACAGTCGTAACGATTAAGGGCAAAAATAAAAAGCTACATAATAATTTGTTGAAATTATTCCACGTTAGACCACACACCTAATTCATGTGTCAATAGTGTTTTACAAGTGTAAACACAAGAAAAATAACATAAACAAGTACGGGTGTGTATCAAATAACACACACAGCGCCGATTTTCAGAGTCAATGCCAGTAAAAGTGTGCCGCTTAAACTCGGGCAAGTAAAATTGACGTAATGAAAATCTGTTTAGTAAGCACTATTGCCGAATGAAGGCAGTAGAGAAGAATATTTTTTGTTGTACGTAGTAAATGATAATAAACGGGTTCATTGCACGTATTTTTAAAATAAAATAAAATAATAAGGCATTCGTGGGTAAGTAATATAAAACTTCGAATATGTACGTACATACATACAGCGGTGTATGCTCTGAATTTTGACGCCTGAGCGTTAACGCCAAGCGGCGGAACTGCTGGTGAAGTAATACATATACGAGTATGTATATATGTGTATAAGATAAAGAATGAATGTACGACTGTATATTTAAAGAAGTAAGTATTCTAGTTAAGAGGAATGGGTATGTACGTGTGCATATTTTTGCAGATACTGCAGCAGGCTGTATGTAAATATACTCGTACAAATCTTTTTTCTGTTCTTTAATTAGGAATTTAGTGTATGGGTAAATGAAGAAAGGCATATTAAAGGAATATGGGTATAGGTTAATTGATAAAATAGTGCCTTAAATGTATGTATGTAGCCATGTACGATCTAGGAAGAGACGATCGTTAATGGATATATACATATCAGGCTAGAAGTAAATTTAAATAAAAAGTAATTGTATGCGATGAAAGACATAGTCATGCAATGGACAAAGTTTTGACACAAATGGGATTATTTTTTTTATAATCTGATTTTGTCGGAGGATCAATAATTTGGTTCGAAACTAGAATGAGTGATAACTCACGTATTGAAAAGAGCATGAAAAATTTGTCAAAGCGGAACTAATGCACTATATGGCAATAAACATTGTCCAGTCCTCTTTTCCTCTGGGATGCGGTAGCAAATCCGAGAATGTAAGGGGAGAAGACGAGTGGACGGAGAATTGAATGATATAGCATTCAATTGTAGGTTTAGCAATTTATGAAGATAATGTTGTATTTTTAGTCTGAGGTATGGTATATTTAGTGTAAAATAGTGATAATGATAATTTAGCAATAATATAACCATAATGATTATTTAAATATTTAGAGGAATGGAAATATTTATTAGATAAGTTATTATAGCGATTACTACGGTATATATGTAAGGCAGCTGTGTTCTTGGTAGCCTATTTGAGAATTCCAGCGAAATGCAGCGAAACCGCGGAAGTGCGGGTGGAACCCTTGGCAGAAACGGACCTGATTTTGGAATCACTGGATAATGTTTGGTTCTCGAAAGACGAGTGGTGATATCGGAGTTTCGCGAAGCTGATCTGGAGCCAGTACTGAAGAAACTAGAAGACTTGCAAGAGAAAACAACGGAGTTTTGCGAGTTAAGAGCAAATACGGCAGGATCTGACGGAAGTAAGAGAGGGTGTGAGATAACGGAAGCGGAATCAATAATAGCGGTGCTCAGACGAAACGAGCAAGCTATGTCATTTCGGGGTAGCAAACAACGCGCAGCAAGTTGACTCTGATCTTGTGGGTTGTGGTTCAGTGCTTTAATCTAGTTATTTGTCAATTAAGTGCTGAACGAGTTCCAAAATCTAACATTTTTGTAAATAGTCCGGGACTCCGCGATACGCACAATACTCCTGAGTATATCAGACGAAAATTACCTCCACAAACGTGCTATTGAACATGATTTCTGCTATGGCATTATTATTGGGCAGAACGCAGAGCTGGATAAATACATAGTATTGCATTTGGCTAAGAACGGGGAGGAGGGTAATGACCTGCTATTTGCAACCAACGAGTTGGATAGTAACTCTCAAGGATCTGCAAATCAATTGGATATTGACACACAAGTTCTGACGAGTCAATGAGTCGGCGCATGCAGAATGACACCAGGCTCCATTGTAGTTATTGCACGAGACAGGAAATTGCCAATGAACACACATTCAAAGAAAGCAAACGGCTTTTCAGCGAATTTAACAATTTACTTCTACAGGGCAATCATTTCTGCAACTCCGTTGAAGACGTCGCTAATGCTGGTTACGTATTTTTGGTCTACTCTACGTTCACCCAGACTGCCACCTGCGAACCGTATACTCAGACTTTGAACGGCGGCACATTCTCGCCAATGGAGTGTCGTTTTGTCCGGAAACCGTTCCGAGTGGTACATTTTTGGTCGCACTCCTCGTTGGAAAAGGGAGGGATCGCCGCGATCATAACGCTGGCAGTGATCGTTTATATTCTGCCAGTTAAGGATACCCACAACGAGAACCACAACCAACGGCGCAGCACAACAACCATACCGACAACGGCAGCCGACAACCGGTTCATCAGTTAGCAGAAGTATAACGTAAGATTTTAGGTATAAATATCATAGCGGAATATAAGATTTAAGTATGAGAATAAAATGTATTGTACGCCAGTGAGAAAAGAGTCGATGAAAGACCAAATTTAAAAAGGGGAAAAATATAAAAGAACAAAATAGACAAAAGAGAAAAAAAAAACTATAAAAAAAAGTCATAGGAAAGAAAACAAGAAAGAAAAAACGAAAAAAAAGAAATTGATTCAAAAACAAAAAAGAAAGAACATAAAGAAAAGAATAAAAAAAAGGAAATAGAAAGAACCCAAAGTATAAAATAAGGCGGATTGAAAAAAAAAGAAAGAAGAAAAATTATACACATGTATTGATTTAAGAAAATGCACTGACTGTTTGAAGTGCAGAAATAAATGTAAACTTTCATTAGAAGTTAGTTGCACTAACTTCTTTTAGAAAGAGGGGAGGGATGTTGTGAGTTAAAACCAAACTACCTACGTGTAGTTTACTCACAGCACCGACTCCTAATAGATGCCACACTATGTTGGATTAGCATGTGCTAAAACTGTGTTATGATAAGGCATACAGTTAATGTGATCTGTGCAACATTATTATGTATGCTTTTAGGGTATTACAGTGCCGCAGTCGAGCCGACGAGGGCAGCGTAATGCACCGTCGCCCCTTTTGAAGTGGGTCAGTTGGCTTGACCAACTGACACCAATTAGCTGGTGCAGAACTGGAACACCAGAAAGGTCAGTTCACAGACTGTGATAGATGTTTAAAAAATAGTATATAAGTATTAGGTTTCGTAATAATAAATCTCTCTTGTGTTTTGAAACTGAAAAGTTATAGTGTTTGAATTCTACGTTAGGGCTCTTGATTTTTCAGCCACGCGCCCGAAAAGCTGTGACAGGACGTCCCCAGCCAAGCAAGGACTCGAAGCCCCCAACAGTACTTGGAGCTATCGCTAGCATCCTTGGCACCACCGACTACTATGTTCTCCTGACTAGAGGACAGGAGTCCATCTTATGAGGACGTGCCCCCCCTCTCCCTTCATACTTGTTTCCTCATTTATTTTTATTGTTTTTTTCTAATTTTGTTCGCAGGAGTACGCACGGAAAGGATGGTCAGCGCCGGCAGAGCCAACATACCGAGGTAAGGTTAGCGACTGGTTGTTTTCACTTTACCAGGTATGCAGCTATCGGCATGGATACCTTCACACCTCAGCTTAAAGTGCTTTCTGTACCTGGCTTGGTCTGGCACCTCAGAGCCTAACCTGTCCGGCATGGGAGGCCCTACCAGAGCGGACAACAGTCCACTACGCCGGCATAGCATAGACTCTTTATTGGTGCACTCAAGCCCTACCACCACGCCAAGGTGCAGACACGCGATGGGAAGAGAAGAGATACTTCGATATAACTCAAGGTTGTAACGACACGGGGTCTTTTCGATTCTAAGGCTGAGGTATACTCAGCGGCTTACCAGGGTTTGTTACTAAGATATCTCTGTTTTTAAATTGTTTATCTATTAATCTTTTTTCGGAAACGGTCGTGTAACTAAACGGACGTGTAATCACACGAGCTCCGCCCTTGTGACATTTATCGTTGTTTAAAACCAAATAACTAATTTTATAAAACCCGCGAAAGAGACGCTAAACGAAAGTGCAATTTTCAAGAAAGTGTCTAGTTCTGTTTAGTTAATCTAAATGCTTATAATAACTAATTTGAAATTTATTAAAAGTGTTAAATAAACAATCAAACAAACAAAGGAGAATAAGATTAAAATATAGCAAAAATAATAATAAATAAAATTTTTAAAAAACTAATAACAAAGTATAGTCAGTAATCGCCATGAGTGTGCAGCGCTCTCCCACGTGGGAGAGAACGAGATCTATGAGCGAGTCACTCCACTCTTCGTGGAGTGCACATGGCAAACCCCCAATAATGTCCTGCTACAGTATAGCAGTGGATTGTGCGACAACAGCAACAAATTCGTCAGCAACAACAACATCTGCCTTCTCTACGTACGGTACAACAACTACATTCTCGACTACAACTGCGACATCAACATGTTCTTCTGCCTGTGTTCAAATTCCACCAAAAGGCGTGCAGGTAAGTCCGAAAAAAAAGTTTAAACAAACCACCCCCTATATACGTACAAGGCGTAGAATGCATAAAGACGTTAAAAAAGCGCTTACCGCTGTTGCAGACAGTAACTTCATATTTTAAATATTAACAAACAATTTGAAGTACGAGTTCAATCGAATGACTCGGAAACATACACAAATATATTCCAAATGCTAAAGCAAAAAGGTACGAAGCTGTACACATTTAAACCCAAAAATGAAAGAGGTTTCAAAGTCATTCTTCGCAATATGCACCCCTCCGCAGACCAAGAAGAAATTAAAAATGAGCTTGGTCAAAACGGTCACAAAGTTTTAAACATAACTAACATAACTCAACGGACAACAAAAAAACCGCTACAACAGTTTAGCATAGAACTGGAAACAAATACTAATAATAAAGATATTTATAGCATTAACAAATTAATGCATTGCATAGTAGTTTTTGAAGCACCTCATCATAAAAGAGAAGTCGCGCAATGCACTAAATGCCAAAAATACGGACATACAAAAAACTACTGTACAAGGGATCCAGTATGTGTGAAATGCGCTGGAAAGCATCTACCAAGTGAATGTAAAAAAAAAATAACCAACGCAGCTGAAATTGAATGTGCCCTATGTGGCGGAAATCATACTGCAAACTACAAAGGCTGTGAAATATACAAAGCCATAAAAATTCAAAGGTTTCCACCTTTACGTAGAAAGGATCCATTATTATTACAGACCAAAAATATGGATAGATCAGCAGTTAAAACAGGCGTAAGCTATGCCGACATTGCAGGGTCGTCAAATCCAAAAAAAATGAACAAAATACAACAGATTCACACGATAGTGATATTAATGAACTTAAAGACATGGTGAAATCCCTAATCACTCAAATTACTAATATGATGAATATCATTACAATGTTACTAACAAGTTTAAATGCATGAAAGGAATAGTTTAATAATTGTAGCCTGGAATGCAAATGGCCTAACAAAACATTTTCTTGATTTGAAGCAATTTTTGTCTGACAAGAAAATTGATATAGCTCTAGTTTCAGAAACACATTTTACGAACAAAAGCTTTTTAGTATTTCCTGGATATAAAATTTATGTGACAAATCATCCTGATGGTAAAGCTCGTGGTGGGACAGCTATCATAATAAATTCACTATTAAAACATACTGAACGGCAACCATATGCAACACCTCATATTCAATCCACTACTGTGCAAATTGAGGATACAAGTGGGACAATACTCATTTCCTCAGTTTACTGTCCCCCCAGACACCTAATAACGACGGATCAATATGATGACTACATAAAGACGCTTGGCGTAAGATTCATTGCAGCTGGAGATCTGAATGAAAAACACACTGACTGGGGATCTAGGCTAACCAATAAGAAAGGACGAAATCTGATTAATGCTATAAACAAAAATAGCTGCAGATTTTTAAGCTCAGGTGAACTCACCTACTGGCCAACAGATAGGAAGAAGATACCAGATCTAATCGACTTCAGTATAACAAAAAACATAAAGTGTAACCAATTAAAAATTAAAGCTTGTTTTGAACTTTTTTCAGACCACTCTCCGATAATAATTGACTACTCAACTGACATCAAACCCATAGAACCAATAGTTAAGATTTTTAACCACAAAACAAACTGGAATGAGTATAGACAGCATATTGAAAATCAACTGAATATGTCTATCACTCTGAAAACACAATTAGACATTGAACGTGCAATTATTCACTTCAACGATGTGGTCCTAGACGCAGGAATCAAATCAAGCCAACAGCATCAATTTAGAAGAAATAAACCTACAACGGATATTTTCATAAGAAAGCAAATTATTGAGAAGAGAAAGCTGAGAAAGAGGTGGCAGCTAACTAGATCGCCTGAGGATAAACACAATTTAAATATAGCCTGCAAAAAACTCAAGAAAATATTAACTAAAAGACAAAATATAGAAGTTGAAAATTACCTAAAAACCTTGACGCCTACCCAGGATACTAACTACTCATTATGGAAATGCACAAAGAAATTAAAAACTCAGATAAGGTATCAGCCACTACTACGGAAAGATGACAACTCATGGGCTACTACCAATGAAAAAGCCACTGCATTGGCTAAATACTTTGAAAAAGTCCTATCAAATGACGAAGATAAATATATTGAAACACGCAATGACTTAAATATAGACATTACAACCAAAATTAAGAAAACAAACACAACAGAAATAATTAATTGCATTAAAAACGAATAAACCACAGAAAAGCACCAGGATAAGATATGTTGACAGGAAAAGCTCTCGCTGAGCTACCTACTATAGGTTATAACTACTTAAGGAATGTTATCAACTCAATGTTCCGACTACAATTTTTTCCCAAAGTATGGAAAGTTGCTGAAATTATTGCACTACCGAAGCAGGGAAAAGATGCTACAACTGCTTCGTCGTATAGACCAATTAGCCTACTTCCCATAATCTCTAAAGTTGCTGAAAAACTATTACATGATAGACATAGCCAGATCCTTGACAATAAAAACATTATACCAAATCATCAATTCGCCTTCAGAAAACGACATTCAACAATTCAACAGATACACCGTATAACAAACAAAATTGAAACAGACATAGAATATAAGCGGTACTGCGTTGCTGTATTCTTAGACGTTGCAAAAGCATTTGACAAAGTATGGCATAAAGGACTGCTGCATAAACTGAAGACGATGCTGCCACTTGACTACTATTTGATTGTTGAAAGTTATCTTAGTGATCGTTACTTTTACGTCAAATATAATGAAGAGTGTTCGTCTATTCATCTTTCAACAGCTGGAGTTCCTCAAGGGAGTGTTTTAGGACCACTGCTATATGTCATATTTACCTCAGATATACCACTTCCAAAAGAACTGAATACCACAATTGCTACCTTTGCTGACGACACAATCCTCTTAGCATCTGACAAAAATCTAAATACTGCGACTGCAAATCTGCAGACATACACAGAGAATGTTAAGGAATGGTTTGATAAATGGTGCTTGAAAATTAATGAAGATAAGACTGTACAAATAATTTTTACAACTAAACAAAATTTAACCCAATACCTATTAAAATAAACAATAAAGTTATAAAAATAAGGTCTACAACTAAATACCTTCGTATACACATGGACTCAAAACTAATTGGCACTACCACATCAAACAGAAAACGAAACAAATAAAAGAAAAATTTAGGCAACTATATTGGTTAATGGGTAAGCAATCTAAACTCACAATTAACAACAAGTTGCTGCTATACATGTGTACTATAAAGCCAATTTGGACGTACGGACTCCAAGTATGGGGAACGGCAAAGCGGTCACACATACAAAAAATTCAAAGACAGCAATCTAGAATATTAAGAGTTATCATAAAGTCTGGTTGGTACACAACAAATGAAGATATACACCGCAAACTATATATGACAAGAATTGACGAAGAAATAAAAAAGATATCCACAAAACACTACGATACACTGCATGGGCATAATAACGAAGAAATAAAGGAGTTGCTACATCTAGAAGAAACCACCATGCGCCGTTTAAAGAGAACTCGACCAAACGACCTACTGAACTAGGAAATCCAGACTACACATATTAGTAATAGTAATATAAATGTAAATGTAAATAATTATTATAAACATAATTTTGATCATAAATTGTTGTAATATAATTATAGTGAATTATTATAATTAATGTAAATAATTTTTGTTGTATCACTTCTTGGCACTGGCCAAAATGTGTTTTTAATATTAATTTCCAAACAAATTGTCAAATCATGTACTAGGTGTCAATATAATGGTGACAGATGTATGAAATAATCGGAAATAAAAAGAAAAAAAAATTAATCTTTATTACAAGCTATTAACACAAGAAAATTATACTCCTTTCAAAGGCGTGCTCGATGTCGCGAGTCCAGTAGTGACATTCAACGCGGGGTGTTGGCCCGCTCAGGTGTGTCCGGCGCGAATGATTGATTCGCTCAAGTCGTCAGTAAAAATCCGGCGCGGGGTGTTGGCCTGCTCAGGTGCGTTCGGCGCGAATGATTGATTCGCTATGTCGTCAGTTACGTGTAAGTCGCGGGGTGGTGACTCGTTCATGCTCGTTCGGCGCGAATGATTGATTCGCTTAGTCGTTATTGTCCAGATTTGCCTGAGCCCTTACCTCTGAGTCAGAGTGCCTGAACATTTCTCTAATTTCCTTTGTAAATGGATCTCCGCAATGCCTTCTACGACGAGAGTTCTTTTCCGTAGCGCTGATGTTTGTCCAACGAGAGCTGTTTATCCAACGAGAGCTGTCTGTCCAAAGAGATCGATTTGATCCTTGTTGCCGATTTTATAGGATCCCATGCGCACGCATACAGCACAAATTTCCATGTGTGTGTCTAAACCGGCAAACAGGTGTGATCTCAAGCAAGAAACCGGCTTTCGCTGTATCCACGTGGCATGTTGGCCGTAAAGTGGCGTGATTTTGCTCAAGAAACCGGTTTTCATGCTAACCACGTGGCATGTTGGCTGATGTTGGAAAGTGTGGTCTGGTGTCATGGGCATGTACGGCATTTAGCTGCCCATATACATGTTAGAGCAAAACTTGATTTAATATTAAAGTTGGTTTATGTCAACCCTATAGTTTATACTTCAGTACTCCTTATGTTTGACATCCCTTTCATTTCTGTTGTAAAAGAAAGGGACAGCAGATCTGTACTCAGAAAATAACGAAAAGAAAAGAGGGCGATTAAAAAAAGAAGATTCATTCTAGAAATTCGTTCGGTTGAGTACAGAACTGTGATTGGAATAAATAGTCTTTGAATTAGAAATATTTGAAGTTTAAATAAATTAAATTTAAATAACTGTCTATCATCAGAAGTTGGATAGTCTCTGCCTAACTTTGTAGAATTAATAAACGGAAATACGGAAAAACGCTGTTTTATATAAAAAATTTGCTTCTAGCAAAATAAAAAAATTAAAAAAATTAAAAATAAAAAAAAAAATATAATAAAAATCGAGTGATCTGCTACGCCAGCGCCGTTTTATATCTGTGCAAATTTAAAATAATTTTAAGCCTAAATTCATCATGGCGGAAAAAGAAAATTATAAAAAATTCTCTGAAGGTTCGCGTTCAGATGCTGCTGTTGGCTCTTCTAATGAAAACTTCGTAATTACTGCGGATGCTATAAATAAAATTATAGAAGCTGCCCAACGAAAGCAGACAGTCAAAGAGGTAACAAGCTTCCCAAATTTTTATCCAGATCATTCTCGCATTGATGTACAAAATTGGTGCATGGATATTGACGCAAGGGTACAGCGTGATGGATTCGAAAATTTCGATATCATACCCAGAGTTCAAAGCTCGTTGTTTGGAAGAGCGAAATCCTGGTACGAAAAAGATGGCTACCAACATTATAGTTGGGTAGATTTACGTGCTTCCTTAATTCATGCGTTTACAAATGGCACAGATATTGTTGCTCAACTACGGTTAGTTGCAAATTCCGAAAGTGGAGAGTTCACATCGTATGCTGACTTTGTCATGGAAAAGGTATCACAAATAAACAGATTGCCTTTTGAAATACCAGAAGATAAAATTGTAAAGATCATAGTCGGGTGTATATATGAGGGGAATTTGAGAAATTCATTGACGTTTGTTATGCAGTCTTCTGTTCAAAGTTTGATTGATCATTTGTCTTCTATCCGAGAGAAACCTCATCAAAAACAAGATTTTTCATTGCGTCGCTTACGCAAAAGCGGTCACTTGCCTTATAGGTCAGTTTCTACAGCTGGGGTTCAAATTAGTCCAAATAATCCACTTAAGCGAAAACGAATGGAGGATGAGAAAAGATGCGTTGGTTGTGAGAAAAAGGGGCATATTAGATCGATATGCCCTGAAAAATCTAGAATGAACGACTTGTCCGAACAAAGTACATCAAAGAAAATAACTGACCAGCATTTGGACAAAAATATTAAATTCTCATTTTGTAGCAAGGCCTGACACGAAGAAGCAACTTGCTGGGCTAAACAGAGAATAGAACGTAAACATGTGAATCTCTGTAAAGATTCTGCATTTTCAAATAATCACACACCTATGGTTATTAATAAAAAATTGTATTATTGCCTTCTTGATACTGGTTCTGATTGCTCGTTAATTAGATCTGACATTGCGGATAAAATACCCAGAGAACGAATAGCTAATTTTTTGTCCGTTCAGGGAATTGGAAAAGAGCCTGTTCTACTTACTGAGAAACTTGATCTATTTATTGAATTTGAAGACCTTATTCTTGCAGTAACTTTTCATGTGATTGACAAGAATCATCTACAAAATGAAATAATAATTGGTAGAGATGTTTTGAAAGATCCAACCTTAACGATTACAGTGAATGCTAATGGATCATCTTTACACCGCAGTCAAACAGTAAATCAGTGTGATAGTAACAAAGAAAAGCTTGAACCAAATTCTAATTGGTCAAAGTCAGTTACACAAAAATTGAATATTGTTCTAGAAAAGTATACGCCAAACATTATTACGGGATTCCCAACCTCAAGGGTTAATACTGGATCTCTTAATATTCGCTTAATGAAAGATACGACTATTTATTATAGGCCATATCGAATGGCGTCCAGTGAACGGCAGGTGGTAAAAGAAATCATTGCAGATCTGCTACATAATGGCATAATAAGAGAAAATCATTCACCTTATGTAAGTCCAATGATTCTTGTAAAGAAAAAAATGGAAAGAATCGTCTTTGTATCGACTATCGGGCACTCAATAAAGTCACAATAAGAGATCGTTATCCGCTACCAAGAATCGAGGACCAGCTTGATGAATTGGCTGGAAATAAATTGTTTACATCTTTGGACATGGCATCTGGTTTCCACCAAATTCCGATCGCTGAAGACTCCATAGAAAAAACAGCATTTGTAACACCCGATGGGCATTTCGAGTACGTGTGTATGCCGTTTGGACTAGCTAACGCTCCTGCAGTTTTTCAGCGTGCGATCAATGTGGTATTGGCAGATTTGAAAGGAAACGTGGCTTTAGTTTATTTGGATGATGTTTTGATACCATCCAAAACTATTGATGAGGGCTTAGAGAAACTTGATGTTGTATTAAAAGCATTAACAAGTAGTGGATTTTCTTTAAATATGGACAAATGCAAATTTCTTCAAAATACTATTGAGTATTTAGGACGAAAAATTTCAGCAGATGGTATTAGACCTAGTAAATTTAAAATTGACGCTTTGGTAAACTCACCTACACCAAGTAATGTAAAACAGGTACGTCAATTTATGGAATTGGCAAACTATTTCTGAAAGTTTGTACCGGAATTTCCGGCTAAGACCACTTGTATAACAGCTTTAACCAAAAACAATACACAATTCTTGTGCAGCAAAAGGTTACATAATTGAAGAACTAACTACTAGACCATTACTTGTATTGTTTAACCCGGAACTTCCTACAGAACTGCATACCGATGCCAGTGCTCTTGGATATGGCGCTATTTTGTTTCAGCGAGTAAATGAAAAGTTGCACGTTGTTGCATATTGTTACGAAATTGCCCTCTTGACAATTTACTCTGTTACAAAATTGCCCTCCTGACAATTTCTCTAACTCTCTGTACTCGGACTCGTACCACTGGATTGTGTAGTAATCAAACAATCGCTGGTTAAATTCAAATAATTAGCTTTATTTAATTATTGCTATTTACACATTTAATATTAGGCTTAAAGTTTACTTAGTTATTATTTGCACTTTATTTCACAAACCATTAGTCACTTTATTTAATAAGTTATTTTATCACTTTATTTAATAATGAATTTCATCACTTTGCACAATTACAAATACTGCTGCTTTGATTATAATGCTAGATGTACACACTTTTACGGTCTCTGATCTACTGCATTCGAATTTGAACAGTCTTGTCGCTTTTATAGTTTTCGAATGGTTGGTGTAGAAACTTCCACGTTATTCTCGTATTTTCTAGAAGCTTCTATCCTCTTCGACAGAAGTCGAGAATATTATTTTGGATATTACCGACAGATGGTTCTTGAATAAGCTTTTATTCGAATAGTTCGCATCTTGAATCACAGGGAGCACTCATTCTCCAGATGGGATCCTAAAAATATGCAATCCCGTTTCACTGATATGCAATCACGTTTCACTGCCCTCCGCTGAATCTTGTTCGTCCCGAACAAGGATAGTACTGCAACCTTTATAAGGAGATAACCTCTCTAAATGAACGACTTTCATTTTGCTCCTGGCATTTCTCGCCAACTGGATGCGGTATACCACATCGTTGAGCCGCTTTATCACCTTATAAGGGCCTTCCCAGTGTGTTTGCAGTTTTGGCGATAATCCCTTTTTCCTTTGCGGATTATGAAGCATAACTAGCTGCCTTTCCTGAAATCCCTTGGAGTTTGCTCGTAGATCATATCTGGCTTTCATTTTATCACTCATCAGTTGTGTGCGCTTTCTGATGGTTCCATGAATTTCATTCAGCTGTCTTCGTTTGTCAGCTACATAACTGCTACATGAAACTTCCGTAGATGAGTAGGCACCGCATTTCAGATCTGCAGTAAATCTTATGTCACAACCGAAAATAGCCTTAGCTGGTGTTGTAGATGTTCTATCGTGAGTTGCCGATCGGTATGCCATTAAGAAGAGGGGTATGTGTTGATCCCAATCTTTCTGGTTTCTGTCCACTACTTTCCTTAGGTGTTCCTCAAGCGTACGATTAAATCTTTCAACCATTCTATCGGATTGTGGGTGCAAAGGGGTTGTACGAGTTTTGCGTATGCCCATCAATTCACTCATTTCCCTGAATATTATTGACTCGAAATTTCTGCCTTGATCCGAGTGCAACTCGAGGGGAGCTCCGAATCTGCAGACCCAATTATTGATAAATGCATCTGCAACGGTCTTAGCTTCTTGATCGGGGATGGGGTATACTTCTGGCCATTTACTAAAATAGTCGATTACGACGAGAACATATTTGTTGCCGGAATCACTAATTGGAAACGGACCTGCTATGTCCATTGCAATACGCTCAAATGGAATCCCACATTGTATAAATGCATCTTCCCCTGACTGCGACGGCTCGGTCCCTTGGCAGCTGTACACTTTTCACAAGCACTAATCCAGTCAACTACCGATTGCTGGCAACCAACCCAATAAAATCTTGTTTTAATTTTCTCGACTGTTTTTGTTATTCCCAAATGCCCTCCGCTTGGCCCACTATGGTATTCCTTGAGAATTTCGCTTTTTCTTGCCTTGGGTACCACAATCAAGTTCTTCGTGGTTTTTCCATCTTCGCTCTCCCACAGGCAGAATAGGCATCCACCTTGCAGCTTTAAGCTATTCTATTGAGCCCAATATGCTTTAGTTATGGGACTTTCAGTCGAGATTTCGTTCCAATCAGGCCGTTTTCCTTCATTCTTACTTGATACGATTTTTGCCCAATTTGGGTCATTTCGTTGTTGTCCTTTTATCTTTTCGGCTGTCCATTCATCGTCTGGTAAAACAGCCATTAAGCGCACGTCGACTACTCCTTCTTTCCCTTCAGCTTACATTCCATACTGCAAGGACGTCGTGATAGTCCATCAGCATTCCCGTGGTTTCCGCCTCTGCGATGTTCTATTGTGAAGTCGTAGCTTTGGAGTCTCTCAATCCATCTCGCAACCTGACCTTCGGGATTTTTGAACTGTAATAGCCAGCGCAGAGCAGCGTGATCCGTTCTCAACAAGAACTTTTGTCCATACAAGTACTTGTTAAAGTGCTTCACGCACTGCATAACCGCCAAAAGTTCTCTCCGTGTTACACAGTAATTTCGCTCTGGCTTTGATAAGATCTTGCTGAAGTAGGCTATTACTCTTTCGTGTCCGTCAATAACTTGCGACAGGACACCTCCAATCCCGAATCCACTTGCATCTGTATCCAAAATAAATTTTTCGCCAGGTATTGGATACGCAAGGATCGGAGCTGTACACAATAGCCATTTCAATCTGTTGAATGCCTTCTCCTGTTCGCTTTTCCACTCAAAAGCACAATTTTTCCTCGTTAATGCATGCAGACTACCAGCCACGTCTGCAAAGCCTGGAACAAAGCGTCTGTAATAGGTGCGAAGACCCAAGAAGCTGCGTAGCTCATGCAAACTAGTTGGTCTTGGCCACTCCCTTACTGAGTCTATTTTATCTGGATCTGTGTGTACTCCTTCAGGTGTGACTTTATGTCCAAGGTACTTGACTTCTTTCTTGAAGAACGAGAATTTCTTTGCGCTCAGCTTCAACCCTGAAGCTCCTAATCGCATCAATACTTCCTTTCCCATAACGATGATGTCATCTAGGTACACCAGACACGTTTTCCAGTGGAGATCCTTTAGCACATGTTCCATTAGGCGTTCAAATGTAGCTGGAGCATTACACAGTCCGAATGGCATCATCAAAAATTGCCATAGTCCATCACCGGCGCTTAATGCTGTCTTTTCCTTGTCTTGGTCGTCTACTGCCACTTGGCAATATCCGCTTTGTAAATCCAGCGTTGAGAACCAATTTGAACCAGAAAGTGTGTCCAACGTATCGTCGATTCGAAGTAATGGATAACTATCTTTCTTCGTTACCTCATTTAGTTTACGATAATCTACACAGAAACGTGTGGAGCCATCCTTCTTCTTGACTAATACCACTGGAGAACTCCAGGGGCTCGCTGATGGCTCTATGACGTTGTTCTGATGCATCTCCTTCAGCAATACATTCACCTCTTCTCTCTTAGCCAGAGGTACTCTTCTTGACGCTTGACGAATGAGTTTGGCATCACCAGTGTTGATTGTGTGTTTCACCATCTTTGTTCTGCCTTCGTTTTTACCCTTTTCAGCAAATACGGACCAATGTCTTGCCAAAAGTTGGCTGGCAGTCTTCCTCTGCTCTGTGGATAAGTCTTTGCTCCATTCTTTCGTGAGATCATCGAGTACCTTTTTATCAGCTGGTATCTTCATTTTTGTGTCTTGCGGCTGGCTTTCACAGTTAACAATTGCCGAAATTGCCAGGCAATTTCCAATTATCTGTCCTTTCTCTATGGTTTTAGCGGAATTTGCAAGATTGACCACTCTCACTGGCACTATTCTGTTCTGCTGTTCTTCTACGAGGGTTTTTCCAATTATGATGTCATCCAGTGCAAATTTTTCATCAGTCTCCACAACCCACAACTTGTTCTTCTCCACATCTCCGTCCATTTTGGCCCATATGACTGCCTCTGACTTTGCTGGGATTTTTGTCCGCCGCGATACAATGGCTTGTCGGATACCTCCATACTTATCCTCACCATCGGTGTTCGCATACTTCAACATTCGGCATTTCAAATCTGCTGTCTCTGAAGTTAAAGCGCTAGCTACTGTCTCCATATATGTAGCTTTCGGATTAGTTATTGCAGAACGCTTTATCTCCGCATCGCGAATGCCATATACAAAGGTGTCCATCATACACCTCTCAGTGATCTCTCCTGGGTACGCAAGATGAGCCAACCGCTCCACTTCCGCCGCAAACTGTTGTAGAGACTCACCACTCTTCTGTACACGTGTTCGTAGTTCTACTTGGTACATCTGCTTCCGGTGTTCACTACCATACTTGCGCTGAACGGCATTCATCAAGCTTTCATAGCAGTCTCGCTCACTTTCTGAGATAGTTTGAAGCACATCAGCGGCAGCACCTTTCATCGAAACGGTTAACGCGGCCACTTTTTCGCGAGCACTCCAACCATTTGTGCTAGCGGTAGTCTCAAACTGCATTCTGAACACGCTAAATGTCGTGGTTCCATCATAGGTAGGAAGCTTCAGTTTTATTGAGGAAAAAGCTGGCACAGGCAATGCACCTTCCTGTAGTAGGTGAATTCTTTGCTCTATTTGTTGCTTAAATTCGTTCTGCGTTTGCTCGTTCGCAATGAATTTTTGTTCTACAGATTTTTCGAACAATTCCTGCCGTGTCTCAATTTCACAAACCTTCCTGTCTACCATATCAGACATTTCCTTCATCTGCTGTGGGTTTTGTTCCGCTAATAGAGCAAGTCGTGTTTCACTCTACTCTAACCGCTGCTGAAACTTGTCATCGCTTTTCTGTAGCTGCTGTTCCAACTGTTCTTTAACATCCTCTTTGACAGCTTGTGCATTTTGCTGTAATCGCAACTGCATCTTCTCATCGGCTGCTTGAGAATTTTGTTGTAACTGCTGCTGCATATCCTGTTTAAAGGATTGCATTATCCCGATAAGTGCGCTCATATCAAAGTTACCCGCATTAGTTTCTTGCGGTTTCTCTTCGTATCGAGATGTCGTTGGCTCTTCACATTGGAATTCATGCTCATCGACATCTATACCCTGCTCCTCTAAAGCGCTTCTTAGTCTCACCTGCAGCTCCGCTTTAAGCCCTTGTGTTTGCAAATTTAAGCGCTCAAGCTCCTTCTTGAGCTGCTCCAATCTCAGTTTTTCAAATTTACCCATGACTTCTGACACCAATTGTTACGAAATTGCCCTCTTGACAATTTACTCTGTTACAAAATTGCCCTCCGGACAATTTACTCTGTTACAAAGTTGCCCTCCTGACAATTTACTCTGTTACAAAATTGCCCTCCTGACAATTTACTCTGTTACAAAATTGCCCTCCTGACAATTTCTCTAACTCTCTGTACTCGGACTCGTACCACTGGATTGTGTAGTAATCAAACAATCGCTGGTTAAATTAAAATAATTAGCTTTATTTAATTATTGCTATTTACACATTTAATATTAGGCTTAAAGTTTACTTAGTTATTATTTGCACTTTATTTCACAAACCATTAGTCACTTTATTTAATAAGTTATTTCATCACTTTATTTAATAATGAATTTCATCACTTTGCACAATTACAAATACTGCTGCTTTGATTATAATGCTAGATGTACACACTTTTACGGTCTCTGATCTACTGCATTCGACTTTGAACAGTCTTGTCGCTTTTATAGTTTTCGAATGGTTGGTGTAGAAACTTCCACGTTATTCTCGTATTTTCTAGAAGCTTCTATCTTCTTCGACAGAAGTCGAGAATATTATTTTTGATATTACCGACAGATGGTTCTTGAATAAGCTTTTATTCGAATAGTTCGCATCTTGACTCACAGGGGGCACTCATTCTCCAGATGGGATCCTAAAAATATGCAATCCCGTTTCACTGATATGCAATCACGTTTCAATATTATAGCCAGGCCACTAAAACATATGAAACTAAATATCACAGTTATGAACTGGTAACGCTCGCTGTCGTTAATGCTGTGAAACATTTTCGGAACTGGTAACGCTCGCTGTCGTTAATGCTGTGAAACATTTTCGGCACTATCTCCTGGGGATTAAGTTTGTGTTGGTCACTGACTGCAATGCTCTAAAAGCAACAAAAGAAAAGAAAGATTTGCTGCCTCGCATAGCACGATGGTGGATTTTTCTACAAGACTTTGAGTTCGAAATTGTTTATAGAAAAGGAAAAAAATTATCTCATGCATATTACTTAAGTCGTAATATACCAGTTAAAACTTGTTATCAATAAACAGTTTATCCGAGACGTAGTTCCATATTGAACAGCAAAATGATCCGGCTACAATTGAAACTATTGATAAAATTAAAAATGAAGATACAAGCACCATGGCACAATATTCGATGAAAAGGGGACTCCTATATAAAAATCTGGAAAATACCAAAAAAATGTATGTGCCACAACAATGTCGACTGACTATAATACGACGATTTCATGAAGAGAACTGCCACTTTGGATGGGAAAAGAAACTGATGAATATTCAAAAAAAAATTTTGGATGCCACATATGACTAAAAACGTTAGAAAATTTGTTGAGTCTTGTTTATTTTGTCTAGTAGCTAAAAGATCTTTGGGAAAAAACCAGTGTGAACTTCATCCAATTGAAAAGAAGCCAATCCCATTTGATGTGGTACATGCTGATTTCATGGGTCCGTTTGAAGGAAAGGAGCATCGATATATTTTCATTATTATTGATGCATTTACCAAATTCGTTATATTGTTTCCTTGTAAAACGCTGACAGCTGCAGAAACTGTAAAAACATTTTACAATTACGTTATGTTGTTTGGTGCTCCAGGCAAGATCATAAGTGACAGAGGTGTGAATTTTACCAGTGCAGATTTTAAAAATCTTTGCGTATCCATGGGTATTTCACATCACTTAATAGCACCGGGTACTAGTAGAGCGAATGGATAACGGTATGTAGATACTGTGGCGAATTTATTAAGAACCAACCTAGACACAACTATTGATTGGACTCGTTATGTCAGTCGGGTACAGTTAACTCTTAACACGACAGTCAATAAAACTACCGGATTTTCTCCACTAAAAATAATAACAGGAATTACAGGACGTACTCCAGATGTTGGTGCTCTTCTAACAGACCTAGAAGATGAGCCGCAATACGATAATGTGGAGGAAATACGTAACCTCGTTAATAAGCGAACAGAGGAAAACGCGAAACGAATGAAAATACGGTTTGATTTAAATAAAGGTAAGCCAACTGAATTCAAAATTGGTCAAAAAGTGGTGTACTGTAGTAACCAGATTCGAAATTGCAAGCATATTATCGGGGGCCATATGAGATAATTGGCGTCCTTCCTAATGATCGTTACAAATTAAAAAAAGATGGCTGTCGTACTATTTTAGTCGCTGCAAGAGAAGTTATTCGTCCTACTTCTGAGATTGCAAACGAAGAGCATGTTACAGGATAAATCAAGGTAATTTTTGATTTATTTCAAATTGTGCTTAGACATGAATCGAATTCAGGGACAAGCTTTAGATTGCCTCTTAGCCATAACGTTCGGGTAATACACTGTTGTTGTCAGGCTTAAGATTGCCTCTGAGAATTAAAGATCGAAGTAAAGCTAGTGTTTGACTGAAGTTGTGGACAAGCTTAAGATTGCCTCTGAACCATAATGTTCGGATAATACACAGTTGTTGTCAAGCTTACGACTTTAATTTGATAAATTCAAGTTAATAATGTAAATGTGCAAACAAGCTTAATGTTGCCTCTGAGTTGCGATATTAAAATCTTATGAAGGTTTTAATGTTTAGTGTTGCAGATGTCGATGATGTTATTGGATGATGGCAAAGGACGACTATATCTGTTCTGTGAAGATGAATTCATGATCGAAGAGAAATGAATAATTTTAACTGCTTTGCTTAAAAATAAATGAAAGAGGCGTTTGTTTTGAATGTCAGGATTTTATACAAGTTTTGAAATTAATTGTGTACGTGCTATGCACATAAGAACTTTTGATTCATCGAGAGCGATGATATTACAGGATGGCCGTGTTAGAGCAAAACTTGATTTAATATTAAATTTGGTTTATGGCAACCCTGTAGTTTATACTTCAGTACTCCTTGTGTTTGACGTCCCTTTCATTTCTGGTGTAAAAGAAAGGGACAGCAGATCTGTACTCAGAAAATAACGAAAAGAAAAGAGGGCGATTAAAAAAAGAAGATTCATTCTAAAAATTCGTTCGGTTGAGTACAGAAATGTGATTGTAAAAAATAGTCTTTGAATTAGAAATATTTGGAGTTTAAATAAATTAAATTTACATACTTGTATGTGCTTAGCAGAAATATGTACATATTTATATGTATATGTGCAGCGTCCAGAGGCCTAACAGTCAATTTGTGAGGGACGGGGGAATTGCCCTCAATTTCCTCTCCTTACAAGGTATAGTGACTGTCTTTCAAGGCACCCTTACATACTTCTTCAGTCCTTCTGAATAATAACACAATCAATCGCTTTAAATACTCACTTAAAATACGATTTCCATTAGAAACAGTTCTTCCATCTCTTAATTAAAATTAAAGTTGTATAATTGCAGTTAACATTTTATTAAAGGAAATAAAAAAAAAAAATTAAAAAAAATAAAAAAAAATAAAAAATAAATCAAAATACAAAAATCAATAAATACCTAAAATGTAAACATTTTTTGGATTTAGCTTAGGCTTGCCACCTATACGTTTTTGGAGCGTATAATACGTTTTTTCTATCAAAAAAATTTGTGAATACGCTATACGTACGTTTTTTATAAATATACAAAATCATACGCTTTTTTGGTTATAAAAGTTTTTTTATATAAATATCTCTGTCTATTGCAGTTACGGTAATAAATATCTTCTAAACGTCAAATAATATTATATAAAATAAATAAGAAACAAAACCGTTCGATATTTAATCGATTATTTTTTTTCCACCCCCATCCCCAATATTATTTCTGTACGCAATATGTCAAATTTCATGTCATTTGCAAAATTGCGCGTCTAAAATCGCTTTTTTTACATTGCTACATCTCATATTGCCAACACTTTTTGTAACGGTAATTCGTTTTTCTTTTATGTTCAGCTTTTTATTGACTTCAACGACAACTCATTCATTGTTGTGTTGTTGTTTAACATGGTTGTGTAGTAATTATATATTAGTTTAGTTCTGTTGCATTGGACACGATCGGATAATTTAGCATTCATTAAATTTTGGGTGCGTTTTTTAAGAAAAATATCTGTTGTTAGTTACTATATTTAACCATACCTATAACAATATTTTTATAGATATTCCCTCTAAACATGGCATTTTTGGACAAAGAAAACTACACAGATACTGATGGCGATGAATATGAAAGCAACAAGACACCGATAAGAAAAAACACACACACAAAATCGAAGAGGCGAATACAAATTTAATGATTCTTGGCTTCAGGATTATAATTTTAAACTTTGGATTGTTAAAGTTAAGGACGAAACAGACTGCGTGCTTTGTAGAATTTGCAATATAAAATTTACAAATAAATACAGAGGTGTTTATGCAGTAAAAAGCCACATGCAGAGTGAACGACATAAAAATCGCATGCAAAACTCTTCAACCTCCAAAGTTTTGTCAAGTTTATTTATAAATTCGAGCGCAATCCATGATGAAGTAACTATTTCAGAGTTAATATTGACTTATCATGGTGTTAAACATCACCATAGTTATTTGTCGCAAGATTGTGGAAACAAATTACATTCGGTAGTTTATCAAGATTCAAATAATGCCAAAAAGGTTAGATGCGGACGAACAAAGGCAGAAGCTCTTGTCGAATTAGTGTTAGCACCACATTATTTAGAACTAATTTTAAAAATGCTACAAAATAGTCCATATGCCATTTGTACTGATGCCTCCAACAAAGGCAACAGAAAGATGTTTCCGATATCTATCAGATTCTTTGACATAGAAAAGGGAACTATAGATGCAATTTTAGATTTTTACGAAGATCCAAACGAACAATCAAGTGCTATTGCTGATAAAATTATAAAGTATATAAAACTCTGTAATAAGATCGAACCAATTAGTATCATACGGAGCAGATAATGCCGCCGTTAATTTTGGTAACCGCAATTCTGTATTCGTTCATATAAAAAATCATTTTAAGTTGCCCAACTTAATTGCTGGACATTGCAATGTCCACATTCTTCACAACAAAGCTAAATTTGGATTCGCATTACTAAGCTACAATGTAGAGAATTTAGTGTTAAAAGTATATGCAGTATTTTCGTCATCAGCCAAGGAAGTTGACAACTTGAAAGAATTTTGCGAATTTGTAGATTGTGAATACTCCGCTATACTTCGTCATGTACCGACCAGATTTTTGTCATTATATGCAGTAGTTGACAGACTTTTAAAAAACTGGAATGCCCTAAAAACTTATTTCATCAGTAAAGGTCAGGAAAATGAAATAAGGGAATATGGAAATTTATAGAATATCACAAAGATGGTATCCAAAATGATTATTCATTGGCAGAATTATACATTTCTTTCGTACATAACGTCATGCATCTTTTTCAAAATGTAATGAAAACTGTTGAAAGCAATTATATTCAATCGCCTCAAATATTTAAAATTTTTAATGATTTAAAAAAAGAATTAGTTTATCGTAAGGAAAAACTATTTTTCGGATTTGAAGTAAATCAACAAATAAAAAAATTAAATGACTCCGATAGGTATATATTGGAACAAGAAGGGGTCCAAATCTAAACTAGAATGTTATCATATTTAGAAAAATGGTTCGATTTCAGCGAAAATTCATTTTATTTTATTTGTGGCCCATTTAACCTTAATGAACAAATAACTCTAGAACAAGCCTGTAAAGTAGCTAATTTATTTGGAATAGTGTTTGACGGCGATCAGTTATTTTCAGAAATACGTATTCTAAATGAAGTTTTACCCTTATTAACAGGAAGTAATTGCACAGAAAAATGGATTGAATATTTTAATATCAACACAAACGCACCTGAATTAATTAAGCTTTGCAAATTTGTTTTTGCAGTACCATCTAATAATTGTTTTTTGTTGAACGCAATTTTAGCGTGATGGGGAAATATATGGATTAACGAACGGAATAGGCTTCATACCGATATGGTCAAATCAGAATTGTTTATGCATTTTAATTATAAGATGAGTTGCACTGAATTTGCAAATTTTATTAAGCAAAAAAAACGATTCAAACAAAAAATTGATCGAAGCAGCGAAATCGAAGAAAAAATATAAATATAAAGCTTTACATTAAGTATTTGGCTATTGCTATTTTGTTAATTTTTTTATAAAAATTTGAATTATGTTATTAAGTCAATTGAAGTAAGACTTTTTTTAATTAATTTTATTTTGTTATTATTGTTATCGTTGTTGTAATTAGCTCATATAAAATTAATAAAAATATATGACTAAACAAATTTTTTTTTTATTATTTATTTTATTTATTTCACTTCAAAATATATGTATACGCTTTTGGACATATTCAAAGGTGGTAAGCCTATTGACCAACAATTTTGTAAAATTATGTTTTTCCAGCAATATATATGGATATTTTTCAGAGTATGGTAACAAAACATCAGGCAACTGTTCCCTAGAAGAATGATTCTTCCAGAAGCATCAAAGAATGGAATTAACGGGAGTAGACTTTTTTTCTTATTGTACATCAGAGATCATACTAACGCAACTGTGGTTGAGGTCATCTACGAGTAAAGAGGTAAAATGACGGAAATGCCTTCGACGACAATTATGATTGAATTGATGGCAATATGCGACTATGTGCAGTAAATGCATGTACGATGAAAATTCGTTGAATATTTTTTCTATATTGAGCCTCAATAACGTAGTTAGTGTATATGGGTTGCATTTCACTTGCCGATAATAACAAGTCAAATGGTACTTCCATTATTGAATTCCACCAAATCGTGTACCTTTCCAGATGATGTGGCATAATCCGCGAGTGGAGCAATCTGCAGCATTACGGTTGCTATTACATCACCGTTGGATGGATTCCGAAACTTCCTTTATTTTGCTCAGACGATTTGAAACCAATATTTTTCATTGGTTAGATTCAGCTCGTGTCCATCCCCAAACGATCATAGAATCTATCAGGAAGCACGTATTCAACTTTTAAAGCTTGAATTTTAACTGGCGTGCCAAAAATTAAAAAATTGTTGTTCCGAGCAATGCAACGCACAGTTCTGCTCATGGTATGGTTATTTTTGGCTTCAAACAATTTACCTTGCTCTTAGCGAAGAGTATGATATAGTGTGATATTGCTCTGATTTCTTCTTTATCCGAATATAAACCACATCGGAATATTCTACTTTTGAATCATCACAAAAGATATGAATTGTATATGGTGCATCGATACAACTCGTGCCAAGCCACCTAGATACGTTGATATTAGCTATAGCATGGAGATGAGTTGTATACTGCATCCAAGATTTTTGGAATGGTGTAGATAAGATGTCATCCCATCCAAGTTTAAGAGCATACAGTTGTTGGATCATCAAGTGTAAGCTTGCAACTACTCATTTTGATGATTTGCCCTGTAATTATATGACCTCAGTGATAGTATGACCTCCTGATAATACATCATCGACATAAATTTGATATTTTACCGCATCAGTTGCTAATGGGTACCAATGAGATTTATCATTCGCTTATTGATAAAGTGGATGAATGGCCAAAACCGGTTCTGGCCTTATTGCAAACATTACCGTTGAACAAAGATGTTCCTTAATTCCATAAGCTGCGCTGATATTGGGCATCCTCCTCAACTTCATCGATACAGCAAAACATTTTTTCAAAATTCGCTATAAATGAAAATTCGAGGAAACGCCAATTGAGCAGAACAGGTGCCAAATAATTTTGCAGAGCTGGTCCAGTTGCTAAACTATCATTACCATTATAAGTTGGTGCAGACGCATCAAACACTATACTAACCTTCGTGGTAGAAGACTATTCTTTTAATAAAGGGTGATGAGGAAGATAAGAGAAAGTTGATATTAATACACGATTGTCCTTTTCTCCGGTGAAATCCGCTTCCGAAGGTTTTTCGGATTGCATTTGGACTAACTGCAAAAACTCCTGTACGGTATTTGCTTGGAAGTGCCGATAACTATTGAAGAGTCACGAATATTCAAAAGTCATAATTGTACCTGATATTTACAACTCTTCAAACGATGCTCAGTTCACTGAAAAAATTCCTCAAATTACCCTTTCCTCAGATCAGTAAGATCTTCGTTTGAGACGACCTTTGTATCGAAACACTCGTCCAATTCTAAATATTAGTAAAATATTAACGAAATGATAAATGGTGCTGTATTATAGATCTTACCAAATTTAGTTTCTTGTGCTATAGGACCTCCACACTCGTGTCACTTCCGAGCAAAATATCCACCATTTGCGGTTCGAAGTATTTTGAGATTGTAACCCAAGCAATTTAACCACAATTTTACCCCTTCAACAAACTCTCTTCTTTCCAGTCCCGGTATCAAGCCTAAAAAAATGAATTTCGGCTCATACAATACAACACTGACAAATATACGTCTCTGTCGACATTTTTTTAATAAAGAAACCCCGACCAAAAATTTTGTAAGATGAGTACCGCACGAGTGACGCGACGGTATAGCTTCTTGTATTATTCTTGTATTGTTCTTGTATTATTCTTGTATTGTTCTTGTATTATTATAATAAAAACCGCACATCTTGATCAAATAAATTGCGTGCAGTCTTCGACTATCACTCGTTCTGATCACATAGTTTTTGTTAAGACTGGTACTCACAGTTCTTTACTCAAATAAAATACCGTCATTAATTTTCTCTTCTTTCTGTATACCTTTAAAATACATTTTCGGACGCGCGAATACATTCAGAATATCAGAAAGAACCTCCGCTTGGGGACAACTAGTTCCCGCGTAAGCAGACAATCATACAGCTAAAAAAAACGTTTGGCTTCGACACCATTACTTGACGACAACAACCATAAGTTTGTTGTTGTTGCCTCCACTAAAATATTTCTCCTGTTTTGGAAATTAATCAGTAAAGAAGTTTTAACTATATCGGAATTTCGCGATGGTAATATGATTCTTTTAGTGAAAAGTGTAGAAGTTGCAAAGAAGTTCATTGCTGTTAAAGAACTCCATGGAATATGTCCTATTAAATGCTTCTTTCATGGATCGTTAAATAGCATTAAGGGTACAGTGTACGCTTCATGCCTCAACCAAGTTGCAGAAGATGAAATAGTGAATGAACTTTCATCCCAAGGTGTACTATAGGTGTACAAATTCAATAAACTAATTGACGGTAAGCCACATCCAATCGCTACCATCTTCCAACAAAAATATACATTTCATGGTACTCTGCGAGGGTTCGGGAATACATCCCCAATCCAATGCGATGCAAATCTTGCCTAATATTGGGACACACAGCTAAATTTTGCAGAATTGCACCTGCTTGAGTTAACTGTAATCTTCCCCCTCACAACAATACCGGCTGCTCTCGCACTCTCTGTGCAAACTGTCTTGAAAACCATCCGGCGTCATCAAAAGAATGCTCTAAATTCCAACAACAAAAATAAGTATTGAAAATCAAAATTAAAAAGAAGTGCAGTATGCGTGAAGAAAAACAGTTATACAAACACAACACAATCCCGATCCCTCACCGAATATCTATGCGGCTACTCTCTCAGACTCAACCAAAGAAACACAAAAACCTAAAATCAAAACTACATAAATGAAACAAAAACACAAACTAAAAACGAAAACAAATTACAGAACAAAATCAAATAAATTCCAAAAACACGCCAGTCGCAAATAATTCCTCGCAAACTATCCGTCCTATTAAAAACAGTGACAATACCATTGCAGCAATCATGGATAACTCCCAAAAAACTCTCTCTTCTTTGAAACCCACTTACACGCTGAATAATACACACTCCTCCCTTCCTTTTCACAACTCTCCTACCTACTCTAATATTTTCAATACAAAGCTTCCGAACATACAAGCTATATTCGACTAAATTATACTCTACATTCATTATGACTATTAAAATATTGCAATGGAACATAAAAGGTTTTATAAACAACTACGATGAACTCTATTTGATCAAAAAGATATTTTTCCTAATATCATTTCACTTCAACAAACGCACTTCCCTTACGGAAAAGATGATATAATAACCCCTAAGCAATATATTGGATATTTCCACAACCTTTCTACAAACCTCTCATCTAAACAAAGAATCGGGATTCTAATAAAGAAGCATATTCCGCATAAATTCCTTAATGTACAATTATATCCCCCCTCAACAAACCTTTTTTGTGCAGGATTTAGAGTCTTTACTAGGTTATTCCTCATCACAGCATATCTTAACTGGCGATTTCAACTCATGGAGTCCTCTCTGGGGCTCCCCTCAAGCCAATGATAGAGGCAAAATCTTAGAGGATTTTATACTTGCCGCGATCTCATCGTTTTAAATGATTGGTCCCTCACTCATTTTTAACGCACAAAACTTTCAGCCACATTGATTTTTCTTTATGCTCAGCACACCTTGCACCCAAATGTAGTTGGATTACAGATAATTTTTATTTGTAGATATTTATCTTAATATATAAAATCATTGGTGCGTAGATACGTCTCGAAGGATCTCCGGAACCATAAAAGATATCGTAACTAAATTTACAACCACTATATGTTAGGTTTAGAGAAAGATTTTTTTGTTTTTTTTTTTGTGCCGGTAGATGGCGCTAGGGGTTCATATCAATTCAATATGTATTAACATTTGACATCTCATCTTTAGTTATTAGATTTTGCTCCTAACAAACACATTGTAAACACATTTAATAACAGAAAATATTAAAATTCGATTGATTTTCAAAGGTAAAAGAGAAAAAAGTTAGATTATATTATGTGTTTTTACATTTATATAGTGACTAATTCAAATTTCAATATGTATTAATATTATACATTTCATTTTTAGTTATTAGATTTTGCGCATATAAAAAACACATTGAAGACAAATTTATCAACATAACATATTTAAAGTCGATTTTTTTTTCAAAGGTAAAATAAAAAAAGTGGGAATATATTATGTGTTTTTACAATATGATCATATATATATTTTCAACAATATAAAATTGCAACACACGTAACTCAAAACCAAACAATTTCTCTCCACATCTAATGTGTAACAATAAAATGCAACGACGTCGTTCAAATCTTGGTCGCAGAACTTCGGCATCGCAAAGAAGAAATACGGATCGAGCAAATTTAAGCACGGAACAAAGATTACAAGTGAATAAAGCAACCAGATTAAGAGTATCGCGATTACGTTCAGCACAAACTACTGAAGATCAGAATGAACGCCGGACATTAATGAGAAACACAATCAGCGACAGACGCCAACATAGAACAGATGCAAATCGCAATTTCGATCAACTCACAAACAGAGAACGTATGCAGACAGCCAGAGCATTTACATTGTCATCTTTTAATCGTATCGCATTTGAATATGATCCAAAAATTGAATATTGTTCTCACGTAAAAATTATGATTGGTAACATGGATAAAAAATGTACTTATTGTCACACTCTAAAATTTTAAAATGAGACCGCTGCGATGTGTTGTTCCTCTGGAAAAGTTGTTTTACCATTATTACATCCATCACCAGAGCCATTGAAATCATTAATGTCGGGAGACATTGAAGATTCAAAATTATTTCTAAAAAAGATCAGAAAATTTAATAGTTGCTTTCAAATGACATCTTTTGCTGCAAAAATAATTTCATCCGTCGATGAAGGAGGTCGTAATTTCAATTGGACGTTTAAAATACAAGGCCAAGTGTATCATTATATTGGCTCCTTGCTTCCAATTCCAACTGAAACTCCCAAATTCTTGCAAATATATTTTGTAGGAGACGCAGAAGAACAAGTTAATGTTCGTTGTGATTATAGTCGGATTCCGCAAATTCAACATCGAGCAATACTATCAACATTACAAACTTTTTTTACAGAAAAAAATCAACTGATTCAATTGTTCTATCAACTGCTGGATAAATTAGTGAACGACAATTATATGATTGTCATTAAAGCCGATAAAGTTCCAGTTGGAGAGCATTCGCGTCGATTCAATGCTCCCACTGTTAATTAAGTTGGGATTGTAATGGTTGGTGATGCTTTCGAATAGAGATATTCGTATTTTGCGCAGAAATAACACTCTGCAGAATATTCAGGATACGCATCGTTCCTATGACGCCTTGCAATATCCATTAATATTTTGGGAAGGCTGAGATGGTTATCATATCAATATCTATTAGCTTTGCGCCACTCTGCGCACAAGCGTGACAAAAACTGCAACAGCATCCGGCGCCCACAAACCTCAACCCAAATCGATATTCTCCTTACTGAAAAAAGGAGGACGCGTCGTGAATGGCAAAAATCCAGGTCCCCTTTCCTAAAACGGAAGTTATCTATTGCCAGTGAAAATTTGAGAAAAGCCTTGCATCTAGAATCAGATCGTTGCCTGGACCAATATATCCAAAACCTTTCTCCGCCTGACTACACCAATTACTCTCTGTAGGAAGCTCTCAGAGAAATGAAAGCACCTACGCTCGGAATTCCACCGATTCGTACAAAAAACGGAAACTGGGCAAGAAGCGATGATGAAAAGTCTGCTGTTTTCGCCGAACACTTAAGAGATGTTTTTACCCCCAACCCACCTCGCAATACCAATAACCTAATATTAACCCCCTCGCCAGATACAACATGCTCGCCTATTAAATTAAAAACAAAAGAAGTAAGTAATGCGACTAGTAACCTTGCTCTTAACAAAGCTCCAGGACACGACCTCATTACTGGAAAAATGATCAAGGAGTTACTCCAAATGGCCATCATCTTACTTACTTCACTATTTATTGGCTTTTTGCGCTTAGGATACTTTCCTAATGCCTGGAAAGTTTCAGTAGTCACAATGATCCCGAAACCAGGAAAAGACCCCTCCCAATCGTCATCATATAGACCGATTAGCCTCCTGCCTATCTTATCACATCTCCTAGAAAGGCTTTTTCTTTGCAAAACTAATGCCGCATATAAACGAAAAATGCACTATTCCCACTCACCAATTTGGCTTCCGCGAACACCATAGTACAATAGAGCAGGTTCATCGAATAGTGAACGAGATAAAAAACGCATTCGACAAAAAGCAATATTTTTCAGCCATCTTTTTAGATGTGGCGCAGGCATTTGACAAGGTCTGGTACGATGGGCTTATTTACAAAATAAAAAAACTGTTGCCCACAAAAGTACACGGCATATTGGAATCGTATCTGAGGGGCAGAAAGTTCACGGTAAGATACAATAATGCTTACTCTAAATGCTTTGACATCAAAGCTGGCGTACCAAAAGGAAGCGTGCTAGGTCTGGTGTTGTATCCACTATTTACCTCAGATCTGCCTACCAATGAATACTTAACAACAGCAACTTTCGCAGACGAAACAGGTATCCTTAGCATTCATCCGAATGCCAAAATCGCATCCCGTGACTTAGAAGATCATCTGGTCCTAGTAACAAATTGGTTGGCTGACTGGCGAATAAACGTTAATGAATCGAAAAGTACGCATATTACCTTTACTATAAAAAAAGGTACATGTCCAGCGATAAAACTCAGCGACGTTCCTATTCCTCAAGCAAAAGAGGTGAAGTACCTAGGAATTCATCTTGACTCACGTTTGACATGGAATCGCTACATCGAAGCAAAAAAAAAAACAAATGACTTTGAAAGCAAATAGCCTACAATGGCTCATACACAACAATTCCATGTTGAGCCTAGAATATAAAACACTGCTGTATAAAGCCATCATAAAACCAATTTGGACTTACGGTAGCCCGTTGTGGGGCGGCGCAAGCAACACTAACATAGTACTGATTCAAAGCGCAGTCCAAAATTCTAAGAACCATTACTGGGGCTCCTTGGTTTATAAAGAATACAACCATTATAAAAAAAAATCAATATTAAACAAACAAATCCAGAAACAGGTACACTTAACTACTCAAATGCACGCATCCCAATCATTCCATCTGATACGCCATTTGAATTTAAACGACTTTAGTTTCCTGTTTGCCTTGCTTTTGCAGTTACTATTATTAAAGCGTAAGGCCAATCGTTAGGAATTTATGGAGTTAATTTAGAATTCCAGTTTTGTGACATGGACAACTGCATGTTGCCTGTTTGCGTTTGTATATTTACACCGAAAGTGGAAAACGAAAAATGTTGTGTACCACAGAGTTTTACAATAAAAACTATTTAACACTGATTAAAATGAACTTTGAATTGATTTTATATTTTCCTATTTTGTTTCGCACTACGAAGTGTGCAGGGAGTTCGCTAGTATCACATACAACTTCAATCCTGAAAGAACCATTCCCAAGTACAAATACAAAACTGATTTAGCAAACTAGACTGCTTTTCAAGGCGCTTGCGCGCATATATTTGAATGTTTCTCCCCATCCAATAATATTAACCAAGAAGCAGCTAAAATTTTCCAGAAATTCCAACAATTCGGCTTGCTGCTAAGGTATTAATTCCACAAACTAAAAGTTTCTTTGCCAAAAAATCTGTTCCATGGTGGAATAGTAATTTAAAATTATTAAAAGAAAAAAGAATATCTAGCTGGCGCGATTATAAGCACTACAGAATCGACACTAACTTAGCTCTGTACAAAAAAGCAAATGCAATATTTAGAGGTGCTGTTAGAGCCATCTCTCTTGAAAAATTTACATCTCAAATCACTCCCAAATCCAGTATCAAACAAATATAGTCCGACATTCGAGTTATTGTTCGTGGCAGCAAAACCACCCCACTCCGCAACTTAACTGATTGAGATTCTCATATGACTTCTTCTCTTGAAATGGCAAATACCTTCACTAATAATTGGTCTGAACTCCCTAGCTACACCAACTTTTCTGAAGAATTCATCTCTAAGAAACGATTTGTCCTACATACGGAATATAAACCCATTCACCTATCTCCGGCTGCATTTAAAATTGAGTCATACATTTGCATTATTGAACTCGCAACTGCGCTACAGCCAGCAAAAGGAAAAACTTAGGTTTAGATAATATATCTTACCCGATGTTAAATAATCTACCTGCCTATGCGAAACACAGATTACTAGTTTTATACCAAAACTAATAGAAACAAAGATTGCGCAAAGCGGAGTACAAACATTTTTCGTTCTGCGCATCTCCGTCACAGTAGCGCATCTCCGTCACAGTCAAAAAAATAAATATCCGCATTATGTATTTATTGCTACGCTGACGTCACAGCCCAGCAACGAAATGTCAAATTCAGAAAGAAAACTATAACGGACCTGCCCAATGCGTAATCTTCTTCTCTATCATTCTTGTTTTTTTACAATAAAATTTTAGACCACGGCATCCTCCCACAAACTTGGCGCACAGCTGAATTAATACCGATACCTAAGTCTAACTAACTAATTTCTGAAATTAGTAGCTATCGTCCCATATCTCTTTTGCCTTGTATCGGGAAGGTCCTGGAGAAAATAATTGCTAAGAGATTATTATTGTGATTTCATATTGTGCGGATGTGTTTTTAAAACGTTCCACATAGTTTAATAAATAAAAGGGAAAATAAAAAATTTAAATCATAAAAATAACACAAGTTATAAACGCCTAGAGTGATCACTCAAATCGCTGAGATAGTGACTCTACCACTGGTTTGAGATTGCACCTTTGTTTAAATTAATATGTGAACCAAAAATCAAAATTAGTAATAGGCAAAAGTGCAAATAGTGGTAATAACAAAACAAAAAACAAAAACAAATTATACATGAGCATTTTGCGCTCTCCACCTTTAGCTAGAGATCGATTTCTCATCACCGCGCGTCCTTCTGCAACACCAATAAACAGTATACCAAAAACTTCACTGAAACCAACGGAGTTGTCCTCTCATGAGTTAACAGCGCTTGCGCATTTAAGCATAACTAACTCAGCAAATAATTGCGCGCAAGAAGCTAAAGAATTAAGAGTAGAAAGCAGCCACTCTCGCACCTACCTAAACACACATATGCATTCTCATGCAAATACACCTAACACACGCTTGCTAAGCTCAATATCGTCTGATAAACATTCAAAAAAAAAAAACAAATATAACAAATACAACAATTTCCGCTCAGTCTGCAACTATACAAACAGGCATGGATCGGTATATTCAAATTAAACGGAAACTAAGCCCCCAAAAAATTATAATCCACAAAAATATATAAAACTAGCTGTACCCGGTGCGCTTCGCTACCCCTGAATTGTAGGGGGGGTGTAGCATTCAGCTGGTCAAAGAATTTTTGAAATCGGATGAGTAGTTTAAATAAATAAATTTGAAGGAAGGACATTATACAAATATTCAATTCATTTTGATACATTTTATTGATTTTGTTCATTTCGAAAAAATTGTGACATTGCAGCGTTTCGTTACAATTTTATATTTATTGAAGTGCTGTGGGATACATAATTTTTCTTGTTTTTCCAGCTGGTGCGTAAACGATTAAATAGAAGGTTTTCCGACGCGTGAGCAAGCCACATAGAGCAGGTATAAACGATTTTTAATTTGTGATTTGTATGGGAGGTACCACTCCCCTTCGTCCAATCCCGCCCATATTTGCAGCAGCACTTAGAATATGTACACTAAACCTATATACTAAATATTGTTCAAATACTGTTAGCCGGAGCAGAAATAATGGCTTTTTAATTTGTGATTTGTATGGGAGGTACTACGCCCCTTTGTCCAATCCCGCCCATATTTGCAACAGCACTTAGAATATGTACAATTAATCGACGTACCAAATTTTGTTCACATACTGTTAACCGGAGCAGAAATAATGGCTTTTTAATTTGTGATTTGTATGGGAGGTACTACGCCCCTTTGTCCAATCCCGCCCATATTTGCAACAGCACTTAGAATATGTACAATTAATCGACGTACCAAATTTTGTTCACATACTGTTAACCGGAGCAGAAATAATGGTTTTTTAATTTGTGATTTGTATGGGAGGTCACTCCCCTTCGTGCAAAGATACAAATTAAGGTTTTTGTTATCCCTTTTATTAAAAAAATATATTTTTTGGCTAATGCCAACTTTATTGATTAAAACACGTCTTAAATTAACTTAATACAAACAGAGACTGAAATTATGAAATAATATTAATAAGCTTATCAGCTATTGCGTCGCTGCTTCTGCCGCTGCTGCTGTTATTGTTGTTGTTGTGGTTAGCTTTTGTTGTAGGTGACGATTTACCTGTGCGCGTGCATTGTTCCAGTTAAAAGCGCTAGACATAGCGTCAGCATAAATGATGGGAACGGATGTTTGTTTAAATTTATAAGTTTGTAATTTCGGCGTAAATGACGTTAACTCCTCCCTCCTTAAATGTGATTGCCCTCAATCACTTAAAAATATGGCAGGTCATTGATACTCAAACTTCTTGGTATTTCTTGCCACTTTTCGGGGAGTGATTTTTTCTCTATAGCTGTTGGAATCGGTGTTATCTGAATTTCTTTTAACATGACTTTTTTATGTGATTTTTTACAGATCTTTAATGAGATGACAATGATGGTACAGATGCTAGCCAATATTACCAATATTATTCTGTTAGTTTTGTTGTCCGTCTGCAAAGACGTCATGAACTCTGTATTTCTTATGTGGAGATCCTTAAGGGCTTCTAGTGACAGTAAATTTATTCGGTTCTTCTCCGAGGGTGAAGGTTGCATTATTGCTGGCGATGTTTCTAAGGTAGTTGCTTCTAGGTTGCTGTATTCTACTTCGTTTATCTTTACAGTAGAGTTTGTAAATCTTATTAGGAAGGTTCCATTTAGATTGTGTTGGGATGCTCCCGCTTCTATAGTTCCATTAAAGTCATTAATCAGAAGTATGCCTTGTTGGATTTCTTCTACTGGTGGTACATGATGGCCATTGATGAAAGTGCAGGATGAATTTAAACTCTTAATCAGGTTTGGGACGCATGTGTCGTTACTTAAGTCTAAAAGTTCGTTTCTTTTACATATTTTAATATTGTTGTACTCTTTACAATTACGAATAGTGCCGTAAAATTTGTCTTTATGTTTTAACAATTCATTGTATTTTAGTAAAATCATTTCATTATTCTTTTTTACTGGTTTAATAATTAAATTCGTATAAGTTTCTTTCATAGTAAGAGGAATTTTAATAACATATAAAATTGTTTTATCATTTGTTAATACATTTATTTTAGCAAATACCAAAGCTTCTTCTTCTGAAGCAAATGGCATATTTTCTTCTTCTAATTTTTTCATTGCAATTTTTATTTCTTTCTTATTTAGTAACATTGAATTCAATATTCCATTTTTTGCCCATTCGATGGCGTATCTTATATTCACTAATTCTTCTTTTACAAGTCTTAATCTATATTGGATGCTTAAAGCTATATCATTTTCTATGATTTCATCTTTTCTTATTACATTAGTTATTTCATTCATTATCTGTGTTAAATTATTTAATCTTTCATTAAAAGCTTGATTTATTATAACTTGCTTATTATTGTTATTATTTAATTCATTTAAATTTTTATTTATCAATTCCAAATCATCGTGATCAGGACTGCCGGCAATATATTTCCATGCAGTTCCAATTATATTAATTGATCTCTTAATTTTTGTACTTTTAATTGGTGTAAGGGATTCAAGGATTTGGATGGATTGTTGGATTTCGTGGGAAAGAAGCGTGGAATAAATGTTATTTTTCTGCACAATTTTGTTTGTGTAAATCTGTATGTTCTAGTAGTATTCGCTCAGTTTGTTCTGTCTCTGAAGTAATATCGGTAACCTTTGTTTGGGTAAACCTAATTTTATAGTTTCGAAAATGAATAGGATAGAAGTTTTGTATTTGTCCCATTATTGCTTCTGATGCAAAAAGTCCGTTAATGACTGATGGATTCAAGTATCTTCTAAAAATGGATATTAAGTCTTCTTCTGTATAAGAAGGTTGGATTATTAGATGTCTGTGAAATGTTGGGAAGGGAATTATAAATTGACAAGAGGACTCATTACCTATTTAAATCTATAACTGGTTTTTGAAGGCATTGATCGGTGTTTCGACTGCGGGGATCATATCGTGTGATGAACTTTCATCGCTGTGTTCACTCATTGTAAGAGTATTTATTTGCGGGAGACGAGATAAAGCATCTGCTACTTTATTAATGCAGCCTGGCTTATAAACAAGTTCGTGATCGTATTCATCTAATATTGCTTTCCAGCGTTTCATTTTTATATTATGGTTTTTGTTACTTAAAGCGTATATTAACGGTTGGTGATCTGTGAATATCTTGACTTTCGAAGATCCGTACAAATAGTTCCTAAAGGATTTAAGAGCCCAAATAATTGCTAATAATTCTTTTTCATTAGCAGCATAGTTTTCCTCAGTTTTGTTAAGTGTTCTGGATATGAATGAAATAGGTCTTTGGTTTTGCTCTAATACTGCGCCTATTGCGTAGTTAGATGCGTCTGTTGTTAAATGAAATTCTTTGTTAAAATCGGGGTATGCTAAAATTACGTCATCTGACACTAGAGAATTTTTTATTTTGTGAAATGCTTCGATGGCTTCAGGATCTAAATAAATTTTTGTATTCTTGGATTTATTTTTGGACACTCGTCCATCCTCCCCTCTTAGAAGTTTTGTAAGAGGCTTTGCCAATTTTGCATAGTCGAGTACAAAACGACGATAGTAACTGGATAATCCTAAGAAAGATCGTAAATCTTTGAGTGTGTTTGGGATTGGAAAGTTTATTATTGCTTCTACTTTAGTCGGATTAGTTTTAATTCCTTGGGGTGATATTACAAAACCTAAAAATTCAACATTTTCTTTAAAAAATTCGCACTTATCTAATTGTACTTTCATGTTGGCAGATATGAGGGTATGAAAAATCTTTTGAATGTCTTCTGAGTGTGTACTTTCATCTTTGCTAAAAATGATGATGTCGTCTATATATACGAAACATCTTTTGCCAATATGGTCTCTCAATATATCATCTAACGCTCTCTGAAAGATTGAAGGCGCGTTTTTGAGGCCGAATGGAAGACGGGTGAACTCATATTTCCCGTTGTTAATTGAGAAGGCTGTTTTTTCCACATCGGATTCCTTTAAGGGTATTTGGTGGAATCCGCTTTTTAAATCTAATACCGAAAACCATTTGTTTTGTCCTAATTGCGCAAGGACTTCATTGATATCGGGAATAGGATATCGGTCAGCAATTGTTACTTTATTCAATTTTCTATAGTCTATGACTACTCGATATTTCTTTTTTCCGGAAGCATCTTGTTTTTTAGGGACGATCCAGACGGGGGAATTATACGGTGACCGTGAAGGTCTTATGATTCCGTCTTTCAGAAAATTTTGTATTTGTTCTTCAACTTCGGTTTTTAGAGATGAAGGGTATGGATAATATCTAGTGTAAACCGGAGTATCTGATGATGTTCGAATATCCGCTACAACTTTTGTTGTAAATGTTAACTTTTGGTCCGGTTCCGAAAACATTCTTGATTTTTATTAACTAATGAGTTCATGATTTCCTTCTGTTTTTCAGACATATGTTCATTTCGTATTTCTATTGCGTTTACGTTTTGTGCTAAACATTGTTTTATACGAATCTTTATTTTGTTTTTAATGATCATATAACCGTGTTTTACGTGAATAACTGCTTCTAATTCCTTTAAACTGTCATTGCCTAAAATTGCGTTGAATGATTTAAGTGTTGGTAATAGAAAAAATTTTATATTAGTGTCTTTCAGTCCAAAGATGTTTGCTATAGTATGATGGCTTATTTTGATATTGCCACCAACTGAGTTTGCATAAAATGGGGCTCTATTTTGGATTGGATTTGAAACAAGTGATGGCTGAATATAATTTTTATTCGAGCCAGTATCTATAAGAATTTTAAGTATTTCACCACTACCTGTTTTGCATTCAAAATAGGGCAGCGATGAATTCGTTAGCCTAAAAAATGGATGTCAGTATAATCAATAATTTCGTTAGATTGGTTATTAGTTTCTTCTTCTTGTGCAGTATCTTCATATATTTCTTGAGGAGTCATGTATTCAGAAAGTGTTTGATCCTATTGTTCATTTTGAAATTCTACAGCTTGGTTATAAGTTTCGGGGTCTTTAGTGCTTATATGATAGTTCCTCTGATATTTTTGTGGAATTTGTGATGTGCTTTGATCATTATTTGGTCTTTTGCCTGCATATTTGAAAGCTTGGGGTCTATTTGCATAATTGACTGCAGCGCTTCGTATACTTTGATCTATATCCATTGGTTGAGGTGGTTTTGGTGCATTGGGTCTAGGTGATGCATTATTTTGAAAGGGTTGTGACTGTGGCCTTTGCTGAAATGGTTGATTTTGGAATCTCTGTTGAAATGGTTGATTTTGGAATCTATGTTGAAAATTCGGTGAAGCGTTTGAATTAAATGGAGAATTAGATTGATTTTGAAATCTTGGCTGAAAAGGCTGTGGTACAAATGGATTATGGTGAACTTGGGGTAGATAAGCTATCTCTGGGTAAAATTCTCTTTGTTGTCTAAATGGTGGTATTGATGGTGGTGGTTGTTTCCTTGGTGGTAGAACCGGTGGATTACCATATGTTTTTCTTATTGAATTTTGGTTATTATAGGCGTAATTTGAGCGAAAGTTTTGGTTTTCGAGTTTTAGGCATAAATGGAGTGCTTGAGGAAGGTCAAGCGGTTCTCGCATTCCTAATAGTCTAGGGAGATCTCCTTTTAGACCTCTTATGAATGTATCTAGGGCCTTTTCCCTATAAGTTTTTGTCAAAAGGTGAGTTGATTCTAAACCAATTTCCATACAACCTATTTTGTTCAGAATGAGTGAGAGATGGGAGTAAATTTGGTGGTAAAATTCTTGTATTGTTAAGTTGCCTTGAATCAGAGAAGTCATCTGGTACTCTAGAGTACCAATATCACGTTTGTCTCCGTAGTGTAGGGTTAAACATTTCGAGATGGGTCTCCATTCTAATGGAGTGTTGTAGGACTCTAAGGCTATGTCTGCGTTTCCTACTATTTTATTCCTTATGACATTTAGAATGCCATAATATTTGGGAGTTCCTATTTGATTCTGATAAATTTGCAAAATTCTGTCCACACTCTTCTTCCACGAATTAAATTCACCTGGAACACCAGAGAATTCGCGAAGACATCGGACAACGTCCGGTATTTTGTCAAGGTCTTTAATATCATGTTGTTGGGTTATGTCTATTGTAACGTCTGTAAAGTTTGTGAAATTTGAATTGGGGTTGAGTGCAGCTTGCACAATGTTTCGTCCTTCTGTACGCATGGTTGTTAACACTATACTTGAAATTAAATTTGTGAGTTCGTCCATATTTAGCGTGCTATTGGCAGTGGATGTGGAATTTGAGGATGAGGTGTTGGGAGGATTTAGTACAGGCGGTCTAATTAGGTTATTAGGATTTGACATTTTGTAAAAAAAAAAAAAATTCAGAATATTCAATTATTGTACTCAATTATTATAATAAAAAAATATTAAATTTTACTTCAAAGTAAAACGTAAGGCTTTTGGTAAGATAATGTTTATTGATAAACGATTTAATCAATTTAAATAAATTAATTTAATTCAATTCTTTATTTGGAAAGAAAAAAATTTGTAATTGTTATTATTTACTTCGTTTAATATTTATAATAATTTATAAACTGGAAGGTCCGGCGTTAGACTACTAATTTTGTAATAAATTCTTGTTTCTTTTCAATATAAAAATTTTCTTTTTGCTTTTTCAGTATTTTCTATATATTGCTATATTATAATTGTTTTATAATATATTTTACTATAAATGCAAAAATTATAAATTTCAAATATCCAATTTTATGTAAATTTGTCCTTATTTAATTTATATTCAATCAATATTTTAATAAAATAAATTCCATTTAATTTCAATTAAAATATTCAATTAAAGTGTTTCTTAAAATGTTAACTAGAAATGGCACTATTCTTGACTTACAAATATATGAATTTTTCCATTTAAAATAATTATTTTGTAATCCTTTTCCGGGCTGGCGGTCCTGAAAAGCCGTGGACGTCCTTTTTGGCTGGTTCTGCCTACTTAGGGGCCTTTGTTTCCCGCGAGGATACTTGTTTTCTTCGGATCGGAGAAGTATTAAAGGTGAACTGTGGCACTTGCGGCTCCTTGAACGGCTTACTACGGCTCACTTTATTCACTTTAACCGGCTTATCTTTCTTTTTCCGAAACCAAACTAATTTTCTTTATGCTCGGGCGCCAATTAAGGTTTTTGTTATCCCTTTTATTAAAAAAATATATTTTTTGGCTAATGCCAACTTTATTGATTAAAACACGTCTTAAATTAACTTAATACAAACAGAGACTGAAATTATGAAATAATATTAATAAGCTTATCAGCTATTGCGTCGCTGCTTCTGCCGCTGCTGCTGTTATTGTTGTTGTTGTGGTTAGCTTTTGTTGTAGGTGACGATTTACCTGTGCGCGTGCATTGTTCCAGTTAAAAGCGCTAGACATAGCGTCAGCATAAATGATGGGAACGGATGTTTGTTTAAATTTATAAGTTTGTAATTTCGGCGTAAATGACGTTAACTTACACACATGAAATTTCTTATGTGCACCCTCCACACAGACCCCAATCACCCCTGAAAATTTCATTGAAATCGGGCAAGCCGTCTAGGAGGAGTATGCGAACAGGAAGTTTTGCCACTTAATTTTATATATATAGATAGATAGATAGATAGATAAATGAAATGATCAACTTACTAACTCAATGTACCACAACAGGTTAGCCGCACTTAATGATGACCCAACCAAAGAAAATGAAATAATTTCAAGTACAATAAATTCATTTTAAAAAATCTTTAAACCGCCTCCAATCTACTTGCGTTGAAAAATTTCAAACGTTCTGGTTGAGAATATTGCTCGCCTAATAGGCAAGAATAATTATCATATAATCTCGCTCAAAAAAGGTAACATACAAGAGACTAAAATCCAAATATATAACGAAAAAAATTATCGCTCTATTGCTAATTACCTCAACGATAACAAAAAAAACTATTACACGTACCGATTGAAAAGTAGCAAAGGCCTAACTTTTGTAATAAAAGGAATAGAACCAGAAGTTGAACCAGATGAAATAATGGAAGCGCTCGCAGACGCCGGATTCAATGCAAAAACAATATTTAACATAAAAAAGAGGGATAAAATACCTCTACCATTATTTAAGGTGGAGCTCGTTCCAGAGACGAGAAATCTGAAAAAAATGAAACCCACCCTGTTTATAGCCTACGTTACTTAATACATCGTAGAATTTCAATTGAGGAGCCCCACAAGCGCAAAGGTCCGGTACAATGCTCAAATTACCAGGAATATGGGCACACGAAATCCTACTGCACTCTACGCACAATATGTGTCGCTTGCGGCGATTTTCACCCCTCCGTTGAATGTAAATTTGACCAAAGAAATACGTGAGTACACATATTTGCCTGGAATCTCCTCCTAAAAACAAAGATGACTTAGAGAGAGCGCTCCACGAGTTTAATTCCTTGTTAGCATCAGCGGCTGCGTGCGCAACACCAACAGAAAAAACGATACCGGTTGCTACCGGTTATATAACTTCAACCTATGTGCAGTGCCTCGTTAAGGACAAAAGACGCCTAAGACGAGAATGGCAGAAATATAGGTCACCTGCCCTAAAGATGAAATTAAAATTGTCACAAAATCACCTTAGAGATTTACTTCAAAAGGAAGCCGAAGCAAGTATTAACACCTATATTAAAGATCTGGGCCCGCTCAAATACACCAATTACTCACTTTGGAGAGCTACAAAGGTTGCAAAAAGCACAAAGGAAAGTGAGCCACCAGTCAGGCTTGGAAATGGAAGTTGGGCCAAAAGCGACGAAGAAAAAGGAGCAGTGTTTGCTGCACATCTACAAACAGTTTTTTGCCCTAATGCTCCGTGCAATAACTTCGAGGTCCCTACTTTACCTAGAACCAAAGTGACTCAGCCGCTTCAACTAGAAATCAAAGACTTAGAGTGTGTCATTAAAACAGGTCTTAATGCAAAAAAGTCCCCTGGATATGACCTAATCACAAATAAAATGGTCATGGAATTACCACACATGTCGTTAATACACCTAACGAAATTGTTCAATGCTATCCTTCTCTTGGGTCATTTCCCGCATATATTCAAGATATCGCAAATTACAATGATTCCTAAACCAGGAAAAGATCCAACGCAGGTGTCCTCATAACGGCCCATAAGCCTTCTACCCTCTCAAAAATATTTGAAAAATGGCTACTTGGCAAAATTATACCCTATCTAAATCAAAATGGCCACATTCCTACTCGTCAATTCGGATTTAGAAAAGAGAACGGTACAATAGAGCAGGTGTACCGTATAACTAGCGAAATTAGAAGAGCTTTCGAAAAGAAGAAATATTGTTCAGCAATATTTCTAGACATTGCCCAAGCCTTCGATAAAGTCTGGAATGAAGGGCTTGTGCACAAGAGCGAAAAGTTTCTGCCATACAACACACACAGAGTGCTGGAATCTTACTTAGCGAATAGGAAGTACAAAGTGAAATACAAGCAATTTGTAACCCCCGAATTTCAAATATTTGCGGGAGTACCACAAGGGAGTGTGCTTGGTCCTATTCTCTACCTTATATATACGTCTGACCTACCAATAAATAACAGCCTAGTTACTTCCACATTTGCTGACGACACATCTATTTTAAGTACCCATCAAAATCCACATATCGCCTCTCGTGACCTAAACGAACACCTTAAAAATGTAGAAATTTGGCGGGCGTATTAAAGTTAACGAAGCGAAATGTACTCACATAACGTTCTGCCTCAGAACTAGCACCTGTCCAGCTGTGTCACTAAATGACATAAAAATACCGCAAGCAACAGAAGTGAAGTATTTAGGAATCCATCTTGACCGTAGATTAACTTGGTGGAAGCACATAGAAGCGAAAAGAACTCAAATGAGACTAAAAGCTAACTCTCTGAATTGGTTAATCAACAAAAAATCAACGATGCGCTTGGAATACAAAGTCTTTCTATACAAAGCTATAATGAAGCCCATATGGACATATGGGGTGCAACTTTGGGGTAGTGCGAGCACCACAAATCTAGAAATTATCCAAAGGGCACAGTCGAAAACCCTAAGAACAATTACTGGCGCACCATGGTTTATCAAGAATAAAAACATGCACAACGATATACATATATCCACTATAAAAGAAGAAATCGTAGAATTAAGGCAGAAATACCTGAATCGCCTGCAAAATCATCCGAACATACTTGCAAGAATTCTACTCCAGCAGATCTCTGCTTCACGTCTAAAGAAACCATGTTTCCAAACTTATTTACAAACTAATCTGTAATATGTATTTATATAAAATTTTGTTTTCCTCTTCTTTTTAAAATTATAATTAGTTAATATATATGAACTAGTAGAACCAGTAGTAGTTAATATATATGAACGAGCAGCTCCAACCAAGTAGCTTTCAAAAATAGGCAGGGCACAATTGATGCTCTCCTCCATCTCGAACATTTCGTGTCAATTGCCCTTTCGAATAAAAGTCGTATGTCTGTATTGGCTACTGACTTTGAAAGAGCATTCAATCGCATTGGTGTCAACTTGGAAAGTTGGTCCAATAATCTTTGATTTTTTAAAAGCCTTCCTGACCGATCGCAGATTTCTGGTGAGAGTTAACCAAAAATGTTCAAACACTCGGTCTCTCGATAATGGGATACCACAGGGGTGTCCTATGTCTATTGTTTTATTTATAGTTGCTTTTGGCCAAATCAGAAAAATAGTAGTCGATTATAAAAACATGAAATATTCTATATTCGCGGATGATGCTATCTTCTTTATTAATAACCATTCTAACAATGACGTTAAATGTATTTTTTCTAAAATTTTAAATGATATTGATAAATGGTGTACTCGATCTGGTGGTAGACTCTCTACAAACAAATGTAAATTAAATCACTTTTGTAAAAAAAGAAAATGTAAAATGTTTACTTTAAATTTTAACAACTCTTCTATTGAACTAGTCAATGAATTGAAAATTCTTGGCGTCATCTTCGACAAGAAATTTAATTTTAAGCCCAATGTTTAAATTTTAAAAAAAATATTAATAATATGAATTTTTATCTTCTAGTCATAGTCTAGTACATATTTCTACACTAATCAATGTCACAAGATCACAAATACTTTATAAAATAAACTAAGCTCTCCCAATTTTCGGATGGTGCGCTCAAAGGTACTTAAAGCATCTATACGCACCCTATCACATCGCCGACAAAAAATATCTTAGCCGAAGCTGGTTTACCTTCTATTATGGAGCAAATAGAAAAGAGAATCTCCTTGACATCTCAAACACTCATCATTTGTCCTAGATATGATATCGAACTCTAAATTTACCACATATCCTGAAACCTACCCATAAGTTTTTGAAGAACATACAAGCAAATACACTAATAAGAACTGGACTCTTTTATGGTTCAAAATAAATCGAATGCACTACCTTCGCAGTAGTATCCTCTACCGGAAAAGTAATATCCACTGGCCTTATTCAACATCAATCTTCACAGCCGAAATTTTGACAATAAAAATAGCCACGGAATATGCTCGCTTGCACAAAGGCAGATTTCTCATATGCTCTGATAGCAAGTCTTCCATAGAGGCGATTCGAAATATAAGCAATGAGGGCATCCTTGCTTCAGATATAAGAGAAGCATGCATAAAATGCGCTAATAAATTATATATCATGTGGGTACCGCTGATTCAACCGCTGTCAGAGCAGTAAACCATCCCCTATTGTACTGCCCTACACGAGAAAATACAGATACGCGTAAATTAATTGAGAAATCCTTATATATACAAAAAATGGAAGAGTGGAACAACTATACTCATAATTATAAATCGTATAATCGAGAAGGAATCAAACCCACCAGGATTATGCACTTTAAGCAAATACAATTTTTCGTTCGACTTCGGTTGGGACTCGCCTCATTTTCACACGAACGCTTACTACGTCAAGATCGAACGAACAAATGCAGAGCTTTCAGAGCCATAAGAAGGGATGTAAAGGGTTTTCCAATAAGAGGTGTTATTTTGAATCACCCGGTATTTCGGTAGCTGTCACTTTTGAAGCTTTTATTCTTCGATATTTGATAAGTAGAAACTATGCCATTACTAAAAATGGAACGATACACGCTTCAACAACGCATTGAAATTATTAAAATTCGCTACAAAAATGGTGAAAATGCAGTCACAGTTCGCAAAACTAAAGCATTTTTGGGTCGTCGTGAAGCACCTTGTTGGACCGCAATACAGAAATTGGTGCAAAAATTGGAGTGGTTGGGACAAGTCAGGAACAACTGAGAATATTGCTGCTGTAGCCCAAAGTGTTGAAGAAAACCCAGGTTTTTAAATTCCTCGTCGTTCCTTGGAATTGGGCATTCCACAAACGTCATTATTATTTTGCATAAAGACTTGGTCTTAAGGCTTATATAGTTCAGTTAACACAAGAACTTAACCCGGCCGAACATCAACAACGTCGTGTCTTTGCTGATTGGTTCCTATAAATGCATGAAAATTATCCGGAATTCCATCGAAAAGTCATCTTGACTGATGAGGCCCATTTCCACCCCGGTGGCTACGTCAACAAGCAAAATTGTCGCATCTGGAGCTCGGAAAACCCAAGAGTTATTGTTGAGAAGCCTCTCCATCCTCAACGTGTGAGTGTTTGGTGCGGTTTATGGTCCGGCGGGGTCATTGAACCTTACTTTTTCGAAACTGAGGTTAGATCAACAGTCACGGTGAATGGATTGCGCTGTCGAGAGATGATTAATGATTTTTTTATGGTCGGACTTGGATGGTCTAGATCTGGACAACGTTTACTTTCAACAAGGCGGCGCTACATGCTACACAAGCAACGAAACCATTGCTCTTTTACGGGAAAAGTTTCCTGATCGTGTTATCTCTCGAAGAGGTGATCACAATTGGCCACCGAGATCTTGTGATTTAACACCTTTTGACTTCTTCCTTTCGGGCCACGTGAAAGATATGGTCTACGCCAAAAGCCCAGCGTCGATTCAAGACCTCAAAGATAGAATTCGTGAGGCTATCGAAGACATAGGGCAGCCACTTTGCGATTTGGTTATGGAAAATTTCATGAAAAGGATATGGTCCTGTAAGCGTGTTTGTGGTGGCCATTTGGCTGATGTTATTTTTCATTATTAACGGCATACCTTCCTCTTTATTATGAAATAAACATCCGATCATTTATTTCAAAAATTGGCATTTTTCTTTGAATACCAAAATAACACCTCTTATTGGAAACCCCTTTATTTGGTACGGAAGTCCCTAGTAATCTTTTAAAAAATGTGACTCTGGATAGTATACAACCAATAGAGCCTTTTTAAATTGTATAAATTTCAAAAATAAAATTTGAAATAATAATGGAAGGCCCTGGCAGCCAGTACCCATTAATTGTATTTATTGTAATAACATATTTATTAGATAGGTAATAATAATAATAATAATAATAAATCGCGTGTATGTGAACGAATAAATAAACTTTATATACGCGACACTGGCTTCTGTATAAACACTGAGCACTCTTGCACAGAATGTTCGACTTGCTTGCAAGCGGACCATAGTTTCACTATCTTGAACTTCATTGTTGAGTGGTGGGTTTATCTTCGTCAGAACCGACGCTTTGACAGAGGTAATCATAATTTGATAATATTCGTCCAGATATCAAACATTACTTAAGGTTGGAATATCTCTTTATTTGCGATGTGATCGATTCCAATTTAGACGCTTTTGAGAACTTTCGATGATCGTTTGTCTGTATATCGATGCCTAATTTTTGAATTAATGCAAGACTTGCATGTCTAAGTGCTTTAACACTACAGCATCTTCACGCGCAATTACAGCCCGTTGCTCGAAAACATACGAGTACATATAATGCGAGAAAAGAATTCGCTTATTTTCAGAAATATTAGTTAACATTTCCCACAAGAAGTTGCAGTTACTGCCAACTAAACTTAGATGCAGATTGTTTTACGCAGCTTCACCAGATAATGCGCCCATTAGATGACGAAATCATTGCAGATGAATAAGTCGTATACTTATCTATTGAAAGATAAATGAGACCCTAAAAGTATATAATATTTTATGGGTATCTTCTATTCGAGGCATACTTTCTGGTTTCTAAGCCTAAAAGGATTCTCTAGATTCTCCTAGAAGCTTCTTTCGTAGTATACGGAATATTCTAGCACAGTGATGCTAAAAAATGCAAGATTGGTGTGCTTTACTACTACACTCACACAGTTTTTATGTAAACGAGCAGTTGAACTGAAAAAATAAATGGCTCAGAAAATTATTTATATAGACATATTTCAAATAAAACAGAAATTAAATTCTTTTTAATCAAATCATCAATATTTAATTTTGCCTTCAACCCATTTGTGGAATCCGTCATTTCAAAAACATCTTATTTTTGCCCTTTAAAGATATGTTCAGTTGATTCAGATGATTTGTAATGTCTCTTAAGAAAGCTAAGTTTTAATTAAAAGTATCTCTCTTATGTCATCACGTTCAGTTAGACGCATAATTTTTGTTGGCAGTAAAAAAATGTGTTTCAAATTAAAACTTTGCTACTCGACTTAGAACCAGATGGCATAACAGGCTTCGTTTTTAAAATAAACGAAACAAGATATACGGTCTCCGAATTTGTGTTAAATTTGACTACTTTCTCGGTGCTTCTATTCATTATGAAAACCATAATTAGAAAAGTTAATTGTTACGATCAAATACCAATATTCATATAAATGTAATTGAATTTACTAATATGCTCAAAACACGACACAAATTTTTAAGTGTGTATCGTTTTCTTATTTTTACAGGTATTGTTGTCCCTCAATTTAAAGTATATTGGAGGGATTTTGCTGTGCACTTCCCTAAAAGGCGAGAGCACGCGTATTTAATATTTTTAGGTAAGCACCTGCGCTGACAGCAAGCGCATGGCGCCAATGTTCTCTGTCTTGTGTTTTCTCGGGTACCAAGAACCAACACCATCTATCGTGCCCCTAAGCAGCGGAGGGCAGTTGACGCTGTTGCAGCATATTTCGTACCATGCGTTGTACCGCTGCGCTAGCGGACGGCGCCAACGACATTCAACATGTGCAACCTCTCCCCCCTGAAGATCAGCCGTCCTCGGCTAACGGGCTCAGCCGTCCTCGGCCGAGGGCGGGCACTACCACGTTATTTCTGATATGATTGAAAATATCCAAAGTTTTCCTTGTTTCTCTATCAAAATCACAGCAACAAAGTAGGACCCATTAAGCCTAGACCAAGCTTTAAGCACTTTTTAATGAGAAACACTTCCTCTTAAAAAAATTTAAAGTTCAATTTTAATATCATAAACGTTATAAATATGTTTTGAAAAATCTCCTTTTTCGCAGCCGGTTGAAATATTGGAGTTCAGTTTCTTAGGTAACTCGTAATCTGCCTTCCACCTCGCCTCTCATTACCTCGGAAATATAATGAACTATGTCGACAGGCCTCTGATTAGTCACAGAGTGGATTTTGCGGTTATACCTGGATACAGCTAACAAAATTAGCTCCCCTATATCCTAGGAATAGTCCGCTGCTTTGAGACATCTTGCAATCTCCGTCAATGTGCTGTGGAAGTGTTCAACTTGCCCGTTAGATGTGCTGCATCAACGCTAGCATCGAATTGATTTTGTTGTAGTGAATTTATAATGTTAGAAGTCAGCGATTTTTCGTTGTCGCATACCACAGTCCTTGTATCCTTAAATACACTGATGGTTTCCAGTAGGGGTCCTTTGAACTCCACTTTACTTCTGGATCTTAAGTGTTTTACGAGTTTGCCATCGTGGAGAACTTGTCCAGGCATGTGAGGAAGTGGTGACCTGCCATGGAATAGATATCCAGATGCAAAATTTCGCCAAGATGCGTGGCAATAAGGGTTTTTCTTATTTGGGTTGCGTGTGGGTGTTGATTGTACTTGCCTTCCGCACATATGCGGCAGGCAGATGCCAGCGGCTTCAATTGTTTACGGACACCGGGGAAATATACCCTCCGCAACACCTGACGTGTAGTTTCATTCGGCGAACGATGGGCTCTGTTGTTCTCTCTGGCTAGGATATCTTGATGCTCGCTTGGGTTGCTGATATCCTTTACCCTTCTCTCACTGAATCGGAACTTCACGGATGGGAAGAGAACCGTCAAGGTGTCCTCCAAATATTGCAATGTAACTCGATCGCAATATATTGCATTGAAAACATTGATGTTAACGGACTCGTTCAGCAGCTGGGGAAAGTCTGAAGGTGAGGCATAAGTTAGGACATGCCTGAGCTGTTTCTGGGACACTATGGAGGAAGTTTTTTTCGAATTCTCTCCAGCGTGGAGGATAAGCTGATTTCTGAAGCAATTGACGGGGTTATCGACAGTCGGGATAGGAGATCCCAGCGACTTTTCAGCGATGCTATTGATCTCACATTGCTTAGGTTTCTTCATTATTGCATTTATGTGCTGTCGTGAAAGCGCGTCCGTGGCAACATTGAGTCTTCCTGGCTTGTAATGGAACCTCGGGGCGAACTCCTCAATGAAGGATCGCTATCGTTTTATCTTTGCGCTAACATTTCTGTCCGAGAGAGCGAAGTTAAGGGCTTGATGGTTTGTAAAAATATTTAGGTTCTTGACTCCGTATAGGTAGTTTCTCAGCTTCTGCAATGACCAAACAATTGCAAGCAGCTCTCGCTCATTAGTTGCATAGTTCTCCTCTGTATCGGAGAGAGTGCGCGAGATCATGGTAATGGGCCGACCTCCCTGCGATAGTACAGCCCCTAACGCAGGGGCTTTTAGATTTTGATTTTGATTTTGATGCGCCTATAAGACCATTCTTCCCCCTCAGACACCTGGTTAGTGGATTCATAATCTGAGCATAATGCTTGATGAACCTTCTATAGTAGCCTGTCCAACCTAAGAAGGACCTTAAGGCGCAAAGCATAGAAAATAAAGCACATATTAGCCTTGAAAAACCTGTCCAAGATCCTGCGTAGATCCGTAAGATGCGTTATCGCATCTGGGGAAAATATGATCGCGTCATACATTTAAAAATAACAGCTCCTTCCAATCTCCTCCTGGAGTACGTCAATAATAGCTCTTTGGAAGATACTAGGGGCGTTCTTAAGGCCCATGGGTAGGTGGCAATATTCATATTTGCCATTATTAATTGAAAAGGAAGTTTTCTCCCGGTCCTCCTCTGCTAAAGCGATCTGGCGGAAGCCATTTTTTAGATTGAAAGAAATATGAAGACTTGACTTCTTTTCCCATCCGTGAAGTTCCGATTCAGTGAGAGAAGGGTAAAGGATATCAGCAACCCAAGCGAGCATCAAGATATCCTAGCCAGAGAGCACAACAGAGCCCATCGTTCGTCGAATGAAACTACACGTCAGGTGTTGCGGAGGGTATATTTCCCCGGTGTCCGTAAACAATTGAAGCAGCTGGCATATGCCTGCCGCATATGTGAGGAAGGCAAGTACAATCGACACCCACACGCAACCCAAATAGGAAAAACCCTTATTGCCTCGCATCCTGGCGAAATTTTGCATCTGGATATCTATTCCATGGCAGGTCACCACTTCCTCAAATGCCTGGACAAGTTCTCCACGATAGCAAACTCGTAAAACCCTTAAGATCCAGAAGTATAGTGGAGTTCAGAGGACCCCTACTGGAAACCATCAGTGTATTTAAGGATACAAGGACTGTGGTATGCGACAATGCAAAATCGCTGACTTCTAACACTATAAGGTCACTACTACAAAATCTGTTCGATGTTAGCGTTCATGCAGTTCCGCCCCTTCACAGCACATCTAAATGGAACGCTTCCACAGCACATTGACTAAGATTTCAAGATGTCTCAAAGCAACGGACTATTCCTTGGATATAGGGGAGCTAGTTTTGTTAGCGGTATCCAGGTATAACCGCACAATCCACTCTGTTACTAATCAGAGACCTGTCGACATACTTCATTCTATTTCCGAGGTAATGAGAGGCGAGGTGGAAGCAAGATTACGAGTTACTCAACAAACTAAACTCCAATATTTCAACCGGCAGCGAAAAAGGAGATTTTTCAGAAGAAGAGACAAGGTATTTGTTAAAGCAAATATAAGACTTCGAAGCAAACTATGAGAAGTTTCCAGCCAGAAGACTGTAGGCGCACACCTCGGATCGTGTATCCTGGTGGATGGCCGAGTAGTCCACAAAGACAACCTACGTTAGGGCATATTTTCTTAAACTTCCCTTACAACCACTCTTACCAGCAGAATCTCCAATCACCTTATTCAATTCATATGGGCAATACATCGATTCAATTTATAACGTTTATGATATTAAAATTGAACTTAAAATTTTTTTAAGAGGAAGTGTTTCTCATTTAAAACTGCTTAAAGCTTAAAATGTTCTTTGTGTTTCCCTGGTCGTCTCCAGATATTCTCCATTCTTAAAAACTCTAGAGGGTCGGTGCGTGATGGGTCGTACTTTGTTGCCCTGATTTTGGTCCTCACACGTGAACAGTTTTAGAAAGAGAGACAAGGAAAACCTTGGATTTTTTCAATCATATCAGAAATAGCGTGGTAGTGCCCGAGGGCGGGCACGAAGATGAATGACGAAGATGTCATTATATACCGGTAAGTTAGAAGCATTGTGTAACGTTTTGCCGCCAATTAAAAAGCAGCCGTGATACCACTGAAGGCTGCTGGCTTACATGTAAGATTGAGGGCATTTAACCAATGAATGAGGGAAGTTTGGACAAAAGTTTTTCCACAACCTGCAAGAGCGGTCAAACTAAATTCATTTGGGACAGTATCATGAAATTGAACTTCACGAATGACACGATCAATTATATTACGCTATTCTTGATTAGCACTCTCATATTGTTCTTTAAATATGATCTGTTCTTCAGCTTGTTGTGAGCTAGAATCAAGCTGCCTGCGCGTAGTGTCTCACATCATCGACTCCTAACAGATGCCACACATTCTGTGTGATTAGCATGTGTTAAAGTTACTTAAGAAAGCACATATTTTTAGGGTGCGAGTACTTAGAATTAATATTACCTATGTAATATTTATTATGTAAACTTTTAGGGTGCTACAGTTTTACAGTCGAGCCACCGAAGGGCATTCAAAGTTAGAATGCACCATCAACATTTCAGATTGGCGTAGGTCAGTTGGCTTGACCAACTGACACCAATTAACAGGTGCGAAACTGGAACACCAGAAAGGTCAGTTTTTGTATTGTAATTATGAATTGTAAATAGTATATAAGAGTTAGTATTCTAAGCAATAAAGGCTGGTGATTTTAAAAACTAAAAGTGTAATGTAGTGATTTTTACAAAGAGTGATTTAGGCTTTTCAGATACACGCGCGCAGCAGAAGGACGTCCCCCGTCAAACAAGGACAATACCCCAACATTTTGGCGCAGCCGGTCTAAAGGACCTATTGGAGTAATCCCAGGGCAAGGAACCCTGAAGCAGAGAGGCATCCTGCAACGAATTCGAAGGACCTCATCGAAGGACACTGTGGAATAAAGATGACATCGAAAAAAAATTTTGGGTGAGTAGAGTGTATAATAGCGTAATCTAAGTAGATACTTCTGCGACCCTGAAGGCGCCGTAGCGCTGGTCAAAGAAGTTGCAACCTACAGGCGCGTTTGCGCTGTTGCACGCAGCTTTGAATGGCAACCATAAACCGTCAGTATGATCGGACGGTCTATGTATGTTCATCCTAACTGTGAGGTTTTTTTTTGTAGGGGTTTTGTGTTTGTTTGTCGGTAGGGATATATTTGGATACACATTTTTTCACTTTTTTACACAATGAAATACCATGAGCTTAGGGTATTAGGAATAATATAAATGTTTTTATTACGTTGCGCATACGTTACGGGTTTATTTTTAAATATGGATTCAAATTTCCGGGAATGAATCAAGACACTTTTGCCTGTAAATACAATTTCGGTTTTTACACATATATGGCCTTTTCCATGGATTTTTGGAGTATTAAAGATGGTGAGAGGAAATCAAGGAGTATCTGTGAGGAAGCCAAGGACCAATTTGCATTGATGGAAGGACTTAATGGACGCCTGTAGACAGCGGAACTTTGTGATGGAAAACAAGTATAGCAGAATATGTGTATAAAGATAGAATTTACGGTGGAATGTTTTTTTTTAAATAACTCTGTTTTGAATCATTAAGTAAGATCGAATAAAATATTGTAACAAGTTTTAACAAATATTGGATTTTTATTTGTAATTGGGATACACCATCTGGTCTGGCATTTGGGATATGACGAAGGAAGCGCAAGGATTACTGCTGAGGCAGGAGCAAATTGGCGAAGCGATTGAAGAACTGGTCCATAATTTTAAGAAAGACGGCAGGTTACGTAAGGACAACGTGTATTACCGCAAGCGAATAACACAGTTGCAAGATCTGGGAAGAGAGTTCAACAATAATCACGGACTGTTGTTGCCTCACGCATTTGAGTACGGCAAGGGAAAATATTTTGCGGAAAAATACGCGGACTACATAAATAGTCTGGTCAACGAATGGGCAGATACATTTAGTTCTGAATTAGAAGGACTAGGGCAGCAAACTGTGAGTTTGGTTTCACCAGACGAGGAAGTAAGGAACAGATTGAAATCAATGCAGTCAGAGGTGGAACTGTTTACTGGGAAAATAGTTGACCAGTTCGAAGCGAGTACGAGCAGGGAAGAAGCTCAGGAATTGTGGAAGCAGGCGAATGCCGGAGGAGCTGTGTCACCATTGGAAGTAGCGGATCAAGCTTTTACGGCAATCCAAAAAAGAACAGAAGAAAAGTTGTTCAGTTTTCATAAGAAAGCAGAAGATTGGAGAGCACAAAAAGAGTACCTGGAGAAGAAGGTAAAGGAACTTTCTCAGAGGTTGACGGAAACAGAGGAAGCAGCAACGCTGTTAGAAAAGGAGTGTGCGGAATTGAAAAGAGGACGGGCGACCAATAGGACCTCACTGAATAGGGAGAGATCAAAATCAGCATCAGCTGGATTTACGCAGACAGTATTGACATTGCCTCCGGAAGTACGTTGGCCGGAATATTTAACACCAGAAGGGATTAGCCGCATGGTGAAGCCAAAATTAGTACTTAATGAAGAAAAGCAAGCGGAATTTTTGTTTGGCGCATCTGAAGTCGGTGTCGAGCCTTTTTCTCCGGGAAGCCCGATAAATAATAAAAATCAGGGATATCCGCCAAAGGAGCCGGAAGCAGTACCAGTGCAGCAAAGTCTCGATACTGGGGACAATATTTCGCCAGTACGAACAAACGATCGAAGACTAATTAGTTTGAGTCCGTCACTGGCCAATTACCTCTCAGATCCGGGAGAAGTGAATTTGGAAACTACCAAAGAGATTAATAAAGCTAAGGTTTTACCAGCAATTGAGAAAACACAAAGGAATAAAATGGGCATTCTGGAAGTTGATCATGCGGTGGAGAAGTTGGTGCCCATGTTCTCAGGAGTCGAGTTGTATGATCTGAGAACTGAGATCCGGCGCTTCAAAGAAGGTTGTGAGCTAGCGCAACAGAGTGTTTCGGAAGCGGACGGGGAACACTTAATAAAGTGTATTAGGCAAAGAACCACAGGTGATGCGTTTGATTTACTGGTGCATAGCTCAGTAAGCACCCTGACAGAATTATATGCACTTTTGGGTAGGACGTATTTAAAACAAAAGTCATACGACTGTCTTGTATGGGAAATTCAAGAATCAACTCAGAGACCTGGGGAGGAATTGAGAGCCTGGGGACGAAGGCTCCAGTCTCTGGGGAGCGCTGCTGAGACGGAAGCCAATAGGCAGTTTCCAGAAAATGTTGCAGCATACAAGGCTCAAGTAGAACGGACTATGATTTCTGTGTTCAAGGCAGGCCTGATAAATAGGGATTTAGCCAATTATACTCTTACTCTCACGCCGAGGAGTATGGCAGAGTTAGTGGAAGCGGTCTCTTTAGCTGAAGCAGCAATACAACAGCGAACGACAACAGGTGGAATCTGCTGGACTGATGCTCCTGCAGAGGTAGGAACAGTACAGCAGCAAAACAGATGTGGAGTCGGTAGATTGATGGGCCAATTTCCGCAACAAAGAGACCAAGAATTCTTGGTTGAGAGGTTTAAGCCAAGGAAACCCATTTGCTCATTCTATGATAATCCAGGGCATACAAGGGATGAATGCGTTACACGGAAAAACACGCCCTATTGTATGGAGTGCCAAACATATGGTCATGAGGCAAGTAGACAGTGCCAAGTAGACACTAAATGGAATCAGAGTAAAAGGCAGCCAGCAACGAGTCGCCCGGTTCCACCCTTGAGGGACAGCAGGGGTAACTTCAGTAGTCCCAGAGTTAATTCAACAGAAGGAATTAACCAAGGAAGAAATCCTTTCAAAACTGGGAGTGGTCAACAGCGACCAAATTGGAATTCCAGAAGTGAAGCAAGGATAAGCAACACCAAACAGGGGTTAAGATGCTTTTCATGTGGACAGATGGGACATCGGGCAGCGGAATGCAGGGATAGACAATCCCAACAAAGGAACCAAGGAAACTTCCAGCGGCCCAGTCGAGGCCAATAGACTGGAAAGCCAAAAGAAAGGAATAATAAGGCCGGAAGTACGTGGGACTAGTAATGTAGGAACTACAGTCCAGGAGAAGGAGGAGCAAGAAGCTCTCCAGTATCACGAAGAGTTAGGAAGTGGATACGCGTCCATGTTGGGAACAGAAGGACATTGCTTCGCTATGAGCAGGATAGGTGATGCCTTCATCGAGATACCCTGCAAGGAATCAGCTAGTGGAAAGCTAGTGCTATTAGTAGATTCGGGGGCGGACACTAGCCTCGTAAAATCTAGTGTTTTACGAAAGGGGCTAGACATTAATCAAATGGACGTAACAACGCTTAACGGAGCGTTTGGAGGGTGCATTAGGACATTGGGGTCGCTCAGAATAGGGCACAGTGGAGTTAAGGGTATGAGTTTTAGAGTCCACGCAGTGGAAGTGGATAGGAAAGGTATCCCGGCTGATGGGATAATTGGCCGCGATAATCTTTGGGGACGCACCATACTGGATGCGCTCGACAAGCAGTTATCATTCTATGATAACAATAAGCATAGAATCCTTACTTTTCCATTAATGTCATGGCAGGAAGGAACCGTGAGTAAGGTTAAGAATTGTATGGAGGTAGTGAATGCAAGGTCAACCAGAGTAGTTACTATGCATGTAAACATAAAACTTAGGACTCTTGTTTTGCACAAGCAGCAGCTAGCGGAGGGCGTATATATGGGAGAAACCATAACGCACGTTGACAAGGGTAAGGTGTACGCTTGCGTACTCAACGCATCGGAAAAGGACTACCTGATGGAGGAGGATTTTAGGCCCAAGTTCACTAGTAATGATAATTTTAAGGAACCGAATTATAGATCGGTGAATCAGATTAAGCAGGTAGGTATAAGAAAAAGAATGGAGAGGGTGCTAGAATCCTTGAAGTTGGACCCAAGCGTGAATTCAGAAGAGAAGGCATCAATAGAAGCCATTTGTGCGTCATTCCATGACATATTTTTGCTGGAAGGAGACCAGTTAACATATACACCAGAGGTAGAGCATGAAATACCTACTAGAGTGGATCAAGCACCAATTAACCAGAAACAGTACAGATTGCCGCAAGCTCACAAAGATGAGGTAAATAGGCAAGTGGAGGGAATGTTGAAAGATAACATTATTTCGCCGAGTATCTCGCCTTGGAATTCACCAATAATTTTGGTGCCAAAGAAGGGAGGTGCTCAGGGTCAGAAGAAGTGGAGAATGGTCGTTGATTTTAGGAAATTGAACGACGCCACTATCAAGCAGGTGTTCCCAATACCAAGGATAGAAGAGATACTGGATCAATTGGGACACAGTAGATATTTTTCTACACTTGATTTAGCGAGTGGCTACCACCAGGTTCTGGTGGATACCCAAGATAAGCAGAAAACCGCGTTCAGCACCGGTTTAGGCCATTACGAGTTCAATAGAATGCCGTTTGGATTAACAGGAGCACCGGCTACCTTCCAACGGCTAATGAACCATGTGCTAACAGGCTTACAAGGGTTAGATTGTTTTGTGTATCTCGATGATATTGTAATTTATGGGAAGAACTTGCAGCAGCATTCGCAACGCTTGCGCAAGGTGCTCCAGAAATTACGAGAACACAACTTGAAATTGAACACGGAGAAGTGTCAATTTTTGCGAAGAGAGGTGGTTTATTTAGGCCATCGTTGCTCAGAAGCAGGAGCACTGCCTGACCCGCAGAAGGTGGAATGCGTTAAAAATCTAGCGATTCCGAGAAACAGAAAGGAAGTGCAAGCATTCCTAGGACTAGTGAACTATTATAGAAAGTTCGTGGAAGGACTAGCCGGAATTGCTTTGCCCATTAATAAGTTGCTACGAAAAGAAGCAAAGTTCGAATGGACAGAGAGATGTCAGCAAGCATTCGAGAGGCTAAAGGAGATAATTAGCTCGCCACCAATTTTGGCGTACCCCGACTTTGAGCAAACTTTTTTGTTGACCACTGATGCTAGCAATGAAGCATTAGGGGCAGTATTGTCACAAGGGGAAGTCGGTGATGACCGACCAATAGCATTCGCAAGCAGAGCGCTTAGCGACACGGAGAAGAGATACTCCACAATAGAAAAGGAATTTTTAGCCATAGTGTGGGCTACGAAGAATTTTAGAGCATATCTGCTAGGACGCCCATTTAAGATATATACTGATCACCAGCCGTTGAGAGGCATAGCCAATTTGAAAGACCAAACGTCTAGGCTAGCCTGGTTCAGACACAAATTGTCTGAGTATGATTTTGAAATCATATACAAACCTGGGAAAAAGAATCTGAATGCGGACGCACTCAGCAGAGTACCGAATGCACAGAAGGTATCAGTAGTGAAAACGAGGGCCAAAGCACGGTCAGATAAGGAGAAGACCGAGGGAATTCAAGGGGATAAAATTGATGCAACAGGAAATGCTAGCAATGCGGGTGACGCTGCTAATGAACAAAGAGCCAGTAGTGTGGAATGGGTGAAGGATATAAAGGATATCCAGGCTGTGTTAAAGGGTTTCCATGATTCACCTCTAGGTGGACACCAGGGATTCTGGAAAACCCATGACAGAATTAGGCGAGTATACGGATGGAAAGGTATGCACAAGGACATAAAAAAATATGTAAGAAGTTGCCCAAAGTGCCAGGCCAACAAAAGTTCAAGGCTAACAAAGATGCCCATGGTGTTAACAGACACACCAAAGCAACCATTTGATAAGGTTCATATGGATATTGTAGGTATTTTACCTGAGACTGTTTCGGGCAATAAATACATCTGGACGTTCCAAGACGATTTCTCAAAGTATATGGCGTGCGTGGCTATACCCGATGCTGAAGCAGGTACGGTGGCCAAGGCATGAAATAATAGCACGATTCAACATACCTAAGGTTTTGATAACCGACAATGGTTCAAATTTTGTATCGAAACTGTTCTCGGAAACATGTAAAATGCTGGGAATCAAGAAGTTGCATATAACACCATATCATCCACAGGCGAATGGCTCACTGGAACGTAGTCATCGACCTTTGGCCGAGTACTTGCGCAGTTTTGCCAAAGAAGACGGCTCGAATTGGGATCAATGGTTGACCACTGCAATGCATGTACACAATAATACGGTACATGTATCAACGAAGCAAACTCCGTTCAGGACGCTCTACGGGTTTGATTTTAATATGCCAGCAAATCTGAAGCGCAAATGTGCGCCAGTGTACAATGCTGATGACCCGAATAAAGTGCAAAAGTATCAGCTACAGCGAGCGCACGAGTTGGTCAGAGAAAACCAGGATTGCGCTAAACGAGTAGCCAGGGAGGCCTATAACAAGGTACTAAACCCAGTCGTTTTGAACGTGGGTGATCAGGTACTCATGAGGAATCAAGCCAGGAGAAATAAATACTCACCTGTGTGGATAGGTCCGTATATGGTAGCAGAGATCCGAAGCCCAGTTACAACAGTCGTAACGATTAAGGGCAAGAATAAAAAGCTACATAATAATTTGTTAAAATTATTCCATACAAGACCACACAACTAAAGACATGTGTTGACAGTGTTTTACAAGTGTAAACACAAGAATAACAACGTAAACATGTACGTGTGTATATCGGATAACACACAGCTCCGATTCTCAAAGTCAAGGCCAGTAGAAGTGTGCCACTTAAAATCGAGCGATTAAAGTTGATGTAATAAAAGTGCTTATTATGCACTGTGGCCGAACGAAGCATAGTAGGGAAAAATATTTTTTTTTAAATAATGATAAATATTGCACGTAATTAAAAAATAAAATGAAATAATAAGACAGTCGTGGGTAAGTAATATAAAACAAAACTTCGAATATGTACATACACACATACGGCAGTGTATGCACTGAAATTCGATGCATGAGCATTAACGCCAGGCAACGGAACTGCTGGTGAAGTAAGTATATATACGAGTATGTATATATGTGTATAAGATAAAGAATGAATGTACGAATGTATATTTAAAGAAGTAAGTATTCTAGTTAGGAGGAATGGGTATGTGCGTATGTATATATTTGCAGATACTGCAGCAGGCTATATGTAGATATACTCGTACATAGGTTTTAACTGTTTATTGTTTAGGAAATTAGCGTATGGAAATTTTAAAAAATGTATAGTTAATTGGGGAAAATAACGTTAGTAATTAATTCTAGGTAATTTAAAGCGCCTTGAATGTATGTATGTATTCATATACGGGCTAATTACAGGATGGAAAATAGAATCGTTAATGGATGTATACATATCAGGCTAGAAGTAAATTTAAATAAAAAGTAATTGTATGCGATGAAAGGTATGGTCATGCAATGGACAAAGTTTTGACACAAACGGGTTTATCTTAAATATTCTGGTTTTTGTCGGAGGGCCAATGAATTGGTTCAAAGTTGAAATGAGTGATAACTCACGTGTTGAAAAAGAGCACGAAAAATTAATCAGAGCAAAACTGATGCCCTATATGGCTATGAAAACGCATAGTCCAGTCCTCATTTCCTCCAGGATACGGTAGCGAATCCGATAATGTGAGGGGAGAAGACGAGTGGATGGCAAATTGAATGATATAGCATTCAATTATAAAAAAAGCATGTTGTAGAAATATTGTTTTTTGGAATAGCTTATGTTTAAGAAAAGTTATAAATTAAAAAATTATAAACTGTGGAAAGTTCACATTAGAATCAAAAGTAGTTTAGAAAATAATTAGAGTTACAAAAATTAATTATTTAAAATATAAATTTGTAATAAAAAAAAAAAAACAAAAATCATACTAAATTGGAAAATTATACCCAAGAGTATATATAGTACATATAGTGTATTTATTTAAATGTTATATAATTTTTAAATTCATTTATTAAGTTGACTGAAATGTTCGGCAAAAATTAAACATAGAAGAAATATCAAACTAAAATGTATACTAGAAAATTAAGAAAATTATTATAGGTGTTCTCTATATAGCTCTGATGATGTGAAGCGAAGCAGGAAGTTCCGGGAACAGCGGATATCGGAAGGCGGTGCGGACTAAAAGACCAACGTAGTATTCGGAAAGATGCGTTTTTGAAAAACAAAGATTTTTGGCAGTTATCTAAGGTTTGTGACCCTAAAGATGCCAACATATTAGATTGGGGATGAATGGCGACGGATGTAATTTTAATTTTGCGAAACGGCATATGGCCGCAGCATTTGAATGCGTTGTGGATAAGTTATTGACAAGCAACGAAAAAAGAACAAGTTTCCTTGCGGAGTCATGTTTTGAATTGGACAATTATAGTACAATGTCCACCGAGTGTATCACAATCTCAACAGAATCGATTTTGGAGAAGTTGAAGATGGGTAAAAGCTTAAGGTGGGTGACTGAAACCACCACCAAATATAATAAGCAGAGGAAATTTGGCTCACGGAAGTTAACTGCTTCATTGAAGTGTATGTCCAATCTAGAGTATGAGCATATGGAATATGATTTACATAGGAAATATGATTTAATACAAGAGGACACAGAGACTGGTTACCGATCAGAGTACACAAATTACGTCATTAAATGTGTGTCTCAGAGAAATACCGATTGTCTCCACATCAAAGCCAAACGATGTCAAATACCATTATGAGGAAGCTCAAGAGAAACACTTCCACCATAAAACGCATTGCTGCGAAGGAAGAAGGTGTATTGTAATCTCTCATGTATTCCAAGTTGTTTTTTTTTTACAAGTTGAATACTATAAGCAGAGGCAGTACCACTTACAGCCGTGGGGCACACTACATAAATGGATAGAAGAAGGCCACTAAAAGCAAAGTTTTAATGGCAAACCAGATCGCCAACCTATAACATCTTTGTACGTACTGATCCAGAAAGAAGGGAGGGGTATGCAGAGTTCATCGAGGGATTTCACTCCGTCAACGGCAGCCGTCAACCGGATCAGCAGATAGCAGAAGTATAACGTAATATTTTAGATATAAATCTCATAGTAGAATATAAGATCTTAAGTATAGGATTAATTGTATTATCGCTAGTTGTTGAAAATTGTATATACGCCAGTGAGAAAAGAGTCGATGAAAGACCAAATATAAAAAGGGGAATATAGAAAAAAAAGAGAAAAAAAAGATAGAAAGAAAGGAACAAAATAAAACAAAAGAGGAAAAAAGAAAAGAACACAAAAGTAAAAAGAAAAGAATACAACAATTGAACCCAAATAAGGCGAATTTGAAAAAAGAAAAAAACTATACATATGTACTATAGGTTTAAGAAAATGCACAGATAGTTTAAAGTGCAGAAAAGAGAAAAATACTGTAAGATTCATTAGAAGTTAGTTGCACTAACTTCTTTTAGAAAGAGGGGAGGGATGTTGTGAGCTAGAATCAAGCTGCCTGCGCGTAGTGTCTCACATCATCGACTCCTAACAGATGCCACACATTCTGTGTGATTAGCATGTGTTAAAGTTACTTAAGAAAGCACATATTTTTAGGGTGCGAGTACTTAGAATTAATATTACCTATGTAATATTCATTATGTAAACTTTTAGGGGGCTACAGTTTTGCAGTCGAGCCACCGAAGGGCATTCAAAGTTAGAATGCACCATCAACATTTCAGATTGGCGTAGGTCAGTTGGCTTGACCAACTGACACCAATTAACAGGTGCGAAACTGGAACACCAGAAAGGTCAGTTTTTGTATTGTAATTATGAATTGTAAATAGTATATAAGAGTTAGTATTCTAAGTAATAAAGGCTGGTGATTTTAAAAACTAAAAGTGTAATGTAGTGATTTTTACAAAGAGTGATTTAGGCTTTTCAGATACACGCGCGCAGCAGAAGGACGTCCCCCGTCAAACAAGGACAATACCCCAACAAGCTGCATCAAAAATATTTAGTATCGGAACATCTGGGATTATATTGGGAGGTGGCAAACCAATTGATTTACATGTGTCATTGTGAGTAATCAAGACTTTTTCAATATCCAATAGTGTTCGATTAAATGAAATGCTTCACTATAATTTCTTAAAAAATTTCACTCATGTCTCTTTAAAATTCTTACCACAATCCTAACGCATTTGCCGATACAGGCAATACACAAATAACAGCAAAAAGATGACGCATTTGCGATGGGAAATTTAATTTATTTGCTTTATTAAGGCATTGGCGCCATTCGTTGTCATTAGATGTAATATCGCGAGCATGACATGCTCGACAAATGTATTGTATGGTATACCATTCTAAGTCTCAAATTCATCAAATGAATTTCGACCCCACTGTGTTTTTCAGAGAGCCTACATAAAAACGTGATATGACTTTCTCACCACATCTCTGTTGCGTCTTCTATCACTTTTCTTTATCTATCCATGTGAAGTGTAAAATAATTTCAGTGCATTTGTGCGCATTGGCCATTAGATCTTTTCGATTCAATTCCAAAAAAGGCCAAAAGTTTGATATTCTCAGCAGCTTAACGTTCTTGGCCAGGTCTAAAATACAAAGTTGTATTATAAGGTAAATGAATGTCTCGATGAAAGATAGAATGCGGTTGATGGTGGATCGGTATTTTGAGAATTCGCGACATGGATCCCACATTCCGATCATTCAAAATATTTTGAATTTCGTCTATGACAACAGTTTCTGCCTCTACATTCCCCACTTCAAGAGTTGCACTATCATACCCTTTATATATGTATTTGTAAATGTATTTCACACTCTTAAGAGTAATGCAAATCTTGACATTTATATAGGAATTAAATTTCGCAAGTATATATGGGTTATATGGCACAACATAATGTGTGTCGTGTATGGGCTGCTTAATACTCACATCCATCCGTACATAAATATTTGCACAAAAACTATAAACGTTGAAGTGCGGAAGCAAGCATGTGTATGAGTTTTTAGCACATCAAATGCAAGCAAATTTGTTTGTGTATATGCAAGGTGAATTTACTTAAATGGTAGCTGTTGTGAGTCAAACTCCCCATGTCCGCTAAACCCAAGTAGTTAGGGTTAGATTTTATTATTAATAAAATGAGCCCTAAGGCTCACGTACGAGTATAATACAATAAAAATGTTACTATAAAAGAGAAGTATATTGCATGCTTTTAGGTTCTGACCGGTCAGCACTTTCCCAAAAGTGTGCCACTCGATGGTTGCATTAGCGGACAATTGCAGAAGGTTCAAACCAAAGAGTAGGGCAATTACAAATAACAATGTAGGTCACTTAGAAATATTGAAGTAGAACATTAAGATACGAAAAGATGAATGTAAATAATATATAAGCAGATGTTTTATGAATAAACAGTCTTCTTCTAACAACTAAATTCCACCGCGTTTCCATTCGCGCAAGAGCAGAATTTAGGCGAGGCAGACCACGGAACCACCCCAACATAATTGGCGCAGACGGTATAAGGATCTACCGTCCCACGAACACCAAAAGTACAATGAAGGGAGCGATCGAAAAAATTTAAGTATTTATTTATTGTCGCGTAGTTTAAGTAGATACTTGTGCGACCCTGAAGGCGCCGCACAGTGCTTTGTCCCCATATAGTGAATCGGCAAAATTAGAGAAGTTATCGCAGAAAAATGAAATTTGGTGTGCTGGTTCAAAATATGTTAATTAAGAAAAATTCGAAGTTTCGGAAAAATCGGTGCAAGGACATGACTACCTCCCATACATCTTTAAATTTAAAAGTTTAATTTTAGCTATAAATGTATATAGAATAAATCGAAAGTTGGTAACTATCTGTTAAAATATGTCTTTTAGCTTAGTGGTTAATTTTGTTTCATTCGGTGCAAGAACATGACTACCTCCCATATATAATTTTTCTCAAAAACTAAATTGTAACTACATTAGTGATCAGAATGCACTGAAAACTTATAACAACTTATAAAAGTATATTTTTGAGCTTTCTGAGAAATTTTGCTTCATTCGATACAAAGACATGACCATCTCCAATATATCCAACAACAAAGTGCAGTGTGTTCACGGAGTAAATGAGTTGAAACATAGGGAAAACAATGAAACGAAAAGCAAAAAGGAAAACATGAATCAGCTGTTTACAAACAAATGTTGATTACTTGATACTTTTTACTGGATGTCGTTCGTTTACTTTTTGTGATATTTTTTACTGAGAGAGTAAAATCATTCTTACTCTCCCAGTAAAAGTTACTTGATATTTTTTACTCGAAAAGTTCTCAACCAGACCTACAGTCAATAAAATTGCACAGCTTGCAAAAATTGAATTGAACATTGAACGTCGCTGGAGCCCTTTACTTGGGAAAAATTATATAATCATATTTTTGGTCTTTGTTAAACTAAAAAATATAGATGTTTTAAAAAAATACAATATTTCAAATTTCCGGTTAAAAATTTAAATTTTTTTTTTTACTAGTGGTTAGATTTGTTAACAAAGTATATAAATGAAAAAATATAAAATCGCCTACTTTTTATTTATATATTTTTTTAATTTTTTCAAAGTTTGCAAAACTTTAGGGTATATATTCTTTCAATTTTTGGTAAGTTTTTGTCACTATTTAATAAAAATCATACACTACATCAAAATTTGATTCATTTTTTATAGTAATGAAAAAAAAATTGAATAAACTTATTTTTTTTAAATTTTGGCAGTACCGTAAACTTAGGTCTTTGCAACTTTTTCTGAAACTTAGGAAATATGTCTTAAAAAATTCATATCATTTTTACATTTCCGGGTGAAAAATCTAAAACTTGTTTACATATTCTATTTAAGCCCTTTAAAATGTACTAAAATCACAAATAAAAAATTACCTACTCTTAAAAAAAAAAATGTTTCACTCTATCAAACTTTTGCATTTTGGGAATTCCAAATAAAAAATCGCAAAAGTTTTCGATGGCACAAACAACTTTTCTATATAAAATATTTACAAAAAATTATTTGTGTTTTTTTGTACCTATAGTTATAAACAAAACTGTTAAGTTTCAAAGCAATACAATAAAAAATGAAATTTTAAAAATTTTTTTTGTAACACACTAAAAACCGTTTTTCCGTTCAACAGTTTTACCTCAAACGTTTTCTGACTTTAGCGCCCTCTACTGTTAACAAAAAGACGAGATGATAAATTCTATTGACGAATTTATTTAAGGTACTTTGTAAGCTTTACAAAAATGTATATTACTTAAATATTCTAAGCACTTTATTTGATTTTAATTTTGCCTATGGGACAAAGCACTGTGCGCCGTAGCGCTTCTCAAATGTTGCACGCAGCTTTGTTTGTGCAAACATAAGCCGTCAGTATGATCGGACGGTCTATGAATTTCGCCCTAGCTGTGAGGATTTTTTTGAGACGGGAATGTGTGTGTGTGTGTCGGTTGGGACATTTATTTTTTTTTAGCACTGATTTGTGTATTTAACAGTGAAAGCTTAGGCTATTAGGCAAGAATGTATCAAGAGGTGCATACAACACGGGCTGTTGCATTAAAGTTTTTGTAGTTCCGAAACAAAAATGTTTAATTAATATTTTGCATCGAAAAGCAAAATAAAAAAACTGTACATTTTACTGAAATGGAGATGTGTCAATAGTGCGGTAATCAATCTTTGTTTTGAAAATTTTGCTTGATAGGGAGAAAACATGGAGAATAATTTCGTGAAATCGATAACCTTAGTTAAAATGGGTTCATCGAAAACATTTAAGAAAATAAACGGAAATATTTATGTGTATAAATTATATGCACTCAGTAGTTGCGTTTTTAATTAAGTATAATTTTTATACTTACGTAATTTGAGTAATTTTGTTTTCTCTACGGCATTACGCCACAGTTGTCTTTTTATATTGAGTAATATTTGTTTTACTAGGCTATAAAACTGAAAACTTAATGGTATACTATTACGCGTTTTAGTTTAGAAAATCAAACTTATTGCCTTCAAATGAAGTCAGGTTGATGAAAAATAATAAAAGCAGGAAAACGAAATCGGTTCAAATGAAAAATAATATTAGTGAAGTAAAGTGTACTTGTTTATGATGTGTTGATTGATGTCGATGTTGTGTATAATTTGGTAAGTAAATAATGATTGAAATAAAAAATTTTAATAAAGTTATATCTGAGGACTCAATGAATTGGGGATAGCCATGTGAGATTATTTGAAGTTATGAAGTAAGTGAAATTATCAAGGCAAGTTCAAAAATTAAAATACTAAGATGTAACACTTATTTTTTGGAAGTCACGGGTTCGTAAATAAGAATTAATTCGGTCTATGGAAGCATCAAAAGAAGCTAAAGCGGCAGAGCGAGGCAATTCAAAAGAAAATCAGCAATTGTAGAAAGGATAATAAGGCACGAAAGAATAGCGAGCACTACCGCAAGTGCATAGCGGAACTAGAAGCCTTGTTGAAGACATTTAACGATAATAACGAGGAGTTGTTACATTTTAATGAGTGTTGTGGTAATAAGGAGTTCTTTGCCAAAGATTATCCGTTATATGTCAACGGTTTAATACGGGACTGGTTGACCAAGTTCAGATTGGATCTAGAAGAGCTGGAAGCACAAGCAGATAGTCCTGATTCACCGGAGGACAAGGCACAAGACAAGTTAAGGTCTTTACAGACGGAAGTAAAGTTATTTACAGAAAATTGTATGAACACTTCGAAGCAGCAACGAGCAAAAATGAAGCCCAGGTGCTTGTAGATTAGCGAGGGACAGTGAGAACTTGTCAACTTTGGAAGCGGCAGACTAAGCATTAGCGACTATTCAGAGTCGAACGGAGGATACATTTTTCCAAGTCTTCAGGGATACAGAATAGTTGAAGGCGAGTACCGAATTTCTCGAGAATAAAACTAGAGAGCAACTCCGAGAGACCGAGGAAGCCGCATAAAATTTTAGAGGGAAAATCTAGAGCTCAGGAGAATCAGGGGAACTGCTAAGCCAGCAAAAGTAAGACCGGCATCAACTTCTCAATTACATACACAAACTGTACTAGCTTTGCCCCCAGAAGTATGCTGGCCGGAGTACTTGTCACCCGAAGGAACCAATCGGGATACTAAGCCGAAAATTGTAGTAAGTGATAATCATCAACCAGATTTTTGGTCTAGGACTACTGAAGACGGAGTTTTATTACCAGAAGGTAAGGAATTTGAGCACAGGTCTACTGCTCCGTCTTTTGTCACGAGCCTTCTAGTTCCGGAGGAAATAGAGGTGGAAGAAGCCCCAGGAATTAACGACACTCGGTTAGTAACACAGGATAACATGATCACAGCTGATAAAATGGGTATACTGGAGGTTGCTCATGCGGTGGAGAAGTTAGTGCCCATGTTCTCAGGGGTCGAGCTGTATGATCTGAGAACTGAGATCAGTCGCTTCAAAGAAGGTTGTGAGTTAGCACAGCAGAGTATTGCAGGGGCAGACAAGGAACACTTAATAAAGTGTATTAGGCAGAGGACCGCTGGTGATACGTTTGATTTACTAGCACATAGCTCAGTAAGCACTCTGTCGGATTTGTTTGCACTTTTAGACAAAACATATCTGAAACAGAAATCGTATGACACGCTCATAAGAGAGATCCATGATTCAAAACAGAAACCTGGTGAGGACCTCAGAGCCTATGGACTAAGGGTTAGATCTTTGGGGAATGCTGCTGAGGTGGAAGATAACAGGCAGTTTGCTGGAAACATTGCCGCATACAAGGCTCAAGTAGCACGGGCTAAAGACCTAATAAATAGAGATTTAGCAAATTACACAGTTAATCCAAGGCAGAGGGGTATGACAGAATTAGTTGAAGCGGTAACTTCCGCTGGAGCTGCAATCCAACAGCGAACGACAACAGGTGGAATCTGCTTGACTAACACGCCTGCAGAGGCAGGTGTGGTACAAGAACGGAGCTCTCGAGATGCCGGTAGACAGCCAAGCTGCACTAAAGGCTTTGGATGCATTCCAAATAACATAAATTGTTGTCTTAGACTGTTGCCGATCTCTTGTTGTGAGTCAAACTCACAAGGTCCGCTAAACCCAAGTAGTTATTAGATTTTATTATTAATAAACGTGCATAGCCCTAAGGCGCTCGTATAATGTAATGAAAATGTTATTATTAAGTAAAAGTCGATTGCATGCCTTTAGGTGCGCGCATTTGCCAATTGAACTGCAATGAACTTTCCCTACGGACTGGTCAGCTCTTTCCAAAAAATGTGCCACTCAATGATTGCATTGATAAACATTTGCAGAATGTGCAAACTAAAGAGTAGAGCAATTACAAATAATAATGTAGGGCAATTAGAAATAATAAAGTAGAATATTAAGAAACAATAAAATGAATGTAAATAGTATATAAGCAGATGTTTTATGCATAAATAGTCTTCTTCTAAGAAATAAATTCGAGCGCGGTTCCATTCGCGTAAGAGCAGAATTTAGGCGAGGCAGACCACGGAACCACCCCAACAAGGTGAATTTCGTACCTCCGGAATTGTAAAACACAAGCAATCTCCGATTAGCTAGTGACCCAAAGTAAACAAAATTGAGAGGAAGGAAGAAATCCATAAGAGCTGCTCAAAGTGGTACACAAAATATATAAAATATATATAATAGTTAAATGGACTCATAATTGCTTTTACTTTTCAGTATGTGAGTTAGAAATTATACATATACGAGGTGTGATCAAAAAATAACTGTTATTGTGTGATCAAAAAATAAAGTATTTATTTATTCATCAACAACTATCTTGTCCCCTTCAAAGTAATTCCCCTCAGATATAAGCCAGCGTTTTTTCCAATCTTCGAAACACTTCTGAAACCCTTTTTTTGGTATCTCCAACAGCTCCTGTTTCGATTTTTCTTTTATCTCCTCAATCGTAGCAAAACGCTTTCCTTTCATCGGTGTCTTCAGTTTTGGAAAAAGGAAAAAGTCAGCGGGGGCCAAGTCCGGTGAATACGGTGGTTGAGGCATGATAACGGTTTTGTTTTTGGCCAAAAACAGCTCCTGAGCGACGTCCATGCGTCGTTGTTTTTGCTCAAAATTTAGCAATTTTGGAACAATCTTCGCTGCCGCACGTTTTATGCCTAAAACATCCGTAAAAATTGCTTGGCATAAGCCGAACGATATGCCAACATCATCAGCAACTTCTCTGATAGTGATTCGACGATTATCCAAAATCATTTTCTTCACTGCGTCAATGTTTTCATCGGTTGTTGACGTGCTCGGGCGACCAGGACGAGCATCGTCATTGACATCTTCTCGGCCTTCCTTAAACCGGTTATACCAAAATTGAACTTGTGTTCTGCTCATAGTAGACTCGCCAAAGGCCACAGTCAACATTTCAAATGTCCTTGCGCATTTAATTTCATTTTTTACACAAAACTGAATACATTTTCTTTGATCCATTTTTTCGAATAGTACAAAATCGAAGAGCACACCGAAATACGACTAACCTTTTTATCTGTCAAAAACAAACTGACAATCCAAAATGGTTGGTATTGCCAACATATATAACAGACATGTGTACCAACATAACAGAAAAAAATGCGAACATCGAACATACGTAACTCACGAAAAGATGAAAATTTTTTGATCACACCTCGAATGTACAGTTTTTCAATAGTGTTTTGACAAGGTAAAAAATTATTATTGTTTTGAAAAATTTGTTTTATTCATTTCTTTTTATCAGTGTATTTACTAATGAACAGTAAAAATAAAGAATAATATTAAGCTTAAGATACAAACAACATAACAAAAACAAATTGTAGTCAAAAAAATTCCTGTCAAGAAAGTGTTTTTACAAATAAGAACTTATTTATAAAAATTAAAGTAAGAAAAGAAAATTAGTACTATAAATGGCTTTAATATTTTGTATGGCCCCCTTTAGCATCTACAACGACAAGTAGTATTCTTGTCATGGAATAAATCAACTTCTGCACATCGTATTCGCTTGGTATTTTATTTCAAGTATTGCAATTTTGAGCTCTGCTCCACTTTTTGATTGCCTCTCGACCCCTTATTTCTTAAATGTTCCCACAAATTTTCAATGTGGTTCAAGTGTGAACTCTGGGCTGCCGTATCGAAGACTTTTTTGTAATTTTAAAAAAACCAGATCCTTACCATATGCGCCTTATGTTTTGGGTCATCTTCTTGGTAATATTTGAATTGCAGATAGCTATCAATATTGAACCCACAATGATCTGCACTGTTTACCAAATAAAGTTAGAATATATCCAAATATTGTTTTGCATCCATTTTATTCTCTATGAAATCTAGTTCTCTTTACTCCTTTACTGGATATACAACCCGACACTATGATAGAAAGTTTGCCGCATTTAAATTTTGGTATATAGAATATTTCGATTTTCCAATACGTTTAACGATTGTCGATTATAGTAAATCATGATTTTGGTCTCATCGGAAAATATAGCGTCATCCCAATAGTCATTCGGTTTGGCAAAGTACATCCTAGCGAAAGACAATCGTTTTTCAATGTATTGTGTTGGAAGCATTGGTTTTTTTCGACCATTTGGTTTTTATCAGGACCTAGCTTACTGTATCATAGGTAAACGGAAGATTACATTCTTCTTTGAGTTGACTTTAAGAGGTTCTCGTAGAAATCTGTGGATTTTCGACTACTTTCGTTACCAAAATTCGTTCTGTTCTAACTCATATTTTGTGCGCACAGAAAATCTAAAGTTTTGGTACCAGATTATCTTCCTTGTTTAGCCGATTTAAAATATTGAAACGTGATTGCATACTTTTAGGATCCCATCTGGAGTATGAGAATGAGTGCACCCTCTGTGTAATTCAAGACACGAACTATTCGACTAAAAGTTTACTTAAGAACACCCTGTCGGTGGTGTAAAAGAATGAAAGCTTCCTTTGAGGTGTATATAAAATTCTAGAAAGATCCAGAAACTTCTAGAGTATTGTAGAAGTTTCTAACTCAACTATTCGAAACTATTAAAAGCACAAGACTGTGCAAAGTCGAGACATTCGAACAGAGATCGTAACAGTGTGTACATCGTGCATTCAAATCGAAGCAGCAGTGTTTGTAATTGTGATTTTGTGAAGTGATGAAATTACTTATTAAATAAAGTGATTAATGAATTGTGAAATAAAGTGCAAATTGTAACAAAGTAAACTTTAAGCGTAATATTAAGTTTGTAAATTGCAATAATTAAACTAAAGTTAGTTATTTTAATTTAACCAGCGTTTGTTAATTACTACACCATCCAGTGGTACGAATCCGAGTTAGAGTAAATTTTCAGGAGGGCAATTTCGTAACAATATTATAAATAGTTAGCTGGTCAAAGGAAAGAGCGCTGACAGTTCTTGGACACTTTTTCGGATGCGGTGGCTATAGTAAGCGAACTGATTCCTACCAAATGATGTTCTTTTACGAGGTATCTTAAATTCACAGTAATTTTGATAAACATACTGCATTCGATGAGTAAAGCACAACTATTTTTGATTAATTTGCGTATAAAATGTGCACAAAATATAGTGAAACATAAATCTCATAACGGTAAATGCATTGCGCAGGTAAATTAGTTCCAAAGCGAATTGTAAAAATACTTTCTCAGCAGAAATTGAAATTTTTTTATATTTGTGTTTACTTTTTCGTAATGAGAATTGGGATGTACAAAATCCAAATACAAGTACTCACATAGCAAAGTAGCAATAGAATGCATCGCAATACTTTCATAAAATGAAAGAGAAAAAATAATATTAAATTCAAATATCAGAAAAAAAAAATTGAAATAAACACTAACATATATAAGTCCATATGTGATATATTTACTTTGTCATAAGCCCAAGCGACATACATTTTTACAACTGTTTGCAATATGTTGGGGTCCTTATCTGTTTGTCGTTATCCTCGGAAGTGTCCTCTTGCGGCTTGTTCTGGGCGCCTTGTATATCTGAAAACCTAAACTCTTTAGAAATAACACTACATTACTTTCGGTTAAAAAACAACAAGAAGATTTATTCTTAAAATACTAATTCTTGTATACTATTTCCAAACAGTACTCTCAGTCTGTGAACTGACCTTTCTGGTGTTCCATTTCCGCAACTGTTTATTGATGTCAGTTGGTCAAGCCAACTGACCTACGGTAAAAGTATTGACGGTGCATTCTAAATTTCAATGCCCTTTGTCGACTCGACTTCGGAACTGTAACACCCTAAAAGTTTACATAATCTTTACTACATAAATTCTAGATACTTATAATACTTGCAACCTAAAAATATGTGCTTTCTTACATAACTTAATTGCTTAAAGCTAACCACACCAAATGTGTAGTATAGTAGTTAGGAGTCGATGCTGTGAGTCAACTACTCGTAGGTAGCTTGATTCTAACTCACAAAATCCCTACCCTCTTTCAAAAAGAAGTTAGTGTAACTAACTTCTAATGAGTCTTTTACAATATTTATTTTTTCTGCACTTTCAACAAACCGTGCATTTTCTTAAACTTATAATACTTGTATATAATTTTTTTTCTCTTGTTTTAAGCAATCTCCTTACTTGGGTTCTGTTATTGTATTATTTTCTTTTTTCCTTTTGTGTTCTTTTGTTTTTTTTTATTTTCTTACTACTGCTTCTATAGTTTTTTTTGTATAGTTTCTTCATTGTTCTGTTTTGTTCTTTTAGTTCCAATTTTGTTTTGTTATATTCCCCTTTTTTATATTTGGTCCTTCTTCGATTCTTTTCTCACTGGCGTATAAACAATTCCAAACAACTAGTGATAATACAATGTAACTCTATAATTAATATCCTATATTATACTGCGATATTTTATACCTAAAATCTTATGTTATACTGCGACCTCTGATACCTGTTGATCCGGTTGACTGCCGTCGTTGTCGGAGTGAAGTCCCTCGATGAACTCTGCATACCCCTCCCTTCGTACAAAGATGATATAGGTTGGCGATTTGGTTTGCCATTAAAACTTCGCCTGTAGTGGCCTTCTTCTTTTGATTTATATAACGTGCCCCACGGCTGTAGGTGGTACTGCCTCTGCTTATAGTATTCAGCTAAAATGCATTTGAAATACGAGATACATAAGATATTACAATACTCCTCCGTTATTTACTTTGCAGCAATGCGTTTTATGGTGGAAGTGTTTCTCTTGAGCTTCCTCATAATGGTATTTGAACTCGTTTGGCTTTGATTTGGAGACAATCGGTATTTTTCTGAGATACAAGTTTAATGATGTAATTTGCGTACTCTGATCGGATACCAGTCTCTGTGTCTTCTTGTATTAAATCACATTTCATAAGTAAATCATATTTGATATGTTCATTGGACATATACTTCAATGAAGCAATTAACTTCCGTGAGCCAAATTTCTTCTGAGTATTATATTTGGTGGTGGTTTCAGTCACCCTCCTTAAGCTTTTACCCATATTCAACTTATCCAAAATTGATTGTGTTGAGATTGTGATACACTGGGTGGACATTGTAATGTAAAACTGTCCAATGCAAAGCATGACTCCGCAAGGAAACTTGTTTCTTCTTCGTTGCTTGTCAATAAACCCATCCACAACCCGTTCAAATACTGCGGCCATATGCCGTTCCGCAAAGAAAAATAAATCCGTCGCCATTCATCCCCAATCCAATAAGTTGGCATCCTTGCGGTCACAACTATATTCCCAAACCTTAGACAGCTGCCAAAAATCCCTGTTTTTCCAAAAACACATCTTTCCGAATACTACGTTGGTCCCTTAACCTGCACCGTCTTCCGAAATGCGCTGTTCCTGGAACTTCCTGCTTCGGTTCACATCGTCAGAGCTGAATCCTTATACCAAATTTCTTAGTTTTCTAGTTAACATTTTAGTTTGATCTAACATTTCATCAGTTAATTTGATAAACCAATTTCAACAACATATAATAATTAAATAAATATACCATATACTCGTATACCAATACGCTTAATACGCTTATTCTACAGTTGAATGCTATATCATTCAACTTACGTCCACTCGTCCTTTCCCCTTCCATCATCGGATCTGCTACTGCATCCAGAAGAAAAAGAGGACCGGACTACCTATTATCATTGCCATATAGGGCATCAGATTATTTTGTTTAACTTTTTCATGCTTTTCTTTCAAATGTGAGTTGTCACTCATTGAAATTTTGAGCAAATCCCTTTGCTCCTCCGATAATAACAAGATTATACATACAAGATAAACCCTGTCTATGTCAGAACTTTGTCAATTGTATGACTCAATTTTTCGCTGCATTCACTCATTTTATTGGCTTTAAATTTAATTATAACCTGGTCTGTATATAGCCATTAACGATTGTATTTTCCTACACTCTGTAATTAGCTCGCAGTTATTTTCCCAATTAAGTTATACATTTTTTTCTCAACATATACATTTCTTCAATTTTCCATACGCTAATTTCCTAATCAATAAACAGTAAAAACCTATGTATATTTACATATAGCATGCTGCAGCATCTGAAAATTCCCAATTCCTAATTATATGTCCCTACATAATTACTTATATGGCCATACCCATTCCTATGAACAAAATTACTTACTTACTTAAATATACCTTCGTACATTCATTCTGTACATTATACAGCTACATACATATATACTTACTTCACCTACTGCTTACTCATCGTATTTCATTTCATTAACTGCCGTATGTATGTGTGTATATATTCTATGTTTAGTTTCAATTACTTACCCACGACTGTCTTATAACTTTATTTTTTAAATTGTGTCCAATGAACCCGTTTCTTATTATTTAATATTTATAAAATATTTTTCTCTACTGTGCTTCATTCGGCAATAGTGCCTAATAAGCATATTACGTCAATTCTTACTCGCCCGAGATTAATTGGCACACTTCTGTTGGCCTTGACTTTGAACGTCAGGACCGTGCTATTTGATATACTTACGCGGTATCAGTTTGTTTACGGTGTTATATCGTATTTACACTTGTACAACACTGTCGACACATGTATCTAATTCTGTGGCCTTGTATGGAATAATTTCAATAAATTGTTATGTAGCTTTTTACTCTTGCCCTTAATCGTTACGACTGTTGTAACTGGGCTGCGGACTTCTGCTACTACATACGGACCTATCCAAACAGGTGAGAATTTGTTTCTCCTAGCCAGATTCGTCATTAGTACTTGGTCCCCCACATGAAAGACTACTGGGTTCAGTATCTTGTTATAGGCTTCCCTGGGTACTCGCTTAGCACAATCCTGGGTTTCTCTAACCAATTCGTGCGCTCGCTGTAGCTGATACTTTTGCACTTCATTGGCATCGTCAGCATTGTATATTGGCGCAAATTTGCGCTTCAGATTTGCTGGCATGTTGAAATCAAACCCGTAAAGGGTTCTAATCGCAGTTTACTTCGTTGATACATGCACAGTATTATTGTGTACATGCATTGCAGTAGTCAACCATTGATCCCAATTCGAGCCGTCTTCCTTTGCAAAAGTGCGCAAGTACTCGGCCAGAGGTCGATGACTACGTGCCAATGAGCCATTCGCCTGTGGATGATATGGTGTTATGTGCAACTTCTTGATTCCCAGCATTTTACACATTTCTGAGAATAGTTTTGATACGAAATTTGAACCATTGTCGGTTATCAAAATCTTAGGTATGTTGTATCTTGCTATAATTTCATCAAAGAATGCTTTGGCCACCGTACTTGCTTCAGCATCGGGTATAGCCACGCACGCCATATACTTTGAGAAATCGTCTTGGAACGTCAAGATGTATTTATTGCCCGAAACAGTCTCAGGTAAAATACCTACAATATCCATATGAACTTTATCAAATGGTTGTTTTGGTGTGTCAGTTAACACCATGGGCATCTTGGTTAGCCTTGAACTTTTGTTGGCCTGGCACTTTGGGCAACTTCTTACATATTTTTTTATGTCCTTGAGCATACCTTTCCATCCGTATACTCGCCTAATTCTGTCATGGGTTTTCCAGAATCCCTGGTGTCCACCTAGAGGTGAATCATGGAAACCCTTTAACACAGCCTGGATATCCTTTGTATCCTCCAGCCATTCTACATTACTGGCTGCTTGCTCATTGGTATCGAAACCCGCATTGCTAACATCTTTTGTAGCATCAACTTTGTCCTTCTGTATCCTCTCGGCCTTCTCCTTATCCGACCGTGCTTTGGACCTTGTTTGCACTACTGATACCTTCTGTGCCTGCGGTACTCTGCTGAGTGCATCTGCATTCAGATTCTTTTTCCCAGGTTTGTAAATGATTTCAAAATCATACTCAGACAATTTGTGTCTGAACCTGGCTAGCCTAGACGTTTGGTCTTTCAAATTGGCTATGCCTCTCAACGGCTGGTGATCAGTGTATATCTTGAATGGGCGTCCTAGCAGATATGCCCTAAAATTCTTTGTAGCCCACACTATGGCTAGAAATTCCTTTTCTATTGTGGAGTATCTCTTTTCCGTGTCGCTAAGCGCTCTGCTTGCGAATGCTATTGGTCGGTCACTACTGACTTCCCCTTGTGACAATACTGCCCCTAATGCTTCATTGCTAGCATCAGTGGTCAACAAAAAAGTTTGCTCAAAGTCGGGGTATGCTAAAATCGGTGGCGAGCTAATTATTTCTTTTAGCCCCTCGAATGCTTGCTGACATCTCTCTGTCCATTCGAACTTTGCCTCTTTTCGTAGCAACTTGTTAATTGGCAACGCAATTCCGGCTAGTGCTTCCACGAACTTTCTATAATAGTTCACTAGTCCCAGGAATGCTTGCAGTTCCTTTCTATTTCTTGGAATCGGTAGAACTTGGTGGTAGCCACTCGCTAAATCAAGTGTAGAAAAATATCTACTGTGCCCCAATTGATCCAAAATTTCCTCTATCCTTGGTATCGGGAACACTTGCTTGATATTGATGTTGTTCAATTTCCTAAAATCGACAACCATTCTCCACTTCTTTTGACCTTGAGCACATCCCTTCTTTGGTACCAAAATTATTGGTGAGTTCCAAGGCAAGATACTCGGTGAAATTATATTATCCTTTAACATTTCTTCTACTTGCCTGTTTACCTCATCTTTGTGAGCTTGTGGCAATCTCTACTGTTTCTGGTTAATTGGTGGCTGATCCACTCTAGCAGGTATTTCATGCTCTACCTCTGGTGTATACGTCAGCTGGTCTCCATCCAGCAAAATATGTCATGCAATGAAGTACAAATGGCTTCTATTGATGCCTTCTCTTCTGAATTGACGCTTGGGTCTAACTTCAGTGATTCTAGCACTCTCTCCATTCTTTTTCTTATATCAACTTGTTTAATCTGATTTACCGATCTATAATTCGGTTGCTTAAAATTATCGTAACTAGTGAACTTAGGCCTAAAATTCCTATCCATCAGGTAGTCCTTTTCTGATGCGTTGAGTACGCAAGCGTACACCTTACCCTTGTCAACGTGCGTTATGGTTTCTCCCATATATACGCCGTCCGCTAGCTGCTGCTTGTGTAACACAAGAGTGATAAGTTTCGTGTTTACATGCATAGTAACTACTTTGGTTGGCCTTGCATTCACTACCTCCATACAATTCTTAACCCTATTCACGGTTCCTTCCTGCCATGACTTTAATGGAAGAGTAAGGATTCTATTCTTATTATCATCATAAAATGATAACTGCTTTACTAGCGCATCCAGTATGGTGCGGCCGCAAAGATTATCGCGGCCAATTATCCCATCAGCCGGGATACCTTTCCTATCCACTTCCATTACGTTCACTCTAAAACTCATGCCCTTAACTTCACTGTGCCCTAATCTGAGCGACACCAATGTCCTGACGCAACCTCCAAACGCTCCGATAAGCGTTCTTATTCCATTTGATTAATATCTAGCCCCTTCCGTAAAACACTAGATTTTACGAGGCTAGTGTCCGCCCCTGAATCTACTAATAGCACTAGCTTTCCACTCGATGCTTCTTCGCAGGGTATTTCGATGAAGGCATCACCTATCCTGCTCATAGCGAAGCAACGTCCTTTTGTTCATAATATGGATGTGTATCCACTCCCTAACTCTTCGTGATATTGGAGAGCTCCTTGCGCCTCCTTCTCCTAGACTGTAGTTCCTACCTTACTAGTCCCATGTATTTCCGGCCTAATTATTACTTCTTTTTTTTGGCTTTTCAGTCTACTGGCCTCGACTGGGCCGCTGGAAGTTTCCCTGGTTCCTTTGTTGGGATTGCCTATCCCCGCATTCCGCTGCCCGATGTCTCATTCGTCCACATAAGAAGCATCTCAACCCCTGTATGTTGTTGCCTATCCTTGCTTCACTTCTGGAATTCCAATTTGGTCGCTGCTGACCACCCCCAGTGTTGAAAGGATTTCTTCCTGCTCTCCCTCAAGGGTGGATCCGGGCGCCTCGTAGCTGGCTGCCTTCTACTCTGATTCCATTTGGCACTCCATACAGTAGGGCGTGTTTTTGCGTGTAATGCACTCATCCTTGCTTGCGGCAGAACGAAAATATGTGTGCCCTCTGTACAAACCCCCTGTACGGATTTCTCGGATTCGCGGCTCTGCTGTCGGAGACCCCGGGATTATACGCTGCTCTGTATATATTGGGAACGGAATTGCTGCAATCTCTGTTCACGACAGCGGCGGTGACAATGTCCTGTCTATTTTCCAACATGTGTACCTTGCCTACGCAGCCGTACTCCATTCCACGAGAACTTGTGCTCTAATCGCTCCTTCTACTAATTCCTCCAGAGATCCTCTTCTGCTATTCAGCATATGAATCTTTAGAATGGAGTTACGGAGGCACACCACGAAAGTTGTCAGCACTGAATCGTCAACTTCGTGTAATAACGCAGTATCTCCAATGCCATTGTACTTATTCCTGATTATTTCCTGGGCCATCATCTGGAGTGACCCTAAACGCCTGGCAAAGGCACGTATGTCTGCACTTGCCAGCTGCTTCCCGATCCTTATTTCTTGGGTTATGTCCTCCAAAGTTCTCTCCTTCAAATAAGTTCTCCTTATAAGACCGTAAAGCTCGTCCACACTGGCGAGCTTGTACGCATCTCCAAATAACCTTTGCTTAACACAGTCGAAGAAGTACTGCAACTCATCAGGGATTATGCTTCGCTTTGAGAGCTCACAACCTTGAATGAATCTGTTAACTTCTGTCCGTAAATCTTCTGAAGCTGCACCATTAAACACAGGTACTAGCCTGGCCACTGTCTTTGAAATCTCCTCTATACCCATTTTGCGTATTTTTGTATTCCTTATGACCGGTAAAACTTCATCTTTATGGGTGGTTCCTAGATTCACTTCTACCGGATCTGAGCGGTAATTGACCAATGACGGACTCAAACTAATTAGTCTTCGATCGTTTGTTCGTACAGGCGAAATACTGTCCACAGTATTGGGACTTTCCTGTACCGTTACTGCTTCTGGCTCTTTTGGCGGATATCCCTTATTTTTATTATTTATAGGACTTTCTGGAGAAAAAGGCTCGACACCGATTTCAGATGCGCCAAACAAAAATCCAGCTTCCCTGTCTTCACTCAATACTAATCTGGACTTTACCACGCGGTTTATCCCTTCTGGTGTTAGATACTCCGGCTAGCGCATTTCCGGTGGCACTGTCAATACCGTCTCTGTAAAGCCAGCCGATGCTGATTTTGATCTCTCCCTATTCAGTGAGGCCCTATTGATCGCCCGTCCTCTTTTTAATTCCCAACACTCCTTTTCCAACAGCGATGCTGCTTCCTCTGTCTCCGTCAATCTCCGAGAATGTTCCTTTACCCTATTCTCGAGATACTCTTTTTGTGCTCTCAAATCTTCTATTTTCTCATGAAATTTGAACAACTTTTCTTCTGTCCTTTTTTGGATTACCGTCAAGGCTTGATCCGCTACTTCTAATGGTGACACAGCTCCTCCGGTGTTCGCCTGCTTCCACAATTCCTGAGCTTCTTCCCTGCTCGTACTCGCTTCGAACTGGTCAACTATTTTCCCAGTAAACAGTTTCACTTCTTACTGTATTGATTTCCATCTGTTCCTTATTTCCTCGTCTGGCGAAACCAAACTCACAATCTGTTGTCCTAGTCCCTCTAATTCAGAAGTAAATGTATCTGCCCATTCGTTGATCAGACTATTTATGTAGTCTGCATAACTTTCCGCAAAATATTTTCCTTTGCCGTACTCAACTGCAGGAGGCAACAACAGTCCGTGATTATTGTTGAACTCTCTCCCCAGATTTTGCAACTGTGTTATTCGCTTGCAGTAATACACGTTGTCCTTACGTAACCTGCCGTCTTTCTTATAGCTAGGGACCAGTTTTTCAATCGCTTCGCCAATTTGCTCCCGCATCAGCAGTAATCCTTGCGCTTCCTTCGTCATATCCCAAATGCCAGAACAGTTGGCGTATCCCCATTACGAAAAGAAATTTACAAATAAAACCCAATAATTGTTAAAACTTTGGTATTAACTTATCCCAATTTTTTTATTTTATCTTACTTAATGATAAATACAAACTTATTAAAAACATTCCACCGTAAATTCTGTCTTAATATTCTTTCTTTCTTATCTTCCATCACAAGTTCCATATCCGCTTTCTACCGGAGTCCATTAAGTCCTTCCATCAGTGCTAATTCGTCCTTGACTTCCTCACAGATACTCCTTGATTTCCTCTCACCATCTTTAATACTCCCAAAAATCCATAGAAAAGGGCATATGTTTGTAAAAACCGAAATTGGATTTACAGGCAAAAGTGTCTTGATTCATTCCCGGAAATTTGAATCCATATTTAAAAATAAACCCGTAACGTATGCGCCACGTAATAATAGCATTTAAATGTTTTCTATTACATTGCTACGCAAATCGTAGTTTCCGAACTATAAAAACTTTGATGCAACAACACGTGTTGTCTGCACGTCTTGAAATCTTTTCACCTAATACCCTAAGCTCACAATGTCAAATAATTAAAACACTTTATTTTGATCTTCAGACATTATCAATTTCAACAATTTAAATTAAAAACAATTCATATGTCTCCAATATATATATATAAAGCCAATTCAAAAATAATACAAATGTATAAAAGATCAATTAAATCGCTTTATAAACAATACAAATGTCCCTATTGACAAACGCACATGAATCCCCTACAAAAAAATCCTCACAGTTAGGACAAACATACATAAACCGTCCGATCATACCGACGGTTTATGGTTGCCAATACAAAGCTGCGTGCAATAGCGCAAACGCGCCTATATGTTGCAACTTCTTTGACCAGCGCTACGGCGCCTTCAGGGTCGCAGAAGTATCTACTTAGATTACGCTATTATACACTCTACTCACCATTATCTTCGATTCCTCCATTTAACTCCTTTGCACGGTGGGTAAAACGTGGCTATTTTTGGCATAAATTCAATTTTTTTTTCTTTAAAATTTAAAATCTGCTTTCGTTTTTTTGAATTCGTATACTCTAACGGTTATATAAACGTTTTTTTTTTTTAAATTTTTTTTGTTGCACTCTGTTATTTTATGAAAGGAAAAAGTCAGCTGTTTCAAGGTTGCATTATGAACAGAAAATGCGCGCGAAATTTTTACTAACTTTGATCGTGAGTAAAACATTAATTGCAAACATTGTGAAAAAGATTAAATATGGAAGAAGTTAGACAAGGTATGTAAAACAATTTGTGATATAGTTTAAAAAATAATTGTGTGTTATTGTCTAGTAATTCAGTGTTTTGTTGGTGTGTTATTATAGGTCGAAACTAACAAACATACGTGTGTTGTGTGGAATATAACTTCTGTGTATAGAAAGGTATTTGCAATATTTCTTTGAAAAGTTATTAATCAAACTGTATATAATCAAACATCATTAACACTTTTTGCTCCTTTTTGTTCCATTTGGGAAAAAACTTCATTTTGTAGTTTCATACGAGTTTTGCCATTCAACACTGCTTGAAGTTTGGAGCAGCAAAAATCGACAAGCAGAAAGTGTAAAAGAATTTATTTTGGAGAACATTAAACAGCAAAAGTTATCAGATGATCAACATCCGTTAATTACAGAAAAAGTCAAGCAATTTATTGCTTTCATAAAATTAAATTTGCCAAAATGCAATCGAATACTTCACCGATTTAAAAAAAACACTCGCGTTGGCTTTCATCCAATATAACTATTGAAATAAGTGATTGCGGCTTGCCCGGCAATAAACGAGGTCGGAGGCATTTACTGATGCAGGGCCTCGTTTGAAGAGAAAGTTAGTATCTGAGCTTGCCGCAGAACAAAAACATTCAACACCTCTTTTATTGCACGCTGCTTCCGTTTCAGCTAAAAAATCAAACGAAAAACAAACTGCATTTGTGTTGAAAAAAGGTGTTAGCAACGAGAACATAACAGGAATTATAAGGAAACTGGAAAGGAGTGATCCGTTGCCAATAAGTGCTGATGAAGCATTAGCTTTTTTAATTGAAAATGGCTTTACAAAGCATCAATACATTAACATGAAAGCATTAACAAGGACCATACAGCTGATCGCATACTTGAAATGCAGAAGGACGTCCTTGATGTTGCTGCACCAACACATTGCAAATTAATTGTAAGTTATGGGTTCGATGGTTCGACAGGACAGAGTTCATATAAACAACGTTTTGAATTGGATGAACATATTGGACTAGACCATTCACCATAGTTCCATTGAAATTAATAGATGAGCTAAATAGAGTTATTTGGCTAAATAACTCTCCACAGTCTGTCAGATTCTGTCGGCCTCTAAAAATGGAATTTATAAAAGAATTATTTTAAGTGAAAATAGTAAGTTAGATATTCAAATTAAAAACATCCAAGAACACATCTATGGATACACAAGGGCAAAAACATTCTTGTTAAATATGAAGCACATATGACTCTTATAGATGGTAAAGTTCTGAATATTTTAACTGGTACCAACTCATGTGAATCCTGCCCACTATGTGGTGCTAAGCCAAATCAACTGTTAAAAACCCATGACTTTAACTCGAAAATCTTTGGCGTTAAACCAAATAATCTTAAATATGGCGTAAGCCCTTTACATGCATGGATCAGATTTTTTGAATTTGTATTAAAAATCTCGTATAGAATGGAATTAAAGATATGGCGTGTTAAAAATGATGACAAAGTCAAAGTCTCTTTGCGAAAACAGTACCTTCAAGAAAGGTTATGGACGGAAATGGGTCTCAATGTAGACAAACCCAAACAAAATGGCAGTGGAAATAGCAACGATGGAAATACTGCAAGAAGAGCATTTAGAAATGTTGAGCTTTTATCTTCCATTTTAAATTTCGATTTAAATATTCTCAAACACTTTTACATTATATTGATTGCCATCTCTTGTGAATATAAGATTGATACAGAAAAATTCAAAAACTTTTGTGGCCAAACATTCAATATATATTTTGAAAAGTATTCTTGGTATTCAATGTCTCCAACTGTGCACAAAATTTTGGTACATGGGCACCAAATAATGGATACTTGCATACTTCCTGTTGGAGTTCTAGGCGAAAATGCATCAGAAGCGAGAAACAAGCTGTATAAAAGCGACAGGAGATCGCATGCAAGGAAATGTGGCCGATTGGATAACATGACAGACGTTTTTAATAAAGCATTGGATTCTTCAGACCCATTAATGTCCACCCTAAGTTTAACAAAACGAAAAAATACCAATAAAAAGAAGAGCCTGCCCAGAGAAGTCATTGCCCTTTTCGAAACACCTGGTATTGACTTTTCAGACACATTAGAAGGTGATGAAAATGAAAATGAAGCAGAACACGATGAGGCCGACGAAATTGACAGTTTTGGACTGGAGAATATTCAGTTGGAAGAAGAAAATGAAGACTATTAAGTTAGAAAATCTATATTCATATATGGTTTGTAAAATGACAAAGGCATATTAGAATTTGTCTCATATAATTTTTTTTTTCAGGGATCCGGTTGAGCCAACCTTACTTTAATTCAACTTACCTTTATTCAACTATTTTATTCAATAATTTAAGCTTTAACAAAGTTTCTGGGAAATAAAATGTAAGCCTAATTTAAATATCTCCGGTCTTTCAAGGGTTAATGAGCAGTTTTATACCCTAACAAAAAGGCCTTGTCTATCATCTGACTCTACCAAAAAAATAAACACATTAAACTTAAGTGGTTTTTCCAAAAAGTGAGGTTAAGAAATTGTTTTTTTAGTACTGGCCCCTAATGGGTTAATAAAATAAAATATTTTTAGATGCAAACTTACAGTTTCTTGAAACAGCTTTCTAGTGATATATATTTCAAATAACGAAAATAAAAAAAGCCGAGGTGCACCCATGCCGAATTTATGCCAAAACCTAATGTTTTAATGGGTAGGCGGAAGAAGGCGTGGTCCAAATAAAAAAATAAAAAAACCAAAATTCCATTTTGTTAGTTAAATTCGCGCAAAATTTTAAAGGTCTAGTTTTAAAACTACAATTAATGCCAAAAATATCGCTATTTGGCCCATAGTGCTTTGGGTACTTTTGCTAATGGTCCTTCGAAGTGGTTTCCTGTTGGTGGATTCCCGCGTAGGAGTGCTCTTTTCCTAGCACTCGACGTTGGATCCTACCGGCTGCGCCAAAATGTTGGGTTCTTATCTGTTTGTTGGTATCCTCGGAAGCGTCCTCTTGCGGCTTGTCCTGGGCGCCTTGTATATCTGAAAACCTAAACTCTTTAGAAATAACACTACATTATTTTCGGTTAAAAAACAATAAGAAGATTTATTCTTAAAATACTAATTCTTATATACAATTTCCAAACAGTACTCTCAGTCTGTGAACTGACCTTTCTGGCGTTCCATTTCCGCAACTGTTAATTGGTGTCAGTTGGTCAAGCCAGCTGACCTACTGTAAAAGTGTCGACCTTGCATTCTAAATTTCAATGCTCTTCGTCGACTCGACTTCGGAACTGTAACACCCTAAAAGTTTACATAATCTTTACTATATAAATTCTAGTTACTTATAATACTTGCACCCTAAAAACATGTGCTTTATTACTTAGCTTAATTGCTTAAAGCTAGCCACACCAAATGTGTAGTATAGTATTTAGGAGTCGGTGCTGTGAGTCAACTACTCTTAGGTAGCTTGATTCTAATTCACAACAATTAAGAATCCAAATACCTAAACAACGGGTACAAAATAATATCTGAAACAAATTCACATCATTTGATACGCACACAATGCGGCATACGATAAATTCGGTCGCTACCGAAACGACACTCCCAACACTACCAGGGGCACCTAAAATTTTGAAACCCGATATTTCCGACTGTGGTCGTTTACAGACTGACAATAAATTAATGACATGAGCTATTCTTATGTCATCTGTGTCCATATCTAAAATTTCATCGTTGTCTACCACGATGGCCTCGCCCGGTGGATCAAAGAGTTTCTGCACTTCATCATACAGCCACATCTCCAAAGCCAGTCTCTTTCGTATTACACTCATCTGATGGAAACCATATTTGGCGGTTAGGAACTTCTCCTGTCGCTTCTTAACTTCGGAACTTCTCTCATTAAAATTGACGCGTAAATTTTGTTGGTTCGGTAAACGCTCACAAATATTCAGTTTTTTGGGGCCGCACTGCATTTTGAAAACAACTTTGGTCGATTTTATGTTGTCTTATTACTGCCTTTTTTTGAAGTGGGTGTGAGATTGTAGCTAGGAGTCTTCCTTCTGGATGTGTTGCTCTGCCAGTTGTTGAAATTTTTCGAATAGTCGGTGGAAATCGGTATTCATCTTCTTATTGCAGTTTTAGGATTATTTTAGGATTGTTTAACATTTTTGGGTTTTTAATAAAGTGCCAGTTTGGCGGGATTGATAAGAGAATTGCCAGTTTGGCAGGATCGCCATGTAAAGATGGCAGTATCGCCATGTAAAGATGGCAGGATCGCCATGTAAAGATGGCAGGATCGCCATGTAAAGATGGGCTCAATTAATTAATTTAGCGGCGCGAGAGCTAGCGCACAATTTCAATCGGCGACTACGTGAGTACAGCCAAATATTAGTGTATGAAGCGAAACATATGATCGCTATGTAAAGATGGGGTCAAAGTATTATATAGCGGTGCGAGAGCTTGCCCACAATTTCAATCGGCGACTACTGGAATACAGCCAAATATTAAATGAGAAACGAAAGGTTTGGTTTCCAGATCGAATCTGATTTATTGGTAAAATCTTATTGCTATTTATACTTTTAATTTCTTATGTGCTAAGACTTAGTATATAATATAGTTCTTAATACATAAGAGGGCTTTTGCAATGTCAGCGGAAAGTATCACGGTCAATGCCAGCGTACATTCGTTCGAGGGCGTCGAACATTAGAATGCAACGTAATCAAAAATGTGCGCGCTGTTCGCGCTTCATAACGTACATATTCTTATATGACAGTTCGATGTACTTACGTTGGGTCTCCGCTCACATTCCATTTGCCTACGCCGCGTATGGTGTTGGCGTTTGTGTGTATATATATACATTATGCTTTTCATACACTACAATATGTATGTACTTATGAACATATAGCAGCAAAATAAACTCTTTCCTTTTTTTTTTATCAGTATTTAATCACAAATAAATACAATATTAATAAAAAATTGAAAGAATTTCACTTTTATTTTATTAAATATAGGAAAAAGCATGTTTTGTTAACCATCTTATAATATAAATAAATATTTTTATCTATTGCCTATTCAATTTAAACATTTATGTATATAAAATATTTCTAAATGATACACACATACATACGAGGTGTGATCAAAAGATAACCGTTATTTTCATCTTTTCGTGAATTACGTATGTTCGATGTTCGCATTTTTTTTTTATGTTGGTACACATGTCTGTTATATATGTTGGCAATACCAACCATTTTGGATTGTCAGTTTGTTTTTGACAGATAAAAAGGTTAGTCGTGTTTTGGTGTGCTCTTCGATTTTGTACTATTCGAAAAAAAATGGATCAAAGAAACAGTATTCAGTTTTGTGTAAAAAATGAAATTAAATGCGCAAGGACATTTGAAATGTTGACTGTGGCCTTCGGCGAGTCTACTATGAGCAGAACACAAGTTCAATTGTGGTATAACCGGTTTAATGAAGGCCGAGAAGATGTCAATGACGATGCTCGTCCTGGTCGCCCGAGCACGTCAACAACCGATGAAAACATTGACGCAGTGAAGAAAATGATTTTGGACAATCGTCGAATCACTATCAGAGAGGTTGCTGATGATGGTGGCATATCGTTTCTCCAAGGCTTTTGATAGCGTTAATCATTCGTTGCTTTGTTTAAAATTAAAGCGGTACTATGGGTTTTGTGACAGTGCAGTTGGCCTTATAAATAGTTATTTACCAATGAGAATGCAGCGAGTAAAGGTGGGCAATATCTATTCTGATTATAGGCATGTTTTTTCGGGTGTTCCACAGGGATCGATTCTTGGCCCTCTCCTGTTTACTATATTTTCAAATGACATATTCTCGGCGTGTAAATACGTAAATATACATGCATATGCTGATGACCTACATATTTATCTTTCTCGGCGCATGGAGTATATTGATGACTTGAGTCTTAAAATGAACGAAGATCTAGATTTTATATTTGATTGGTCAAAAAGAAATGGACTCTTCCTAAATCCGCTAAAATCCAATGTTTGACCAATCTCGAAGAAGAAAGTAGAATTGGACAAACTTCCTTTGATATATATTGGTGGCGCTCAGCTGAATTTCGTTGAGAGATCATGTAGTTTGGGCTTTCATATTAATTCTTCTTTCACTTGCACTGATCAAGTAAATAGTATTGTGAAAAAAGTTTTTTTTGTGCTGAGACAGTTACGGATGTCAGCAGAGTTTACCCCTGTCGAGACTAGGAGAATGTTCGTTAAGCAGCTAGTTGTACCGATAATTTGCTATTCAGAGCTTGTATATGGTAAGTTGGATTCACACTCCCTACATAAAATACAAGTTGTGTTTAACTATGCCACACGATATGTGTTTGGATTACGTAGGTTTGACCATATAACTTCCTGGAAGACAAGTGTTCTTGGATGCAGTATTGAGAACTACTTGCGGATCAGAAATTGTATTTTTCTTCACAAGCTGATTATCACGAGAACTGCTAATTATCTTTTTGAGAAAGTTCACCAGAGCCAATCAAAAAGAAGTCGGTGCATGATAATACCTAAGTTTGCCTATTCTAATTCAACTCGATACTTTTTCATTAATGCCATCAGGGTCTGGAATTCGCTGCCTTCAGCTGTGAGAGGCGTGGCAGGGATTAGTGAGTTTAAGCATTTAGTGTTCCAGTACTTTTATCGAGAGCTACCAAGGAGCTCTCTAAATTTTTACCCTTGAAAATAACCAAATATCTCTTTTATTATTCTTTTCTGTCTGTATTCTTTTATTTATTATTGTACTAATTTATTTATTTGTATATTTATTATTTATTACTTATTTACTTATTCATTTTTTTATTTATCTATTTCATTAGTTGCTAATTTAATTTAATATATATATATATATATATATATATATATATATATATATATATATATATATATATATATATATATTAATAACTGATATATAGTTATATATTAAAATGCTTTGTCTTTTGTTATAACTTTAAACAATAAATTGAAATTGAAATACATTGAAAAAGCGTCGCATGGACATCGCTCAGGAGCTGTTTTTGGCCAAAAACAAAACCGTTATCATGCCTCAACCACCGTATTCACCGGACTTGGCCCCCGCTGACTTTTTCCTCTTTTCAAAACTGAAGACACCGATGAAAGGAAATCGTTTTGCTATGATTGAGGAGATAAAAGAAAAATCTAAACAGGAGCTGTAGGCGATACCAAAAAAAAGCGTTTCAGAAGTGTTTCGAGGATTGAAAAAAATGCTGGCATAAGTATATTATATCTGAGGGGAATTACTCAAAAGGGGACTAAATAGTTGTTGATGAATAAATAAATACTTTATTTTTTGATCACACAATAACGGTTCTTTTTTTATCACACCTCGTATATATATATATATATATATATATATATATATATATATATATATATATATATATATATATATATATATATATATATATATATATATATATATATATATATATATATATATATATATATATATATATATATATATATATATATATATATATATATATATATATATATATATATATATATATATATATATATATATATATATATATATATATATATATATATATATATATATATATATATATATATATATATATATATATATATATATATATATATATATATATATATATATATCGGCTGATAATAAGAAATTAAATATTATGTTCCTAAATTTTTTAATAATATACTTGAAAATTTATGCATAAATGTTGTAAAATTTGTTTACAGTGTAGTTGCAGGAGTGAAATATACGCATAATATCATATAAATACTATTCCGATTCATTTTTGTTTTTGATGGGAGATTAAGGGAGTCGTTGTATTCGTGGATATCCCTGTACTAAAGCATGATTTTGGTCTCATCGCAAAATATAGCGTAATCTCAATAGTCATTCGGTTTGCCCACGTACATCCTATGGAAAGATAATCGCTTTTCAATGTATTGTGTTGAAATCAATGGTTTTTTTCGTGCAACTCTTGACATATACTGGTACTTTATCAGGACCTGCCTTTCTGTTTCGTAGGTAACCGCAAGATCACATTCTTTTTTGACTAGACTTGAAAGGGTTCTCGTAGAAATCTGTGGATTTTCGATGACTTTCCTTACCAAAATGCGTTCTGGCCTATCGGATGTTTTGAGCGCACGGAAGTGCGAAGGTTTTGGCACCAGACTATCTTTTATTTTTGCGCAATTTAAAATATTATAAATAGTTATCTGGTCAAAGGAAACATCTCGGACAATTCTTGGACACTTTTTCTTGACAAAGTTGACCCAGAACATTTGTCTAATTTAAATATTGGAATGATGTATGGTTTTCCAATGCGTTTAACGGTTGTCACCAGAATTTATTAGGCCACCCATTATCGTAATGCATGATTTTGGTATCGTCGCAAAATATAGCGTCATCCCAATAGTCATTCGGTTTGACAAAGTACATTCTAGCGAAAGACAATCACTCTTCAATGTATTGTGTTGAAAGTGATGGTTTTTTTGTGCAACTTTTGACATATACTGGTACTTTGTCAGGAGCTGCCTTACTGTTTGGTAGGTATCCGCAAGATCACACTCTTCTTTGAGTTGACTTGAAAGCGTTCTCGTAGAAATTTGCGGATTTTCGACTACATATGTTACCAAAATGCGTTCTGTTCTATCTGATATTTTGTGCGCACGGAGATGCGAAGGTTTTGGTACCAGACTATCTTCCGTTTACACGATTTAGAAAATTTTAAATAGGTAGCTGGTCAAAGCAAACATCTCGGACAATTCTTGGACACTTTTTCGGATGCGGTACCACCAACTGAGTCATATTAAATGACATTCTTATACCTGGACATCTTAAGTTCACAATTATTTTGAAAATGCTGTAGTCGATAAGAAAAGAACAACTATTTTTGATGATTTTTGCGTCTAAAATACGCACAAAGCATAGTGTAGGATCAATCTCATAACGGTAAATGCATTGCGCAGGTAAATTAGTTCCAAAGCGAATTGTAAAAACACTTTCTGATCATTTGTGTTTTAGTTATAATTTTAGTATCTTAAGTTAAATATTTATCTTTCTTTTGTTACTGCTCATTAGTAAATACATTGATTAAAAAAAATGAATCAAAAAAATTCATCAAAAAAATAAAGAAGTACTATATTATGTAGGGGAGAAATCAAATTCACGATTTTTTTACCTTGTCAAAACACTTTCTTGACAAACTGTATATATATATATATATATATATATATATATATATATATATATATATATATATATATATATATATATATATATATATATATATATGTATATATATATATATATATATATATATATATATATACTAGTATATATATATATATATATATATATATATATATATATATATATATATATATATATATATATATATATATGTATATATATATATATATATATATATATATATATATATATATATATATATATATATATATATATATATATATATATATATGTGTGTGTGTGTGTGTGTGTGTGTGTGTGTGTGTGTGTGTGTGTGTGTGTACGTACGTGTGTATCGTCAGCGAAAGTTGCGGTGATATGGTTTTGTTGGATCGGTAATTCGCTTGTGATTAGGAGATAGAGTAGTGGATGCTGCCTTGAGGAATACCCGCCTCTTCGTCTGTCACTTCGCGGAGCCCAGAATAGGCATCATCTTGCTTAATTCTGCAGACCTTATGCTAAACTTTGTCGAATGCCTCGGCTACATCTAGAAATACCGCAGAACATACTTTTTTCTCTTCGCAAAGACTTTCAATAGTATCGGTAACAGAGAGATTGGTCTATATGATGACACTTCTTGTGGTACTTCGCCTGGTTTGGGAAGCATTATTACCTCGGCCACTTTCCAGATGCTTGGGACATGTCGAAGTTTAAATGTGGCGTTATACAAAGTTGAAAGATTTTCAATACACATCTGTGGCAGCTCTTTCAAAATTTCTGCTCTTATCAGATCAAAACCGGGACTTTTTTTAAATTTTAGGTTTTTTATCTCACATTTTACTTCGGAAGGGGTACACCTCAGAGTGCCTGGCTTATTCTCATAGTTGATGTTGTGATTCGTGTCAATTTCTACGCCATCATTTGGCGTAAAGGTTTCCATAAGGTGGTCTGCAAAAGTATGAGTATTTTCAATGTTGCTTTTGCCCCAGCCACCATTAGCCATTTTAATTAGAGGAATCGGTAATGTGGGCATTTTTATTTTTTTCGTGGCTTTCCACAAAGAGTAGTCATTGTTTTTTTCGTGTGACAGTTTTGGTAAGAGCCTGCTAGTCGATTCATTTCTGAAAACCTTTATTTCTTTACTTCTTTGTAGCTTTGTTAAGCGCATGTTTATCATTGGGTGACCTACTTTGTGCCAGCGACGCCGGAGTTTTCTTGTGTTTGTTATTAGAATTTTTATTTCTTTCGGATAGAAAGTTTTAAAGCTTCGTATTCTAGTTGTTCTTCTGTTTTTGGTGGTTCTATGTGACGAGTGTTTTTACCTAGTACTTCTTTGAAATAGTGCCAGTCGATAAACTTGTTGGTTAGAAAATTATCTTACATTTTTTTAAATTATATTTTCGCTTACTGATAAGAAAACCGGAGAGTAGTCGGAATTGAGAGCAAAACCCTCATGGATTTGTAAATAGTTCCAGGATTGCTTGGCCAATAAGTTGGCTTACCAGTTGAAATAAACTCACAACCCGTATCTCTGGCAGCTTTAAATAACACAAGCCCTTTGTTGTGGTTACTCTGGATCCCCAATAGATGTTTTTGGCATTGAAATCTCCTCCTACTAGAAATCTGGTTTCGTGCTTATTACAATTCACTATTAATTTTGTGTCTCGGCGGACTGTACAATGCCGTGAACGCTAGCGGTTGGTTGTTTGAATTTATAATGCTAGTAGTTGCTTGGATTTCATAAGTACGGAATTTCTCTGACTCGTAGTGTTCTATTTCTTTTCTTACGAGTAATGCGCTACCACCACGAGCTGAATTATCTGGATGGGTTGTGTGGTAAAGACAACATCAATTTTTTGTTCGTGGACTATGATTTGTAATTCGGGTTGATGTTTGGCCAGCCCGTTCGCATTCCATATCATATATATATATATATATATATATATATATATATATATATATATATATATATATATATATATATATATATATATATATATATGTATATATATATATATATATATATATATAAATATATATATATATATATATATATATATATATGTATATATATATATATATATATATATATATATATATATATATATATATATATATATATATATATATTGTCGCAACAACAACGGGCGTGCAACAACAACGTGCCGCTGTAACTACTACGCGCTTGACGACAGCCGGACCCTTCCCGGAAAAAGCTTAGGGTAGCCTAAGCTCAAGAGGAAAACAACAACAATACCTTGGCCTTAACAACAGGAAGCGGTAGTCAAAGCAACGGGCAGCGGGACTTAAGCAATAACAAGTCTTTCAACTGATGTCGATAAAAGCACCTGCAACCGGACATCGGTATCTTTTGCCTGCCACACATCTCTCGAGTAAGTACTAAGGAAACGTTGCCGCATCGACGCTAAGAAATCAAGAAACAGAATCGACGGACACACACACACACAAGCGCTGCTTTTGCTACAAATATTGCATTTTTCGAATCCGGTGGAAGTAATTTTTTTTAATTCACCACCGTTGAAACTAAAGACTAATGTCACACAGACCTAGACGCCCCGAAGTACTGCGTTTGCTACGAACGTTGGCTTTTCCATTCTGCTTTCATAACAAACCAGAACTTTCTAGTCAAAGTCAAACCGGTGGAAGTGGTTTCTTAATTCACCACCGTTAAAACTGGAGACCGAGACTACACAGCACCGGCTTCAGGTGCGGCGTCCCTAAAATCGTTAGGTTCTATTGGAATATTTAAACCTAGAAAGAAGACAAGAAAATATTGAATAAAGGAAAACTTTACTAATACAACGCCATCAAGTAATTCTCTGTACACGGCCCTGGCGAACCGGTGAGTAATACCCTAGCAGATTTGAGTCGTTACAGTGGCGCCCGAGCAGGGACTATAAAAACAAGGAAATTCAAGGCATCTGACGCCATTAACCAAGAAAATCACAGGATGGGGAAAACAAGCTGGGTGTACTTGCTACGGAAAGATAAGTTGATGATTTTTGCGGAGAAATTCTGTTTGGAAACTACAGGCACAGTGGATGATCTCCGAAAGCGGCTTTCTGAGTTTTTAACAGAAACGGTACTGACTCAGGAGCAAAAATAACGGGTGATGAATCTGCAATTCAGGTATGTTAAAAGCAAATCATCAAGGCCGGCTGCGATCTATAGTTCCCAGCGAAACGCTGGAAGTGGACAGGCCAGAGGCATACGCGAGTGCAACTCTACCAGCATGGAATCCAGAGGTACGGGGAATACCTAAGCATCCCTCCGTTTCACCTGCACCAATGGATCAATAATACAACGGGTCTACACAGTGCGCCGCTGTTGTTGACCAGGTACGGAAGTGGTATCTTAACTTAGACGGTGGACGTGACCCTCTAGCTTTTATCGAGCTAGTGGAAGAACTTGCAGATGTGTACGGCATAAACAAAGATATATTCCCGCGTACTATCCCTGAACTCTTGAGAGAACGCGCACTCATGTGGTTCAGAAACAATAATCGAGCATGGCGGGAATGGAGCATATATAGGAGGGTGTTCCTAAAATTATTTTTACCGTCCCGTTTCATGGAGAAACTCGAAGACCAGATCTTGAACTGCAGAATATGATGCTGCACGTGAAGTTTTCGGAGGAGCAGAAACTAGAAAGAATCTTCCAGAACAGCCTGTCACAATATCAGCTATACGTGCGCCGTAGAGATTTCGGATCAGTACAGGAGCTGATAAAGATAGCCTACGATTTGGAGAGCATACGGGGAGAAGGCGAACAGCTAGCAGCGCCACCCACACAAAGGCAAACAGAGCAAGGTCCACCTCGAGAGGTAAGGAACCGAGAGGTGACGGTAGAGAGTGGCACCTATGGATCCCAAAACAGCTTGCCGGCGTTGTGGCCAAAATAGTCACATAGTACGACTATGTCGCAACGCGCAGATACTATTTTGTTGGGAGTGTGGCCGTATGGGAGTTAGGACGATCGAGCGCTGTAACCAGAGAGCACCACCCAACAGAAGATTATAGTCAGACACGCAGCATGGAGCAGAGTAGCAACACCATACTTTACCATGGAAAAACGAATTGAACTGTGTCGTGCAGCGAATCTGCGCTAACGTTTCTATTGGCAAAGAAATTGTCACCGCGACTCTGGACACAGGTGCAACGCACAGTTTTAAGAGCAGACGCCTAGCACACAAAATACGCGTTTCTACCGGCAAATTGGAAAATTCCAATACTAGTGAGCTTATGGCAGACGGAAGTGCTAGGAGGGTAAAAGAGACATTTGTGACGAATGTAAGGTTTGGAGGGCAGGCTTGCGAGATAGAACTACTTATCATGCCTGACTCCAGTGATGATCTACTCCTGGGAGTGGATTTCATGACAAGCCTGGGAACGACATTGAAGTGCGGCGATCAGGAGATCACGCTGAGACCTCATAACAGTTGCGTGCAACCATGAGACTTTGCAACGTGCATGACAATCCGTGTTAGGAATTTCCCACATGTAAATGTATCAATGCCTTCCAAGAGGCCAACTAACATCAGAAATTCTAAGGAACAGAGACACAACAGAGAATACAATGAAAGCCAACGCAGTAGCAAATATACATCACCATGAACAAGTATTACACACACGAACGCGTTCATTTGCCACGGATTCTGCAGAGGGAAATCCAAAACATTAATTACCACGTTACGTTGTGATGGGCAACGTATAGGTGCAACGGTCGTCCTGGGAACACACGAAACGACAGCAACGATCGACACGGGCGCTACACGAAGTTTCGTTAGCGAACACCTCGCTCGCCAACTGCGTGCTACCACCGGTAGGGTTGTCCCTACACTCATCAGAGCACGTATGGCTGACGGACGAACACGCGACATAACGGAGGCGCTAGCGATCGATGTAAAGCTTGGAGAACGGGCATGCCAAGTGGATTTACTTATGATGGCTGACTCCACCGATGATTTGCTTCTGGGCTTAGATTTTTTGTCGAAACATTGGACCATTATGAGGTGTGGAGATCAAGTAGTCAATTTGAGTCTACGAACCAATGGCATACAACCACAGGGTAACACATCTTGTACGACTATTCAGGCGGAGACTGTCTCCGAGGAGGCTATGATCGACGCATTTTTCGCTGCCGAGCTAAGTAAGTTTGACGAGACGCCAGGCCTGTCCAACTTAACTAGCCATAAAATCGTGATGAAGGACGATCGGCCAATAAAGCAAAGGTATTACCCCAGAAACCCGGTACAACAAGAGCTCATCAGAAAGAAGTTAGAATAACTATTGGCAAAAGGCTGTATAGAACCTTCCCACAGTCCCCATAGCTCCCCAATCGTGTTAGTTCGGAAGACAGACGGAAGGCGGTGACTGTGTATAGACTACAGCCAACTGAATGCCAGATCTATCCCCGATGCGTACCCGTTACCCCGTATCCAGCACATTCTGGAACGCTTACGGGAAGCGAAGTACACTAGCACATTAGGCCTGAAAAACGGTTATTGGCAGATCCCGATGGAAGAGAAGAGTAAGGAGTATACGGCGTTCACCGTACCCGGCAGAGGACTCTTTCAGTGGCGAGTCATGCCATTTGGCTTACCCCGTAAGATGCGGCCATACCTGGAAGGCTACCACTTTACAGTCATAACGGATCACTTATCGTTAAAGTGGCTTAACTCAATCGAAAGCCCTTCAGGACGTATAGCTCGATGGGCACTGGAACTCCAACAATACTCCTTCGAAGTGCAGTACCGGAGTGGAAAACTAAACGTAGTAGCCGACACGTTAACAAGGCAGCCGGTCGAAGTTGCGTGCACCATGACAGTGGAAGAGAAACCGGATGAGAACTGCAACTGGTGGCAGAAGCGGAGGGCAGAGGTAATCGCCGAGCCCGCCAAGTTCGCAGACTACGCCTTCTAGAACGGACAGCTTTACCGGAAAATTCCAAATCATTTTGGTGACGAGGATTGTGCTCCTTGGGTACTGTGTGAGCCAACGGCGCTCAGCGAACGTATCCTGAAGGAAAATCATGATAAACCAACAGCGGGGCATCTAGGCATTCGGAAGACCATAGCACGGATCACAAACCGATACTACTGGCCGGGTCTTTTCAGAGACACCACTCGATACGTACGCAATTGCAAGCTTTGCCAGCAGTATAAATGCATTCAGCAGCAACCTGCCGGGGAAATGCTCACGCAGATTCCGGAGGAACCGTGGGCTGTCTTGTGTGTCGACTTCGTAGGACCTCTTCCGAGGTCAACGCATGGGAATACTATGCTAGCGGTGTTCCACGACAAGTACACCAAGTGGACCGAAATGGCGCCACTCCTGAAATCCACTACCGGCACTCTACATCGGTCTTTCCGAAAGCGCATTCTTGCTCGCTTTGGCGAACCGAAAGATCTGGTTTCCGATAATGGATCCCAGTTTACTAGCAATGTGTTCCGACGATTCACAAAAGACTACGGAATGCGACACCAGTTTACCGCACCGTATACGCCCCAAAAGAACGCACCAATCGCACCGTAAAGACAATGATTGCTCAGTTCGCCAACAAGGAACAACGACGATGGGATGAACTGCTCCTAGAACTGACGCTAGCCATTAACACCAGTGTCTCGGAGACTACCGGGTATAGCCCGGCTTATCTAGTGCAAGGACGGGAACCACGACTCCCAACAGCGCTGTATGATGAAAATACATTGGGTACCGGTATGTTACCGCAAACACCTAATGCACGATCGGAACGACTCAAGGAAATATACGGACTAGTAAGAAGAAATCTAGAGCGAGCAGCACAGGATCAACGACGGTATTATACCCTACGGCGAAGACCCCGGAAACCAGAAGTCGGACAACTGGTGTTAGCAAGACAGCACTATTTGTCCAAGGCCACCCACCACTTCGCCGTCATTGTCCAGATGAAAAGGGAGGGAAGCAAGGAGATGAAGACAGCCCATATCAGTGAATTAAAACCCTACAACACCGTGTCTTTTCCACCGCGAAGTAAGGAAAGAGTGTGATGATGAAATTTGTCCACTGACTCACACAAACCTTTTACTTGTTCCGAATTTGAAAAGAAAAGAAGTAGGCGACAAAAAAGATATAAAGTCGAGGAAAATGCGCAGAAAAAGGAGAGAGAGCTGGAATATATTAAAACAGAATACTAATAAAACGTGTATCACAAGGACTCGCCTCCAATACCTCCAAGAGTTAGACGTTTCACAGGACTCGCCTCAAATATCTCCCGGAGTTAGACGTTCACAAGGACTCGCCTCAAATATCTCCAAGAGTAAGACGTTTCGCAGGACTCGCCTCAAATATCTCCAGGAGTTAGACGTTCACAAGGATTCGTTTCAAATATCTCCAAGAGTTAGACGTTTCCCAGGACTCGGTTCAAATATCTACAGGAGTTAGACGTTCACAAGGACTCGTTTCAAATATCTCCAAGAGTTAGACGTTTCATAGGACTCGGTTCAAATATCTACAGGAGTTAGACCTTCACAAGGACTCGTTTCAGATATCTCCAAGAGTTAGACGTTTCCCAGGACTCGGTTCAAATATCTACAAGAGTTAGACGTTCACAAGGACTCGTTTCAAATATCTACAGAAGTTAGACGTTCCCAAGGATATGCTTTGAGGATACTCAAAATCCAGACGTGTGTTAGCCAAGGATTGATTAATAAAAGAAATTGTAATAACCGAAGAGTTAAAATAAATTTAAATTAGAAAACGAAACGCAGATATTCTATCGACGAACCCGGACAACGCTGAGTTTACCCCGGCATAGAAAAGTTCGTGACAAAGAGCACAGGAGAACCCGGCAATAAAACGATTACGGTTTATGCGAGACGCGTACCGAGCGACCCTCTGCTATGACGTGGTTAAAATTTCTCGTCCGTGAAGTTGGGAGGGTGTCTGACGAGCAAAATTATTGACTAAATTTGCTCACACAATAAAATTCCCCAAAGCAATAGTCTCCTCAATAATGGGCCGTCAGCATCACTGGCGAACAATGAATTTAAATTGCATGTGGATTACACCAACAAGTATGCACCGACAGACTTAGCGAACCGAAGCCAGCCGTACATTGACCAATGACAACAACAACACTACAGGCAGACTAAGACTAAGCGTGCGCTAATTACAACAAGAACTTTACTAAAGACGAGGCAGAGAACAACAAAAACAACGAGACTCGGCAGAATTTACCGAGTGCGTTAGCTTGGTAAACACTACAGCAACAACAACACGAGGAAAGTAATTCAAGAGCAAGAGAGACGACGACATGACGATCGCTGTGTATACAAGTGGCACGGATATAACACAAAGGAGAAGCATGAAAATAATGTTCAAACAAAGGTCGTTGATTTAAATATTTTTAACCGCCAACGGAAAGGAATCCTGGCCGCAACAGCAACAGGGCGTGCAACAACAACATGCCGCTGCAAATACTACGTGCTTGACTTTTCCCGGAAAATATTCGGAAACGCTTAGGGTCGCCTAAGGTTAAGAGGAAAACAACAACAATACCTTGTCCTTAGCAACAGAAAGCGGTAGTCAAAGCAACGGCCAGAGGGACTTAAGCAACAACAAGAGCTTCAACTGATGTCGATAAAAGCGCCTGCAACCGGACATACGGTCTCTTTTGCCTGCCACGCATCTCTCTAGTACTAAGGAAACGTTGCCGCATCGACACTAATAAATCAAGAAACAGTACCGACGAATCCACACACACACCAGCGCTGCTTTTGCTACGAAAATTGGATTTTTCGAATCCACTCTCATAGCAAAACAGAACTTGTTCGTCAAAGTTAAAACGGTGGAAGTGGTTTTTGTAATTCACCACCGTTGAAACTAAAGACTAAAGACACACAGACCTAGACGCCCCGAAGTACTGCGTTTGCTTCGAACGTTGGCTTTTCCATTCTGCTTTCATAACAAACCAGAACTTTCTAGTCAAAGTCAAACCGGTGGAAGTGGTTTCTTAATTCACCACCGTTAAAACTGGAGACCGAGACTACACAGCACTGACTTCAGGTGCGGCCTCCCTAAAATCGTTAGGTTCTATTGTAATATTTAAACCTAGAAAGAAGACAAGAAAATATTGAATAAAGGAAAACTTTACTAATACAACGCCATCAAGTAATTTTCTGTACACGACTCTGGCGAACCGGTGAGTAATACCCTAGCAGATTTGAGTCGGTGCAATATATATTTCTATATATATATATATATATATATATATATATATATATATATATATATATATATATATATATATATATATATGTATATTTATATATATATATATATGTATATATGTATATATATATATATATATATATATATATATATATATATATATATATATATATATATATACTAGCTGAACCGGCAAACGTGTTTTGCCTAAAAATGTCCCATGATCTGTACATATTCGAGTATGTATTTAGGACTAAAACATGCATTGATCATACCCCTCCACCAATGAAACTGAAATGAAAAATGCAGATATAAATTGATATCTGTCTCCGTCAGTACTATATATCTTCAGCCTTCTTGCTCTCAACAACTCATTTGCCACGGCCCTCCGCTGACGAACCTAAAATAATAATAAAATCCGACTTTAAACTGATACTCCTCGTCGCCAGTACTTTATGTGTACTTACTCGTATGAAATTATTTTTGCATTTATTGAATTTTATTTCCCCGCATTGAAGCACTCTGTGATAAACGATATTTTTCGTTTTGTTGTCAGCTGCGAAAACGATCAAAGCAGATGGTTTTCCGACACGGGAGCATGCGACATACAGTTGTCCGTGTGAAAAACATTAATTTTCCAGATTCAGGCCACAAACACTCAATGATTGGACTTGTTATTTATTAATTGTCATGGCGAATGCGAGACGAATTGGAATTTGTATTCGCTTAAACTCGAATGGCATATCGGTTGGGATCATTGGAATTCTCGGAATGAGAACTTCATCACCTTTGAATTTTCTTTTTAGTAGTCTCTCGTGAATCACATTGCTCATGAGTTTTGTGACCGCTAAACGCGTTCCGTTGCATAATTTTGGTTGGTTGAGATTGCGAAGCATGATAACGACTGAACCAACCTTCAATTATAAATTGTACGGCGGGAAGCCAAGCACATCCAATGAATTCAAGAACTGAGTTGGATAGTTGGTTGCTTCGTCGTCGTTTGTTACACAGTCGATATATTTGAAGGAATGCAGTGACCCAACGATTTGATTTTGAATTGTGAAGCTTAAGTGATCCACGTCCTTGTTCTTTGCCGCTAAAATTGCTCTTTCACTCAACCAATCGTAGTTTTGGTGGTTAGCAATGATATTCGGAAACACTTTGTTGATGAGCTCCTCTTTCGTTGAGACGAAATTGCAAAAATTTGACGGGAATGACATCAATCCATTCGATGCGTCGACAGGAACACGACCATTACCGATAGTTAGCAGTTGATTGTAGAACACTTCGGCAGATGGATCGTTTCGCAATGCAACTCGCATGTTTGTCGTCAGCCGAAGTTTCTTCACATAACGCCACAATGGTGATGTTTGCAGGCAAGCATTGATGTCATCGGCAGCGGTCGATCGTGGTATTACTGGTAGTGTTTGCCGGAAATCGCCTGAGAGTTAAATCAATGCACCCCCAAAATATCTTGCGTCATTACGCAGATCTTTCATAGTGCGATTCAGAGCTTCTAGCGCACGTTTATGTGACATTGTGCATTCGTCCCAGATACAAATTTTGCTTGCTACCAAAACTTTGGCCATTGCTGAATGTTTCGCTATGTTACATGTTGGTTCTTCAATCGCTTGAAGGTTTAATGGCAATTTTAATGCAGAATGAGCGGTTCGGTAATCTTCCAGCAGCGTAGCTGCTATTCCAGAAGAAGCAACTGCTACAGCAATTTCTGATCTTGCACGAAGTGTAGCCAAAATCAATGATATGAGGAATGTCTTGCCAGTGCCACCAGGCGCATCAAGGAAAATCATGCCGACATTTCCATCATCAATTGCCTTCATCACCGTATCGTACACTTCTTTTTGTTGGGGATTCAACAAAGGTACATTCGTTCGAACGAATTGGCTTAATGCATTTGTGTCGTATTCACGCTCACGCTGCAATTCTCGTTCGAAAGCGTCGTTTATTCCACGATCAGGCGATGTCATCCCTAACCTGACTAACAAACTGCCGCACATTAGGTAACACATGTCTTCTATCAAAACCAAAGCCTGGTTGTGCATCTCTTCATTCATCTCAAGATGGGGATTCTCTGAATGGACACGAACTCGATGCAAAATGTCTTCTGACATGTCATCCTTGTACTTCTCCCACAATTCACGTGGATTCGATGGAAAAACTGTGGAAATAATGATTGAAAATAATGTGCGTATCTGACTTGGAGATGCGGAAACAGTTGTTGCAGCGATTGTCGTGTCCCAATGCGTATCGTTTTCTAGCAAATTAAGCTTCTGACATACTGTACGAAATGTTGGCAACACTACAAGTAAAAGCATTCATCATTTTTCGGATGAACTGTATAAATACGGCCAAGAAGCTTCAGTAGAACGCACATCCGGATGACCAGGAACTATATCGCCTTGCTTTCGACATTGAAATTTCTTCGATGAAGCATTCCAAGTGTAATATCGCGGCATCTCTGGGTAAAGTAGCGTAAGTGCAAACGGATCACTTTGGCAAATCGAGAAGAAACTGGTCAATGTTGTCGCGGGTGGGTTTTGAGCACGTTGAGCGGCATTTGCTGCAGTGAAATAAACTCGTTGACTGTTCTCCAGATGCACTGCCAAATGTGTAACAGTCGAATGGCGTTCGTGAATGGGAAATGAGAATATACGCCAAATCGCCTCATTGCAGCATACGTACCGACCAATTTGATAGCGCGTGATTTCATCATTGGAGTCAAGAGCTTGAAGCCGCCATGTCACTGCCCTTCGTGACATATTTGCAGATGTACTTGATGGACTTCACTGAATTGCAATACTCCACGTTACAATGCGCCTTGATTGTTTTGGAAAGAAGTGGCGAATACGGAACAACCCAAGAGTTGTCGACCACGAAATCATTTCCTTTTACTTTGACTGTAATTGTTCTACCGCCATCATCAGATGATTGACGCCGATACAGTGGATAACCATCGTTGCCAGTGATGGTCTCATCAGTCAAATTTCGTGGATAACGCTTGGAATACTTGCCGTCAACCATGCATGGTGAACGTGGGTTAAAGGAGCCACACGGTCCATGAATCATGTTTGTTATTACGACATCATGCAGGTCTAGATCGGTTTCGGGATCAGGAATCTCGGCACATATGATGTCATCAATTTGGTGTGGCTGTATTATTTCGACTAACCAAATAAGAATGTGCGCATACAGCAATCCTCTTTTTTGCCATTCAATCGAATACATCCAACATCGAGTATCCCCAAAGGCACGATGCCTAACAATATAGTCCATGAGCGACCGGATTTTTTGCCTGAATACCAAGCGGTGATATCATGCCGATCACTTGATGTTTGGCCAGGAAGCAGCAGTTGAACCATTTCTATCCACTTTGGATTGCACGTGAAGGTGATGAACAGGTCTGGACGGCCGTAATGACGTACATATGTCATTGCATCTTGCGTATATTCATGCTTATGACGTGGGCTGCCGACGAACGTCGCCGGTAAAATGGTCAACCGACCAAAATCAGATGCATTTCCTTCGGTGCAAATTGCATCGCGTAAATGAATGTACTCCTCCGTACGTAGTTTCGTTTGATTTAAACTGATAAAAAGGAGGCGCTCTACTTCTATTTTGGCATACATATCGACGCAAAATTGCTGAAACAATCGGCGAAATCGAAGCAAATAGTTGTCTACATTTTGGCGAATCATCAAACGATACGCGTAAAAATTCATTGCACTGACCTTCCTGGTAGTTTCCTCACCTAAATGATATCAGTGACATTAGTGTCATATTGAAATGAAAAGTATTTTGATATTTATACTCACCGGTCGATGGATTTATCATTTTGATGTTGATATAATATCCATCGTCTCCTTCAGTGGGTGTTCCAATGCATCGTATGAACGATGTGTTTCGGATATTCGTTGCAATTGCCCAGAGTCCCGACGTGTGATCACAATATCGCGTGATTCCCGGTTTTCGCCAACCATCACAACTGCAACCTCATCTATTGTTAGAGCGTTAAATTGGCGTTAGTGCGTTCCTGCAGGTCGTTTATCCACTATGATCACGACTTTATAGTCATCAGTTGGCATGCGATCCAACGCAGATTTGATTAAACGAACCAATGCATGATGTTCATGAAGCAGCTGCTGCAGATCTCGAAGAATTCCTCTTCTCTGGATCTGTAGAGTCAATGACGAAATTAGATTCAAAATTTTTTGTGCACCGAAAGAAAATGATTGGTTAATTTATTACCTTGAATGTCGGATTGAATCCGCGTTCATGAATAATATCTGCTCCAAATGAAGTCATTTGAAAGCATCCGTTGTATTTTTGAGCGTTCGATAGAAAATGACGTGATTCTGGTGTTTCACCATGAAGCATAGAACGCAATGGCTCTGTTGGCAAGGGCAATGGTGGTAATGGGTTGAGACAGCACAATCCAGGTGTTTCTCCAGCAAACTTCAATGCACCGCAATGGTTGCACACAACCTCCATTGGGCTAATTTGAACGGAAGGATGCGAGCTGTAGTCAATTCTGCAATCGTAATGAAACGCTACTCGATTCAAATCAACACTTGAAGCAGTTCTTCTTATGCGTTGATTTAGATTATCACCTTGTTGAGTTGTTTGGTTTGCCCGACGATTTCTCATTGTTAACTGAGCCGTGTCATTTGCCGCCTGTCTTTCTTCATGTGTTTGTGATGCACGAAGTCGGGCCGTACTAACACGGCGCTGTTCTCGTGCGATTTATTGTTCATACGTCGTCAATTGATAGGCGATATTCCGAACTCTACTTGCATTTCGGGTTCGACGCGAAAAATTAGATCTTCTGGCTCGCGGCATTGTGAATTACACTGAGAAATGAACACACAAAACATGTGCTCACAACCTCACAAAATAAGCAACTTTCATTGCAACTTACCGTCTGAAAATATAATTCCACACTAAAATGATCACTCTAAATGAAATAATCAGCGAATAAGAATTGATTTTCAAAGTAATCCACTTATAAATTAATTGCACAATTCGAAATTAACGTCTCTTTTCGCTGGTAATAGCAAATTCACAAAAAATCGTTTCAAAACAATAAATGTATTTAATCAAATTTATTTACAATAACTGTCATAAGCTGATACAAATTTGAGAAACTGTTCAACTGTTGTGTTTGTCAGAAGTTGATGCACACAACGCCATCTACTGGCAATACCGGAACCAGCATTTGAAATAATGTTCGTTTTTATGGGTTCTTGAGTTAAGATGGCGTTGTAAAATCGCTCCATACAAAATGTATGGGAAAATAAATTTTTTTCATAATTTTATTTTTCGGGAAATTTTCCGGAATTTTCTTGGGTATTCTTCTTGTTTGGGTGGAGACCTAACCGAATTGGTGCTCATAATCGAAATCGGTCCAGGCGTTCTTGAGTTATAAGCGTAGTAACTAACATCACTCTCTTTTATATATATAAAAGAAGATAGATATATAAGTTAATACTCAAATATGCTAGCATCATAATAAAAGTCATAAAACTACCACAAGCTGTAATCGAGTTTATTGATTCCAGTTTCTTTCTGCTCCTACTTAGTTCTTACTTTCTACTTATAGTTGTTCTCTTTTATATGTTTTAGTTTAAAAACAATACTCAATCCAGCAAGGTTCGTAAGCTCCGCATAATTTAAAACGATTTTTAGGTGCATAGCACCGTCTAATAAATTTATAATTAAAATAAATAATTAATTGGCGCCCGAGCAGGGACCGCGAAATAAATAAAAAAAATTTCGTACAAATTTTTCTAATCGCGTTTCCATCAGTCGCGAAGTTTGGCTCCTTAGTCAGCCACATCGAATCATGGTACAAACGGGGGGAGCTTAAGTTCCAGCCTCTTCGCGCGGAAAACTAAAAAAATTTAACTTAACTAAAAAAGTATAAGAAATTGACGCATATTAACAAAAAAAACGTTAAAGAACAAATACGAGACAATTACTTAATAAGTGATAAGTTAAAATATTGACTGTCAAAAAACACATATAAAAAAAAAAAAAAAACAAATCAAATACGAATGCTGATAGACAAAAAAAAAAAGGATATAATAAACAGAATCACAAACTGGTTTCATTGCTACAAATTCAAAAAAAATATATATATAGACAACAACAATACAGAAAGAAGAACTGTGTAACTGTAAAAGAACAAATTCAATGCCAAGCAATATAAAATTACAAAGAATCAGCAAAATAGAATTGAAATCGAGTGAAGAAATTGAGTGACTTTAATAAGAACAGAAGCCGACAATAAATGAGTAACACTAAATGAAAAATGTTAATGAACAGCGAAAAAAAGCAGACAAATAATAGGGAAAAAAAGTCATAATAATTACACTGAATGGACTAATAAAAAGTAAAACATAAATAAAAAACCCAACAAATTCAAAAAGAACAAATTCAAAAATAAAAATATAAAAATTATTAAAACAACATATGAACATTTTGTAACGAATTTCTGCGTTGATAATATCGAAGAGTGACTACAGAGTTGACTATTGATGATGTTCGTGATTTTGTGAGCAGCCGAAGAATCAGACGCAGCGGCCACCGTGGTTTTCATTTAGTAATACGCAAGCTTAATCATATTGCAGCTTAATCATATTGCATGAAATGTTATGTTCATAGCTTCCTTTAACTGGAAGTGACTTCGAGCATCAAAGTACGGAAGCCGATCGCAAAGAGAGCAGCACATCATCATCATCAGTACAAGCAGTCATATTCAACAGCAACAGTTCAACACAGCAACAGTCGCTGCAACACTTATTGTAAGAATTTTCTATTATTGTTTAAGATATCTCTTAGCTTCTATAAATTTTGATCATAAGAAATTATTTCAATTCATTCAGTGCTTCAATTAATTTTATAGTTAAGATATAAGAGTTTATATGTTAATATTATAAGTCAACCAAATTTGTTATTAGTTAAAAAATTTAATAGATTATTTAAATATAAAAAAGAAGCTTCACAACAATAATTGTAAAATACTGTTTCAAAATGTCAGACGATGAAGATTTAGCAAACCGTTTGGGAAGTGTATCTTTCACTAATAATACTCGTTCAGTCACTTCTACTTCGGCACTCCCACTAATAACTACTGCATCAACATCTAACATGTCACAAAACTCTCAGACATTTAATGAACATCAAAAAGAGGAATTACGTAAAATTATCTCAGAAACTATAGCCAATGTTTTAAATCCGTGTAGCGAGCAGGTAGAACAGGAGGCACCAATTGACTTTAGTAGAAATATTTCTGATGTTGAAAAAATTCCAGATATCGTAAAAACTTTAAGAGAGTTTTCAGGCAAGCAAGGGGAGTTCAGCTCATGGCGAAAATCAGTTGATCGAATTTTTACAATTTACGAGAGCTACAAAAATACGCCTAAGTACTTTGCGATTCTCCATACAGCGAGACATAAGATAGTAGGGGAAGCTGATACCGCTTTGGAGTCATATCGTACTCCGCTTGATTGAACTAAGATTAAAAAATATCTGATGCTCCATTATTCGGACAAAAGGGACATCAGTACTTTAGAATATCAAATGACAACTTTACTTCAACGAAACAGCTAAATTTCAGAATTTTAGCAAAAAGTCTATGAACATCTGTCACTAATTTTAGACAAGATAGATTGTTTGGAGTTAGGAGAAGAAGCATTAAAGACTCTTGCAAATACCTACAGGGATAAAGCGTTAGGCACCTTTGTAAGAGGTGTTAATGGCGACTTACCTAGTCTGTTAAGTGTTAACGGTCCCACTAGCTTACCGCAAGCTCCGAACATTTGTCTAAAATTATCAAATCTCAATTTCAGGTCCAACTATGCAAACAATATCGTTCGAAATTCACACTCCAAGCCTGCACAACACCAACAATTTAGACAACCTTTTTTCCCAATTAGCTAATTTTTCGAATACCAACAACTTCAGTAAACAACGTACACCAGCTCCGCAATTTAATCGTGATTTTTCCCATAACAATAATTTCAATAGATTCAATTGTCAGCATATGTTAACTCCGCAATTTAATCGAGATTTTTCTAATAACAATAGTTTAAACAGATATAATAATCATCATACTTCAGTTCCGCTTTTTACTCAAAACCAAAATTATCGTCCACAACTACCCCCCAAACCGATAGAAGTTGATCCATCACTTCGAACAAGACAGGTTGACTACCAAAATAGAACACTACAGATGCACCAACAACCGTATTTCAACAGACCTCAAATCAACAACCAACCATTTTCAAATAGACCAGTAGATCAGGATAATAATTTCAAACGACCACATTCACAGAGTTTCCAACAACCAAACAAACAGCAAAGGGTTTTCAACACAGAAACTTTTCCATATGATGAGACCAATGATAGCTCCAATGGTACCGAGTGGGAACTTCAAAACTATGAACCCCAAAATGATCAGGAATTCATGGAAAATCAAAATTATTATCAATATTCTCCTGAATCTCAAGATGATCCTTTAATTAAGGATGACATAAATTTTTTAGACTAGCCTCATCTTCATTACCATACTTTCCATTTAAAATGAAAAATGGTAATGAATTGAAATTTTTATTGGATATTGGCTCAAATAAAAATTATGTAAAAAAAGAATTTATCCGAAACCCCATAATAAACAATACAAATATATCAGAAAACTCAGTAGGTGGAAAAGTAAAGATCACCCACCATGCAAACATAGAAATATTTAACACAGCAATAGGTAAACTCAAATTTTGTATACTTCCTGGAGTTGAAACTTTTGATGGAATAATCGGAAATGACAGTCTCAAGCAACTTGGTGCAGTTATCTTCGCAAAACAAAATTATTTTACATTACTAAATAAATTCAATTTTCCTCTAAAACAACAAAAAATAGAATCACTAAATACTATTCAGTTATGTTTAGACCATTTGACTAATCTTGACGAAACCATCATTAAATCTATAATTCACCGATGCCCCACATTATTCTCAGATCCAGATATGAAATTGACCTATACTACCAATGTAAAAGGCGAAATTAAGACAAAAGAATCAAGTCCTATTTATTCAAAATCATATCCGTACCCAATGGCTCTGAAATCCGAAATTGACACTCAAATAAACGATTTGTTGAGAGATGGCATCATTCGTCCATCAAGGTCTCCATACAACTCTCCAGTATGGATTGTACCCAAAAAAGAAGACGCTTCCGGTATTAAAAAATTTCGTATTGTCATTGATTATAGGAAACTTAATCAAAATACTATTCCCGACACCTATCCTATTTCGGACATAAACGCCATTCTAGCCAACTTAGGAAACAATCGATTTTTCACTACTATCGACCTTAAAAGCGGTTTTCATCAAATTTCTCTAAATGAAGCCGACATCGAAAAAACAGCCTTCTCCATCAATAATGGAAAATTTGAATTTACTCGACTTCCATTCGGGCTACGAAATGCGCCTGCCAAATATCAAAGCACAGTTAGACAAGTGCGAGTTCATGAAGAGCGAGTTGGAATTCTTAGGATTTATCATTAGCGAAGATGGGATAAAAACTAGTCACAAAAAGGTTGAGGCTATCATGAAATTCCCTAGACCGAAAACTCTTCACGATATCAGATCATACCTTGGAATGACAGGTCACTACAGAAGGTTCATAAAAGGATAGGCCGAAATAGCCAAACCTCTGACTTCAATACTCCGTGGTGATTTGGGAAGAGTGAATAAAAATATGTCAAAGAAAACTCGTATTAACTACGACACAGAACAAATAAATGGTTTCAACATGTTAAAGAATAGCTTAGTTTCAGATGACGTAATATTACACTATCCAGACTTCAACGAGATATTCGAGCTTACCACCGATGCATTAAACTATGCACTCGGAGCCGTGCTCTCGCAGAATAATCGTCCAATTGTTTTCCTCTCAAGGACCTTAAGTAAACAGGAGGAAAGTTATGCGACGAATGAGAAAGAGATGTTGGCAATTATTTGGGCTCTAGGACATCTTCGCTGTTTTTTGTATGGTAGCAGTAAAGTCAAAATTTTCACAGACCATCAGCAACTAACTTTCGCTCTCAGCAATAAAAATAATAACTCAAAACTAAAGCGTTGGAAGGCTCAGCTGGAAGAATATAATTACGAGCTTCTTTATAAACCAGGTAGTACTATTGTTGTAGCAGATTTACTTTCAAGACCATCACAATCTAATATAAATTCTTTAACGGCCACAGTTCATTCCAGTGATAGTTCATCAGAAAACCTCATTCCGTCAATAGAAGTTCCCGGTAATGTTTTCAAAAATCAGTTATTTTTTAACGTGTCAACTGACACTCCACCGTATCAACTGAAAATAGTTTCCCCAACCTATCACCGCCACATTTTTAACGAACCTGATTATGACTCCAATAAATTAATCAAACTCTTAAAACAGTATCTTAGCACCTTAGTAATTAATTGCATCAAATCACCTGCACCCATAATGTTAAAAATTCAACAAATTTATCCAGACCACTTTAGTAATTACAAAATCCGATTCTCCCAGTATATAGTAGTACAAGACATAATTAACGAAGACGACCAAAATAATATTATAACAGCCACACATAGTCGAGCTCACAGAAATGCAATAGAAAACAAAACCCACATACTTGAAAAATATTACTTCCCACAAATGATGAAAAAAATAAAAAAAATAGGAAATGTTTGTCAAACTTGTAAGGTGAGCAAATATGAAAGGCATCCTAATAACCCAAAACTAGGAAATTCTCCCATACCCACATATCCAGGACATACAATACACATTGATATTTTCTCCACAGATAAATTTAAGGTATTAACATCAATTGATAAGTTCACAAAATTTGCAGTAGTGAAACTACTTGACGGAAAATCTATTGAAAATGTTCGTAAGCCACTTAGAGAAATTTTATTTTATTATGGCGTTCCTAAGTCTATAGTTTTTGATAACGAAAAAATGTTCAATTCTCAATCATTAAAATTCATGATAGAAAATGAACTAGGAATCCAAATTTACACCACACCACCCTACAAAAGCGAGGTAAATGGCCAAATAGAGCGATTCTATTCGACTCTTTCTGAAATAATGAGATGTTTAAAACAAGACAACCCAGCAAAAACATTTGAAGAATTACTAGAGTCAGCTGTTAACGAATATAATAATTCGGTGCATTCTACCATAGGAGAAAACTAGGCTAAATAATTACGAAAATCTTGTGAAGCAACAGGAAAAAGACATTACCTATCATAACAAAAACAGGAACCCTATAAAACAATATAATCCAGGAGATGAAATTTACGTTAAAGAAAACAAAAGACTGTGCACAAAAATGTCAAAAAGATATAAAAAGGAAATAGTGAAGGCAAACAAAAATACAGTTGTTCATACAGCATCCGGGAGAGAAGTACACAAAAGCAATATCCGAAACTAAACCGTTACGACAAAAATCTCATTTCCAGCCGCCAAATACTGCATGATTTAAAAATCATCCAATAATTTCATTATTTCTGAAAATAAACTTATACGTTTGCTAAATTAAAAAAAATAAAAAAAAAAAATAAATAAATAAATACATAAAAAACAAAAACAAAAAAATACCTAAAAACAAGAAAATGATAATAATAGTATAACGTAAATGTTAATGTAATAGTAATATGATGATAATGATAAATAATGAATTTTGGAATTTTAGGATGGAAATTATAAATGTAAATTGTAGGGTGAGGGTTATAATTCAAAATATTTTTTTCTAAGCTTAAGGAATAAAAACAAAAAAATTTGTAAAAATAAAATTTCAAGTATAAGCCAGGAAACACAACTTACCATTTTTTATTTTTTTTTTTTCTTCATTTCTTTTTTAATTTAAGAAATATGTAATATTAAGAATTATGAAAATGAAAACTACTACTCAAGAAATTTATAAATTAAAAGAAAAAATTAGCAATTAAGCAAATTAAGAAAAATTAGCAATTAAGCAAATTAAGAAAATATTGAAACAGACAATGAATTTTTGAAAATATTGTGTATTGAATTAAAAAAATAAAAAATAAAAAAATAAATTATGACAAAAATATTATTAAATTTGGATAAGCTTATTAGAAATTAAGAATTTATTATTTTGATTTCTGAAACTTAATTGACTTACATTCAAATTAAAATTAACACTATTTAAGGAAGAAGAAATTTAACTAATATTGTAATTTGTTTAACGAGCAGGGACGCTCGATATTAAGAAGGGAGGAGTTAATACTCAAATATGCTAGCATCATAATAAAAGCCATAAAACTAGCACAAGCTGTAATCGAGTTTATTGATTCCAGTTTCTTTCTTCTCCTACTTAGTTTTTACTTTCTACTTATAGTTGTTCTCTTTTATATGTTTTAGTTTAGAAACAATACTCAATCCAGCAAGGTGCGTAAGCTCCGCATAATTTAAAACGATTTTTAGGTGCATAGCACCGTCTAATAAATTTATAATTAAAATAAATAATTTATCGTTTTATTAATTTATATATATATATATATATATATATATATATATATATATATATATATATATATATATATATACTAGCTGTACCCGGTGCGCTTCGCTACCCCTGAATTGTAGGGGTTTAATTAACCACAGATATTTTCAAATAAATTTAACAGTCATTGCTATGGTTATCACTAAACTTTGGTTACATTGAGATAAGTTAAGTGGCCATAGTTTGTTTATGATCGTTTTTAAAATTTAAAAAATGATAATTGAAATGTGTAATGCATTAAAAATAAGAACAAAATTAAGTACAAATTTCGTGTCAATGATATATATTTTGTTATAATAAAAGGCTGAACCCGGTGTGCTACCCCCATCATTATGAAATGAAATAAAAAATGTTTATATAGTGAGAAATAAATAATTTTATTATAAATTAACTATTGTAACGCTCTAGGATATACAATGTTTTTAGTATGTCCATTCGCAGCATAAACAAACAAATCGTTTGGTTTCCGAACACGGGAGCATTCAACGTAAAGCTGTCCATGGGAAAAACATGGATTTGACAAATTTAAGCCACAAACTTGCAGAGATTGACCTTGAGCTTTATTTATTGTCATCGCAAACGCTAACCGAACAGGAAACTGTAATCTTTTGAAATCAAATGGCAAATCTGTTGGTATCATAGGAATGCGTGGCAACAGTACATTTGTTCCTTTATATTTGCCCGTTATAATGGTCGCTTCGATTAAATTGTTTAGCATTTTTTTTACTGTAAGTCGAGTGCCATTGCAAAGCCGTGGTGGGTCGATGTTCCGCAGTAAAATAATGGGAACTCCAATTTTGAGTTTCAGCAAATGTGGTGGAAAACCTGGGACATCAAGTGAGTTTAAGGACTCAACAGGATAATTGACAGCATCCTCATCTCTCATAACGGTATCGATGGACATGTATGTTGCTGCAGTTTCGCTGATTTTATTTAGAATAACACTGTTAATTGAATTGATATCAATGTTTTTGGCAGCAAGTAACGCTCGTTCAGATAACCATTGCTCGATTTTGCTTCGATAAGGTAAAATGGGGCGAAAAAGGGGGATTTGGTAATAAAAAAATGTATGGCTACCTTACCTGTAGATAAAAAGCATATAAAACTTTAGGTAAATACATATTACAAAAAAAGTATTTTGTATTGCAAACATTGTTAGTGGTATAAGTATCTGATTTTAAAAAAAGGGGGCGGTGAAGTGGGCGTGGTTCATAGTTATATGGCGACGTTAACAGTATTAAGAGCAATATACTACCAAATAAAAAAAAATCCGTTGGAAAGCATTTAACTGGGACTCTGGCTGATTAATAGGGTACTTTTTTTCGACCACGCCCACTTTTACGCCCACTTTTTTCAAATTATGTTATTCCCATATAGTTTTTAACAGATTTACTTCAAATTGTATACACATTATATACTCCAGGCGCCCCCCCATTTCTCTTCCACGCCCCTTTTCACGCCCCTTTTCACGCCAAATTTTGTTTGAAGTAAATCTGTTAAAAACTATATGGGAGCAATTACATAATTTTAAAAAAGTGGGCGTAAAAGTGGGCGTGGTCGAAAGAAAAGTACCCTATTAATCATGCCAGAGTCCCAGTTAAATGCTGTGAAAATTTCAGGAAGATCGGTCCAGAGGTTTGGTCTCCTATAAGGTACAAACAAACAAATAAACAGACACACATTCCATTTTATATATATAGATATATATATATATATATATATATATATATATATATATATATATATATATATATATATATATATACATATATATATATACGAGTATATATATATATATATATATATATATATATATATATATACGAGTATATATATATATATATATATATATATATATATATATATATATATATATATATATATATATATATATATATATATATATATATATATATATATATATATATATATATATATATATATATATATATATATATATATATATATATATATATATATATATATATACTCGTATATACGAGTATACAGGTCCAGGTCGAGGCCTGTACCAATGGAGGGTTATGCTTTTTGGCCTCCATTCAGCACCTGCGACCTTCCAACGAGCACTGGACTTGGTAATTCGACCTCATATGGAACCTCACACTCTCGCTTACCTTGATGACATCATAGTCAACTCCAAGTCAGGAACAGAACACAGAAAGCACCTACAAGAAGTGTTCCGAAGACTAAGGAAGGCCAACTCTAATGTCAACGCCGAAAGTGCGAGTTCTTCAAGAGGAAAATAAAATAACTCGGTCATGTAGTAAGCAAACATGACATTCATACCGACCCGGAGAAGATCGCTGCCATCAAACAACTAAAGCCAAACAGGTAAAGATCATAGAGACCCTCAATAAGGCTGAACGGAATTACTCTCCCACCTAGAAGGAATGCCTTTCCATAGTTTGGGGCATCAACAAGATGCGAGCGTATGTAGAGAGGTACGAGTTCACAGTCATCACTGACCACTTGGCACTCAAATGGCTCAACTCCATAGAGAGTCCTTCGGGACGAATCGCAAGATGGGCATTGGAGTTGCAGCAATACACATTCAACATCAAGTACCGTAAAGGAGAATTAAACGTACTTTCAGATGCTCTATCAAGGCAAGCTAGGGAAGAGGTCTGTCGAATAGATGCGGCGGAGGAAGACGTTCCAACATGCTCATGGTGGCAAAGGAAGTGCGGAAAAATACTACAGGAACCCCAGAAATTTTCCGACTTCACCATCGAGATAGGGCAGCTATACCGCCATCGCCCATCGCAGACGGCAGATGAAGACTGCGCAAATGTGCATACCTACTCCTTTGCACACACGAGTAATGGAGGAGAACCATGATAGTCCACGGGCCACACACTCAGGTATCCGGAAGACTATCATCCGTATTTGCAATCGATACTATTGGCCTAGCATGACCCGAGATATCACCCGCTATGTAAGAGCCTGAGCGTCATGCCAACCATATAAGCCGAATCAGCGACAGCTGGCAGGAAAAATGTTCATAAAAATCGCCGAAGATCTGTGGTTAATTATTACTGCCGACTTTTTGGGTTTGCTACCACGCTCCGAGCAGGGAATACTATCTTTTTAGTATTCCATGATAAATTTTCGAAATGGTTGGAACTAATACCACTACGGCAGGCAACGACAGCAGGTGTACAGAAAGTCTTCAGGGAACGCATATTACAGCACTTTGGCGTTCCTATGGTACTTATCACACACAACGGGACTCAATAACCAGCCACGCATTTCGGAAGTTTTAGAATATCTCGGGGTACGGCACCAGTATACTGCACCATACACCCCCCCAGGAAAATCCAACAGACCGAGCAAATTCAACCATTAAAACCATGGTGGCACAATGCGCAAGTGGTAATCAACGAAAATATGACACACACATTCCAGAGATCGAGCTAGCAATTAATTCATGCGTAGTGGAAAGTGCTGGATATACTCCCGCATGCGTAACGCATGGGCGTGTGTTTCGCCTACCACATGCGCTCTACGATGAATACACGCTCGTCACGGGGCAGATAACACTTCCACCAACGGAGAAGACAAAGAGGCTGGCGGAAATATCCACCATTGAACGAAGACGATTAGAAAGAGCGGCTCAGGACCAGGCTCATCATTACAAACTACGGAGGAGGGCTTGGGAACGAGCAATTGGGGAATGTGTACTTGTGAAAGCACACCATGTCTCTAAGGCAGTAGACGGTTTTGCCGCGAAATTGGCACCAAGATTTGAAGGCCCCTACCAAGTTACTGGCTTTATATCACCAGTGATCGCACAGCTTAAATGGCGAGCAGTTAACCGGCCCCGCACAGCACACGTGAGTGAAATTAACGTTTCTCATGACCCCATAGCCTAACACAACGAGGGTTTTCCGTCGTTCCCGAAGAGGGGAGGAGATGTAAGGAGCATAAATCTTAATGATTTATCCCCTTACATGACACATCGGCACCACTCACAAAATGCGGAGATCACCTGTTGCCCGACACTGGTGAGTCACTTTAATCCTTACGCCACTGCCTCCCAATAAGAAAACCCGCGCGGTGGAGAACACGTGGAAAAAACCAACGCGGAGGAGGACCAAAAAGCAGCTATCGAGATGAAGAAGAAGACAAAGTTAAAACACGTGGAGGAGAACCACGCGGTGCTGAACATATGGCAATTATCGAGAAGTAGAAGAACCCCAAACCATATGACGCCATTCGGATAGCCAATGCCAGTACGCCAAGCATTGTGTGCGAGTAGCCACTGCGCTATATAAGGATCAACATCATTCTTGCTCTTGAGTCTACCTCAGCTGTAGAATATTAAAGAGACCCAGCATGTCGTTATATACATATTTATATATATATATATATATATATATATATATATATATATATATATATATATATATATATATATATATATATTTATATATATATATATATATATATATATATATATATATATATATTTATTTATATATATATATATATATATATATATATATATATATATATATATATATATATATATATATATATATATATATATATATATATATATATATATATATATATATATATATATATATATATATATATATATATATATATATATATATATATATATATATATATATATATATATATATATATATATATATATATATATATATATATATATATATATATATATATATATATATATATATATATATATATATATATATATATATATATATATATATATATATATATATATATATATATATATATATATATATATATATATATATATATATATATATATATATATATATATATATATATATATATATATATATATATATATATATATATATATATATATATATATATATATATATATATATATATATATATATATATATATATATATATATATATATATATATATATATATATATATATATATATATATATATATATATATATATATATATATATATATATATATATATATATATATATATATATATATATATATATATATATATATATATATATATATATATATATATATAGCATCTGCACGACCAGTGATTTTGTTTCTTATGATAGCCACAGCTTGGTAATGCTTTGAACTGCCTACGTATGGCTCAAATAATTTATAGGCTGCAAATGCTGCCTGCCGCCAAGACACATATTTTGTCTCATCTCCGCTAAATTCAGGTAGAGTTTTAACAATATCCAAAGGTTCATCACATAACACTCCACTCTCTATATAAATGGCTTCATATTCCCTAGCTTGTCTCGGAATTTCTAGTTCGCTTATACTTGAGTTCCCTTTGTTTGTCTTTGAAAGGGAGCCAGTCATTAGTGGCTTTGGCTCTGTTGAAGAGCTTGCGACATACTTTTCGTAGCTCGGCAATTTCCGAATTCCACCAAGGGGGTTTTGTTTTTCCTCTTGGTTTCGGGAAGTTGCAGGCTGATTTGGCAGCAGAGTTAAATAGTGCTGTAATGGTTTCAACCGCTCGATCTATATCGAGGTGATTGTTGATCGTGGGAGGAGTCGACTGCAGGCCCGACTCCATAATGGTCTGGAATCGTGTCCAGTCAGTTCTTTTCCTGTTAGTGTGTCTTTTGCGCTCAGCCGTAACTGACGTATCTGAGATCGCAATTCTGAAACAGATGTAACAGTGGTCCGAGAAGGAGCATTCCTGCAGAACGCGCCAGCTCGAAATAAGGTGAGACGAGTGATTATTACCAAGAGTTAGATCGAGAACCTCCCTTCTATTTGATGCAATGAAGGGAAGTGTACAATACAACAACAAGAGCACCAGCGACAGCAATAGCAAGAACTACTATAACAGCAAAAAGAATTGCAACGGCGGGAACAGTAACTGTGGCAAATACAAAAACAACAACGACATTCAAAAAACGCTGCAACAGCAAAGAATAATTAGAAGTCTAAGCAAGTGTATTTTTTGAAGTTAGTTTTAAGTTAGTTCTGAATTAAGCTCGGTAGTGTTAAGTACATAAAATAAAAATAAAGAAATTAAAATAAACCATCAGTAATTGTATTAATTGGCGCCCAACATACCCGAACCCAACCCTCATAGGAAAGGATAAACGGAAGGATAACCCTCATAAGAAAGGATTTCCAAGGAATAAGGAGAAGAATATGCTGAAAATTAATATAGTGCAAGTTTATAAAGTATATTAGAAGATTTTTGAAATAATTTTGAGGAAGTTTGTAAAGTAAAATTAGACCTAAGAGCGATTCAGAAGTAATTGTAATAGATAGGAAACAGTTAAGGTGAGAAATTAAGAAAAAGTGTGCAAAAGAAATAGTTGTAACAATAAAAAATAATTAAAGAAAACTCTTGATAAAAGAATAATTGCTACAAGTAAGAAATAGTAAAAGTGAAATAAGCTCGAAAATGAACGAAACGCAACTGAGAGAAGTGTTTGAGCTATTTGCAGACAAAGTAACGCAAAAACTACAGGGGAATTTAGACCAACTAGCAGGAAGGATAAGCGAACTAGAAATTCCGAGACAAGCTAGGGAATATGAAGCCATTTATATAGAGAGTGGAGTGTTATGTGATGAACCTTTGGATATTGTTAAAACTCTACCTGAATTTAGCGGAGATGAGACAAAATATGTATTTGCAGCCTATAAATTATTTGAGCCATACGTAGGCAGTTCAAAGCATTATATATATATATATATATATATATATATATATATATATATATATATATATATATATATATATATATATATATATATATATATATATATATATATATATATATATATATATATATACATATATATATATATATATATATATATATATATATATATATATATATATATATATATATATATATATATAGATAGGCTGTAATGTTTATTTGTAAAGAGTATATAAGAACTAGTATTTTTAAGAATAAAGCTCTCTTGTGATTTTGACTTCTAAACGAAAAGTGTTTGTGAGTTTTATTTGTAACAAAGTGATGTAGGTTTACAGGTTACCGCCACAGGACATTCCAGAGGACGTCTCTCGCTGACAAGCAGATAAGGACCCGAACACCACAACAACGAGCTTAGTCCGTCAAAAAACAGCCTTAAGCGCAACAACAACTTCGTCTTGGACATTTGTCGCCAGACCAAGGATGTCGTCGGGTGCTACGGCCAAAAGGCCAGCCCCGCTCCCAGCCACAAGCGCATCCTCACAGGGTAAAAACCCTGCTTCGCACCATCCCAGCACCAGGGAAGCTAGGCCAGGTGCTAGGGGCGCCCCACCATCCGTTCCTCGGGCTGGTACAGGGAGACTTTCGGGAAATAAACCGACCTCCTCCAGCACGGGCCCCAGCACCGATCTCCCTTCAGGTGCTCGCACGCATGTGATTGCGTCTACAACGGTCGACTGAGCATCCCTCCCAATCAGTCGTGCGGGAAATTAAACGCCCACGACTGGCTTCCAAACCAAGTCTGATTCGGCCATTTAATGAGGTAGCCAAAGATTGTCGACACTGTAAACAGTGACGGTACCATTTCACCAACGAACTGGGAAATGGTGGAGAAGGCTCTCTTCCGGGTCTATAGGGACATCCTGAGCTCCAATCCTGGCCACTCACCCGTATGACCAGACACGGGATGGTATCAGGGTCACGTGAAGCTCATCGCGTACTCAGATGAGCGCTCTGCTGAGCTTTACAAGTTGGCCATTGCAATGGTTGGCGAAATCTGGCCGGGGACCAAGCTTTTAGCTGCTCCCAGAGACCAGATTCCTAACCGCCCGCGTTCTAGGGCCTGGGTTCCGGCAGAGCACTCCTCGCCGGAAGAAATTCTGGAGTTGCTTAGGATTAGGAACTACGACATCCAACGGATGACTGGAAGGTCGCGAAAATAAGCAAGCCAAAGACAACTCCCGCGAGATCCTCATTATTCTTAATGAGGACTCTCTAGCCCCTATCAATGCCAAAAAGGGAGAGATCAACTATGGCTTTAGTTCGATCTCACTCAAGGTCTATAGGAGCGACAACCAGGGATACAAGCCCCCACTCAGGCCGAAGCGGATCTCACCTTCGATGATGGGGAGAGTTACTCTTCGGCCTCAGAATCGGTAGGCATTTTCGACGACGTTGGGGATTCTCCTCTGTCAGAAGAGGAGGCACCCAGCGTGACGATGATGGCCACCTCCGTGAATTATGAGGGTATTACAGATTAACCTTCACCATTCTATGGCTGCTTCGGCAGCCCTGATCCTCCACCTGACTCAAAAAGGAGAGGAACACATTCGTGTCCAAGAACCATGGATCGTATCGGTTTCGCGGACTCACCTTAAGCGGATACCGCACACTATTCGTGCAGGATCAAGGTAAACCCAGAGCTTGTATTCTTGTTAAGAACAACATTAACGCTCTTCTGCTTCACAGGTTCAGCGACAAGGATAATGTAGCCATGGTTATTTCCACAAACACCATGGCTACATGGATCGTCAGCAACTACATGGCGCACGACCATGGGCTGACGCCGCCTCCGGATACTTTAAAGCTGGTGGTAGCGGAGGCTAACAGAAAGCGCATCCCGGTATTCATCGGGGCCGATGCCAATGCCCATCACGAGGTGTGGGGTAGCACGGACACCAATGAGCGGGGTGAGTCTCTCTTTGATTTCATTGTTACTAACGACTTATTCATTGCTAACAGGGGGAGAGAGCCAACCTTCATTACCTCAAATAGAAGGGAGGTTCTCGATCTAACTCTTGGCAATAACCACTCGTCTCACCTTATTTCGAGTTGGCGCGTTTTGCAGGAATGCTCCTTCTCGGACCATTGTTACATATGTTTTAGTATTGCGTTCTCTGATACGTTAGATACAGCAGAGCGCAAAATACACACTAACAGGAAAAGAAGTGATTGGACAAAATTCCAGACCATTATGGAATCGGGCCTGCAGTCGACTCCTCCCATTAGCAACAATCACATCAATATAGATCGAGCGGTTGAAACCATTACAGCACTATTCACCTCTGCTGTCAAATCAGCCTGCAACTTCCCGAAGCCTAGAGGGAAACCCAAACCCCCTTGGTGGAATTCGGAAATTGCTGAGCTAAGAAAAAAATGCCGCAAGCTCTTCAACAGAGCCAAAGCTACAAATGACTGGCTCCCTTTCAAAGACAAACAAATTGAACTCAATTATATGGTTAGGAGATCCAAACGAGCGTCTTGGCGAGACTTCTATGGAAACATAGAAAGCTCGTCCGAGACAAGTAGACTCCGGAGGATCCTCAATACCACCCCTCGGGCTCTTGAATGTATTCAGATATCGGACGGTACCTGGACTGACTCTGAAACCGACACTTTAGACGCCCTAATAGAAACACATTTCCCGGGGAATGAAATCTTTGTGGATTGCAGGTCTGTTGGCACCAACCACTCCTTAAGTCACTCAAACCAATTCCAAATGACCAACACGCATATTCAGTGGGCCATCAACAGCTTTAAGCTTTTCAAATCATCCGGGCCTGATGGCATCATTCCCGTTGATATTCAGCACACTGCAAGTGCGGTTGCGCCTTGGCTACTGCATATTTATAATGCATGCCTAAGATGGTCGTACATTCCCAAAAGCTGGAGAGAAGCTCGAGTAGTATTTATCCCTAAAGCGGGAAAGTCGACCCACACCAAGTCTAAGGACTATAGACCAATTAGTTTGTCCTCCTTTCTTTTAAAAACACTGGAAAAGGTCCTTGATATACAAATAAGAAGCTCTATTAATTGCACGTGCCTATCCAAATCACAACATGCCTATACTAAAGGCAAGTCTGTGGAAACAGCGCTTCACATGCTCATTGAGCAAGTAGAGAAATCTCTTGCCAACAAAGAATATACTCTTGCAGTATTGCTCGACATGCGTCAGTAGCTCCTCAATAAGAAACGTGCATGCTAAAAGGACTGTCAAGAGAGGTACTCCACAAGGCGGTGTGCTCTCACCCCTCATATGGAATCTGACGGTGAACACACTACTTAGGAGATTAGACCAGACCGGCTGTAACACTATAGCTTGTGGGGACGACATTGCTATCTCTGTTTCCGGCAAGTATCTGTCAACACTATCAGATGAGCTAAGCTACACTCTTAGTATTTTGTCCCAATGGTGTCTTGAAGTTGGCCTAGATGTCAACCCTTCCAAAACTGAGGTTATGCTCTTCACCAGGAAGCACAAAATACCAAGTTTTGACTTACCCAAACTTAATGGGAATTCGCTTAGCCTAAGCAATAGCGTCAAGTATCTAGGTCTGATCCTGGACCCTAAGCTCCATTGGAAAGCAAATTTGGCGGAGAGGGTACGGAAAGCCACCTGTGCTCTGTACTGTTGCAAGAGATCCATGGGAACAAGATGGGGCGTCCAGCCTCGAACCATGTCCTGGCTCTATGCGGCGGTGGTTGAGCCGTACTTTCTCTGCGGCGCTGTCTTCTGGTGGCCCGCAACTGACACGGCTGTGAACCTAAAACCTCTTGTGGTTAGGAGAACAGCAGCGGTTCGGATAACAGGGGCTCTGCGTACCACCTCTACCAAAGCTCTATTTGCATTCCTACATTGGTTGCCCACTAGGCTTCTGGTCAGGCAACAAGCAAAATGCTCGGCAACCAGACTCAATGCTATATCGCGCTGGACTAGGCTGAACCTGTGCCACGCCAATATTCTGATGCAGGACACGCCCGTACAGACTGACGTTGACTATACGTGCTCTACACCTAATCTAAACCACGGGTTCGACACTTACATTCCTAGTAGAGAGGAATGGTCCAACAATTTAGTGGTCACTGGTAGTTCCATTGACATATATACGGATGGCTCCAAACTGGAGAATAAGGTCGGTTGCGGCATCTTCTCCAGAAAACTTGGCATCAAGTTCTCCTATCGTCTCCCTGACCATTGCAGCGTCTTTCAGGCGGAAGTAATGGCAATATTCAAAGCGTCCAAGTGGCTTATTCGCAATGAAGTATGCGATGTGATGATATGCATATTCACGGACAGTCAGGCGGCAATAAAGTCACTAGCTGGTGTATTCACTACCTCTAAGCTTGTACTCGATTGCCGCTACTCCCTGAACGTCGTCTCAGGTAACTCACAAGTTCACATATGCTGGGTGCCTGGACTAGCGCCATTCTAGGAAACTTCGAGGCCGACGAATTAGCCAAAATAGGTACGCTGCTCCCTGACATCTCCCCCTCTTTTGATATAGGTGTCCCACTGGCCACGGTCAAACGGGCCATAAAACATGACTACCTTGAGGCAGCTAAAAAAGCCTGGGTAAATGAACATACATGTAGTGTTGCCAGACAAACCTGGAGCACTATCGACATTATGCGTACTAGTCAGCTACTCAATATTAGCAGGAACTCCGTCGGCACTATAATAAATGTGCTCACGGGACACTGTCTGATGGGGAAACACGCTGAAAGACTTGCACTGCCCCATAACGACTTCTGTCGCAGCTGTGGCTCTGAAGAGGAGGAAGAAACAGTACTTCATCTCATGTGTCAGTGCCCAGCACTGGCCAGGCGAAGATTAAAATTCCTAGGCTCACCTTTCATCACTACCTTAACCGAACTAACTTCCATCAACATTAAGGACATAGCCAGGTTCATTTCGGTTCCCAAAATTCTAGACGGGGGAGTCGCATCGCGTATATATATATATATATATATATATATATATATATATATATATATATATATATATATATATATATATATATAGATATATATATATATATATATATATATATATATATATATATATATATATATATAGATATATATATATATATATATATATATATATATATATATATATATATATATATATATATATATATATATATATATATATATATATATATATATATACACTTAGCAGAAAAAGTCTACGTACAACATATGAAAATAACAAATTGAAGTTATTTATTCAATTTCGGGATGATTTTTTAAAATTTTGTTGATGCAGTATCATAGTCTTTTATGTTTACTGTACATTCGCAAAAAAAAAATTGGCAAAAACAACAACAAACAAAAAATAACATTCAATTCCCTCCATATTTATTTATCGATCCGACCATTTTTTTTGGTCACACGTATTGTGTGTGTGAATTTATTGTGTTTGTTGAACAATATTCCATATCCCTGTAATGAAAATTACAGGCAGTCTTCAAAATATACTACTAAATTTAATAGTAAAAAATCAAGTGGTTAATTTACTAGTTCAAAACTTATCTATAAGTTAACCAGTTACTGACTTATGCGGCACTTCATTGGCGTGTATACTAAATTTTTCATTTCTTGTCAATTTAATAAAAATGGAAGTAATGTCAAACATTGGAATTTGAAGAAAAAGAGTTCTTTTTATAATTTCAACCAATTTTTGTAATTCCTCATTTTAGAGATAAATCTTCAAGTATCCGCAGTGTTCGCAAAGAAAAGTGGAAATGCGGCGCCATGAATTAACATGCTGAATTAATACACTCCTCATTTATGCACAAAAATTATTTTACATGTCGAGTACATATAAATTTTGAATATAATGTGAGTTTTACTAGTATATTAACTAGTTGGTTTCACTGCTGGGATGTTGTCTAAATTAGCGAATTTCGGAGAAAAAAATCAGAAGAAACCAGGGCTACGTTTAAATTAAAATTTTAAGGGGTCACTTTGTTTGTATTTTAAAAAGAACAGCAAAACTTCTAAAAATAAAAGGTAAATCAAAAAAAATTGTATTATTTAATTTGGAATTGAAAACTCAAATGTTAACAAGTTCTTTTCATAAATTATAACTATTCTTAATGTAAAATCTGATCCAATTGCTTTCCATTTACACTTCTGGTCACTGTAAATGCAACATGTAATCATAAGATGTAGAATAATAATTATTTGGTTTTTTGCCATAATATTATGCTACTAATAACTAAAATAATTAATAAAAATTCATTTATATTAAAATGGTGTCCGACTGCCCCAGTAGTACCCCAAGCGTGTTTAAATATACATAGCCATGAACGAATGAAAGTGCACAGGGGACAGTTAAAAAATTAGAATTTGGAACAGAAGGAGACCAAGGTTAAGAAATTGCCGGTCAAAAGAGAATTCAATGTTTTTACAGTATTCTCACATATAACAACAGTTTCAATCATCTCAGAAATATCTTCAAAATAGGTCAAAAAGGCAGCTAAACGAATTAAGTTAACGGCTTTATGCTTTTAATTAAACAGAGGTAGTGTTTCGTTCTTTAATAATGAAGAAAACAATTTTTTATTTTGTCGAATTAGTTTTTTTACTTAAACGCAACTGGAATATTTCGACTTGTGGATCTTGAGGGTTTATTGACAATGAGAAATTATCAAAGAAATTGTATGTTTTCAGTTATTTTGAGAAGTTAAGTGAATTAAGGAATTACGATAGTTAGAGTTAAGGGGGGTGCACTGTATTTTTTCCACTACATACATCAATTTTAAAACCTCCTCTCAGTAGCAGAAGTCGCACAAATACATTCATATCAACTGTCTATTTTTGTATGTTCTTTGCTATCAGTCTCAACAATGTTTCAGACTCGAGAACATGCATAGGCTCAGTCAAATCTTGAGAGAGAGTTACGGTACTATCATTTGGATTAGCAGTGCTCTGAGAATTAGAATGTTCAAATGATAGATTTGAACTCCGTGTCGTCTCCCTCCACATTATCGGTTCCACGTAAAAATTCCGTATTTCGTGCTAATTATTTAGAAAAAAAATGTTTTAATGTATATCTAAGTTTTTCAATAAATCATACTATCCCAATCACATTACTACTAGGTTACATTCAACGATATATTAGAAACTATTGCAAGACAATAACTAAACTCCTTTGCTGTAAAAACATACAATTAGTAAGTATTGAACTTACTCTGTATGCGTGGAGGAATTAACAACACCAGTACGGTCAACTATACATGAACAGTTATCCTACAAATTTACACTCGGAATGGAGAAAGAAGGCACATCACTTGACAGCAACCGTTTGATTGCACACATATCTCCAGGACCATTTATGAAATCACTGGGCAAAAAATGGGATTCACAAATAACTGCCGTTTTTTTTTAAATTAACACCACATACATCCACCCACATTTGTCGGAAATACTCATTTTTGGGAACACGGAAAAACGATCCATTTCCTTTACCCGAGTATTTACTACACATACCACACTTGCTTCGCATATTGTTTATTCTTTAATCTTTTAATGTTCAAATTTCACAAAGATAACAATTGAAAAATTCTTACTCAATAAAATCAAAACCTAATTTGCAATTGTTTGCATATTTGTTTTGGTCGCATTTTCCTAAACATTCAATTTTGACAGCTACTGAGGGAAAATTGGTTCAAAAAAATTTGTTCTTGCAGCCACCATGTAAGTAAATTCACCTTGTGTGAATGCTACACATTTTTCTCCTCTATTATTATCCCCATCACATGTGTGTGCTAGGTATACGCGTGTACATAATAATAAAAATAATAGTTTAGTTTTAGTAGTTTGCCCCATGGCCGACACTGCGACCTAAAAGATCTTTTGTGTCATACTACTATTGTCATTAATGATCCATGTGATCACAACTGTCCGATATACTATGCCCTATAGGTTTAGTACTGATATTTCTTCCGTAATGCCATAGCATTTCATTCGTTTGATGATGTCAAAGCGTCACAATTAAAGTTATCAGGTTCTTTTCTACCTGCATGTTCCTTCTCTAGAGAAAGTTAGTAGCTAAAAGTCATGTTCCTTCATTATCTTTTCCGCTTTATGGATGAATTTGAGAATGTCCATTGCAGGAGCATTCCTTATTTCTTGCAGAGCCAGCTGGTTCTGGTTCTTGCCAACGCTATGCAGTCGCAAAGTATGTGTTCTGTGGTTTCCTCTTCTTCTAGACAGAGCCGGCACTCTGTATCATCAAGAATGTGGAATTTAGCCAGGTGATATTTCAGGTAGTAATGACCTGATAGAAAACTTACTATTTTTCCTATGTTTGTTTTGCACATATTGCGCAATTCTTTATTGTAGGTGAATGGCCTTACCAGTCTTTTAGCTTGGCGAAGTCGCTCTATCCCTTCCCATTGTCACATGTTTCCAGCTATCTACCCTGGATTTAGCCTCCGCCCAGTTGATATCATAGTAAGGCTCCGGAACTAAGAGGCTTGTTGCGGAACCGGTCCTAGCCAACTCGTCAGCAATTTCATTGCCCTCAATCCCCGAGTGACCCGGGACCCAGCAAATTGAAACCTTATTTGTTGCACCTAGAGATTGTATGTTGTTGAAACATTCTTCCACCAGTTTCGATTCTAAAGAATATGAAGCTAATGCCTGTAATGCAGCTTGACGATCTGAATCGATAGCTATGTGTGCGCCCTTGATACCCCTTTTCAGATTTGTCCTCACACAGATTGAGATTGCTTGAATTTCAGCCTGGAAGACGCTAGGCCACCTGCCCATTTGTTCTCAGATTTTGGTATACGGTCTATTGGCCCTGCACCGACTCCGGTGCTTGTTTTTAACCGTCTGTGAACCATTCTAGACTTCTAGGGTCGACCCAAGTTCCACCTATGTCCCATTCATCACGGTCTGAGATAATAATCTCAAAATTGCGATCAAACTGTCGTTTTGGAATCATATAATCCGTTATTGAGCAGATTAAGTTTTGTTCCGGTATGTTTTTTGAAAATGAAATGACCATAGTCATGAGGTGTCTAGACAAGATTTTCATCTTCAATGCGCTTCTAGCAGCTAATTTTTTTACCAATGCATGTAGTGGGGATAGTCTTATTATGACCTAAACAGCAGCGGTTGGGCAGTGTCGCATGGCACCGGTGATTGCCAAGCAAGCCTGCCTTTGAAATCTTCTAAGTATTTTTATACCAGATTCTTGTGTTGTCTTAGGCTACCACACAAGGGATGCATAGGTAATAATTGGTCTAACCATCATTACATATATCCAGTGCATCATTTCTGAGTCTAGACCCCATGTTCTTCCAAAGAGACTTCGACTGGCCCACATTGCTATTGTGGCTTTGTTTATCACCGAATTTAGGTGAGAGTTCCAATTCAGTCGCTTATCCAGAACTACACCTAGATATTTGACCTCATCGGAATATTCTATATTGATTCCCTGAACAGCTATTGTACCAGGGCTGAATTTTAATCTGTTTGTAAAAGGAACGAGAACGATTTTGCTGGGATTCATGCTTATCCTTTCTATGCGACACCAGTCTGAGATGAAGGCTAGAGCCTGATTCATAATGTCGGATACTGTTCTGTCAAACTTGGCACTGATAATGACAGAAAAATCGTCTTGATATCCGCTTGCCTCGAAGCCTAACTTTTGTAGTTTGACTAAGAGATCGTCAATGACTAAGGACCATAGAAGGGGTGACAACTCACCGCCTTGGGGACAGCCTTTCATTGTCTTCATCCTGATACGGCCTCGTCTCCCAGAGATGAGCTAATTTCTCTACTTTTTAACATCGTTTTAACCCACCCAACAGTCGGTTTATTGATATTTTTGCAGAGCATAGCCCCCTCTATAGAGCCGTACCCGGTATTATCAAAGGCGCCCTCGACATCTAAGAATGCACATAAAACAATTTCCTTGGAATATTGAGCTTTCTCTATCTTTGTTACAAGGTAATGAAGCGCTCCCTCCGTGGATTTTCCCCTGTTATTTGCAAATTGATTTTGGTGCAGAGATGTTTTTCTGTTTAGCGTTTCTCTAATATGTAAATTCATCAATATTTCCATAGCTTTTAGAAGAAACGACGTGAGACTGATCGGTCTGTAAGATTAAGGCAGTTCGCTGGACCTCTTCCCCAATTTTGGAATAAATACCACACTGACTTTACGCCATATGGATGGTAGTGATTCAAGCATTATATCCAGTCCTCTTATCAAGAGGGCTGGAGAAATGTTACCTGGTAAATTGCATCTAATATGTAAATGATCTAGCAGGAGGGCTCGTGAGATACATGCCAATTTCTAACAATGTGTGTCCATACATGTGATTGATATATTTAGTTGTATAGATTTTTTACATTTACCTTAATAACTCAGGTTAAAGGTAAGCAAGCCCCAACAAAATCGGACCATCTACGCTAGGAGTCCTTCCCAATAGTACCAATTTTATCAAAATCCTTTTATTTTCCACTCTATAAAGTGTACGAACAGAAAGATGCGTTTTAATATTGAAAGCATTAGATAAGTTCTTGTGAAATGTGTGTTCAGACGATCACAATAAAAATAAACTCTTTTTGTTATCTGGAGATATTCGGCAAATATTGCCAATTGTTCCACATGGTACCCGCTCCACTTTAATTGAAAATTCTGTTACAGTTTGAAACGGGTTTGGTTTGTTCCTTCATGTGATCCTCACCCAAAATATGATAGCCAGACCAGAGGAAATCGAAATTTGTTGAATTTTTTAAAAGTGGCGGTAATGGAGAGGCAATAGAATTCCCAGAGATTGGTCGAAATGTGATCGAAATACCGCAATACTTAGTTAGAAATGAAAGTAATATAATTGATGATGTGTTTGGGAATATTGCGGAAAGAATTTTATCTGAACACATTTTGAGTTCAGTTGTTTGAGCAGCAACTAATGAAGATTGTGCTATCCCGAGATGTTCTGAACCGAACGCCAGGGGAAGAAAAATGTATTATAGCTACGACAAAATAATTTGAGACAATGACGCTGAAGTCAATAATTATCCAGTGGAATTTTTAAATTCATTGAATGTCAGTGGCCTACCACCACATAAATTGGCATTGAAAGTCAATGATGGAAGTTTTGGTTAATGGTACAAGAATGCGTATCAAGGTACTGCTATCGATTGTGAATTTTTGACTGGAATAACACGAGGTAAACGTATTCTTATCCCCGCATTGACTTATTCTGGAAGTTTGCTGTCGTTCAGTTTCCAACGACCGTAATATCAAATTATCTCTGGTGTCGCTATGACTGTTAATAAATCACAAGACCAAATATTTGATACAGTTGGCATTATGTTAGGAATTCCCGAATTCTCGCATGAGCAGAAATATGTAGTTGCAAGCCACTTGGCAACTCTAGTTTATGTATATTTTAGTATAGTTTATCATAGCAACTACTTACCAAATTTAACTAAAATTGAAACACTTTTTGAATTCAATTAACTTCAATATATTTTATTTACATGTATAAATGTAAAGAGGTTGAGGGAATTTGTAAGTATAAAATGTATGATGTTTGGATATACGAGTATTGAAACATTTACAATTTTAAAGCAGGAAAATTAGTAACGTTGAGAAAATTAAAGTTGAAAGAGTTGAAAATATTAAAGTTCTAAAAGATAATGATTGAAATTTTATGATTCGCTTAAAAGATAAATAATATGTTTTTATTACGATTGTACAAAAAAAGAGGATTAAAATAAAAACTTTTTATTACAATTGGTTTTGTAAGTATAAAATGTATGATATTTGGATATATGGTAATGATATGTCAGGTCAATTGGATTGGTTTGTGGTTGACAACAGTATTCGTTTTGTTTTCCGGGGTGCAAGTGAACAAAGATGAAGGCTTTCCAACACGCAAAGATGCCACACATAATGGACCATGCGAGAAGCATGGGCATTCAAGATTAATCTCATATACTTCAAAGATTTTCCTTTTGATATATTAATTTTTATGGCGAATGCAAGGCGAACCGGAAATTGAATGCGTTTGAACTCGAAAGGTAAATCGGTTGAAATTATTGGAATTCTCGGAATTAGCACCTCCTCGCCCACGATTTTGCTTGAGTATCGTTGCTTGAATTTTATTATTTTTGAGCTGCTTCACGACCAATCTTGTTCCATAGCACACTTTCGGTTGATTGAGGTTCCGGAGTATGATAAGAGATTCAACCTTCTATATTAAATTATGTGGTGGTAATCCTGGCAACTCCAATGAATTCAGGAGCTCCGTTGGATAATTCCGTGCTTCGTCCGGATTAGTCACACAATAAATAGATTTGACGAATGCAATTGTCCAGCAATTACATTTAAATTATGAAATTCAAATCATAGACATCCTTATTTTTCGCTGCCAAAATCGCACATGCACTCAACCAATCGTAGTTGATATAATTCTTGGCGATGTTTGGGAACACATTCGTAATGGAAAGGAAAAGGACCTATCCGACCCATAGCACTAAATGTCATTGCAGACCGTACAAAGTAAGCTAAACAAATTGATATACCAGTTAAACTAAATTGTATTTATTTAGTTTTTTTAAAAAGCACATCAGAGAGAACTCTGATGTCTTTCGTTTTATTTAATTGAATCCAAAACTTAGACTGACTTAACATTTCATTAATACCTTAATGCTAACCTCAAGCTGTGTTTGTATTAGTTATTTTTATTGCCGTTATCACTGTTGTGGTGCTCTGCTTATGTTGGTTATTTGATGCAAGCGTGGAAGGTGTTTTTATCACTGCTCCCACGGAAGTACCGTAGACATAGCGTCAGCAGATTTTGGTACACGTTTGCTAATGAGTTGGATACCTGAATATTTCAATGTGTTTGTTCTTAACTTCTCCCCCTTTAAGTTCAAACGTCCTCGTTTGAAATGGTTTCCTTGTTGAAAATTTGATTTAGGCCTTCTATTGTGGAAATTGATAGTTCGGGAGTTTTTGCTGTCGGACAGTCTAGTGGCGATTTGTTATCCTTTTTTAGTTTATCCCTTGATATCCTGATGATTTTTATCTGTTGCCATTTTTTTGAAAAACAGATTTTCCTGGCTATAATGATTATTAAAATAATTACCAAGGTTGTTAGAGTTAAGTTAGCAGCTAGCGAAATTTCGTTACTATTTTCTAGTAAATTAATATGTTTAGTATTATTAATATTCAATTCCTTGATCATTTCTAATGACAGGATTTCCTCAACTGCTTTTGATTTGGAGGTTGGTTGTAGTAATGCCGGCAGTGGCTTATGAATACTAACTTCTTTTGTCGAATATGTTCTATTGTTGATTTCTACGCTCGTGTTTTGGTAGCTTATTATAAAAATTCCTTTAAGTGGTATAGTTTCATTGTTCATTATTAATGACCCATTATATTGGTTAAGAAGCAAGAGACCTGTTGAGATTTCTTCTACGTCAGGAACATGTTGGTTGTTAATTATTGTGCACCTCTCCGGTCGACTTTTTATTAGATTTGGTATGCATGAAGTATTACTTATGTCTATTATATTGCCATATGGGCAAATTGATAACTTATTATAGGTTTTACAGTTATTCTTTATTCCATACAATTTATTATTGCAATTCAAAATGTTTTCATAATCAATTTTATTAATAACATTGCCTTTTTTTATGGGTTTTATCATAATTTTATTACAGTGATTATATGTAGTGGTAGGTATATTAATTATATAAATCAAAGTTGTCCTATTGCTGGCTATTTTTATATCTGCAAATTCGAGTGCCTCTTCTATATTCGAGTATGGGGCCTCTTCTTTCTCAATAAAGATTTTTGTGATATTGACTTCTTCATTTGACAATATGAAAGAGTTAACTATTCCTGCTTTGGCCCAATTTAAGGCATATTCTATGTTCACAATTTCTTCTTTTATTATTTCTAGTTGATATTTTATTTTCAAAATAAATTCTTCTTTAAAGATATTTTCGTTTTTCATATTCTTTGAAATATCGTTTGTTATTTTTGTTAATTTATTAATTTGTTCAATTGTAAGTTTATTTATAATAAATTGCTTATTATTGTTTTCTAAAACGTTATTAATTTTTTCTTCGATAATATTAAAATCAGCATGGTCTGGATTCCCTGCGATCCATTTCCATGTTGTGCCTATAAAATCTAGTGACCGTTGTGTCCTTTTATTAGGTATCATTCTATCGATATTATTTCGGATCTGGGATATGGTATGGAGTAGGAAAGGATATAAGGAGTGATTTTCTTTCATTGTTCTCTTTATTGCTATTTCCGTTTCGTCAATAAACGTTTGATATTTTTCGAATTCGATCACGTGGATGATTTTATATGTTCCTGTCTGCAGTCTAGCCGTTCCTGTGTCTATCGTGATTAGTTGTGAATTCGTGTAGTCCAGTATTTGTATTTCTGCGTTGCATATGGTCTGGAAAATTATAATTGTTTATAAGAGAACTTAGTTGCGTATGTTGCTTTTGTGAACTATTTTTCCTGATTCTGTAACTACTGTAGTATTTCTATTTTCTTTTACTATTTCTTCTTTGAATTTTGCTGACAGTTTTGTTCCTAATCTTTTGTTTTGCTTTACGTAGATTACTTGTCCTGGTATATAATCCTTGATTGTGTGTTTCTTTTTGTTGTGATATCGTAAGTCAGTTTGCTGTTTTTGTTTTAGTTTTTCTATGTTGTCCTGTCGAGCTTTTTCGTAATCTTGTGGGCTGAAATCAACGGTTCTACCGAAGAAAAGGTCTACTGGTTTTCTTCCAGTAGTAGAATGGATGCTATGGTTATATTCATTTGTGGACCTTTCTAGAAGTTCCTCGAAGTTCCTGTTTGTCCCGTCAGACTTGAGACATCTCATTATTTCTGACAAAGTCGAATGAAATCGTTCGACTTGCCCATTGATTTCGCTCTTATATGGGGGAGTGACGTAAACATTTATTCCTAACTCATCTTTCATCATAAACATTATGGTTGCTGAATTTAAGGATTTTTCGTTATCTATTATTACTGATTTTGGAATGCCGTAAAAAAATAATAAGTCTCTAAGGGGTCTTCTTATGTCTTCTATTGATTTTCCAGGTATTATTTTAGTTTGGGCGTATTTCGTAAATTTATCTAGACTAGTCATTACAAGTTTTTTGTCTGTCGAGTAAATATCTATGTGTAATGTGTGACCAGGATAGTTGGGTATGGGTGTCTCGCTTAATTTCGGTTGGTTGGGATGCCTTTCATATTTCTGCTGTTTACAAGTTACACAACTTTTTGTTATTCTTTGGATTTTATTGTTCATACTTGGGAAATAATATGCTTTTAAGATTTGTAGTTTGTTTTCCTTCGCGTTCCTATATGCTCTATTATGTGTATTAATAATTATATCTTCTTGTTGTTGCTCGTTGACTATGTCTTCTACGAGGATTTGTGTAAATCTTATTTTGTAATTGCTAAAGTGTTGTGGGTACACTTCCTGCAATATTCCCATAATACTTTCTTGTGTTTGAATATAGTTTATAACTGATGGATTCAGATATATTTTGCAGATGTTAATTAGTTTCTCTTGATTGTATAAAGGTTCGGTAATTATATGGCGGTGATATCCGGGAAAAACTATTTTAAATCGGTATGTTGAGGATTCGTCTATTTTAAGAAAAATTTGGTTTTTAAAGGCATTGATAGGAGTTTCGACGGATGGAATTAAATTGTGTGATGAGCTGTCATCACTGTGTTCTGTAGGTGTGAGAGAAAAAACTTGTGTAGGTGGAGGACGAGATAGCGAGTCCGCGACAACGTTAGTTGTGCCTGGTTTATATTGCAGCTCGTAGTTATATTCCTCTAAAAGGCTTTTCCAGCGTTTCATTTTTGAGTTATTGTTTTTGTTACTCAGCGCGTATGTCAACGGCTGGTGGTCTGTATAAATTTTGACTTTTCTAGACCCGTAAAGGAAACTGCGTAGAGATGTTAGAGCCCATATTATGGCGAGCATCTCTTTCTCGTTCGTTGCATACGACTCTTCGGTTTTACTCAATGTCCTGGATAGGAATGTAATTGGCTTTGAGTCTTGTGAGAGCACCGCTCCTAGAGCTTGATTAGAAGCGTCTGTTGTTAATTCAAAACATTTTCGAAAATCGGGATATGAGAGCATAACATCTTCGGAAATTAGACAACTTTTTGCCTTATTCCATGCTTCAATTGCTTCACTATTCATATTGATTGGTTTTGTTTTGGAGATATTTTTGGACAGGCGTCCGTTTTCTCCTCGTAGGAGAGAAGTTAACGGTTTTACCAAGTCGGCATATCCTTTTATAAATCTGCGGTAGTATCCGGTCATTCCCAAGAAGGACCTTAAATCTTTTAGCGTTTTTGGTTGAGGGATTTCTATAATAGCCTTAACTTTTTTAGGGTTGGTTTTGAGACCGTTCTGTGAGACGATAAAACCTAAAAACTCAACTTCCTGTTTCAGAAACTCGCATTTGTCCAATTGGACTTTGAAGTTGGCTTTTTCTAGGGTTTCAAAGACCATTTGAAGATTTCTGAAGTGTTCGTCTTCCGTTTTGCCGAAAATAATGATGTCGTCTATATAGACATAACATCTAACGCCGATATGTTCTCTAATAACGTCGTCAAGGGCACGTTGGAAAATGGAGGGGGAATTTTTAAGTCCGAATGGGAGTCTGTTGAACTCAAATTTTCCGCTATTGATAGAGAATGCTGTTTTTTCTCTGTCAGATTCCTTAAAAGGTATCTGGTGGAAACCACTCTTAAGATCGATTACGGTGTAGTTGGCGTTTTTACCGAGATTGTACAAAACTTCATTTATCTCGGGGATAGGGTACTTATCAGCTATGGTTACAGAGTTTAATTTCCTGTAGTCGATCACCATCCGGTATTTTTTTTCGCCGGATGCGTCATCTTTTTTCGCGACAATCCATACTGGAGAATTGTATGGCGACTTTGATGGCCTTATGATGTTTTGATCGAGCATCTCTCGGACTTGTCTTTCCACTTCGTCCTTGAGTGCCATTGGATAGGGGTATGCTTTGGAATATACTGGTGTTTCTGTTGTAGTGCGAATTTCGGCTTGAACAGTTGTTGTGTAAGTAAGTTTTTTGTCGGGATCAGAGAAAAGTGTAGGAAATGATTTTAGAACGGCTTGTAGCCTTTTTTCTTGTTGCTTTGGAAGGTGATCTGTTCTAATTTCTAGGTTGTTTACTGAGTCCGTTTTAAATTGTTTTAATGGGTATTTTAATCTATTCCTTAAAATAAAGTAATTTTTATCTGTATGGATAATCCCGTTGAGCTCTTTAAGCGTATCATTACCAATGATACCGTGGAATGTTTCTAATCCAGGTAGTAAGAAGAATTTGATTTTCTCAATTTCTTCATGAAATATATCTACATATGCATGGTGTGAAATTTGTACTTTTCCTGCTATGGAATTTGCAAAAAATAATTTTGAATTTTTTTGTGGTCTGCGAATGAGATTTGGTTGTATGTAATTTTTATTGGAACCGGTGTCAAGTAGAAATTTGTATTTATGTCCATTCTTCGCTACGAATTCATAGTATGGTAGCGAAGAGTCTTTTAGTCTAAAAAATGAACGTCATCGGTTTGTTTTATGTCTTCTTGTTCTGTCGTCGGGTGGTGATTTGCTTCGAAGTTATCTTCCAGACGTTCTTCGGAATAAACTCCCTCAGACTCATAGTACGGATCTTCTGTGTGAGTAAAGAATGTTCGCTGAATTTTGTTGGGTTGATGGTTTTGCTGAGAAAAAGGTGGCAATTGTCGTTTTTGTGCTGGGTTTTGGTATTGATTGAAGGGAATTTGAGGTCTATTATAGTTGTTCTGTGGTCAGTTTTGGTAGTTTACCTGCCTGGAGTGTACCGAAGGGTCAACTTCCATAGGTACGGGAGGTTTAGGTGGAAGGTATGGTCGGTTATTGAATCCTGAATGACCGAAATGGGGTTTTGGTTGAAACCCGTATGAGTTATTATGTTGGTAATTGTTATTATTGGGCTGGAATCTATTATGTGGATTATTATCGTATCTGAACTGAGGCAAATGTGTTAGTTCTGGGAAAAATCTATTTCTAATAGGTTGCATGGGAGGATGGTTTTGACGTGGTGGTCGCAAAGGCGGCAATGGATAATCAGGTTTTCTGGGAATATTTGGCCTCTGCATGGAGTTCATTCTATATGCCATGTTATCTAATTTTTGACACAGATGTAGGGCCTGTGGCAGTGTCGTTGGTTCTCGAACGCTTAAAAGTTTAGGAAGTTCACCGTTGAGTCCCCGAATAAAAGTGTCTAATGCTTTTTCCCTATATGCATTAGTCATTGTTTGAAGTGACTCTTCGCTTAATTCTAAGCAAGCGATTTTGTCTAATATCAGCGATAGGTATTGGTAAATTCGCTGGTAGAATTCTGTTATAGTACTGTTTCGTTGCGTTAGTGTGATCATTTCATATTCAAGCGTGCCGATGTCGCGCTTGTCCGAATAATGCATCATTAGGCATTTTTTTATTTTAGACCAATCTAGCGGAGTTCTGTATGATTCTATGGCAGTTTCTGCCTCTCCTATGATTTTGTGTCTGACGGTGTGTAATATTGCGTAATATTTTGGTGTTCGTTTAACATTTTCGTATGCAGTAAATATTCTGTCCACGGTTTTACGCCAGGAGTTAAATTCTCCTGGTTGCCCAGAAAATTCGCGTAAGCTTTACAATGTCTGGGATCCTATCCAATTCATCCAAATTTGTCGAATTAAATTGGACCGTATAGTCTCTTTCGTCGTTTTCGACAAACGGGTTATGGAGGTTCTGTACTGTCGATGTAATCAGTTCCGTAATCTGTCTGGTTAGTGCTTCCGTCAGTATTAGTGGTTGAGGATTATGACTTGTACTAGGTGGGTGTTGGTTAGAATTATTGATCAGACTATTAGTAACCCTTAATTGTGCTAGTTTTTCACTAAGTTGTTCTTCTGGAGTCGACATGTTTAAAAGTAATGGATAAAAATAAAAAAAAAATTAAAGAAATGTTTTGATTCCTTCACCAAACGTTATTTATAATAGATTTATTAATTTTTTTTTTAAATTTACTTGTAATTATTTCTTAGTTTTCTTGTTATTTTTTATTTACTTTCCCTTTTTTTTATTTAGAAAAAATTTAACTTGAACTTATCTTTTGATTATTTATTTCTTTACTCTTTTTTGTTTACTTTAACTTTTTCCTTTGTATTTTTATTTTTTTTTTTTTTTTTTTTTTTAAATGTTTATGACTTACATACAAATACACTAGAAATATGCTAAAAGTATTCTTCATGGTTTTTCCCAGCGGTGCTTTGTTTTGTTGAATATTTTGGGCAGGCGGCTGCTTGTCAAAAGCTCCTGTTCCTACGATGATACGTCTACTTGGGGGCCTCTTTCCTGCTACTTTTTTTTCAGCTTTCTCTAGCACTTGTCACCAACGATACTGTTTGGTTTCTCGTTTTTTTTTTTTTTTTTTTTGTAACACGTAAACTTAGCGATACTTTTTTCTTATTATTTTTCTCACTTTTTTATTCACGATTTTACTAGTGACTTCGCTGGTCCCTGCTCGGGCGCCAGTTAAACTAAATTGTATTTATTTAGTTTTTTTAAAAAGCACATCAGAGAGAACTCTGATGTCTTTCGTTTTATTTAATTGAATCCAAAACTTAGACTGACTTAACATTTCATTAATACCTTAATGCTAACCTCAAGCTGTGTTTGTATTAGTTATTTTTATTGCCGTTATCACTGTTGTGGTGCTCTGCTTATGTTGGTTATTTGATGCAAGCGTGGAAGGTGTTTTTATCACTGCTCCCACGGAAGTACCGTAGACATAGCGTCAGCAGATTTTGGTACACGTTTGCTAATGAGTTGGATACCTGAATATTTCAATGTGTTTGTTCTTAACTTACCACTTAATCATGCTGTAGCCAAGTTAGACCGAGTACATTGGAAGCTGTACCCCAGGATCATTTATAAAATTACGCCCATTAACACTTGGGCGAGCAAGTTGAACCATGGCGTTATTGGAACAGTAAAAGTTAAGACGAAGCATGTAGTAATGTTTTATATATTTGTAAATCCCATATGAATATAGGCGTGGCTTTAAATTTTAAGCCCACACTGATATAAAATTCTCTATGGCAAATTGAATTGATAACTTTTACTTTATTATTCCAATTTTGAGCGGTTCAGGAGTTTCTGTAGGTTTTGTAAAAGATTTGTACAATACAACCCTCAAGTGTTCAAGATTTATCAAAGTAGATAGCGCCAAATAGATAGCGCCAAATAAATAGCGCCATGTTCCAAATCTGCTATACACAAATTTTCATGCTAATTGGATGACCAGTTTATGAGATTTTAGCGATTTTGTAAAATAACTGTACTACAGCACCCTCTGGTGTTCAATATGGATCAAATAAAAAACCATAAAACATTCAAAACTGATATATACAAATTTTTATATTAATCGTATTAACAGTTTAGAAGATTTCGGCAGTTTTGCAAAATATTTTTACTACAGTGCCATCTGGTGCTTTTCCAATTTTCTTGCCGTAAAAACTTCCCTTGGTCGGAGCCGAATACAAAAAAAAAGCAGTTCAAATCGGACGATCAATATTTTTGGACGAATCGAATATTTCAGCTCCTCTCAAATGCACAAAATTACTATTTTTTGGACAAAAACCACACGTGCCTCCCATATAAGGAACATTTTTCACAATTTTTAAATTACTATAACTTCTACCCAATTGATGGAATAATTAAGCATTTTGGTATTGTCAAGTTGTTGTTGTTCTGAATTAATCTTATTGTAGCAATTCACCCTCGTCACCTTCTTCGTATTTAGTGGCTAGAATATTGTAGTCAATGAACAGTTGTTCCAACTTCTAGCTGTCGCCTGCTGCTATACTGATGCTTATCGTTGCTCTTCCTCGTAATATTGTTGTTCTATTATTTTGCCGTTGGGCCACCTTCGGCGCCATGTGTTATTCAATGCCTAGTGTCTTGTATTTAACCTACAGCGGATAGCTTGTCTACTGTGGCTATTAATTCGTTACCAACTGTTGTTGTAAAATACGTTGATAAATATGGCGTTATAGTATAGCCGGTCAGTTTGGGCAATTAGTAGTGTAATTGGTTTCTTACTTTACCGGATTTGCCAATCACGGCGTTTCGTTGCTTATACTTTTGTTCTCCCGAAACATAATTATAAATGTTTTAATATTATGATATGCTCGTGAACTGATTTGACGCCAGGTAAAATTTTGCCCACCGGTACTAACGTTATTGTTGGTAGAATTTATCATTGTGGGAGTTTTCTTTTGAATCGTCAGTATGGCTGTGGGTTATATAGTTTATACTCCTTATGTATTGATCGGGCATGTTTATTTTTGCGTGACTTGAGTTTAGTGTGCGTGAAGAAAATATACTCGTATAAAAACCTTGAATATAATTTTCATCCTTACATCTATAATAAGAATCCGTTCTTTTATTTTCGAACTTTATTGTGAATTATTATGTTATTTAATGTGTGTCAAATAATAGAAACACTAACAAAACTTCAGCGGAGAGTAGCCGAAAGCGAAACCGCGAAAAGCAATCGCCAAACAAATTAACGGACCAAAATAGCAACAACAAAAGACAGAAAAACAAACCACTGAGCGCGAAACAAGTAACACTAAAAGAATATTGGCTGAGTAAGTCAATCGCTCCAAATACATCAAACAGGTTCGAACTACTAACACTAACTGACAGAACTGATGAACAAAATAACAGTGGGACAAAAACAAATTCAACCATACAGAAACAAATAACAAAGCATCCTCAAAAACCACCACCCATATATATACAAAACATAGAAAATATTAATGCACTAAGTATAGCTCTAAATCACCTACCAAATACAAATTACGAGATGAAAGCTCTGAACAAAAACGAAGTCAAAATACAGCCGACTGAATCTGTGCATTACACAAGCATAATAAAATTGCTTAAGCAAAAAGAAACCAAATATTATACATTTAAGCCAAAAGAACTACGTGGACTTAAGGTAATTCTACGAAATATGCATTACTCAACGGAAAAAGACGACATTATAGCTGAACTGGCAGAGTTAGGACACGAAGTACTAAACATTCACAACTTGCAAAAAAATAGACAACCACTTCCTTTATTCTCTCTGGAACTTAAACCAAACGATAACAACAAAGACATCTATTCCTTAACCCATCTTCTACACTGCAAAGTAAATTTCGAACCACCACACCAAAAAAGAACTATTCCACAATGCAAAAATTGCCAAAAATATGGACACACTAAAAACTATTGTACTAAAAACCCTGTGTGTGTCAAATGTGCAGGTAACCACAGCACAATTAAATGTAACATCCAAAGCGATATGAAACAGCAAATTAAATGCGCTCTCTGCAATGAAAATCACACAGCTAACTACAAAGGCTGTATGATTTACAAATCACTACAAATTAAAAAATATCCAACTTTACGTAAAAAAGAAATCCCTCCTACTGTTAAGTTTGGCAGCGAATAATAAAACAAAACTACTCCCGTTCATTGCTTGATTAACAATGTCTTTATTAATTTAAAATTACTATTTATAGTTATTTCTTACAGCAATAAATCTTAACACTAAGCGAATATGAAGGTAAGAGAAAATACTCAATTACTTGTATGTAATTTGAAATACCAAAGTCGTTAAATTGTGTCGTTCATTGTTCGAATGAAGATATAACATTTCATAATTCAAATTCAAGTGTCAATGGCTTTATACAAGTATGACTCATCCATTGGGTATTTTCACTACACCTCGCTTTTTAAAGAGAAAGATCTTATAGAGATCATTGGCCAAGTGATGTCGATAAGAACTTTCTTTATACATATATTTTTTAAATATATTTTCACAAATATCTATTTAATATTTGCGTGATTTATTAAATAATGGGTTTTACAAAGAATCTGCTTAAAATATTATCCTATAAGATATTAACATTAAATTGAGTAGTTGTTAGTGTATAGAGTGCGCAGTGCAGTATTTAATTTAAAGAAGAAAAAAGTAAATATATAATTATTAATTAATTATCATCTATATTTGTTTACAATTTTAATATTTTCTTTATTAATTGTTTGCTTCTTCCCCTTTATTTTTATAAATACATTGTTTTTGTCATCAATTTCAATTACTTCAAATGGCCCTTTGTAAATTGGTTCTAGTTTGTGTGCTGTGTGATTTTTAATCAAAACTTCTTGACCTATTGTAATGACAGTATCGTTGCTATTTTGATCATGTATAAATTTTTGTCTTCGTTTTGTCTTGTCAATTAGGTGCTGTGCTCTTGTCAAAGCTGTTTGCAGACGAAATTTTACTTCTTTTGAGTAATTATCAAAATCATATATGGTATCTATTTTATCGGTCGTTATTACCGGACTATGATTTGGTACGTTTGCAAAAATTAATCCATGCACTGTTGAGGGCGTTGTGTTAAAAGCATATGTAAAATACTTGACCCATTCATCCCAATCGTTTCTGGATGCTTGAATGTATGAGCGTATGTATTCATTAAATGTGCGATGCGATCTTTCAACAGTTCCAACTGTTTGATGGTGGTAAGGGGCTGATGTTGTTTTCTCAATTTTCAAAAGTATCATAAGTTCTGAAAGAACTTGATTGTTGTATTCAGTACCCATGTCACTGAGTATTTTGTTCATGGGACCATAAATTAGTATGAAATGTTCTATTAAAGCTTTAGCTAACGTTTTGGCATTTTTATTAGGTATCGGTACTGCCACTAGATATTTTGTTAGGTCACATATTATAGTTACAATATATTGATTTCCATTTTCCGATATAGGAAGAGGTCCTACGGTATCTATAATGACAGTTTGAAATGCTCTATGAGGTGTTGGGGTAATAATCATATCTGGTCTTATGTGTTTTGTAGTTTTATTGGTTTGACATTGAATACAATGTTTTACGTATTGGTTCACATCCTTAGTGATATTTTTCCAATAATATAATTGGCGAAGCTTTTTAAGTAGCCTAGTTGTTCCAGGATGCCCACCGAAAAGGGGGTTGTCATGAAATTTCTTCAATAAATACTGTTGTTCATTTTTGTCTGTTATTATGCATATTTTTGGAGTTAGCGCTATTTGCAATTTGTCCAAGTGTTGATTGGCTTTTTCCTTAAATATTTCAATTGGTACGAGGGTAAATAAATTATCATTTAAATTCATCTATATTTTGTTTAGATTTATACTAATTGCTTCCTTTTCAAGGATTGGAATGAATCGACCTAGATCGATATTTCCATTAGCAATAGTATTTCGTAAATTAATTTTCGGTGCTAGCACTTGCCTCCCTCGTTTAAAATAAATTGTGGGAATGCTCTTGTCTATATTTAACTTAAGTCTGACCCACTTTTCACGCAATCGAAGCCAATAGTTTCGAAAGCTTTAGGTTTTTCCTGAATTATTTCAGTATCTTCTCCAATTTTCCTGTCAGTTGTTTTTTTAGATTGTGCACGTGTAGTTACCAAGAAACAATTATCTATTGAAGTAATTGATTTAATATCATTGAAGTCAATTCGAGACAGCGCTCCTGAATTATCTTTTCCTCTAATATGTTCTACAACAAAATCATATTCTTCTAGTTCCAGACGAATTCTCGTTAACCTGCTGGATGGGTTTTTTAAAGAATATAAATATGTTAACGGCTTATGATCACTACGTACTATAAATTTTAGTCCATATACATAGGGTCGAAAATGATAAATTGCTCATTGAATAGCTATTAGTTCCTGTTCTATTGGGGCTTTGTTCGATTCTCCCTTTGTAAAGGCACGTGACGCATATGATATTGGTAATTGCATACCATCTCTTTCCTGTGATAGTATTGCACCGCAAGCAATTTTACTTGCATCTGTTGTTATGTAAAAAGGTTTGTTGAAATCTGGGTATTGAAGGATTTGCGGAGACAGTAGTGCTGTCTTAAGGTGCTGGAAGGCTTGTTCACAGTCAGCAGACCATATGAAAGGTTCTTTCTTTCTAGTTAGTTTACTTAAATGGACAGAATAGTATGCGAAACGTGTTATAAAGCGCCTGTAATAATTACAGAACGCTACAAATCGACGAACCTCATCGCCATTTGTAGGTCTGGGGTAGTTTTGATTGAATCATATTTGCTACTGTCTGGCAAAATAGCCTTGTCAGTACATTTATGACCCAAATATGTTACTTCATGTCTGAAAAATGTGCATTTATCTGGATGCAATTTTAAATTACAATCTCAACATCTTTGGAAAACGGTTTCTAAATTCTTGAACATGTGTTTTATTGAACATCCTGTAACAATAACATCATCCATATATACAAATGTGTTTGATTGCGCTAAACCAGTAAACGCTAGGTTCATCATTCTTTGGAATGAATTTGGCGCTACTTTTAAACTATATGGTAAACGCTTGAAACGAAATGAACCATTTTCTGTTGAGAAAGAAGTAATGTCTCTTGACTTTTCGTTAAGTCCGATCTGATGAAATCCAGAGGTTAAATCCAAACAACACGAAAATTTTGCTCTTCCTAATTGGTCTAATATATCCTTAATTCTGGGCAACGGAAACTTGTCAGCTATTAGTTTTTTGTTTACCTGTCGATAATCTACCACTAAACGCCATCGTTTCTCAGGCTTATTGTGCAATGATTTCTTCGGTACGAGTATAGTAGGGCTATTATAATTGGACATTGAAGGTTCGACTATTCCGTCTTCCTGTAGCTTTGCAATTTGCCTTGCAATTTCATCCTTTTGTGAGTGTGGGGTATGATAATTTTTAATATAAACTGGATTTCCATCAGAAACTCTTAATTTTTGTGTATAAAAGTTGTTTGTACTTATTTTATCACTTTGTAAAGCGAAAATATCAATATATTTCGAGCATAATTGAGTCAATTCAGATCTAACCATCTCAGGAAAATTTTTCGTTAAATTTTCCAATATTGTTTCCTTTCTAATTTTGTCAACATTGGACGTTTTAAGAATTTCATAATCAGACAGTTTTTCATAGGTTATTGAAGCTTTATCTAAAAACATATTTTCAGAATTCGTGTTTACAATTCTCACGTATGGAAAATTTTTGGATACTATGCAGCCAGCCACGTACACTCCATCTTATAAAGTTTGACTTGGGACTACTAAATCAGAAACTTCGTTGCTAACTGTTATAGCTCTAAAAACTTCAGCCCGAGCTGGAAGTGTCATTGCACCGTTGCCAAAACTTTCAAGTAGTGGTATATTTATGGGGTAATTTAAATTGTGTGGTCTTAACGAGAGAAAATTTGAGTTTGCCTCTTGTCCATATTGAATAGTAACATTATATGTTTTTAAAAAGTCTATGCCCAATATACCTTGGAAGGGTATTGGAAACGTATCTGAAATCACATGAAATCTGTGAGGAATAAGAAAGTTTTTCACTTTTAATTCAATTTCAATTGCCCCTAAAGACTTAATCATTCCTTGTCCGATTCCAGATATTTGGATAATCTTTTGTGTGTTGAACTTTAATGGGCCTAGTGCACCAATTTCAATAAGCGAGACATCCGCTCCGGTATCCACCAGCAATGTACCGAAATTATCATGGCCCGATATTTGGATTTCAATAAAACTACTTAAACTAAGATTTAAGTGAAATATTGATTTAATATCCCTATCGTGCCCATCTAATTTCGGTGATGACCCCCCGTATTTTGGGGGGACGCCTCGTTTTCCGAGACATCCTGCGCCAATCTTACGATTCCTTGTTGGTGGTTGGATTGACCTCGATAGTTGTTACCTTGGCCTCCGCGCCGTCGATTGTTATAGCCATTACTGTTATAATTTCTAGGATTATCATTTCGACGCCAGGTTTGGCCGCGTGCGCGATTGTTGTTATATACACGAATCCTATAGTTCTGGTAAGCCGAGCCACGCCGCTTAAAATAGAAGACTGAAGAATTTGAAGTGGAGGCCTCAGTACTAGCTTCTATGAATTTTGAAACGACATCATTCAGAGATAGGAAGTTTCCTGTCTTAATGAGGCGTTTCGAGAAATGGCTTTGGCTGTACTTTGCTTTATTAATTGTTCAACAATATTTTGGGGGTAACCTTCCCGTATATAGGCTCCACCTAGTTTCTTCGTAATTTCCTGTATTTCTTCTGCATATGCAGATTTTGAATTTTGTTTTATGTTCATTAGTTTCGAACAGACTCAGATTAACTCAGACGATTCTCCTTTTACCGACGATTGCAATTTTGTCTTAATAGATTGGATGCTATTTTCATTTGTAATCAGGTTCCTCGCGTGTCCCTTTGTTTTGTTTTTATCACTTCTATTGCAATCCCCTCATGTGATTCCTTAATTCTGTCGATTAGTGTCAATGCATCGAGAAAACTTTGCAATTCACTTACATTACCATCAAATACGGGGACAATTTTTGTTGTTTGTCTTCTGTTCGTGTCATGATGATTGTTCTTATTTCTTGGTCCGTTTCTGTTTGTACATGTAAATCTTCCTTATCGCTTTCGTCCAACTCAAAAATTTTCTCATCTACCTCACAAGCTAAAGTTAGTGGTACTTTAATTTTAATATTATGTCTATAAAAAACTTTATGTAATCTATCCCTTAATGTGTGGAATATTTCGTTTGCTTCTTCTCTGTGAGGCTTAGAATACCTGTCATATTGTCCGTGTAGTGTTGCCCTAATAGCATTAAAGTTTTCTATTAAAATGTAATATGTTTATCTAATGTTTCGGGTTTTATTGATCTATTTTGAGTTACACATATATAGGATTGATTAAATTGGGTTTTTAATGTTTCCAAACTAGATATTATTGTTTCTCATTGCATAATTTAAAAAAAATAAACACAATAAACTTACGGTCTAATCTTACATCTATATATATACTTGTTTATATTTCATCCATTGTCCATCCACTAGTTCGCAATAGATTATTTTTCATCTCTGGGTTTGTTGTATGCTGCTGCCTTCACGTTGATATTTGTGTTGATCCCACATCTGGCTATGTTGTATGTTGCTTCTTTCATGTTACTATTTGTGTTGTTGTGGTTCAGTTATGTATGTTGCGGTTTATTCAATTATGCTGAGGTTTATTTATTTATGCCATGCTAAAGTTGCTTTTTTTTAAATTTGTTGTCGCTGAGGTGTGTGGTTACCTCGTTTAAGAGTTTTGCATATTAACTTTATTATGGAAATAATGGCTATTAAAACTGCTGCTATTATTGAAACGATTTCTATATAACTCATTTTATTGTCTTGTTTTGAACTTTGATCGTTAACCACTTGTACATTGTGGCGTAGCATTTCTACCACTTCTTTTGTATCACTTCCTTCGTTAATTTTACCAACTTCATAACCGGCAATTAATATGGGAATTGACGCAAAAATTAATTTTTACAACCCTATTTTATTAATGTTTGTATTATCCTTTTACTTTTTGAAAAATTGTCTTTGTCACTTTTTTTTTTTTACACTTTTCACTTTCTATTTTTATTTGGACCTTATTCAAATGCTCTTGGTCCTGCCACGGTCGCCATGTTAAGTTTGGCAGCGAATAATAAAACAAAACTACTCCCGTTCATTGCTTGATTAACAATGTCTTTATTAATTTAAAATTACTATTTATAGTTATTTGTTACAGCAATAAATCTTAACACTAAGCGAATATGAAGGTAAGAGAAAATACTCAATTACTTGTATGTAATTTGAAATACCAAAGTCGTTGCACTTAAATTGTGTCGTTCATTGTTCGAATGAAGATATATCATTTCATAATTCAAATTCAAGTGTCAATGGCTTTATACAAGTATGACTCATCCATTGGGTATTTTCACTACACTCCTCAAGAACAAAATTTTGCTGAACCATCTATAAATATACCCACAGTACAAACACATAAAAACTACACACCTGGAATGTCATATGCTAAAGTAGCAGCGATAAATACAGCAGCAGACTTAACTCAAAACCTTAACGCAGCAGCAAACAGCATGACATCAACACAGAATAGCGAGGATCTATCAGATTTAAAAATAATGATGAAACAATTAATAACTCAAATGACAAGTATGATGAACATTGTGACACTGCTTGTATCAAAAGTAGATGGGTTCCAGAAATAAAATAACTTTTGCTATTTGGAACGCCAATGGCCTATCACGCCACTTACTAGAACTTAAAACGTTTATGTACGAAAATTCAATCGATATTATGCTAATATCTGAAACGCATACTACTGATGGAAGCTGTAATGACATACCAAACTATAACATTTATTATACACATCATCCTGACAATCGAGCCCACGGTTGGACAGCAATTATCATAAAAAAATCTATTAGGTGCCTAGAACTAGAAGGATATAAATCACATCATATCCAAGCAACCTCAACAGAGATAAGTGACTTGAGAGGGCCAATTACTGTGTCAGCTGTATACTGTCCACCCAAACATAACAACACAAAGGCTCAATACATAGACTATTTAAAATCATTGGGTAGTCGTTACATAGCTGGAGGAGACTATAATGCAAAAAAACTCCATATGGGGCTCAACACTGACAAACGTGAAAGGCCGCCAACTACTAGACGTTATAAAAGAGAATAATAGTCGCTTTATTAGCACGGGAGAACCAGCTTATTGGCCAACAGACAACAAAAAATTACCTGATTTAATTGATTTCTGTGTTACAAAAAACATATTGCACGACCACTTAACAATAAAAACATGTCTAGATTTATCATCAGACCATTATCCAATTCTATTGACCCTTCAAAGCACACCGGATACAAAAATAGCTGCTGGCTTATATAACTACAAAACCGACTGGAACAATAATAGAAAATTACATGACAACAAACATTTCATTGAAATCTGATGAGGAACTTGACACAGCAATAGCATACCTAAATGACAACATCGTCAACGCAGCAACTCCTCAATCAACCCCAATTCTAAGCCCATCCCAAATTACTACTGTCCCAGCTCACATTAAGCATAAAATAATACAAAAAAGGAAACTCAGGAAAAGATGGCAAAGCACTAGACACCCAGACGACAAAGCCAAATTCAACATAGCGGCAAATGAACTGAAGATAATATTGAAACAATTTGAGGAGAAAAAATTAGAAAGTTACGTAAAGAACTTAGGAACGACAACATCAACGAACTACTCATTATGGAGGGCAACCAAAAAACTAAACAGTGCAATACCACATAAACCCCCCATAAAAACACTAGATAATAGTTGGGCAAAAACGAATAAACACAAAATATTTTGAAACGGTATTCAGAAACGACATGGACAATCAAATTACCGAGACACTGCAAAAAAAATGACAACGATATCAGAAATCAAGAGTCAAATCAAGAATTTAAAAAACAAAAAGGCACTTGAATATGATCTTATTAACGGAAAAATACTGAAAGAACTACCTGACATAACAATAGTATATATTAGAAATGTATTTAATGCTATAATAAGGCTTAACTATTTTCCAATCTTGTGGAAGGTAGCACAAATAACAGCTATCCCAAAACCAAATAAGGACGCAACAAGAACCAGTTCATATCGACCTATCAGTCTCTTGCCAACTCTGTCAAAGATATTTGAAAAAAATATTATTTGACAGAATTGACCCTATCTTGATACAACAAAAAGCTTTGCAAAGCCATCAATTCGGCTTTAGACGAAACCACTCAACTGTGCAACAAGCTCATAGAATTGTGAACAAAATCATGCATTGACAGAGTGTGGCACAAAGGACTTCTGAATAAACTAAATAATATTCTACCTTTAAACTATTATTACTTGCTAAGCAGTTATATCACCAACAGATACTTTTATATTAAATATGACGATGAATGCTCTGAGATCCTAACAATGACAGTGGGAGTGCCTCAAGGCAGTGTGCTGGGTCCACTCCTATACCTAATATACACTGCAGACATTCCAACCCCAAAGACACAAGGAACCATGATAGCAACATTCGCGGATGACACGGTCCTCTTAGCATCCAATCAAGACGAAAAAGCGGCAACAGACATAATTCAACAAATAATAAAAAATATAGTCTCGTGGTTCGAGAAATGGGGAATAGAAGTTAACAAAGAGAAAACTGTCCAAGTAATATATACAAATAGAAACTCTGTTAAACACCCACTCACAATAAAAGACGAAATTATAAAAATTTGCCCCAGCGCAAAATACCATGGCATAGCAATCGACGCAAAACTTACATGGATACAACATATATTAAATAAACGAAATGAAATAAAAAGTAGATTCAAACAATTAAACTGGTTACTAGGAATAAGTTCAAAGTTATCAGTGTACAATAAAAGAATGATATATACATCAATGATAACACCCATCTGGAAATATGGGATCGAAGTATGGGGGACAGCAAGCAAAACGAATATATAACTGATTCAAAGAACACAATGCAAAATACTGCGGACAATAACAAAAGCCGACTGGTATATAAGAAATGAAGGCATACACCACGATCTCAACATTGACTCGGTGGAAGACACCATTAAAAAATGTAGCAGCAAATGCACAGAGCGCCTAAAAATTCATCAAAACCAGAGACGTGCGCCAATTGCCGGCAACGGAAAAAACAAAAAGAAGACTCGAACGAATTGGACCCACAGAACTTCCACATAGAATATTTTAAACGACACTTTTCGTATATAAATTAATTATATATAATTAAATTAAATTATGTTCTGTGGTAATGACTAAAGAACATATTAAGGTCCATAGTAGCATTTAAAAATTACTTATTGTTCACGAACAGAATGTAATTAAAAATGGAGCAAAAATAATTTAAAAAAAAAAAAATTTTATGTGCACATTTTTCAAAAACCATCCACTATTGTATGTTGGATATTTGGAATCTTAATCCTAAGCAAGAAGAATCAACTATTCACAATGGAAGGATAACAATAGTATCAACAGCAAGTACCGGGATTTGGACAAGCTACAACAACAGAAAATTATTCTATAAACCAACCACATGTATATCTGTGAATATTGTATATTTATTGTGTGAAAAAAAGAGGAATTATAAGTAAATTCGAATTTATTTGGTTTTTATTTTTATTATACCTTACAACAGAATCAATTATTTCTGCAAGAATTTGGGGAATTGAGAGCAAAGCAAACTAATATTTATAAATAATTATTTTTGATCTTCAACTATACTAATGCCAGTAGGGCGTCCTTGCCTTCGATAGCTACGACAAAGCTTTCCATGTGGTCAAGCAATCTACATAGCATTATAATGCACCACAATTCTTCGGGGATATTGAAGCATACATTTCATTTAAATAATCAATTATGGTACAAAAATCATTAAAATATTTGGGTTGTACATGGTACTTATCACTTCACATGCTTCTTTCCCCAACTAAAATTTTTTATATTTATTAGTTCCAATTCTTTAATTCACAAAGTTATCGAATCCAGAGATTTTTTAATCGATACACTACCCTTTTTTCCGCTGCAATTGCTTGTACTTTGCAATCACTTTCTACATCTTTCCAATATACCAATGTAATTAGCCGCCCTCTATGGTCCAGTGGTAAGCATGCTAGACTCATAATCAGAGGGTCGCAGTCCTTGCCCCGGGATTGGTCTCAAAGATGCTTCTTCCTAAAAAATCTTTTCTTTTCGAGACGAAGGCCTCAGTAGTTGATACTCATTCCCCCACCCCTTGCAATCATAATTTAATTATGGCGTAAGATATAATTGTATAGAATAGAATAGAAGACAGTTCATCTGCATATACCAAGTAGAGTAATTCTTCTCCGGACACAGCTTCTCAATTTTCCAAGGAACTCATCCCGTATTTTAAACCCGCAACATCGGTTTTTATTTTGAAAATAATTGTTTTTTTTCATTTATTATTTTGTTCTTTTTACTTGTCATCTGTCAAAAAACAAGTGTGGGAATGGAAATAATTGACCATCAAAGACTAAAAGCAAATCAATCGAGTGTTTATATGTTCACATTCCTTCAATACTAAGTTTTGAACATATTTTTGAACGCATACATCTTACAAACTTAAATCTTAAATTTTTACCAGTTTGTATCTGGGCGGTAAAATAGAAGAAGCAAAGAAAGGTTTGTGATAACAAAACACTATTTGCGAGTGTTGTATAAAACGCGTTCGATATTAATATTAAAAATGGTCATATTGAAATGTGTAAAGCTTTTGTTTCCAGTGCTAATTTTTTTTTCTTAATTTTTTTTTTAAATTACTGGAAAAATGCGTGAGATCTGTTTTTCAATGTTCCTAAATGCTGGCTCTAATTTACAATTATGTTAAAAAATAAGTCAAAAATACCACTAAATATGTTAAGAAGAATCCATGCCAAATACAACATTGAGTCTTTCAATTTCACATACTCCTGCTGTCACTCACGATGGTCTAAAACACAGAATACACTTACTAATAATAGAAAATTCATTGTCTTTTATGACACAACGCGTCCAAAAATAATAAGAAGAACATATTCTGTGCAAACACTTTAACAGTGTGGAAGACTCAAGAAAAAAATTGTGGAAAACATTTGGACATATGTTCATATACATATGTATATTCATGAAGCTAAATGGATACTTGACGCAGAATTTTTGCGCAGTTACGATTTGTTCTTGTCGTGAAGCTTATTATCGGCAAATAAGGGTGATTCTTTCTATTCACTGAATTATTTTAAGCAAAACGGATTCTTGTTTAATACAAAACTAAAGGATATTTCAAAGTCAAATTTTGGCACTTTTTTGCTATTGACGTCGCATATGCAAACTCGCAGTTTAAATAGTTTGCATCCGATAATTATACGTTATTGAATTGAAAGAGTGAATTTCATATTTTTAAATTACATTGTAAAGGCAATAATAATTAAAGTGGTGAGTAGTTTTTTTCATCATAGCATCTATGAACGTACAGAACTTTTCATTGAATATTGAGTTTTGCCATGTCATGTTTATTTAATGTGGATTGATAATCGTCATTTGTAATTTTTTTTTAATTGAATAAAAAATATATTTTAAGATATGGATATAAAAATAAAAGTCGGAAATATATTTATTTATTTTCGATTACAGATTTTATATGAGGATTTGTATGTATACTCATATGCATATGTGTGCATATATTCTGATTCATAAATCCTACTGAAAATAAATATTGCTAACTGCTTTTAATAAATTAAGGTGCAGCCTAAATAAATCTTTGCTATGAATGTGAAGCTGTTTACGAATTATTATATTTTCGTATTTACAAACAAACTGCAATCATAATATCAAAATTGTCCAGTGGCAGATTTAGCGAAAGGAGGACTAAGTGGACTAGTATTTTTTGAATAATGTCAACGCAGTAGTCTTATTCTGAAGACAACTTTCCAACAAAATTGGCTTAAAAATCGATATTATAATTAATGTTATAAATATTTTGCAGTGAATTAATGGAGAATCCACCTTTTTGTAATGCAGACAAATGTTACTACCTAAAAAAATTGTTTTGGTACCATATTATGTACCAATTGACCTGAAATTTTTATATTATGTACCAATTGACCCCGAATTTTTGTAGATATTCCTAAATATTAGTGTTAAATATTTCATTTATTGTCTATGATGAATGTAATAAAATACATTTATCCTTCTTTAGTTTATTGCAGTTCAGAAATAATAACACATTAATTAATATAAATCAAACACATATATACACATTCATTTCAATCAAATTAGAAAAATTATAAATTAATTAAAATAAATGTAAGGACTACAAGCTTCGGCAAATGTTTGATCTCTAACCATTTTTCCGAAAGCTATTAAATGTTTGGCTGTCAAACGATAGTTTTTGAATCTCATCGGTTTGTGGTTTTTGTGTTTGTCTGGTATTAGCTTGAAAAAACTTTAGAGACTTATTATATTGAACATGAAATTTGACAAGTTAATAAATTATTGTTTGTCCAAGGAATTTCTAATTCCACTAAATTTTCTCTAAAATGTTTCTCCATTCACCTTTGCTTTGTACATATTGTAAAAAATTTAAAATTTTAATTGTCTAAACTCAGCGTAAATCAATTATTTTTCTTGTTCCGTCAATAGAAGATTAGTAATGGAATAATCTTAGCGTTTGCTTTACCCCGATTTTTGGAGTTTGTAATTGCTAACCTATCCATAATTATACTAATTATCATAAAAAATTGAAAAAAGGGTATATCAAGTTTGTGCAACCTACCGGCTTTTCAATTACTAGGAGGAGCTGTGGCAACTATGGACATAAGCATACAGATATGATCAGACTTTCTAAGCAATTTTTTTAGAGATATCTTCATGAAACTTTGTAAAAATATAGTATGGACAAAGATACAGAACCCAATTGCTACTTGGCAAAGACCACGCCTACCTCCCATAAATGCAACTTTTCACAGCTTTTTGAAAATGACTATAACTTCGGCCCAATTTATGGAAGAGTGACACAATTTGGGAGTTGGGTTGGTGGTATAAATTAAGTGCCACGCCCATAATTGAGAAATATTCATAACTTAAGGCCCGTTGAGTCTTGAGCAATTAGTCTCTTACTGACAAAACGTACATTTCCGACCGGCGAGAAAAGAAACGTGGCAAAACAAAGCAAAAATTCCATAGCAAGGACCTGCTTTGAACCTACAGTTTGTCAAGTAATTGTTTGCAAAATAAAAATTGTAATGAAATTTTCCCTTTAATATTGATTTGAAGCAAGAAATGCATATACAATACAATAAAAAAAAATATTATAATTTAATATTTGCCAAATTTCCTCAACAGAAAACATCAAAAAAAATTATTAAATAATTACAAAAGATCCGTTTCTGTAGTAAAATAAAAAACAATAGCCACTTCATGGTGTCAAATAATTCTGTCTATGGAAAGCAATTTGAGCAATTAGTCTCTCGCTGACAAAACGAACATATACGAGCGCCAAGAAAAATTTCTGCAGGCTGCAGAATTTTCTGTCAGCGTTCGTAATTCCTCCGAAGACATTAGACACTTTTGAATGCTTTTTAGAAGTGAAGAAAGAGAATCGAAACCTAAACGTCAAATGGCGAAGCAGCGAAATGAAGCACACGGTCATGTGTAAATGAGTTTACCATGTATTCCCATGTATTTGACTAAATAAACTGTGAAAATATAAAATTTATTTTGTAAAATACCAAATCTTATTACTATCCTAACAATACAAAAGAAATATTTTTGAGTATCTCAGTATTATACCATATATTCGAAATTACGCTTAAAGAATTCTAGCGCAAGTGACAATTTAAAATTTTTATAAGAAGTATTGAATAACTTTGCTAATAAATCTTTGTAAAGACAGCATTTCACATCATATATGCTTGAAGATATATATATATATATATATATATATATATATATATATATATATATATATATATATATATATATATATATATATATATATATATATATATATATATATATATATATATATATATATATATATATATATATATATATATATATATATATATATATATATATATATATATATATATATATATATATATATATATATATATATATATATATATATATATATATATATATATATATATATATATATATATATATATATATATATATATATATATATATATATATATATATATATATATATATATATATATATATATATATATATATATATATATATATATATATATATATATATATATATATATATATATATATATATATATATATATATATATATATATATATATATATATATATATATATATATATATATATATATATATATATATATATATATATATATATATATATATATATATATATATATATATATATATATATATATATATATATATATATATATATATATATATATATATATATATATATATATATATATATATATATATATATATATATATATATATATATATATATATATTTATATATATATATATATATATATATATATATATATATATATATATATATATATATATATATATATTTGGGTTACGCTCGGGTGTAGCGTATCCAATAAAGAAAACAATTATGAATATGAAAGAAAGAATATAAGAAATATATAAAATTTATTTAATATATTTAAAATATCACCACGATGTCTGGGATAGACACAGATGTGAGAGCGTGTGTACGGCTCCAGCGCTGCGAAAGAAAAGAGATTGATTCAAAGGCCGGAAACACGAAGTGTGTTGCTCAGCAGCCAACACAGGCTAGTTCCGGTTTACCCATAAACACGCTGTGCGACAGCGACAGCGTGTTAATAGATGGCGCGCGGAACTAACGCCTGCTTGCGTCGGCGTACCCGACAACTAGGTGGGGGTAGTGGTGTCGCCACAGGTATTCCTCCCCCAGTGATCGGTGCAGGAGGCGCGGAGAACGATACCCGTTTCGTCGGTCGACTCCCCGGCTGTGGTGAAGGTTGGTCCCCTGAGCGGGGCGGTGGTTGACTCCTCAGATGACTCCTTGGATGGATCGCTAGCGGGTCATTTGTCGCTGACGAAGACGACGATTGCGGCAATGGCGATCGGGTTGGCGATGGTGATCGGGATGGCGATGATGATCGGGATGCCTGCAGCGATGGCGACGATGTTGAGTCACTCATTTCGAGGTGGGCCGGCTTCAAGCAGTCCGTAGAGATGGCTTTCTCGACGCCGTTCAAGTCGATTATGAAACTCTTGCCGTTGACCCGGCGAATTACCTTATGGGGGCCCGTATATGGCGGCTCGAGTGGCCTCCGGATTTTGTCCAGCTTGCAGAATACGTGCGTGCAGGTGCGCAATTCTTTGAAGACGAGCGGTTTCTGTCTCGAGTGGTTGGACGCTGGTACTGGCTTGATCGCTTTTACCAGCTTGCGCAACTGCTCGACGAAAACCGGTTGGGTGGTAGGGTCGTTTTGTTGTCCGAAGAATTCCCCCGGCAGGCGTAGTTGGGTGCCGAAGAGCATCTCGGCTGGAGTTGCTTTGAGGTCCTCTTTGTACGCCGTCCGCATCCCCAATAGCACTGTTGGCAAGGCGTCTGGCCATGGTGTGTCTGGACTGCACATCAAGGACGCTTTTAGTGTGCGGTGTAGTCTCTCCACCATGCAGTTTGATTGTGGGTGGTAAGGCGTTTTGTGAACATGGTTAGCACCCGTCATTTTCGTGAGAGCTGTGAATAGCTCCCCCTCGAATTGACCCCCCTGGTCGGAGGTGATGGTGAGTGGCGTGCCGAAAGTGCAGACCCAACTGTGGAAGAACGCTCGTGCGACGGTCACAGCTCGAATGTCCGGGAGTGGGACAGCCACCGGCCATCGGGAAAAGCGGTCGATGATGGTCAGGCAGTGCGACAGTCCTCTCACCAGCGGTAGCTTGATCAGGTCAACATGAACGTGGCAGAACCTGTCATCTGTCTCCCCGAAGCTTTGCAACTCAGCGCGGTTGTGGCGATGGACCTTCGCGCGTTGGCATGGTTGGCATTCACGAGCCCAGCGGAGCGCGTCCTTGCGCATGCTTGGCCAGAAGTATTTGGCCACCAGATGTTTCGCCGTTGCTCGACCACTCGGGTGGGATGATCCGTGTACGATGCCAAACGCCGTTCGACGCAGGTTGGATGGCAAATAGGGCCGTGTCGCCCCATCGGTAACCAGACAGTAGATCTCGCTGTTGTTGAAAGCGAGACGATCCAGTTGGATACGCGGATTCTCCAGCAGGTGAGGCAGCTCTACGTCAGAGGCTTGCTCCAGGCTGATAGAGACGGTACAGGTTCGCGAAAGTGCGTCTGCCACAACGTTTTCTCCCCCGGGAACGTACACAAATCGTGTGTGGAACTGGAGGATGTAGTCCAGGTGTCAGCTCTGCCTCGGCGTTGCCTTGTCCGAGCGTTGTTGTGCGGCGTAGGCGAGCGGCTTGTGGTCCGTGTGGATTGTGAAGGCGTGTGCCTCCAGGATCCTCCTGAAGTGCCTGACTGCGGCATACACCGCGAGCAGCTCCCTGTCGGAGGCGCAGTAGCGAGTTTCTGGGGGACTGAGCTTCCTAGAGAAGAACCCCAGAGGCTTCCATGTCCCATCGGGTTGCTCTTGGTTGAGTGCCGCTCCGATGGCGGTGCTCGATGCGTCGGTGTAGAGAGCGATTGACGCGGTAGGCGAGAGGAAGGCTGAATCTGCAGCTGCTGCGATACTCGCCTTGCACTGCTGGAATGCCTGCTCCGTTTGCGTCGTCCAGCTAATCGCCGCCTTCTTCTTCGTTAGGGTCCTCAGAAGCTCGTTGAGCGGGGCCTGTAGTTCCGCGGCGTGCGGTATACACATGCGGTAGTAATTCACCATACCCAGGAAACGTCTCAGCTGGGTAGAGTCTGTCGGGCTTGGAAAGGCGTCGATCGCCTCGATCTTTGGGCGCGGGGGCCTGAACCCCTCTTTCGAGACTCGATACCCAGCGAATGCAACTTCCTGGGCACCGAGTTGGCAATTGTCCAAGTTGATGCGTAGGTTCGCCGCTCTCAGCGTCTCCAACAACTGGCTCAAATGATGCAGGTGCTCGTCATGCGTCTCGGATGCGATGAGCAGGTCGTCTACGTAGCCCTTCACGAAGGGGACTTTCCTCAGTAGGTGATTAATTACCCGCTGAAGCGTTTGCGCGGAGTTACGCAGGCCTAATGGCATACCCACGAACTCGAAGAGGCCAAAAGGTGTTGTGACTGCCGTTTTAGGGATGTCAGCTTTGGCAACCGGGATTTGGTAGAAGGCTTTCTGCAGATCGATTACAGAGAAGACTTTTTCCCGGCTATCCTGGATCAGGTAATCGATGATCGGTAGAGGATATCGGTCTGGCAAGGTATACGCGTTGAGGCGGCGGTAGTCGCCAGTGGCTCACCAGCTTCCATTCGGCTTTGGTACCATGTGTAGCGGACTGGCCCATGGGCTCGATGATGGGCGTACCACCCCCTTGTCGAGGAGGTCGGCGAACTCTTCTTTGGCAGCAGCGAGTCGTTCACCGACGAGTCTACGGGGGCGCTCGAAAACGGGAGGGCCCTCCGTGACGATGAAGTGTTGTACCGGCAAGTCTGGTACAGTGGCCATGACCCCTGCTGGTGAAGCGAGTTGCAGGAAGCGCTGGACGAGCTCTCTATACCGGTCGCCATGTGGTCCCACAGGTGCATCAATGCGAGCCACTGTGGAGATGCCGTAGATTCGAGCCGGGCCCATGCGGCCCGTTGCCGCGATATTGGTAAGGGGGTCTACGATGCGTCGTCCCCTCAAGTCTACCAGGAGCCCATAGTATGCCAGGAAGTCCGCCCTGAGAATGGCAGTTTGCACATCGGCCACAGTGAACGCCCAAGTAAAATCCCGACGCAGGGCGAGGTTCAGCTTCAGCGTGAGCTGCCCGTATGTGGCTATCGGCGACGAGTTGGCGGCGTACAGCGTGAGGCTGTTTCGCTGTAGTTTGCGGGCGACCGTTCCCCTCGGCAGTAAGGAGACCACTGAACCCGAGTCCACGAGAAAGCGAGTGGATGTCGTTCGATCCATTACGTGTAGACGTTTTTCGGTTGGTGGTCGGCCGGCGTCGTTCGCCCAAGTCGGCGTCGGCAGCGCAAGTTTTCATGACGGCGTCGAGGCGGCGGCCACGGCGGCGGCAAAGATACACGGTGGTCGGCACTGCTGTGCTGTCGCCCCGTACTTCAGGTGGTACCAACATTCGCCAGGCGCTGTAGAGCGATCTCGATGCCGGCTGGGGCTGCGGGTTTCAGTGCGACCCCTATGAAGTGGGGGCGTTATTTTACGTAGCAGCTCCTGATTCTCCCGCGTTAGTGCCACGAGCTGTGCCACTGACTGGCGCAGTGCGGCAAGCTCTGCGTGCACGGAGTTACCCGTTGAATCGTGCGACGATCTGTTCGCGAATGGAGAGCGGGGTCTCGGAGATGAGAGTGGAGGTGACGTAGCTGCCACCGTAGGTCCGTTGTCGAACAGCTCGTCAGCTGCCTCTGCGAGCTCCTCCAGTCTGGTGCCTTTCAGGATTTTGAGTAGCCGGTGCGTTGACGGCGGCATCAGGTCGAGCCACTTCACGCGGATGATGTCATCCGTGGCCCGGCCACCTGCTAGGGAGCGCATCTGTCGCAGGAGTTGGGACGGCTTCCTGTCCCCCAGCTCGAGTTGGGTGAGTAATCTGTGGAGCTGTCGATCCGCCGAGTCGGTGAGGCGATTTAATATTGTCGTCTTCAGCACCTCATACTTGCCCACGGGCGGCACTGTGCGGAGTACATCCGCGACCTCGGAAATAGTCTCCGGGTCGAGCGCCGCAACTACTAGATTGTAGCGGCTGTTGTCGTTGCGCACATGGTGTACTTGGAACGCGGCCTCGATCTGGTAAAACCACAGATCGGGGTTACTCCTCCAGAAAGGTGGGAGCCGACAGCTGCTCACCGCCTCGATCGCGGGCGGCGACGAAAAGGAGGCGTGTCCCCCAGGTTCCCCTGCACGGTGTGGCGGCAGGTGGTGTGTCGGTATCAGCAATGGCGTGGGCATGGCCAGCTGTGCCTGCGCATGCACGTGCGGTGATTGTGGCTGCTGGTGTGGAGCGTACGTTGCTCGAGTCGGCGGCTGCTCCGGTGGTGCCGGCGGCGCCGGTCCTGAGGCTGTTGGCGAGTGGAGCATCCTTATGCGTGTTTAGATCACGTCGGGGTCACCAATTTGGGTTACGAGATGAGAGTGCGTGTGCACGGCTCCAGCGCTGCGAACGGAAAGAAAACTGGAAAGCCGGAAACACGAAGTGTGTTGCTCAGCAGCCAACACAGGCTAGTTCCGGTTTACCCATAAACACGCTGTGCGACACTAACGCCTGCTTGCGTCGGCGTACCCGACATCTAGGTGGGGGTAGTGGTGTCGCCACATATATATATATATATATATATATATATATATATATATATATATATTTCTATGATATTATACATTTTCTATATGAAGTGAATCATATACGTCAGGCAGTTGGGTCTTCCAATATGCAGGACAGGAAGTTTAGTTGAACTGCTTGCCACTGTTTTAGTATTTGGTTGACTACCATTTGCAATGATAGGCACCAAGTTGAGATAATATCTTATATGGCTTAATTCCTTGATATTTTTGAAATTTTTTAAATTCAGTGCATCTTTTTACATAGCTTGCACATAGGTGAAGCGAATGACAGGATACAATTAGTGAAAAATTGGTGTAGATTTAAACTTCAAAACCTTGCAATCATTTACAATTTTAACGATATCCTTCAGATATATTTTCCACTTTTTCAAAGATTTTATTACGACCAAGATTTTTAGCTCCTTTGCTCCCATAAATTGTTTCGAGTAACGTAGTCTTACGGGTCATATACTCCAAAATATGAAGCAGGCTATCTCCCGAATCTGTTTGCAACAGGATCCACCCGTTCCCATATTTTGACACGTCTGCGCGTCTGCTGTGGTTAAAAAGCATAAATTGCTGCAATTCTCCTTAATTCGATTCTACGGGAATACTTTTGACCACATTGATTTATTTGTTGATGGTAAGATTTCTCCGTTTTAAAAAATATACCCGACAAAACGAATATATTTTTTAGAAACTGGCATTTTTTCCCTCTGATTTCTAACCCGTATTGCTTGCACACCTGAGTACCACCAGCAACTTTCATAGGTTCATCCTTAGGGGGAATCACGATGTCGTCCATATAGACAAGCATTGTGACATCCCTGAACAAACCTTGAAAAATAGCGGCAAAACGCCTACATTAGGAACCCCGAATTGTACAAAACCAAACTCAGATTTCCCATTGTGTGTGTTACGAATGAAGTATATTTCTGAGAATCAGGTTCAATTGGGACATGGTAAAATTGCTTTTTTAAGTCTTGTGTACTAAATGTTTTCACTCGAAGTGGTTGGTCCACCAATTCGTCATTTAAGGGCATTGAAAAGTCTCTGATGATTTTGTAACTTACTTTTCGAATATCAAAAAAAAAAAATTTTCTTAGTCACCATGTGCATCGGACTTAAATTTTTGTATAATTTCAACATAAAGCACGTTGCACCTGTTCATTATTAATTTATTTTCTATGTATATTCTATTTTTTTATGTCCTTCTACCATTTTCCCCACTGCTTCTGCCTTACTTTCCTTTAAATATGACAAATCGATTATCTCAGTCTCTTCTTCTAGCGTCGATTCTACGGTCAAACACAATCGCTCGAAAGCAATTTTCACTTTCTGTTCCACTCTTATTGGTATTGGTACAGAAGCGGTAACAAAAACAGAACATACAATTATTATTTCTAAAGTAAATCCTGTTTCTATTTGAGATTCAGAAACAGACACAGAGATAGAAGCAGAATTTACAGGAAATTATTCAAATTGTACTTTATTTGTAGCGCGGACGATATATTTATTGAAAAGGTAAATAAATTACAACACGGACATGGAAAAAGAATTGTCAGTGTATAGAGAAACGAAAATGCATGCAGATTTTTGTTGAGCTTTGAGAAAAAGCTGGAGGTAAAATAAACTTTTTTAATTTATAACCTAAAAAAACCCAATAAAATAGGAACAAATTTATTATAATATGTTAACTAATTTTCATTCAAATTTTTTATTAATATCCAACATTTAAATAGAAATATTTTATATTAAGTGTTCCGAAATAAAAATGCATCATTTGGAACTTTTCGGCTTATATTTAACCTTTGGACACGTTACAAATATGGAGACCTCATATGTTGCTCTGCTTCTTTTTATTCAAGCCGAGCCCACATTTGTAAGGATAAATTACATCGCGATATAGTTCACTTTCTTGTTCAAATTAACAAAATAGATACCTTATGATATAAATTTATACTTATATGTGGTCTTAAGATACGAGTGTATCAGCTAAGCATACGAGAGGAACTGATTATTTTCTGTCATGGACGTTCGATTCTGTGCATCTCGTTCGTTCTCATTTCTTATCGTCCGTTCAACTGTTGTTGTTTCCACTTATTTCATTTCTTTGTGTTCTAACGCTTCCTAATTACTAACTCTATACCAACCTATATACAGTGAAGTATCGCTAATCCGAAGCACATTTAATCCGAATATCCAGTAATCCGAACTGCAATTTCAAGTGCATTAGAGATTCTACAGTCCGAATTGGTTGCAACTCTTTAATCCGAATTGATTGTTTTGTTTCTTTTTTATTTAAATTTTGTCAATAACAAACAATAACTCATGGTTTTCAAAGAAAAAGTGCCGTTAGAACTTGTGGTGAATGCTGTTTTTACAGAAATGTATGTGTGCGTGTATGTCATATTGACTCTGTTAGGTCATATCAGCTCATCTCTTAGTTAAATAATTCTCTAACACACTGTGCCTGCGTCGTCTTGTTCATAAAAATGACATCTTCTCACTCATTGCGCTGTGTCTGTAAATAGCCTATAACAACAACAACACTGCAGCGGTTCATAGGCAGTCGACGACATTTCACTAATCGCTTATTCCTTTTTTTGTGCTATTTGTTTTTATCGAATAACGATAAACGATCGTACAGGTTGTTTGATCTCATTAAATTTTTTAGCTCGTGACGATCGGTTGGTTTATTATTGTAATAAAATGTCTGTAAAAAGAGCTCATAAAACGTTATCAATTTTGGAAAAATTAAAAGTGATTGAAGACTCGAAAAAGGGTTTAACTGGGAAACAATTGACAAAAAAATATGGTGTGGGGGAAGCTACAATATGCGATATAAAAAAACAAAGCGGAAGGTTTAAGAGGTGGGTAAATCACATGTAAAAAGTAAATTTGTAGCTTAATGGTTACCTCTACAGCTTCGCTGAAAACTCTACTCATAAGCTGCTAAAAATTCGCCGAACTCTGAAACCTGGAGAGCATAAGGATTTCGAACGTCAATTGTTTTCATGGTTTGAAAAGCGACGATCCAGGAATGTGCCACTATCAAAAGAAATAATATGCGCAAAAGCGAAGGCATTGTTCGTTCGCCTATATGGATCTGAAAGGCAATTTAATGCAAGTACGGGGTGGTACCAAAAATTCAAGAGGAGATTCTCTATACGCGATATGAAAATATGCGGTGAAAAGTTGTCAAGCCGACCAGACCTAATTCCACAATTTACAAGCGATCTAAACAACATTATTACCTCTCTGGATTTGGTCGATTCTCAAATTTATAACGCGGATGAATCAGCTCTTTTTTGGAAATTGTTGCCGGATAAGACATTGGTACATGCAAAAGAAAAATCTGCTCCCGGAAGGAAAATGTGCAAGGAGAGAGTTACTTTCCTTTGCTGCGCTAACAAATCCGGACTTCATAGACTCGATATTGTTGTCATAGGAAAGTCGCGTAACCCGCGCTCGTTTAAACGTCAACCCCCCGTGGAATTTTACTCATCCAAAAACGCTTGGATGACTTCGAACATTTTTCTGGAATGGTTCCATAAATCTTTCGTTCGACAAGTAAAATTATATCAAGCTGCAAATAATTTGCCAGAAAAAGCAATTCTGATTAGAGATAACGCTCGATGTCACACAAGTGCGGAATTGTTGTCAGAGTGCGGAAGTTACAGAACTATTTTCTTGCCACCCAATTGTACAAGTTTAATTCAACCAATGGACCAAAATGCTATCAGGCTAACAAAAATGCATTATAAAAAGGGTCTTTTATGTGAAGTTGTGAATTAAAAAGAGGAAGACTATTCACAATTTTTAAAAGGTTTTACCATTAATGATTGCTGCATTTTACTGAAGCTGTCTTGGCACAAGGTACGTAGAACCGCATTATCGTCATGCTGGTGTAAACTTTTTCCAGAAGAGTGGATCACTGAAGAAAACTTACCGTTAGCTGTGCTACGCGAAGGACATATAAATGGTATACATTTTATAACGCAGACGTTCAACACGTCCTTACAAATAAATATTACTGAAGCTGAAGTTGAGGATTGGATTAACGAAATAGAAGAACTCGACGCAGTTGACCTATCATCGACGGATAGTGAAGAAGGCGTAGACAGCAATAACACGCCAACGGTCTCCCGAGTAAATAGCAGAGATGCTATACAGAGCTTTAATACTCCCATCAAATGGGCCGAAGAGAATGATGTCAGTACGGAGAATATTCTGGTGCTAAAAGATCTAAAAATCTCGGCAACAGAAAAATCGTTGCCGAATGTTCGTCAATCAACCGTTACTGACTTTTTCAAGAAAGCATGTTAAGTGTTTGTACTATTTATAGTTTTATTTAAATACAATTAAATAGAATTGCATTTTTGTCACGAAGACCATTTAATTTTTATTAAAAAAACACTCTTTTTAATACATAATCTATTTTTCATATACATGTACTATGTATCTTAATTTGTTTTAAATAAATGGAAGACATTCCAATTAAAAAAAATTAAATGATTTTTTAGTCCTGTAATCCGAATTTTTCGATAATCCGAATCAGGGTCTGCAATCAATTATTCGGATTAGCGAGACTTCACTGTATTTAAAGATATTTATCAAGAGTAATAAAGGGAACTTTCAAACTAAATAATTGGGAAAGGAAACTGGCTGATATTTTCAGAAACAAGCAATGTATTTACTGCTACGTTCAGATGGAAGAAAATATTAAAATAAGATAGGAAACTCTTTAACCTGCTTGGAATACCTAAGCCAATACGATCAGATCTTGAAGATACTTACATCTAGAAAAATATTCCTTCAAACGGCGAGGAAATGAAAACTATTTCTATCATAATATTTGTAACGAATTTATAGGTTTTATTTTCAGTGGCGTATCGTGAGTTTTAGCCCCGCGGGGCGCAGACGAATTTCGCCGCCCCCTTATTTAGGTCTTTAAATTCAAGACTCTAAAATATACAGTATTCCTACATAACTTTTCGGCAATAATAACCATCATTATTGTGTATTGTACAGATTACAAATTAAAAAAGTCATATTTATATGTTTTACCATATAATAATCACATTTATTACAAAAATTCTTAGTAATATGCTACTTGCATCGATATAACAGAACACCTATGATTATCCGCTACCGATCGACAAGATTAAGGTATTAGTGAATTTAATAGAAAACACAAATTAGAGCTAGAACACAACTACTACTGACTATATACTATTTTTTTTATATTTTTATTGAAAAATAGTGTAATTCATAGAATTAAAAATAAAACTTCTTTAACTAGAACTTTATTCGTCTACTTTTTATAAGAGCAAATTCTTTCATTGTACTATCAGTATCTATACCATCATATAGTTCTTCCTCAGTAGAAAAGATTGATAGATTGGATAGTCTTAAAGTACTCATTGTTTGTCTTAAATAATTTTTGATCAACTTTAATTTTGAAAAACTTCTCTTACATTGCGTATGGCAATTGTAAGGAATATTCGGAGCAGTATTATAATATTAGGCAGAGTATCTTCCAGCTTGGATTTTCAAATAAATCTGAATAATTTAAGTGAGTCCGCATTAATTAATTCATTTTCATTGTCTGTGGCTGCAATGAAAGTCCGCATTCGAAGTCGTTTGAGCTTGAAGTCCTGCTCGTCACTTTTGGCAGATGCGTAGTGTACATTACATTTAGTCTTGTCCGAATCAACTAATATAGCCGGCGTTAGATAAGCAAATTTATCCACCAAATTCTGTAGCTGCTGAAACCTCGCACAAATTTCTACAATTATTCTATCTAACGGAGAAAACAGCTTCCATCTCAACTCATTTTCAAGACAATTTGGCATCTCTGGTTCCGTCATCAAAAATGTGCCTTATTGTTATGAATTTCTGAGGTTGCATGCCAATGCCGAGTTCTTCACACATATTTTTGCATAACTTACATACAGGAATGGTCATTCTTCTTGTTTTTTTTTTTATCAGTACCATCTACAAAGCATTTAATTTCTGCCAAGTACCTATTTTTTGTAAATATTTCTATGCATTATTCACTTCATGTAGCACTGGTTGCCAGAGGCCCAAGAAACAAAGAAAGGAAATTGCACTCCACTTTGTTTTTTGAGTATCATTGTTGATACCACTCCCGGTGATTCTCATGTCGATCAACTAACTTTTCTGATAAGATATGTTTCATCCTGTAGAAACAAATACAAATTTTAATAAAATTAGGAGTAGATATTAAAATTATTAATTGAAAATTTCGCTTCAGAAAATTGTAATGCTTTAATGCAGTATATTATATGTGTGGAGATTATCTTCACATTTCTTTAATCGACTTCCAGTCAGCAACATCAGATGCTATTTTATCTATAAAACGTAGTTTTATCCATATAAAAGAGATGCCATTAGTAAATCACTGCAATCAATGGATTGCGAACTATTGCAAAGGACATTTGAAAAGTTTATCAATAAGAAATTGTCATAGAAACAATTTGGAAGAGTTTGAAAAAAGAGAAGGCAAATACGTAATCAGGGATATCATTTAATGTGGAAGATTACAAACTAACTGGAGCAAAAAAAAATTTTTTTTGATAAATATACACAAATTGGCACAACAAAGTCCCAAAACCAAAACAATATTTAAATTGTCAAAATAAAAAACAAAATCGCTGGACGGTTGAAAGTTTCCGCCGGCAACTATGCGATTGTGCATTTTTTTTTTTTGTTTTTCAGCCGCAATCATAGATTGTCTGATCGTGTGAAGCTCTTGGTATGAGCATACACACTTTTCGCCGTTGTTGTGAGTTTTGTGCAGTTTTGTGTATATTTATCATCGCCGTGTCGCGCCGTGCGTGTGAAACGAAGCTGATGCGGATAGGTATTTTTTTTACATTTCTCTTTGCAACCATGCTATTGTGACATAGATGCGCAGAACGAAAGTTTTTTGTACTCAGCTTTGCGCAATCTGTGTTTCTAATATTTTTGATTAATAAGACAAAATAAGTTTGTCATCAAAGTACGTCACGTTTTTATTAAAAGTAGCGATTTCCAATCAATTTGAATTAATGCTATGTTCCCACCTAAAGCTCTACCGTGGTTAACTATTTTTTGAGAGAGCGAAACTCGTGACTATCTGTCAATCGTACCCACCGAAAAAAAAGGGTTAACTGTGGTTAAGTTTCCCTCCAAAATCTTACCTCTCGAAATATTACAAGATACAGAATGTTGAATAAAATAGGAAAAATTGTATTTATAATTAATAAATATTTCGTTTTGAGAGAAAATTGTATGAAATTTGAGCAGATCAATAAAACAAGTGTGGAATTTATGCGGAGGAATACATTTTTATTGAATTTAATACCCGTATTTTCTGCGAGAAAATTGTATGAAATTTGAGCAGATCAATAAAATAAGTGTGGAATTAATGCTGAGGAAGACATTTTTATTAAATTTATTTGCGTATTTTCTGCGCATACCACGAAGATGTGACATTTCCTTCTCCCATAAATTGTAGAAGAGTACTTCCTTTCCATCGGTCCATACTTCTCTTTCTTTTTAATTGGAGTACCATCCTTAATTAATTCGTATTTTTAGTTTTTATTTATTTTTTAAACGTATCGCAGAATGTAAATAATTTAAAAATGTAAACAATTGAGCAGTGTTGACACACCAAGAATTCCCTCAGAAAAATGTTTAGGTCAAACATTAAAAAGTGCAATAAGTTTGTGCAAATTACACTAAAGAATCTACAATTTCATTCTTTACTTATAAAATTTTATTTATTTTGCATACATTTTATTAAAAGAGGTTTGAATATCAAAATTTTCAAATTTTCAAATTTCCAAATATAATTGATAAAAAATTTATCGACCTGGCAACGACAAATATGGAAACAAAAAAAAGTTGTCTCATTAAATAGTAATAGAGCTTTCTTAACCACAACTAAACTCGCTTTCAACTTCGGGTTTAACTGTGGTTTATTTTCAGCGGAGAGCAGGAAACTCCATATAAAAAACTGGCGTTGACCATGGTTTACATAAGGTTAACTCTCTAATTCGGTTAAACACAAAAATGAGAGCAAACCCTGTCTGATAAGAATAGGGATTTTCGCAGTTCATTTGGATATTTTATAATAATATTCAAACAAAAATAAAAACATATGTATACGTTGATATTTTGTATATATATATATATATATATATATATATATATATATATATATATATATATATATATATATATATATATATATATATATATATATATATATATATTAATATATAAGTTAGCACGGTAGGTTGTGATATGCGGAAAAAAGCTGCATATCACAAGTCGACACGTCGCACAGTGGGTTAGAATAGCATGTTTTCTTGGATCAAATCAGGGAAGCTATGTTAGGATAATTTTTCTTTATTTTTCAGTTAATACCATTAAAATAAGTAAAAAAAAATGTTTTCTAAGTATATTTGAGTATAATTTTATTAAGTAATGCCAAATATCAGTGTAGGTATATAGTGCAAGGAGTACAGTATGAGAACTTAAACATAACATTTTATACATCTTAAAGTTAATCATCCACATCATCATCATTATCATTATCATCATCATCATCATCATTATCGTTATTATCATCATCATTATCATCATCATCATTATCATCATTATCATCATCCGCAGCATCAGCAACTTCAACATCACTGAAATAGTTCTTGTTCGGAGCTGCAGGTACAATTAAATCAATTGCCTCCTCTGGCAAGCTTTGAACCTTCTTTGCAGGCAATTTTCGCATGCTTGAAATAATTGGGTCAGAGGTTATCAAAAACATATTAAAAATGTCTTGGTTTGATTTTTCGCGACTGCACTTTCGGGAATGAAACTCCCTATATTTTTTAAAATCTTTATTTCGAGCTTCTTGCGCTTCTTCTGATAACTGCCCAATAGGTAAAAGGGCATTTGACACAATTTCGGGTCCGTGAATAAAAAACTTGTGCAAAGTGGGAGGCATATTGTACCAAGGATACGTTTCAACAAAAAGTTGTCCTGTATTGTGTGCATATATTTTAAATTTTTCATTATTAATTTCATGGCCACTGGATACAGCAATAAGCAACACGTGCATTTTTTTTTATTAAATTAACATCTATTTTTGTTATTTCGGCAGATTTTTCAGCGTTTTGGAAAAAACGTCTTGCCGTATTCCCATCATTCGTGTTTCCAAAACCAGGTTTGGGTTGGTCAACTATTAATCCCATATTCTCTTTAAATTTATTCTGAATTTCTTTTTTTGTGTCAGCTACTGTTCTTTTTTCAGAATCAGTTCTATCCTGCCACTTTTGTAAAGATATTTTATATGCCACGTGCAAAAGACATTAAAAAAATCTAATCCAGCCATGAAAAATGGAAAGGCCAAATTTTAAATTGTCTACATGTACAGGTCTTTGGATCATGGCTTCTATATTATTAAAATCCTTACTTGTAGCGCCACATAAGTAACACCTTTGTGTTGATGTGGTTTCTGTTAAGGCATTGCAAACTTTTCCATCTACCATTGCCAAAATTAATTTGTGGGAAACATGTACAACTTTCTCACCAATCGTGACAGTTGAACAGGTTAAATTCTGTATATCCTCTTCAACTCTTTTTTTTCACTAATGGACACATATGCGGTTTCTTTGGCAAATTCAATTTTCAAGGGTCTGCAAAATCTAGTTGAAGACGGCCGTGGATTTTGCCAAATTACCTTCTCCTCAAACATAACCCTAAGTGGTACAATTGTGGTTAAAAAAACTGATGAATCACTAGCATCCGATCCATGAAAGGCTTGTTTGTATGAGCTATGGCCAGAGCTTCCATCAAAGCCCCATTTTGAATATAATACTACATTCGAGTTCGTAATGCCTAATGAGTCAATAACAGTTTCTTTAAGTTCTATTAGTCGCTCCGCTGTGTGATTAAGAAGACTTTGTAAAGTTACTTCAACGGAGGTCTCGCTTATTTTAAAGCTGGTCGATTCTGGGTAAGTTTTTTTGTTTTTCAGTTTGAATATTGTTGTAGGAGGGAAATATTTGAGGAGCAGCTTGTCTAACAACATTGTATTGATTTCGTGTTAGTTTAGATTCTACAAAAACAGCCAAAGCTTTTGTATTCGATATTTTCAAGGTGGGAAGTGGTTGTTTAAATTTTTTTCTTAAATTTATTCCCTTGCAACACTTTTCATATATAGCTCGCAACACTTTTGATTCCTCGACATAACCTTCGCTTTGTAATTTAACCTGTGAAGCGTAAAGTAACTCTGGCAATGACATGATGTCTCTTACAATCTTTGTTTTTTTATATTTACTCCAACCACTGGACTCGGTAAAACTAATTTCTTTTCGACCACATTTTGCAGTCGGGGCAAGAGTAAAACCAATAGAGGATTCCAACCAGATTTTATTTTGAGTAATAAACCTCATTTCAATTCTATGCGCTCTAGTCCACCTAGATTTAAGTTTATAAAAGAAAACATCAATTCTTTTATTTAAATCACACATATTATCCTCAGAGCAGTTGGTGCGTTTTTTGATTTCTTCAGCTAAAAATGTCATCTTGTCATTCATTGTTTGAGCGCTTGAATTCATCATAATATAAAATAAGCTTCGACGAGTATAAAAAACAACGTTCGAACTTGTTTCTATAAAAAAAAAAAAATAATGCTAATACAAAAAAAAACCTTTCAAAAATCCCTTTTCCCGATTACTTGAAACTGCACAACACAATCACTATTTGTCAAAACAAAGAATATTATTAAAATAAACAAAAACAAAATATTATTGTAACAAAGAATATTATTAAAAGAAACAAAAATAACAACATTAATATACGGAAAAGAAGAGCACAAATAAATAGAAAAAAGTAACATGAAAAACAACAAAACACAACACACAACAACAGCACCAGTCGCGAGATCAATGTGACTTTTAGCTAATTTGACTGCTGCAACACTTGTATTAAACAATGCATGGCTTCTAAAAGGCACAAAAGGGCAGCGTAAAATTTTGCAATATAACACAGATTTATGTCCTCTTTAATATAAACTACAAATTATGACACGAATGTGGACGAATAATAACTATATATCCATTTAAAATATAAAAATATAAATTTTTTTGGCATTTTCAATATAAATAACTAAATCTAAATCACTTCCACACACAATTTGATACACAAATGTTAACGAAGTTTTTGTACGATAACCCGAATTTACGCTGTATCGACACTTTCGACGCTTCGCAAACGGAAACTGTCTGCACGCGCGACCGAACTCACGGGAGCATTGGGTTGCGGTAAGCTTGAGCACCGTGTGAAGGCTTTTGGTCGGGAAGTTTGGGAATGTGCAAGAACAGCATATGTGGACGATCGAATAGGGCTATGGGGTTTGAGGCAACGGAAGTGGCGTATGTAAATTTTGTCAAGTTGTACCAGGCCAGCTAACTTGGGTAGAGGACAGGTTTAGTTTAGTCAGTTCGAGTTGGTGTTTGTGATCCAGTGGAAGCTAATAATAAAGTCAGAAGACGAGCGTTGAAATAAAGTGAAGGTGCGGTATTTTAAAAATAATAATTTGTGTCAACCTGAATTAATTATTGAATCTAAAATATTTGTATTGAAACTGAATTAACTATTGAATTCAAAATATTTGTATGGAGACTGAATCGTGTTTATTTGTAACTTTGAAAAACTTATTTAAAATAAAAAGATAGCAAAATCAAATAGTGATTAAGAAGAAATTTAAAATCAATGAAATCTTAATAACGAAACTCCAAATTGTGAAACAAACTAAGTAATAAATATTTAACTATTAAAAAATAAATAAAACATTAATGTGACGAAGCTGTGTCTTATTTATCGGCGGCAACTTCACCCTATCCCAGTGAGGCATCCAGTGAGTCGCAGACCAACACAGAACATCGGGGAATCCAGCGAGTCGCAGAGAATGCGTAAGTAGTTTCATAGGCACGGCGCAGGCATAGTAGAGAATCATCGGTTCGAAATAATGAAAGATTGTTATATTCAGTGCCTACTGTATGGCGATCACACACCAACATTAAGTATCAAAGTAGACTAAGAAACCCCATTAACTCTGGTAAATTGCCGTTTGCTGTACTTATTTGTGATTTTCCGTATAAAAAGTTTGGCCATGTCATGAGAAAGCATAATGTGTGTATATTAGAACACTTGACAACATACGAGTAAAATAAATATACATGCAAAGAAAATATTTTACTTTTGAATATACAGTTTGTCAAGTAATTGTTTGCAAAATAAAAAATGTAACGAAATTTTCACTTTAATATTGATTTGAAGCAAGAAATGCATATATTTAATTTTAAAAAATATTATAATTTAATATTTGCCAATCTTCCTCAACAGAAAACATGAAAAAAATTCTTCAATAATTACAAATAGAACCGTTTCTGAGGCAAAAGAAAAAACAATAGCCATTTCATGGTGTCAAATAATTCTTTGCAAAATTCATGGACCATACAAATCCTCTAATAAATTAACAGTAAATATTTTAATACTTAGTGTGACTACCATTAGCATCAATAACGGCTTACAACCTTTTGGAATAGACGCAATAAGTTTTTGTATATCGTGTTATTCGGGCACCTTTTCCCATTCCTCCCTCATAACTCTTATTAGAAGCGTTTTTATTAGTTGGAACCCGTTTTGCAACTGTTTTTTTAAGGTGTGCCCATAAATTTTCGATGGAGTTCATATCAGGGCTTTGTGCTGGTGTGTCTATGACTGTATGTATGCAATTATATCTCATCCAGGTCCTGCACAAGAGCGATTTGTACTTAGGGTCATTGTCCTGATACACATTCAATTTTAACTTTTCGAAATTTTGTGGGCCATTGAAGCCAGAATTCTGAACACTTTTTTTCAAATTTTGAAAATTGTTTAAGTAACACTTCTTCGTCAGCATATTGGTGAAAATTCTTAATTCCCCAACGCCTTCCATTGAAATCCATTCACATACCATCACTGACAACTTTCCAAACTCCCCAGTGGGGATCATATGCGGGGATGCGGTTTCCGCTAAACTTTATTGGATCCATCGTGAGAGTACAACATAATTTTTGTTTCATCGGAGAAAGTCACATTCCTCCAGTACTCCATTAGCTTAAAAACGCTTGCAATAGCAAAATTCATCCTATTTTGAATATTCATTGAAGAGAGCATCGGCCTTTAACGAAATATTTTGGTGGAGTATTTACGGGTTTTCAGCACTTTTCACCGATTTCATAACGAAGAAGTGTTACTTAAACATTCTTCAAAACGAATTGAAAAACAGTGTTCAGAATTTCGACTTCATTGGCCCACAAAATCCCGAAAAGATAAAATTCAAAGTGTATCAGGACAATGACCCTAAGCACAAATCGCTCTTGTGCAGGCCCTGGATGATATATAATTGCCTATATACAGTCATAGACACACCAGGACAAAGCCCTGATATGAACCTAATCGAGAATATATGGCCACACCTTATAAAAACAGTTGCAAAACGGGTTCCAACTAATAAAACCGCTTCTAATAAGAGTTAGGAGGAAGGAATGGGAAAAGGTGCCCGAATAACACGATATACAAAAACTTATTGCGTCTATGTTAAAAAGGTTGTAAGCCGTTATTGATTCTATTGGTAGTCACATTTAGTATTCAATTATTTACTATTAGTTTAATAGCTTATTTGTATGTTCCTTGAATTTTGCAAAGAATTATTTGACACCATGAAGTGGCTATTGTTTTTTATTTTGCTACAGAAACGGATCTTTTTGTAATTATTTAATAATTTTTTTGATGTTATCTGTTGAGGAAAATTGGCAAATATTAAATTATAATATTTTTTAAAATTAAATATATGCATTGCTTGCTTCAAATCAATATTAAAGTGAAAATTTCATAACATTTTTTATTTTGCAAACAATTACTATGTTTACTATAGTATATTTTTATTATTCTTTAGTTGTTATATTAAGTTTGTACAATTTTGTGGTTTCTATATACTTTAAATGCTTATGTACTTCGTAATATTTACTATACACATATGTACTTTATTTACATCAACTTGTAAAGGGCAGAACAATGACGGTAACGATAATGGCAACCGATATTCATATGTTTTGCTTTATACGCTGCTTCGTTTCGTTTAAGCTATTTTTTAAGGAATGTGATAAATAAAGGGTCTGGATATACCTAAAAGTCGAAGACACCGGTTCGTTTTATTTTGTGAACTTATAAATTTCTCAGAAGTGGGATTTGCTAAACCACGTGTGGAATATTCAACTCAAATTTAAGCCACTATAAATGGTGAAGATTACAACATCATCCAACTTCGCCAGTAGCTGCGTCGGTTGGAGTTGCCAATGAGTGGCAATACGGCGTCGCTTTTCCTACATCTAAAGGCGTTGTTTACCGAAGAACGTGGCTAGTGTCCTGAAGCGGATGCAATTGGGGTTGATGGTGAACAAGAAAGTTGCAGTGACGTAGCCAGCCACGAGTCTGACAACGAAAGTGAAGAAATTAATGAAAACTATGAACTAAAATTAATAAAACGTGAGCGTGAATTCCTGAATCGCGAAAATGAGTTACTAAAACGAGAGCTGCAGTTGAACGCGCAGCCAAGAGTGTCGCCTGTCAATTCAGAGATTGAGCAGTCAGCGCCTTTGAGCCTAGTGAAGGAGTTTGTACCAGATTTTGACGTAAACTCATTCGAAATTAATACTCGGTTCCGATATTAAAATTAGTTTGATCCAAGAACAAAATAATTATGAACAAATTTGTGAAGAATTTAGTAACGCTGACAAACGATTTTTAAACAATACATTTTCGAATAACTCAAGTTTAGAAGTGAACAATTTTAGCGATCTCATAAATTTAGAGTTACGATCATTAGAAAAAATTTATGTAAAAAATGTAATAAAATTAGAAAACAAATATAATGATAAAACTATGTGCAAACAAAATGTTAGTCTAAAAAATGTTGAAATGGATATTATTGCAATAGATTTAGAGAATACAAAAGATGATTACATAAAAGTTGGTGATGTGGTCGACTGGCATATGAAAGAACGATTCTTGGATCTTTTTCGAAATAATTATTTATTTCCAGAACGACCAAATTCTCTTGATTTAAAATGCGAAATGCGGTTAGTGTTACATAGCGAAAAGCCTTTCAGTTGTTTACCCCAGACGCATTTCCTTTGCAGAAAAAAACGAATTACAGAAATTACCAGACGCATTTCCTTTGCAGAAAAAAACGAATTACAGAAATTACTAGACGAATACTTAAAAAAAAAGTATGTAAGGCCCAGTTGCTCTGAGTACGCATCGCCAATTGTATTAGTTCGTAAAAAAAACTGGCGATGTAAGAATGTGCGTAGATTTTAGGAACTTAAACAAGATAACGGCAAGAGATAACTACCCCATTCCACTAATAGACGATTTGTTAGGTTGGCTCAAACGAAAATTTTTACGAAGCTAGATTTGAAAAACGGATTTTTTCATGTGTTCATGCTTCCAGAGTCAGTTAAGTTCACGTCATTTGTAACACCTCTTGGGCAATATGAATTTTTAAGATTGCCTTTTGGACTAAAAAATGCCCCCTCGGTATTTCAACGCTTCGTGAACACAATTTTTTCAGACAGGGTGCATCGTGGGCAAGTCATTATATATCTTGACGACATTATGATCGCTACAAACAATCTAGAAGAGCACATGACCATTTTCGTCGAAGTGTTCAAGAGAATAGTTAGAAATAAATTAGAATTGCAGTTAGACAAATGCGAGTACACTGTTTAGGAAAGTGGTATACCATCGGACGAAAAGGGATTGCAAGCAATTAAAAATTTCACAGTCACGGACAAAGTACATGTTGTCCAAAGTTTTCATGGTCTTTTCTCATACTTCCGTAGGTTCGTCAAGAATTTTTCGATCTTTGCGAAACCATTACAGGATTTAACACGAAAAACCGCCAAATTCAAGTTTGGACAACGAGAGTTAGACTGTTTTGAACTTTTGAAAAACAAGTTATTAGAATCACCAGTGTTAGCAATTTACGATCACAATTCTGAGACAGAACTACACTGCGATGCAAGCTCTGTAGGCTTCGGCGCTATTTTGTTACAAAAAGGCCAAGACAATAGATTCCATCCAATTTTTTTTTTCAAACAGAACTACAGAGGCGGAGTCAAAATACCACAGTTTCGAATTAGAAACATTAGCAATAATCTACGCTCTTAGAAGATTTAGAATTTACCTTCAAGGAAAAAATTTCAAGATTATAACAGATTGTAGTTCACTAACACAAACTTTAAACAAAAAAGAAATAAATCCACGAATTGCTAGGGTGGGTTTTAGAACTTGCTAACTTTGAATACACCCTAGAGCACCGGTCAGGCAACAGAATGCAATTTGAAAGCAGTTTAGCAAAGTCAGAAAGCAACCGATTCGAAATGAGAAACGGCGTATTGTATAAAAAAAAAGATCGGGAAAATATTGTTACGAAATTGCCCTCTTGACAATTTACTCTGTTACAAAATTGCCCTCCTGACAATTCCTCTAACTCTCTGTACTCGGACTCGTACCACTAGATTGTGTAGTAATCAAACAATCGCCGGTTAAATTTAAATAATTAGCTTTATTTAATTATTGCTATTCACACATTTAATATTAGGCTTAAAGTTTACTTAGTTATTATTTGCACTTTATTTCACAAACCATTAGTCACTTTATTTAATAAGTAATTTCATCACTTTATTTAATAATGAATTTCATCACTTTGCAAAATTACAAATACTGCTAATACTGCTGCTTAGATTAAAATGCCTGATGTATACACTTTTACGATCTCTGATCTACTGTATTCCACTTTGAACAGTCTTGTCGCTTTTATAGTTTTCGAATGGTTGGAGTCGAAAATTCTACGCTATTCTCGTATTTTCTAGAAGCTTCTATCCACTTCGACAGAAGTCGAGAATATTCTTTTTGATATTACCGACGGATGGTTCTTGAATAAGCTTTTATTCGAATAGTTCGCATCTTGACTCACAGGGGGCACTCATTCTCCAGATGGGATCCTAAAAGTATGCAATCCCTTTTCACTGAGCTATCACGTTTCACTGCCCTCCGCTTCAACTTGTTCGTCCCGAACAAGGATAGTACTGCAACCTTTATAAGGAGATAACCTCTCTAAATGAACGACTTTCATTTTGCTCCTGGCATTTCTCGCCAACTGGATGCGGTATACTACATCGTTGAGCCGCTTTATCACCTTATAAGGGCCTTCCCAGTGTGTTTGCAGTTTTGGCGATAATCCCTTTTTCCTTTGCGGATTATGAAGCATAACTAGCTGCCCTTCCTGAAATTCCTTGGAGTTTGCTCGTAGATCATATCTGGCTTTCATTTTATCACTCATCAGTTGTGTGCGCTTTCTGATGGTTCCATGAATTTCATTCAGCTGTCTTCGTTTGTCAGCTACATAACTGCTACATGAAACTTCCGTAGATGAGTAGGCACCGAATTTCAGATCTGCAGGCAATCTTATGTCACAACCGAAAATAGCCTTAGCTGGTGTTGTAGATGTTGAATCGTGAGTTGCCGATCGGTATGCCATTAAGAAGAGGGGTATGTGTAGGTCCCAATCTTTCTGGTATCTGTCCACGACTTTTCTTAGGTGTTCCTCAAGCGTACGATTAAATCTTTCAACCATTCCATCGGATTGTGGGTGCAAAGGGGTTGTACGAGTTTTGCGTATGCCCATCAATTCACTCATTTCCCTGAATATTGTTGACTCGAAATTTCTGCCTTGATCCGAGTGCAACTCGAGGGGAGCTCCGAATCTGCAGACCCAATTATTGATAAATGCATCTGCAACGGTCTTAGCTTCTTGATCGGGAATGGGGTATACTTCTGGCCATTTACTAAAATAGTCGATTACGACGAGAACATATTTGTTGCCGGAATCACTAATTGGAAACGGACCTGCTATGTCCATTGCAATACGCTCAAATGGCGCTCCCACGTTGTATAAATGCATTTTCACCTGACTGCGACGGCTCGGTCCCTTAGCAGCTGTACACTTTTCACAAGCACTAATCCAGTCAACTACCGATTGTTGGCAATCAACCCAATAAAATCGTGTTTTAATTTTCTCGACTGTTTTTGTTATTCCCAAATGCCCTCCGCTTGGCCCACTATGGTATTCCTTGAGAATTTCGCTTATTCTTGCCTTGGGTACCACAATCAAGTTCTTCGTGGTTTTTCCATCTTCGCTCTCCCACAGGCGGAATAGGCATCCATCTTGCAGCTTTAAGCTATTCCATTGAGCCCAATATGCTTTAGTTATGGGACTTTCAGTCGAGATTTCGTTCCAATCAGGCCGTTTTCCTTCATTCTTACTTGATACGATTCTTGCCAAATCTGGGTCATTTCGTTGTTCTTCTTTTATCTTTTCCGCTGTCCATTCATCGTCTGGTAAAACAGCCATTAAGCGCACATCGACTATTCCTTCTTTCCATTCAGCTTTAGAACAGTGCTTACATTCCATACTGCAAGGACGTCGTGATAGTGCATCAGCATTCCCGTGGTTTCCGCCTCTGCGATGTTCTATTGTGAAATCGTAGCTTTGGAGTCTCTCAATCCATCTCGCAACCTGACCTTCGGGATTTTTGAACTGTAATAGCCAGCGCAGAGCAGCGTGATCCGTTCTCAACAAGAACTTTTGTCCATACAGGTACTTGTTAAAGTGCTTCACGCACTGCATAACCGCCAAAAGTTCTCTCCGTGTTACACAGTAATTTCGCTCTGGCTTTGATAAGATCTTACTGAAGTAGGCTATTACTCTTTCATGTCCGTCAATAACTTGCGACAGGACACCTCCAATCCCGAATCCAATTGCATCTGTATCCAAAATAAATTTTCGCCAGGTATTGGATACGCAAGGATCGGAGCTGTACACAATAGCTCTTTCAATCTGTTGAATGCCTTCTCCTGTTCGCTTTTCCACTCAAAAGGACAATTTTTCCTCGTTAATGCATGCAGACTACCAGCCACGTCCGCAAAGCCTGGAACAAAGCGTCTGTAATAGGTGCAAAGACCCAAGAAGCTGCGTAGCTCATGCAAACTAGTTGGTCTTGGCCACTCCCTTACTGAGTCTATCTTATCTGGATCTGTGTGTACTCCTTCAGGTGTGACTTTATGTCCAAGGTACTTGACTTCTTTCTTGAAGAACGAGCATTTCTTTGCGCTCAGCTTCAACCCTGAAGCTCCTAATCGCATCAATACTTCTTCCAAATTCTTCAAGTGGTCCTCGAAGTCCTTTCCCATAACGATGATGTCATCTAAGTACACCAGACACGTTTTCCAGTGAAGACCCTTTAGCACATGTTCCATTAAGCGTTCAAATGTAGCTGGAGCATTACACAGTCCGAATGGCATCACCAAAAATTGCCGTCCATCACCGACACTGAATGCTGTCTTTTCCTTGTCTTGTTCGTCTACTGCCACTTGCCAATATCCGCTTTGTAAATCCAGCGTTGAGAACCAATTTGAACCAGAAAGTGTGTCCAACGTATCGTCGATTCGAGGTAATGGATAACTATCTTTCTTCGTTACCTCATTTAGTTTACGATAATCTACACAGAAACGTGTGGAGCCATCCTTCTTCTTGACTAATACCACTGGAGAACTCCAGGGGCTCGCTGATGGCTCTATGACGTTGTTCTGATGCATTTCCTTCAGCAATACATTCACCTCTTCTCTCTTTGCCAGAGGTACTCTTCTTGACGCTTGACGAATGGGTTTGGCAGCACCAGTGTTGATTGTGTGTTTCACCATCTTTGTTCTGCCTTCGTTTTTACCCTTTTCAGCAAATACTGACCAATGTCTTGCCAAAAGTTGGCTGGCAGTCCTCCTCTGCTCTGTGGATAAGTCTTTGCTCCATTCTTTCGTAAGATCGTCGAGTACCTTTTTATCAGCTGGTATCTTCATTTTTGTGTCTTGCGGCTGGCTTTCACAGTTTACAATTGCCGAAATTGCCCGGCAATTTCCAATTATCTGTCCTTTCTCAATGGTTTTAGCAGAATTCGCAAGATTGACCACTCTTACTGGCAGTATTCTGTTCTGCTGCTCTTCTACGAGGGTTTTTCCAATGATGATGTCATTCAGTGCAAATTTTTCATCAGTCTCCACAACCCACAACTTGTTCTTCTCCACATCTCCGTCAATTTTGGCCCATATGACTGCCTCTGACTTTGCTGGGATTTTTGTCCGCTGCGATACAATGGCTTGTCGGATACCTCCATACTTAGCCTCACCAACGGATAACGGTATTTCGGTGTTCGCATACTTCAACATTCATCATTTCAAATCTAGGGTGAATCCATTCCGAATCATAAAATCCACACCTAAGATTAATTCGTCCACAATATCCGCAACTACGAACTCGTGCGTCACTGTTGTGGTGCCGATAGTGATTTTACGTGTAACTTTTCCCAGTACCGGTGCATCATCTCCAGTTGCCGTACGCAATCTTATTCCCAGAAGCGGCTCGATTCCCCGAACGAGATCCCTTCTAATTATGGAATGTGATGCACCCGTATCCAATGTTACCACGATTTTTCTACCATTTACTACGCTGTCGACAGTTAGGCTGTTGATTTTCCGTGCCATCTGAGAAACGAAGATTCTGGGGCTACATGTTGTGGTAGTCAGATCAAGCCCCTCGGGACTGACTCCATCTAGTTTGTCGACGACTTTTCATCATTTTCTGATTCCCTATTTTGGAATCTGACTTGCTTTGGAGGTCTTACCGGTGAGCGTGATCTAGAGCGTTTCCGTCTCGATTGGCAATTACGGGCCATGTGTCCGACCTCTCCGCAGGTGAAGCATTTGCCCGTGAAACTTTGGCCGCTTCCGACTTGTATCTGACGGGCTCTGTATACTGGCTGGCACACCAAGGCTGCTGTCTCTGAAGTTAAAGCGCTAGCTACTGTCTCCATATATGTAGCTTTCGGATTAGTTATTGCAGAACGCTTTATCTCCGCATCGCGAATGCCATATACAAAGGTGTCCATCATACACCTCTCAGTGATCTCTCCTGGGTACGCAAGATGAGCCAACCGCTCCACTTCCGCCGCAAACTGTTGTAGAGACTCACCACTCTTCTGTACACGTGTTCGTAGCTCTACTTGGTACATCTGCTTCCGGTGTTCACTACCATACTTGCGCTGAACGGCATTCATTAAGCTTTCATAGCAGTCTCGCTCACTTTCTGAGATAGTTTGAAGCACATCAGCGGCAGCACCTTTCAATGAAACGGTTAATGCAGCCACTTTCTCGCGAGCACTCCAACCATTTGTGCTAGCGGTAGTCTCAAACTGCATTCTGAAGACACTAAATGTCGTGGTTCCATCATAGGTAGGAGGCTTCAGTTTTATTGAGGATAAAGCTGGCACAGGCAATGCACCTTCCTGTAGTAGATTAATTCTTTGTTCTATTTGTTGCTTAAATTCATTCTGCCTTTGTACTAAAGATTTTTCGAACGATTCTTGCCGTGTCTCAATTTCACAAACCTTCCTATCTACCATTTCGGACATTTCTTTCATCTGCTGTGAGTTCTTTTCCACTAATTGAGTAAGTCGTATTTCACTCTGCTGTAACTGTTCTTTGACATCCTCTTTGACGGATGCAACACTCTTTTCGACGGTTTGAGCATTTTGTTGTAATTGTTGCTGCATCTTTTCATCTCGCTGCTGCATCTTTTCATCTCGCTGCTGCATCCTCTCTTCAGCTGCTTGAGAATTTTGTTGTAACTGCATCTGTATTAGCCCGATAAGTGCACTCATGTCAAAGTTACCCGTGTTAGTTTCTTGCGGTGTTTCTTCGTGTCGAGATGTCGTTGGCTCTTCACATTGGAATTCATGCTCATCGACATCTATACCCTGCTCCTCTAAAGCGCTTCTTAGTCTCACCTGCAGCTCCGCTTTAAGCCCTTGTGTTTGCAAAATTAAACGCTCAAGCTCCTTCTTGAGCTGCTCCAATCTCAGTTTTTCAAATTTAACCATTGTTTATTACAGATACACAATCCCACTTCTGACACCAATTGTTACGAAATTGCCCTCTTGACAATTTACTCTGTTACAAAATTGCCCTCCTGACAATTCCTCTAACTCTCTGTACTCGGACTCGTACCACTAGATTGTGTAGTAATCAAACAATCGCCGGTTAAATTTAAATAATTAGCTTTATTTAATTATTGCTATTCACACATTTAATATTAGGCTTAAAGTTTACTTAGTTATTATTTGCACTTTATTTCACAAACCATTAGTCACTTTATTTAATAAGTAATTTCATCACTTTATTTAATAATGAATTTCATCACTTTGCAAAATTACAAATACTGCTAATACTGCTGCTTAGATTAAAATGCCTGATGTATACACTTTTACGATCTCTGATCTACTGTATTCCACTTTGAACAGTCTTGTCGCTTTTATAGTTTTCGAATGGTTGGAGTCGAAAATTCTACGCTATTCTCGTATTTTCTAGAAGCTTCTATCCACTTCGACAGAAGTCGAGAATATTCTTTTTGATATTACCGACGGATGGTTCTTGAATAAGCTTTTATTCGAATAGTTCGCATCTTGACTCACAGGGGGCACTCATTCTCCAGATGGGATCCTAAAAGTATGCAATCCCTTTTCACTGAGCTATCACGTTTCAATATTTTAGTCTACGTTCCAGAACAAATGGAAAAAATGTCATTTACAAGTACCACGACGAGACGTTGCAAAAGTTGTTGAGCTAGTTAGCAAAAGTTACTGGTTTCCCAAATTAAGAGAGAAAATTTCCGATTATATCAAAAATTGTTTAAAATGCATATTATTTTCCTCCAAGCTAGGTCACACAGAAGGTTTTCTTCACAGTATCCCTAAAGGGGATAAACCTTTTAACGTTGTACACATTGACCATTATGGCCCTATAGCTAAAGCTGTAAAAACCAAGAAACATATTTTAGTTGTTATAAATGCTTTCACAAAATTTGTTCGCCTCTATTTTACAAAAAAACGAGTTCAAGAGAAGCAGTTGCTGACCTTTCAGACTATTTTAGAGCTTATAGCAGACCTATGTATATTGTTTCGGATAGAGGTAGCTGTTTTACATCGAAAGAATTCAGCGAATTTCTAATTACAAATAACGTCCAACACATCACAGTAGCAACAACTTCCCCACAAGCTAACGGCCAGGTAGAAAGAGTAAATAGGTGTATTGGACCAATGCTCGCTAAATTAGTAAACAAACAATCTTGCCTAGAGTGGCACAAAGTGGTCGAAAAAGTAGAGTTCGCAATAAATAACACATATAACAAAGCGACAAACGAACACCCAAGCGTCCTGCTGATTGGGGTCGAACAAAGAGGAGCTGGTGTCGACTTGTTAAAAGAACGACTCCCACATAGTATAGCCAAAAGTAAGAGGGTTAACCTAGCAAGAGTTAGCAACAAAGCTCGCTTAAGACAAGTGAATTTGCAAATCTACAACACAAAGTACATGAATAACAAACGCAAAGAACCGACTAAGTACAAGGTAGATGATTTAGTTATGATAAAAAAGTTTGACTCGCATGTCGCAGCACCTAAAAAACTCATTCCAAAATTTAAAGGCACGTATAGAATATTTAAAATTCTGAGAAACGATAGATATATTTTGAAAGACATAAATGGTTTTCAACAAAGTCAAATGCCCTATACGGGTACCTGGGCAGTTAACAATATCTGTCCCTGGATAAAAAGAAAACGAAAGCTAAAACTACAAAAAATACGGTGAGATCAGGTGATCTCAAAAGTCAGGATAGCCGCATGTAAGATTGTTATATTCAGTGCCTACTGTATGGCGATCACACACCAACATCATGTATCAAAGTAGACCCCCCGTTAACTCTGGTACATTGTCGTTTGCTGCACTTATTTAGGTTTGTACAATTTTGTGGTTACTATATACTTTAAATGCTTATGTACTTCGTAATATTTACTATATTCATCTGTATTTTCTTTACTTCAACTTGTAAAGGGCAGAACAATGACGGTAACGACAACTGCAACCGATATTCATATGTTTTGCTTTATACGCTGCTTCGTTTCTTTTACGCTATTTTTTAAGGAATGTGAAAAATAAAGAGACAGAATATACTTGAAAGTCGAAGACTCCGGTTCGTTTTATTTTGTGAAATTATAATAATAATTGTAAACTGGCCGAAGCATCGGTGCGGCGCATCAGCATACTATCCTTGAATGGCTCCCAGTCGTAAATTAATTGGCGTCCAAGGTGGGGCTCGAGTAAAAGTCGCTGCCCAGGCACAATTCACACCTAGCGGGGTGATTAAATCCTACCTTGACCGGTAGTTGAGATGAGTAAATCAAAATATCAGGCAGGATCTGCGATTTCTGCGGGAACCTCCAGACTCTAGACCTCATAAAAAAGTTGCTGAAAAAGAAACAAAAAATCAGCGCAACCGCAAAAGCCGGTGCGCAGCGTAATTTACCAATCGCACGGTATTAAAAAAAATGTATGTGCAACCGAAAAAGGTGTTGCACCTCCTGTCGGTGAATCGATAGTGAAATAAAAAATGTTTAAAATAAATAATAAATCCAAACTTGATACAACTGCTGAGCCTGCCGTGAGCTACTGCGCAATATAATGCTGTTTCTTATGTAAGAGAAAATTTATTATCTTTAAAATTTTTATAATTATATAACCATTTAACTATCAATTTTAATATAAGTGATTAGCTTTTAATAATCCAACCTCCTGAAATTGTGTAACCTATCAGAGGTTGAATATTGTACTGATCCTTCTAAACTGTCATATTACAAACCACATCCGCTAAAAAAGAAATGCTCACCTAGGCTAGATCAGTTGCTTTGTCACAGGGGTTCGGGTAAAATAGTTCAGAGGTGTTCCAGATCTTTTCGTTATGGCAAATAATGACGAACTTCGAGTCCCAGCTGGGGACCGTGGTGCGGAGATAGCCATCTATGAGGCATTAATTAATGCCGCTCTTTCCGCTGCTGCGCAAGCAAGTAACCGGCGGTTTGCCGAAAGCCGATTGGAAATCGAATCCCTCAGGCGCGAGTTACAGACCCTTGCACAACCCTCCACACCTGTGGTGACTTACGACGACGTTAACTTTCACCGACGCTTAGCGGATAGGAGCCTTTCAGAACGCGCAAGGGAACAACGCATCACTACCATGCAGTTCATTTGATTAGGGGGAAACTCGTGCGTAACGCGGACTCCCATCTAAGATCCTTTAACACGCCGAATAACTTCGATGCCATTATGGCCCGCTTTGATTTTACCTATGCGGACAGAAGGCCCTCGCACTTGGTACAACAGGAAATGCTGTCCCTGAGGCAGGGAAGGCTTACTGTTTCAAGGTTTTACGACGAGATTAAAAAAAAACTCACTTTGCTCGTTAACCAGACTGATGTAGGTAATCCTGGCGACTCCGCTCGTAGGGAAATACTGAATGAGGTGTACAGGAACCTACCCCGAAGTGCCTTTATATCTGGCTTAAATGAGCCAATGAGTTCCTCTGTAATGTGCGCAAATCCTCCAGTTTGTCCTCTTCATTAGCATTGGCGCTTGGGTTGGAAGTAAATTCACAACGGGAACAAGGGGAATGAGGATGGAATCAAATTGAGTCACATCCTTCACTCAATTATTCTGCCCGAATACCCCATAGGAATTTCCAACAAAGAACATTGGCTCCCATGCCTTCCCATTATGAGGGAACAACCCATCCTAGACCAAGGACACCTCCACGCTGGGATGCTCCATCCACCTCTCGAGCTGCACTGGAGGCGCCTTCTGCGAATGCTCAGAGACCCCCATTCTCCGGAGGTCGCAACAGCGGTCCGCAAATGCCCTCCCAACTTCATATACTCCACGGTGGGTAGGTACATCGACAGGGGGGAGGATTCTCGGCGTTCAAGAGCCCATCTTCTGCTGAATCATCCCAAGTTCCGAAGTTCCAAAGGATAAATTACTTATGGGAAGAACAAGAGAATGGAGCTCCAGGTGACGGTGCACCACCTTCACAACGCAATAATAAGCAGGATCGACATCGCCGCCAGTTTAGGAGGAAAGGCAGCAACTGTTCCCCTACTGATAAAACACAGGTCGATGGAGAGGTGCAGGACGAAGTTAATTTTTACATATAATTATATATATATATATATATATATATATATATATATATATATTTATATATATATATATATATATATATATATATATTTATATATATATATATATATATATATATATATATATATATATATATATATATATACGAGTATATACACCTAATTCTGTTTTTACGCGGTAATTGGCTCCAGGAAAACCCGTGTAAAAAAAACAGTGTAAAAAAAGACATTGATCGAATGCAAAATAGGTGATTGGTTCCTTATCTCTAAAACCTATTGAAATTAGAGAAAAACAAGGATTTTTGAAGAACAACTATGCAGGTTTATTTTATTAAATCACATATATAATGTGTTTTTACACAAGCATAGTTATTAAAGAAAAAAAAGATATGCACTCTAAGCTTAAAAGTAATGTAAAAAAAATGTATGACAAGTTCAGGAACTAAAAACAATTATGTAAAACAGCTATGTTGTTAACAAAAAGAATAGGTTATTCAATTTTTAAGGTAAAAAAAATTTAGAAAAAAAATTTAAATGATAATCATAAATACAGGAACATAAATTTAATTGCTGTCATCATCGGTTACTCGCATTCGCTTGCATCGAATGCGTATAAAATCACTATCATCGCTGGAATAATTTTGAACTGGACTTTCTCTTGCTCGTTCGGAATCTGCATTTTTAACAGTGAACTCTGTTATGAGCCGTTGCTCGCCAGTTGTTGCTACTTCTTTGTATAATTCTTTGTAACGAGCCATACAAGAATTCAGCTCACGTTGGAATTGTGCAGCTCTTTCGACATTGGGATCGTTTGTGACGAAAGGGTATCCTAATTTGTTTGCAAGTTGAAGTCATTCTTGGATTAAATTTGCAGTAAGTTTAACAGGTTCTTCACTATCGCTGCTTTCTATAGCATCAGCATTCTGTGTAATAGCAAAATGTAATATTTCGTCTTCGCTAAGAACTTTATCAACCAGCAGTTCATCAATGTCATCGAATACCAAGTCATCAAACGAATACCCTCCCCACCAACGGTATGTGCCAAAGAAATTATATTGCGATATTCGTTTGTATTTGGATACATATGATTTTTACTTTTTACACATTCTGGCCCAATTAATCTCCAACATGCGTTTAAGGTTGATGGTCGTAAATCTGATAGTGCTAAAGCAGCATGTGTTACGCAATCTTTAATATTAAACTTTTTCCAGGCATCTATCACTGTAAGAGCTTTATCCTTATCCAAAGTGTCCAAAATGTAGTGGAATGTTCGTTTGATGTAGTAAGTTTTAAATGTTGCGATAATTCCTTGGTCCAGTGGTTGGATTAGGGATGTGGTATTCGGTGGCAGGAATACAACTTGTACATTTTTGTGTTCCAATTGAGGATGCCCGGGTGCATTGTCTACCAACAGAAAAATTTAAATAGTAAGCCTTTTTCATTCATATATTTTCTAGTTTCTGGCACAAAATATTTAATGAACCATTCTGTGAAAACTGTAGTTGTCACCCATGCTTTTTTATTGGCCGTCCAATTGACCGGCAATGTATCAAAATTTACTCCTTTCATTGCTCGAGGCTTAAGTGCCCGATTGATAAGCAGGGGCTTTAACTACCGATCTCCAGAAGCGTTACTAAAAATAAAAATTTTACTCGATCTTTTTCAGCTTTAAAACCACCAGCACTCGTTTGCGATTTGGCTACATATGTTCTTCTCGGCATTTTTTTCCAAAAAAGACAAGTTTCGTCGGCATTAAAAACCTGATCTGGACTGTGTGCACCTGCGGCAATTATTTTTTTAAGTTTTAGTGGAAATTCTTTGGCAGCTTTCTGATCTCCAGAAGCAATTTTGCCCTTGATTCTTATGTTATGAAGCGCATGCCTTTGGAGAAATCCTGTCAATCATCCTGTGCTTTCAGAAAATAAGTAGCTCTTCTCAGGAGTTAATTGTGTATAGGTAGACGGTTGTTCGTCTTTTATCATTTTATAAAACCTTAATTCTTGCTGTTTGATATTGTTTCCGTATACGGGAATCCGTTTTTGTGCATTGTCCTCATGCCATATTATGAGTGCTTTTTCCATTTTTTCTTTAGTAGCATCTCTAGTGTATGATGAAGATTTAACAGATAAAATTAAATTAAAATTTGTTTATTTTCAAACCGTGTTAAATCAAAACCGTGCAAAAAAAGACCGTGTAAATACAGAATTAGGTGTATATACTCGTATATAGTTTAGAGTCGCCCAGTTGTCGAGATTCGACCATATACACAATGACACAATAAGTTTTTTTAAAATTGATTTTATTAAAATTGAAAGTAAATAAACCATTTATTTTAAAAATAGTAAATTAAACCAACAGTATCTGCGAAGTTCGGTCGCCCGTGCATTAAGCATTTGAATTGAAGAAAAATGATAATTCTTTTGGTACTTTTATTTGTTGCACTTAGAATATACATATATATACGAGTATGTACATATAATTTTGCCAACACTTTGGTATAAACAATATTTTTTGTAAAAACACGTTCATCTTTTGCTGAAAGGCGTTGTTCATTAGTGTCACAAATATAAAACTTGAGTGCATCAAATGACCTAACTCTGCTTGCAACTACATATATCTGCCCAAGCGAGAATTCGGGAATTCGTAACATAATGCCAACTTTATCAAATATTTGGTCTTGCGATTTATTAACAGTCATAGCGAAACCAGAGATAATTTGATATTACGGTCGTTGGAAACCGAACGGCAGCAAACTTCCAGAATAAGTCAAGATGCGGGGATAAGAAAACGTTTACCTCGTGTTATTCCAGTCAAAAATTCACAATCGATAGCAGTACCTTGATACGCATTCTTGTACCATTAACCAAAACTTCCATCCTTTACTTTCAATGTCAATTTATGTGGTGGTACACCACTGACATTCAATGAATTTAAAAATTCCACTAGATAATTATTGACTTCCGCGTCATTGTCTCAAATTATTTTGTCGTAGCTATAATACATTTTTTCTTCCCCTGGCGTTCGGTTGAGAACATCTCTGGTTTGGGAAAGCACAATCTTCATTAGTTGGTGCTCAAACAACTGAACTCAAAATGTGTTCAAATAAAATTCTTTCTGCAATATTCCCAAACACATCATCAATTATTTTACTTTCATTTCTAACTAAGTATTGCGGTATTTCGATCACATTTCGACCAAACTCTGGGAATTCTATTGCCTCTCCATTACCGCCACTTTTAAAAAATTCAACAAATTTCGATTTCCTCTGGTCTGGCTATCATATTTTAGGTGAGGATCACTACCAAACATCGAAAATAGCCATCGGTATTATAACAATTTTTTCAAAATATTCGTGAAATTTAGTGCAATAGACTACACAGAACGTAAAGTGAACATTATTGAAGTACTTTCTCAAAGAAGAACAAAACATTCTGTAGTATGTCCGGCAATAATTATATTATGGTGATATTTATATTTAGTGATACAATCATTTGATACATACATTGAATAAAAATTCAATTAAAGTAACTGAAATTTTAAAATTAGAATACAAATACAAAAGAGATTAGGGATGTCTCTAATGTTGCATTAAGACCAGATTTCTTAAATATTTAACCAGTTTAATACTCCAATGGGTGATTTCGGAAACCTCGGGAACTTCCTGCATTCCTTTCTGCAATTTATTATTTAGCAAGTGATCTATACAAAATACATGCGGAACTGAGTGGAAAGCACATTTCATATTTGCACTTCTGTCCGTAACAATGATGGATTTATAGCTGAAAGTACATCCAAAATCTTGCAAGAATCCACAGACTTTTTTGTATACATTTTCACCTGATATGCGAAAAACAAGCGGTAAAAGAGATAAGTGTAAACATTTACAAAAAAAACTTCCATTGATTTGAGACCAAAGAGGCGAATTTTCAAATTACCATTTCGAACATGCAATATAACTTTTTTTTAAAAAGTCGTCCGTCCACAAGTCTGTAGTCAAGCCGAAGCCATTACTTTTAATTGATGCTATTTGGGCCTATATTTGTTCGAAATATTTTTCATAAATTTTGACAATGTTGCGCGGAATTTAGTTGGGTGTGGGACTGTTTTTTCCAAATCCACATTCACTCCATATTTGTCTCCAATCAATAACAAATGTTTCAAAACTTCCAGCAACCCTTCATCTCTCTCTAGATTATATGGTCTGGAATCACATATGACCCATTTGGTCATTGCCTTAATATCGTCTTTCTTTGTTGCCTCGTCAACTTCAACTTTTGGGCCGACTGCGTTTTTTGCGCAAATTACAACAAATAGCAGTTATGTTTGACAAGATTTGATGTTGACTTGTAACTGTACTTAAGAACTCTCTTACATGTTCTACAACCCACGAAATGTTGGTCTTCATCGCCATTGGCATTTGTTATACGGCCAAAAGCTTCCCATACCCTGCTCCTTCCCCTTTTGTCCCTAATATTAAATTCACCACTTAAGACAATGATTTATAATGTGTAGCTTTATTAATATCGAAACAAAACTTCTTGGTGTACATGCTGTTCCTACGGAAGTTTACCGTTTTTAATTGCACTCTAACCAAATACATGAACAATATGCTATTCTCTCCTCTCATGTAGTTTAATCTGTTCTCAGTACAGAGTACAGATTTTACGACAGTAGTCGATTCGTTACGCTGATCTCCTCTGTAAGCTTTGTTTTGATTTTTGTATTTCTTCATTATACTATACTCGACAATACTATGCAGTAGTGCAGTAATAAAATATAATATATTCTTGCAGGGCTTTAATTTCCAACAACGCGAAGTTTCGTTTTTTCATACTGATCGCTACGTTTCGAATTTGTTCTCAGAATGTGCTTGGTTTTAATAATGAAAATTATATGTGAAAGTATGCTAAGACGTTGTTTACTTATTCACCCCAATTCTAAATACGCATGCGGATTCTTTTTCAAGTGGATTTTATTTTCCGTCCGGATTTTTCCTCCTATTCTCAATTTATGCAGCTTCGGATTTTGTAGTGAAGTTTAACCTCACTTCGAACTTACAAACAGCTGAGTTTCTTATGTGATTTGGTTTTATAATTAGCTCGCAAAAAGGTAAAAGATTATAAAGAATTACAAATATCTGTGTTTCAGTGGATTGTTATATTATTATTATTAATAATAAATATGCATAATATTGCCGACAATTGCTCTCTAAGCTTCCACTTTACGTTACCTCAACTTCTCCATCTCCAAATTGTGGCGCTTAATCTCATCGTAGATGCGATCAAGATTTCTATATATTTTTTTTGTGCTGGTACCCATTTCTTTACGCTCTACTGCTACCTTATTTATTATAGTGGTCACTTCGCATATTTTGCAGCATTTCCTCTTGTATACAGAGCTATTCTTCATGTATTTGCGAAGCATTAACCTGTTTTGTTGGCAAAATGGGGGTTGTATTCCTCCTCTATTTTGTAGTTCTGGGTTGAGAGCTCTTGATTGTTATCGAAACGTTTCTCTAGCAAAGTTAAAAGTGGAGAAGTTGTTCTTAAATGTTCAGTAAAAGATTCATGGCTTTCTTTATCCATATCAATCGTCTCATTTCGTGGTGCACTGTCGTAACCGAATTTTTCCTCAACTACCCTCAATAGTCTCTTTTGAATTAATAAGAGTTGCCAGAATTTCTTCGTTGGGAGTTAATTTTAGCTCTCTATTGGGTTCACCATCTGTTCCATTTCTATTTTCTACATTAGAAGTAATCTTACGAATATGGGTGTTACAAACGGAAGAACGAACTTATACCCTGCACCACCCCCTTAGGTCTGTGGTATACAAATTAATTTTGAAAAAAAAATTCTTCGTTTACCACTGTAAGAATAATAGCTTAGAGATTGATAGCCTTTAGACAATTCCTCTGCTGTGTCAAGACTTGTCAGGCTTTTCAAAAGAGACTCTCTGCTGGTACTGATGTTTCCACAGAGCTAAAAACATTTTAGCAGTTTGAATTTGTTTCAGATATTATTTTGTACCCGTTGTTTAGGTATTTGGTTTCTTATTGCAAACATTTGAAATACTGTACGTCGCTTGGGCAAATTTTTAAATGACAAAGTATATATCACATATGGACTTTTATATGTCAGTGTTTATTTCAAGAATATATTTATTTTACTTCTGGGATACTTGAATTTGATTTAGTAAAATATATTTTTTTCTCTTTCATTTTATGAAAGTATCGTCATGCATTTTACTATTGCTACTTTGCTATGAAGTGCGTATGTTTATAACGCTAGGATAATCTTTGGTTTGTTTGATTTTATGCTGTTTGTTCATATAGTCCCATTGCGTCTTGTTTTCTTATTTTCTATACGAGTTCATTCGTTTGTAAATCAGAGAAATAAAGCAATACTAAACTTTTACATATAGTATGTGTTAAAGTACCTTTTAATTCATGCAATTTTTCTTGTGTGAGTGCAGGTACCAATTGTATTTGGATTTTGTGCATCCCAATTCGCCTTATGAAAAAATAAAACAAAATTTAAAAAAATCAGTTTCTGCTGCTCGCTTAGTGTGAATGAAGAAGCGTTTTTTGGTGGGCGTTGATCGAGCAGTCACCATCAATAGTGAAAAAACATCATAGTTAAACATCGATGGTTAAGCATCGAAAATAAATATAGACAGCGCAACATCGAAGCTCCAGACTATCGGACAATTACCATCGATGGTCAAATATCGAACATCAACAGCAAAGCTTGCTTCGATACTATCGAACATCGATGGCCATCACAACCTTAAATTTTGAAACAGGGTAGATAGAAATTTTATCGATTATAATTGACTAAGATGTCATTCTATACCTGGCATAATCACTATTTACGGAAATATTTAATACTGAAGTTTCTAAAATTGGTATTTACAACTTAAAAGCATTGTGTAACGTTTTGCCGCCAATTGAAAGAGCAGCAGCGATGCCACTGAAGGCAGTTGGTTTACATGTAAGATTGAGTGCATTTAACCAATGAATAAGGGAAATTTGGGCGAAAGTTTTTTCACAACCTGCAAGAGCGGTCAATCTAAATACAGTTGGGACAGTATTATGAAATTGAACTTCACGAATGACATGATCAAATACGAGTATATCACGCTGTCCTTGATTAGCACTCTCATATTGATCTTTAAATATGAAAGGTTCTTCCGATGGATCAAAATCATTTAGTATCGGCACATCTGGAATTATATTGGGAGGTGGCAAACATGTGACATTGTGAGTAATCAAGGCTTTTTCAATATCCAATAGTGTTCGATTAAATGAAATGCTTCACTATAATTTCTTAAAAAATGTTCACTCATGTCTCTTTAAAATTCTTACCACAATGCTAACGCATTTGCCGATACATGCAATACAGAAATAACAGCAAACAGATGACGCATTTGCGATGGGAAACTAAATTTATTTGCTTTATTAAAGGATTGACGCCTTTCGTTGTCATTAGATGTAATATCGCGAGCATGACATGTTCGACAAATGTATTGTATGGTACACCATTGTAAGTCTTAACTTCATCAAATGATTTTGGACCCCACAATGAAAGAGCTCAATATTTTTCGGAGAGCCTACATAAATGTTAGGTATTTAGCAAATATGGCATGTCTACTTAAACCATTTACATGGTAACCCTATACTAGTAGTAAGAAATGTAAGACTATAGCCATAAGCAATTGAAGATAATAAAGCAGTCATGAAATGAACTCAATCGGTGTAATACACTACATATTGGCGACGAGGATAATTATTATTAAATTAAATATTAAACAATCAAAAAAGTTTTAACAACAAAACAATCTCGGAACGCTGTGAAAATAGTATAATAAAAATAAATATTGTTCAAAGTAAAATTTACATGAGATAAATGTGTTGAGTAGCCGTGAGACGGTAAAATAAAAAGTAAAGATACAACACAGAGTAGTACTGTAAAAAAAAACACACACACACATACGTATGTACATACATACAGTGAACCAAAAATAAAAAGAAGCAGGAACAAAAGTAAAAATTTAATATTCCACAATTTTTAAAATTATAAAAACTGAAATGCCTAACACAGAAAGAGAAGTTTCTAATCCAGTGGCTGTCACATATACCCAGGCTCAATTCGTAGCGGAATTTTCGCCGAATAATGATAATTGGCTAATGTGGAAGGAGCGTTTAGAATTTCATTTTGCAGAAATGAACTGCAATGAAGAAAATAAAAAAAAGCTACTCTATTGAAAGCAATTGGTTCCGAGGCATACAACATGCTACATTGTTTATGCAGTCCTGCTTCACCAGTACAAAAAACGTACAAGGAATTGTGTGAAATTTTAAAAACACAATATACACCACAAACCATAATATTCAAGGAAAGGAGATTATTTCATCAGTCGGCATGTCATGAGCAAGAAAATATTTCAGTCTGGTATGCTCGGGCAAAAAAGTTGGCAATAATTTGTTGTTTTGGAGATAACTTAGAGGCGTTCCTACTAAATCAGTTTGTAATGGGTCTGCCAAAAAGAATGTTCGAGCTAATGTGCGAAGAAGACGAAAAATTAACCCTGTTAAGTGCATATAAAAAAGCCTTGATATTTGAAACTAAGATGAACTTATCAAAAGATGTGGATGGAAAAGAAGTAAATTATGTAAAGAACAAAAGTAATAATGAAGGTCAACAAAGGTTCAACGGGAAAAAGTATAACAACTATAACAGCAGCAGTAGCAATAAAGGAGACAGTGGTAGCAGCGGCAAAGGCGGTGGTAGTAGCAGCGGCAGAGGTGGTGCTAATAGCAGCGGCAGAGGCCTCAGCACTAACATGAACATGAGAACGGCATGTTATCATTGTGGTTGGAGAAACCATTTAAAAATAGCAAATGTAATTGTTGTGGTAAAGTTGGGCATTTGGCTTCCATTTGCAGATTCAAATCTCAGAAAAATGTAAATTACGTATCAGATTTGATTTTTCTATTTGTAGCATTTTCAATAATAATTAGATGGATCTTTATACACTGCCAGTAATAGTTGAAGGTGTGCAGTTGGAGGCAGTTTGTGACACTGGAGCACCCTGTAATTTGTTGCCAAGGTCATTTCTGGACGAGTATGAAATAAGAAAGCGTTTGCAAATATGTCAGAACAAGCTATAGTGGAGAGAAAATTAAGATTATTGGTGAGTTTGGTGCAAATTTTGTGTATAAAGGTGTTAAGAAAAATATTGTTGTTGTTGTTACTGATATGAATAATCCTCCATTGTTAGGAAGAACATTTTTACGTGCGTTCAGTTTTGATCTGGCTCAAACCGAAACAGTTAATCAATTAACTGATGTAAATGTTTTGGAAGACGAAATTAACAATCAGTATTTCGAAATGTTCAATAATCAGTTGGGAACGTACACATGTGCCGAAATTTCTTTATCAGTTACAGAAAATATTAAGCCCATTTTTTTTAAGCCACGCCCGTTGCCACTTGCGTGGAAAGATAAAGTCGAAAGTCAACTAAAACAATTAATTGATGATGGTATCTTAGAACAGGTGGATCATTCTGAGTGGGGCACACCATTAGTTCCAATTTTAAAACCTAATGGTGATTTGTGTGGTGACTATAAAGTCACAATCAACAAGTACCTAATTGATTTCCAATATCCGCTTCCACGGATTGATGAGATTTTTGCTTCTTTACAGGGTGGCTGCTTGTTCACTAAACTAGATTTAGCGAATGCATACAATCTATTAGTGTTAACTGAAGAATCACAGGGGACTTTTAAAATGAAAAGAATACCTTTTGGTATTAAAACGGCAGCAGCCATTTTTCAAAAGACCCTTGTTAAGGGAAATTCCAGGAGTAGTTGTATACCAAGATGACATAACTGTCACTGGTAAAGATCTAAATGATCATATCAAGAACTTGAAGATGGTTCTAAACAAATTACAGTCTGCTGGGCTTAAGCTAAATGTACATAAGTGCAAATTTTTTCAACAGCAAATTTCGTATTTAGGATTTACCATTGATGCGAATGGCCTAGTTAAAAATGAATTGCGAACGTCTGCAATAAGTAATGCACCCACTCCTAAAAATGTTGCGGAGCTAAGAGCTCTAATTGGAATGTTAAATTACTACTCAAAATTTATCGAGAATTTTGCTAAAAAGATGGTTCCACTTTACAATTTAATAAAAAAAGGTGTGAAATTTCAGTGGTTGAGGTCGTGTCAAGAGGCATATGTAACATTAAAGAAAGACGTAACATCTGAACAAATTTTATTATTATTATTATTATTATTATTATTATTATTATATCTTAGCACTATAATTAATTATGAGTGCAAGGTGTTGGGGGAATGAGTACTAGCTACAAAGGCTTTCGACTCGAAGAGAAATGGAATTTATAGAAAGAAGCATTTTGGAGACCAAGCCCGTGGCAGGATTTGAACCTGCGACCCTCGGGGTGTGAGTCTAGCATGCTTACCACTAGACCACAGAGGGCAGCTGAACAAATTTTAGTTTATTTCAATCCCAATTTACCAATTGTGTTAACAACTGATGCAAGTAACACTGCTGTGGCTGGTGTTTTATCCCACATTTGTCCAAGTAATACAGTCAAACCCATCGCTTTTGTTTCAAGAGCACTATCAAAAACTGAAATGAATTGGAGTACATTAGAAAAGGAAGCGTTGGCAATAATTTTCTGTGTCATTAAATTAAAACAATTTTTATTAGGACATCGATTCGTTTTGCGAACCGATCACAAATCACTTCTCACTATTTTTGGGGAGCACAAAGGCTTACCTATGATGGCTTCTGAGCGTATGCAGCGCTGGGCATTAATTTTATCTGGCTTTAATTATAGTGTCGAACATGTTAAAGGCTCAATAAATGACGCTGACAGTTTGTCAAGAATGCCACAACATAAAACTTCAGAAGATTGTACTGAAATTAATTATATAAACTTGCTTGAAAACGAAAATTATTTGAATTTAGATTTCAGAGATATTGCTAAAGAGACACGTCGTGATCCAATCTTGTCAAAAGTAGTTATTGCTATTGGTAGAGGTCAATTGAACAGTTTAAAAGGTGATGAGTATGCAGCGTTTCGTGAGAAGTCAACTGAACTTTCGGTTGAATATGGATGTATCTTGTGGGGCTATCGTACAGTAGTTCCTACGAAATTCCGTGAGCCCATCATCCAAAATTTGCACTCATCACACTTTGGGATAGTAAAAACAAAGGCATTGGCTAGAAGTTATGTTTGGTGGCCGGGAATAAATAAACGCTTTGAAGATTTAGTAAGAAGCTGTAAATCTTGTCAGGAACTGCAAGCAAGCCCTGAAAAGAGCATTTTTGTTTCATGGGCACCAACTTACTCAGTGACTTTGCCGGACCAATTAAGGGTCAATATCTTTTTGTTGTAATAGATTCATTTAGCAAATGGATTGAAGTATTGTTGACTAAGGAAATTACTTCATCATTTATAATTAAAGCTATGAGAACACTTTTCGGTAGATATGGTTTAGTGGATGTTGTCGTAAGTGACAACGGGCGTCAGTTCACATCCGGTGAGTTTAAAAATGTTTTGTCTAAAAATAAGGTAAGGCATGTCCTTACTGCTCCTGGGCATCCATCGACAAATGGACAAGCCGAAAATTTGGTCAAAACAGTAAAGAAATCTATTTTGGCAAATTTGAAACATCAAAGAGAAACGGATTTGGACACAATTGTAAATCGATTTTTGATAGACTATCGTAACACTGAGCGTTGTAGCACAAATGAGTCACCTGCAAAGTTATTTATTGCAGAACTTTAAAAACTCGCTTTAGCAGCCTACAACCACCACTAGTTGAGAGAAAATATTTTAGCTAGTCAAGACAAGAGTATCAAAAATCATAGAGGTAGGCGCAATATACAGCTTGAAGATGGTCAAAATATCATTATACGTGACTATAGAGACCCCAATAAACCCAGCTGGTCTCCAGCCACTGTCAAAGGACAAATTGGTACGACATCTTATTTATGTACACTCACGGATAATAATAGAGAAATTAAGAGGCACTTAGATCAAATACGTGGTGTAGGTAAAAGTAACAGTAACAACAACAATGATAATGAAGTCCAAGAGTTAATTGACACTAACGATGAAATGAAGGCAGAAGATGACTTTGGTAGCGATGAGCAGGGTTCTACAGGTCAAGTCTGCAACAATAAATCTTTGGTAGTGGATGAAGAGCCACGAATAAGACAATTAAGGCCTAGAATCGAGGGCAAAGTAATCAAAAGTAACAGCAAATTATGATTTTGTATTTATTTCAAATCGTATCTACGAGTATGTTCTATGATACTGAATTACATAAATTGAACTAAGTCCTTGTAAATATTGTAATATTTAAATATTTCATATTAATTAAATTGATATTAAATTGAATTGTACTAAATCAGTGTAAGCATTCTAACATTAAAAATGTTCATACTTCAACAGCTCAAGGAGGAGCGTGTTAGGTATTTAGCCAATATGGCATGTGTACTTAAACCATTTACATGGTAACCCTATACTAGTATTAAGAAATGTAAGACAATAACCATAAGCAATTGAAGATAATAAAGCAGTCATGAAATGAACTCAATGGGTGTAATACATTACAATAAATACGTGATATGTCTTTATCACCACCTCTCTGTTTCGTCTTCCATCTCTTTTCCTCATCTGTCCATGTGAAGTGTAAACGAATTACAGTGTATTTGTACGCATTGACCATTAGATCCATTCGATTAAATTCCAAAAAAGGACAAAAGTTCCAGGTCTAAAATACAAAGTTTGATTATAAGTGTTGGAAAATAGTATTATTTACTTTCGTTAGATTTATAGTTAAAATTCAGAGACCCGTTTTGTACAACTCTGGGTTATAAACCAATGTTGCGCATTATTCTTTCTCTCTTTTCCTAAGTTCGTCAAAGCGCTGCCTAAAACGGCTATTTGATCTAGAGCATCGAAAGAGTGAAGAGAGGGTGCAAAACTGCGGTAAGTTTGTAGTATTTGATCATCAATGTACTAAATTTAATTATTTTACAGAATAAACATACGTACACCCGTAGTTGTTTAAAGCAAACCCTCTTTAGCCAAAGTCGTAGCCGCGACATCTTTATTCGCAGTTTTCGTTTTGTTTTAACTGCGTCGCTTTCACTGCCGTGAAGCATTGACTATGCAGAATCGCCGAAGCCCTCGGCTCAACAAAGCAGAAGCGGAGATAGGTGAAGCAAAGCCCAGTTCCACCTTGTCTACCGCCTCCGAAAATACCGCTGTTGCAGCCGCAAGTACCAACGCCACCGCCAGTTCATCAGAACTAACTTCAATGTTGGAAATGCAGAAGCAAATCGACGCGCTTCAAAGACAGATAAAAGAATTCCAGGTAAGGTTAGGTGAACAAAATCGCCATTGCCAAGGGCTGGAGACTGCATTGCGTAGCTCAGTGCATCTAGTTAATGATGCACCCATCGCCGCCGCCACAACTATAGTACCCGTCGTTGCGCAATCGTTGAATCCAGCTGTACGTGCCCCAGTTCATAACCTCCCAAATTTGTCGGCTAGCGCAACAGCAGCTAACATTACGCCATCTGCCGTAAACAGTTATGCACACGACACGACGTCGACTATCACGAGCAGCGATGCCGTGCCGCTAGTGCCGCAAGCAACTGAGAACAGTTACGGGTTTTCTTCGCTGCCGACGTCAACTGCGAGCGCCGTCTTTGGGATGGGATTTTGTAAAGAGACATCGTGCTTGTTTTTCGTGCCTGAACGTGGGCCATAACACGCGTAACTGTCGCCGCAAGAAGTATTGTTCGGAAGAGGGTTGCCGACGCAGACACCACGGCCTACTGCAAAACCCAAGCTACTCTTTCGTGTGCTGCCTGTAACATTGTATGGTGAAAAGAACCGGATCGATACATACGCCTTATTGGATGAAGGTTCTTCGATTACAATGTTAGACAGCGAATTAGCCAAGCAGTTAGGAGTACGTGGCCATCAACACAGTTTAAATATACAATGGTTTGGAGGAAGGGCAGCGCAAGAGCCGTCTGAGGTTTTCAACATTGAAATCAGCGGGACTGGTAAAAAAAAGCGCCATCTGCTGCGCTATGTATATGCCGTAGCTAACCTCGATTTGCCCACGCAGAGTTTAAGTCGTGACGATCTAAAGAGTGGAGACAAATCAATTTCGTCTCTTCCCTTCCAGCCGTATTCCGATACTGTACCTCAGCTTTTGATTGGAATTGATCACGCACACCTAGGCTTACCGACTGATATAAAAAGGGTTAGCGATCAAGGTCCGTACGCTTGCAACACTGAACTGGGATGGGTAGTTTTCGGACCAACTAGGCGACCGCCGTTAGCCACCCACTCTTGCTTGTTTGTGCGCACACAAGAAGAAGAAGAAGACTTACATCAACTTGTGACCGACTATTTCAATATTGAGGGTCTCGGTGTTAGACCTTCACCGCCTTTTGAAGCCAGCGATGACGTCAGAGCTAAGAAGTTACTTGAAGGGACAACTAAGCGAGTGGAAGGTCGTTTTGAAACGGGTCTATTATGGAAAGACGATGATGTACGACTGCCCGATAATTATACTGCCGCTTTACACAGACTTGAAGGCATCGAGAAAAAGATGAAACGTAATGCAACGTTTGCAACAACGTACAAAGGTGTCATCGAAGGGTACTTGAGCAAAGGGTACGCTCCAAAACTTACACATGAGGAAGCGAGTATGACTTCACCTAGGAAATGGTATCTACCACACTTCGGCGTCGTCAACCCAAATAAACCGGAAAAATTACGTTTTTTTTTGGACGCAACCGCTCAAGTTGGAGGGGTATCTCTGAACTCGATGTTGTTAAAGGGGCCACAGCATCACTACCTTCGATTTTATTTAATTTTAGAACACTTGCAGTTTGCGGAGATATTAAAGATATGGTGGAAACCAGGTAGCTATACAGCCAGCTGATAGGTGCGCACAGCGTTTTCTATGGCGTGATGGCGAGAATAATAAGCCGCCTGAGGAGTATGAAATGAGAGTGATGATTTTCGGCGCCGCGTGCTCGCCCTGCTCGGCGCAATATGTTATGAGACTGAACGCCAGGGAGCACCGCGAAAGTCACCCTCGTGCGATTAAAGCTATCTTTGATCACCATTATATTGATGATTTTGTCAACAGTTTTAGTTCGACTCAAGAGGCCATATATATCTCAAAGCAGATTCGCGAAATTCACAGCGATGGTGGGTTCGAATAACGCGGATTCGTATCGAACTCAAAGGAAGTAGTTAAAGAATTGGATGGCAGTACGACAACGAAACAGATCCCTGCAGGTGAGAGTACAGAGAAGGTTCTTGGGTTATAATGGGAATCGACAAGCGATAATTTTAAATTTAATCTGAAGTTCCATCGTATTGAACACACAGTAATCGCAGGCGAGAGGAGTCCTACAAAAAGAGAACTCCTTAGCATTATTATGTCAACGTTTGACCCGCTGGGGTTTTTAAGCTATTTTACCGGTGCAGCCAAATCTCTTATGCGTGAAGTTTGGCGTCGTGAAGTCCGTTGGGATGAGTCCATCCCTAACGACGTGAACGTATTATGGGAACAGTGGCGTCAACAGATGCACAAGGTAACGGAATTTCGTGTGCCGCGATTCTACTTCTCTTATGGTGTGCCCCAAGATTTAGAGCTGCATGTGTTTGTTGACGCCAGCGAAGAGGCCTTTGCTGCAGTCGCCTACTGGAGGTCAAGAGGGCCGAATGGTGAAGTTGAAGTTACGTTAGTCTGCGCGAAAACGAAGTGCGCCCCGCTAAAGGCTGTAACCATTCCACGCCTAGAATTGCAAGCAGCTGTGCTAGGCGTACGTCTACGGAAATTGATATTGGACAATCACCAACTGCGCCCTCTACGATGCTGCTTATGGAGCGACTCTAAAACAGTTTTGAAATGGATTGGCAGCGAACATCGACGCTAAAAACCGTATGTGGCGCACCGCGTTGCAGAGATTCTAAGCGGGAGTGAAGTTCGCGAATGGCGATGGGTACCAACCAAAGACAATGCAGCCGACGATGCGACAAGAAGCAACAAAAGCGTTGATTTTTCACAAAAATGTCCTTGGCTGCAGGGACCGAATTTCTTGAGATGCGATGAGGATATGTGGCCAGCTGAAGAAAACGATGCTAGAGTCATTGTGGAAGATGATGAAGAACCCCGCCCCAGATTTTTTAATTGCCAGCAACAACATTTTTATTGAATATAATCGTTTTTCAAGTTTAATTAGGTTAAAGAGAGCAGTAGCGTGGATTCTTCGCTTCATAAATCGATGTCGTAAGCGGGAGCTAGAATATCATGACTATGGGCTTACTGCAGCTGAGATTGAAGCTGCCGAGCATCTGTTATGCCTGCGCGTTCAAACAGAATCATTCGCTTCAGAACGCAACTGTATCATAATTGGTCAAGGTATACCAAAAGCCAGCCAGGTATACCAAAGACGACGGACTACTTTGCATGCAAGGGCGTATAGATGCCGCCAGCTTCTTGCCGTATAACGCCAGACGCCCGATTATACTGCCGTATGGGCACACCTTTACACGGTTGGTCGTCCGTTATAACCATTGCCAGATGAAGCACCAGAATCACGAGGCGACTATAAGCAATATTCATCAGAAATACTGGATTCCCAGAATAAGACAGCTGCTACGAAGCGTAATTGGTGCATGTAAATTTTGCCATATCAGCAAGGCTGAACCGCAAGCGCCCATGATGGGTCCTTTACCTGAAGATCGGCTTGAGCCATACGTACGGCCCTTTACCTATACAGGACTCGACTATTTTGGGCCTATTTGCGTTACGATAGGGCGGCGTACTGAGAAGCGCTGGGTCGCGCTATTTACGTGCCTCACAGTACGCGCAATACACTTAGAGATCGCCCACGATTTATCGACGGATTCCTGTATAATCGCCATGCGCAACTTCATGAATCGGAGAGGGGTTCCGGCACGTGTACGATCCGATAATGGAAAAAACTTTATAGGAGCCAATGAAAAAGCGAAACGTTTTTCTGAAGTTTTTGATACCGAGCGTGTTCAAAACGAATTGTCAACGAAGGGAGTTGAGTGGTTCTTCAACTGCCCTGCCAACCCATCGGAAGGAGGAGTGTGGGAAAGGATGGTGCAGTGCGTTAAAAAAGTTCTCCGACATTCATTAAAAGAAGGAGTGCCACGTGAGCATGTCCTACAGAGCTTTCTGATAGAAGCAGAGAATATAGTAAACTCACGCCCATTGACTCACCTACCCATCTCTCCCGACGAAGAGGAACCACTAACACCGAATCACTTCCTGATTGGCGTAGGTAATGCCTCGAAAACGCCAACGGCCAATACTCCCGAAGAAAAGGTACTTTACGCAAACAGTGGCGCATTGCACGGAGCCTAAGGAACGCATTCTGGAAACGATGGGTACTGGAGTATCTGCCGACGCTAACCCGAAGAGTCAAATGGTGTCAATGAACAGCACCTCTTAGAGAGGGTGATGCAGTATTTATTTGTGATCCGAATATGCCAAGAAATCTGTGGCGACGTGGAATTGTTGAGCGAGTGCACACTGGCGCGAATGGTGTAGTTCGGCGTGCGGACGTGCGTACGGTTGGCGGACTTCTGCAACGAGCGGTATCTAAACTGGCAGTCTTGGATCTGGAGAATAGTGAAGCTCCACGGGGGTGGGGGTGTTGGAAAATAGTATTATTAACTTTCGTTAGATTTATAGTTAAAATTCAGAGACCCGTTTTGTACAACTCTGGGTTATAAACCAATGTTGCGCATTATTCTTTCTCTCTTTTCCTAAGTTCGTCAAAGCGCTGCCTAAAACGGCCATTTGATCTAGAACATCGAAAGAGTGAAGAGAGGGTGCAAAACTGCGGTAAGTTTGTAGTATTTGATCATCAATGTACTAAATTTAATTATTTTACAGAATAAACATACGTACACCCGTAGTTGTTTTAAGCAAACCCTCTTTAGCCAAAGTCGTAGTCGCGACAATTAGGTAAATGAAAATTAAGATGAAAAAAAAAAATGCGATTGATGGTGGATCGGTATTTTGAGAATTTCACCACATGGATCCCACTTTGAATCTCGTCTATGACAACAGTTTCTGCCCCTACATTCCCCACTTGAACAGTTACACTATCATTCTCTTTATATATGTATTTATAAATGTATTTCACACTCTTAAGAGTAGTGTAAGTCTCGACATTTATATGGGAATTAAATTTCGCAAGTATATGTATTCGCATTATGTGTATCGTGTATTCGCATTATGTGTATCGTGTATGGGCCGCTTAATACTCACATCCATCCGTACATAAATATTTCCACAAAAACTATAAAGGTTGAAGTGCGCAAGCAAGCATGTGTATGAGTTTGTGAGCACATCAAATGTAAGCAAATTTGGTTGTGTATATAGTCATATAAGGCGCATTCGATTCGCCACTCTTTCGACGATAGGACAGATATCTGTATGGAAAAGAAATCGAGTAAATTATATTCGAATTAAACGGGTGAATTTTGCCATCCTCGATAGAAAAGTGCTACCAAATTGAAATATGCTTGAAAACCAACGAGATTAAAAATTACCCATAAAAATTCCCTTTGATTTTGTATATTTTAGTTGTTTAAATTTAAAGAAGATAAAAATTAATCTTTGGATTTTGTTTTTTGATTTTAAATATTATTATTCTGTTGATTTAAATTATATTCAGATGATTAGTTTCCATAAAAAATATAATGAAAGTGAATGTTTAAAAAAAGAGTTGAAACAGTGCTGCTAAGTATACCACTTACTCGAGTATTGTTTTAATAGCACAACTCGTTACGAGCTCGATAATAGTGACGAATCGAATGCGCCTATAGTCATATAACTAAAAGAACTGGTCACCCTCATTTAGTAAACATACAAACTGGTCACTCTAATTGTATCCACTTTCTTTCCTAAAAAATTGGTCGTGACAGCGGGGCAGATACATTGTGTTTTATACGCTGGCAATCCATTCGAGATCACTAGTATAGACTCCCCCGCTGGCACTGCTAGGCAACGTAAACAATAATGTAAAGCATGCCCAAGCTGCTGCGTGGGTTTCTGTCGCGGCATCATTTACATTGCAAGGCATGCTCAAAACTATGCACCTAGATTTTGCAACCTCAGCAATTATTTAGTTTCCTTTGTTAGAATTCAGTATAAAAGTAAGATCAAAATTGTTCACCTGTCAGTTCCAAAGATAGAACTACAATAAACATATAGATGAGAAATCAACTATAAGTGGCGCAGTCGGATCCAAGGAAATATCCTTAAAACGCGGAAACCCAAAGGAAAAATCGTGGAAGAAATAAGAAAAGATCCTCATTCATCCTGAACAAATCCTAAAGAAGAAATCCTATTGACTATGACAAGCTTATACAAAGCGAGTTCCGCTATAAACAACAAAATAGAATAGCATTTGAGGCGCATACAAAGCGAGTTGCGTAATAAAAAAACAAAATAGAATTGCCTTTGAGGCTCATACAAAGCGAGTTGCGTCATAAAAAAACAAAATAGAATAGCCTTTGAGGCCCATACAAAGCGTGTAGCGTTAAAACAACAAACAAATTAAACATACTTTGTGGCTTATATAAAGCATATTGCGCTTAAACAACATATAAAGAGCGGCCTGTAACGGCGTAAGTCAAATAGCATGCTACACTTAAAGAACAATCAAAGCGTGCTACGCTTAAATAAGTAAAGTACATGACGAGCCGTAGAGACATGGACCAAATTTTTCAAAAATACGAGATTATTGTGTCAAAAGCAGCACAACAAGAAGAATAAAATAAGAAGATTCCAAAGTACGTACCAATACCGATTCCAAAACCACAGCCTCTAACCATCGAACAGTACGGCCAAAGATAGGAAGATTATCGCCTGGAAAGAAGAAAGTTTGAAACTGCCAACAGCCAGCCAGTGCAGAAAAAGCGACGGAGAAGAGCCGGTAAAGCAGTAAGAACCCGACGACAGATCAGAGAGCTGTATCGGATGATCTATTTGACAAAGACCGCGGAACGTGCGGAAAATTTTAAGCAGTTATACATATTAAAATGTAAGAAACAAAAAATTATAGAACCTAAATATTGATAACATAGAAACTAAAATAAGAGATATTAGCTGAAGTATTTTTAATAGGAAAACAAAGAGAAGAATTACGATTTTGCACTACATCTCTTCACTCAACTGTTAACAACAACAAAAATAATAAAAAAGTAAATAAAATGGAACAAATAAAAATTTAATACTTCAGACTGGCACTTGAGGTCAAGGGAATCACTGAATTTAATGGAGCAGATAACTCCCTGATTTTATGTAACAAGTGGATAATTTGTCACCAATACTCGATACATTTGACAATACTAATAAACAAATACTCTTAACATATATAAAAAATAAATTTACAGGAAAATGCAGAGAGGCACTGCATACAGAAAGCCCAATCCTCAACCGCACAGATATAAAAAACCATTTTTGGGAGAAAACAAAATATTAATGACTTAATGGACGAACTAAAGACATTACCTTTAAACGGAACCATAGAAAACTGTTATTATAAATTCAACAAACTTGTGAATAGAATAAACAACAGAAGACGAACTCACGACGAAACTTTATACAGAGCTACAGAAATAAATAGAATAAGTAAAAAATATTTAGGGACAATCTGCCAGAACAAACAAAGACTATGATCTTTGCTAGGAACCCTGACAACATAGAACAAGCTTTGGAGTTAATCCTTGATGCAAGACATCAACACCTCACAAAATATGGTCTACATTCAAATAATACAAATCATTCACGAACACAAACAAGAACAAATTTCAGCAATAACACAAATTACAGAAATCAAAGACCAATTCAAAACAATTAGAATTCACAAAACAACAACATAAATTAGTATAATAATTACAACTATACAAATTCTAACATCCCAAGAAACAATAACAGACAACAAACCAAACGCAACAAACAAATTATAACTTTTATAGGAATAACTTGAACAATAACTACATGCGTACACCATCACAGAACACTCCCTGGGGCAGGGTTCACCAGACATATTGGCCCATAAAAAGCACCCTAAATTCACGGTGGAACAGCTATGCCAGTGAGCTTGCTTGACGGGGTAGAGTCAAGCTTAATAGCGAACTCCGTACGAGGTCCGGCGAACCTACGGTTTTAATTAGCCTTACCACGGGGGCGCCCGTGGGTGACCAAAACGCAAAAGAAAACTAAAGAAAAATATATGGAAAACTTAAGCCTATATGAAAAAAAAATGGACTGCACACCTTCAAATGTGCATATTGTGGCTACAATGAGCCAACAGCCATCATTGGACGAGGGGGCATCTGGTCCCATCGACAATGAAAGCATGGAGCACGACCTGTTGGGGGGGGGCACCCGGTCCCTTAACCGACAGGCCGGAGGAGATGGACATCCCACTTAGCCAGGAATCGGCTGGGGTGTCTATCTCCTCGGAACAGGAGAGAAATCTTCTTGAACCTGCTCCAGAGAAGATTCCAAAACTTAGGGTGAAGCTGTCCGGAGCTGGACGTAAACGTTTTAAGGCTTTTCTTGCCAGGGGCATATCGCTGGAAACAGCTGGGTCCTTGGCGGCAAATCCAGCCAACGTGTCTGCGCGATGGACCTCTAAAAGATCCCGTTCAGATGGCTCCACGCCGACATCGAACTCCAGGCCGACAAAGCGGTTTGCACAAGAGGGCAACAAAAACATTGATAAAATGTCAATAGTGCCCCCAGCGGACCCGCCGGTGTGTGGTGAGATGAAGGAGGTGGAGACCTTACTTGGGGGCGAACCTGGTCCCAGTAAGAGGGTGGCGAGTGTCTCTGAAAGACATGGCGTGCAGGGCGCCTCCTTGGGGGTCCCCTGCTCAAAGCCTACTCTAGCGGAGACAGTCTGCTCCAAAAAGATAGGGGTTATACCTAGCAATTTCCCGGAGGGCATATGGTCCACTGAAGAAATTGGGAAGGTACAACGGTGTATTCTCGACAAGATGTTCGAGACTCGTGGGGGCCCAGTGAAGCCACACTTTGCAGGCTGTAGTTTCAAGCCTGGATGGTTGACGATCAACTGTCTGGACGAGGAAACCGTAGCCTGGGCTGAAGAATGGATACCAGCCATGAAGCCATGGGAGGGGGCTGAGTTGAAGGTGGTGGACGAGGCAAAAGTGCCAAAGGCCAAGATCTTCGTTGGCTACTTTCCCGGCTCGGTATCTTGGCAAAATGACCGAATTTTGGGGCAAGTGGAGTCGCAGAATTCGGACATCAGTGTCAGCGAGTGGCGGGTGCTCCATCGCCTACAAAAAGGTGACCAGGTCGAGCTGGCAATTGCTGAAAGGGTTGACACACTGGGTAACAAAGTCTACTATGGCTTTGGCAGTGTCCAGCTCCGACCTAGACTGAAGGGGAACAGGGCAAAATCTGCTGTTGGTGTTGAAGAGCAACCAACAACATCTGTTGCAGCGCGGGCAAAGCAGAGTAGCCAGAAGCCGAAAACGGGGCCCATTTTCACAAAGCCAGTACCGAGAGCGGAGAGAGGCAACACACGTGTCCAACGTCCAAAACCATCTGCTCTCTCGGGTAGGCTCAGGAAATGGGAGAGAAAAGACCCGGAGGCTGCGGAAACTGTGCGGAGCACAAAGGGTGGTAAGATCCGCAAGGATCGGTCTGGGAAATAATGTCCCAGGCCCCATCACGAACGCAAAACTCTTGGAAGCAGCTTCACTGTCTCCAAATAAATCTCCACAGGGCTATAGCAGCCTCTTACAGGCTCAGTGCCTTGGTGGAACACCAGAGTCTGTACTTCGTAGCCATTCAAGAACCATGGGCGCATTAATGGTCTGCAGACAAAAACATGTAAGTTGATCTATGATAATAATGTTGACCGACCGAGGGCAGCGATCATGATCAACAAAAATATTAAATTCCTCCCAATTTCAGAGCTTCTACAACGCGATCTGGTGGCAGTACAGGCAGAAGTGCCTAGTGCCAAAGGGAGGAGAACGGTAGTCCTGGCCTCCATGTACTTACCTGGCGACACAGAGGACGCGGTATCGCGCGAGCTCCAGCAGCTTACGGAGTACTGTCGCACTCGCAGTCTACAGTGGGTGGTGTGCTGCGACGCAAACGCGCACCACACGGTATGGGGAAGCACGGACACGAACTACCTTTATGAATGCGATAAGGGGGGAGGTGTTAGATCTCACCCTAACTAGCGCATTCATATCAAATAACATTTCTAATTGGAGGGTGCTTAATGAGGTCTCCTTGTCGGACCATAGGTACATTTGCTTTGATCTGGGGGGGGGGAGATTGGAGGCACCTTCGAAATGAGAAATGTTAGGAAGACCAACTGGTCGATATATAACTTTTACTTAGAGCAAAATATTGCGTTAGTGAAAAAATAAGTAACTCTCAGGAACTAGATCTTGAAGTTAACAAATTAAATAATATAATAATCGAGGCTTTTGAAAGTAGCTGCAATTTAGTTGTGAAGAAACGTTCTAGGAACGTACCCTGGTGGAGCGGGGAGCTAAATGTTTTGCGCAAAAAATCCCGTCAACTCTTTAATAGGGCCAAGTCTAATGGTGACTGCGCATCTTATAGAAGTGCCTTAACGGCCTATAATAATGAGTAGAGAAGATCTAAGAGAGACTCATGGAAAAAATACTGTGAGGAGATTGAAACCCTCCCAGCAGCTACCCGACTCCAGAAATCACTCAATAAAGATCACTCAAACGGACTTTCTACACTCAAGAAGCCTGACGGAAATTTTACGGAGAGCCTGGAAGAGACGGGACAGCTTTTGTTAGACACTCACTTTCCAGGCTGTGCCACTAGCGGAGAGGATAGTGAAATCATCGAGAATACTCGTTTCTTGATGCCTACACGGAGGGAACTCTCACTGGCTCGCAGAATCTTCACCGTCAATAAAACCAAATGGGCTATCTCCACTTTTAGACCATTCAAATCGCCAGGTGTCGATAATATACAACCGTGCCTACTTCGGCAAGGTGTTGATGTATTAGCACCTGTGCTAACAAACATTTTCAGGATAAGCCTGGAGCTAGGCATAGTGCCTAAACCTTGGACGAAGGCTAGGGTGGCTTTCATACCGAAAGCAGGAAAAAAGGCGGACCACACGCCAAAAGCCTATCGGCCCATTAGCCTGACGTCATTCCTGCTAAAAGTTATGGAAAAAATTCTGGACCAATATATCAGGGAAACTTATCTTAAAGATTCTCCTCTTCATATTGAACAATACGCTTACCAATCAGGCAAATCGACTGAGACAGCCATACATAGCTTAACAAGCAAAATTGAAAAGGCGTTTGAGGGTAAAGAAATAGCTCTCTGTACATCGGCTGACATTACGGGGGCTTTTGACAATGCTACTTTCAGATCAACTGAGGAGGGGATGAACAGGAAAGGTATACAAAGACTGATCATAACATGGTTTCTCAATATGCTGAAAAACAGAACGACAATCTTTGAAACAGGGACAGCAAAGCAAATTGGCAGGTCAACCAAAGGATGTCCCCAGGGGGGCGTCCTATCGCCACTCCTATGGTTATTGGTTATCGACGAGCTCTTACAAACTCTCAATGACCTCGGATACGAAGTTCAGGGCTTTGCGGATGATTTGGTAATTATGGTCAGAGGCAAGTTTGACTCTACCATAACAGATCGCATGCAACTGGCTCTTGACATCACTCAAAACTGGTGTCAGGAGAAAGGCCTATCGATAAATCCCAATAAAACAAACGTGGTACCCTTCACCAAAAGAAGGAAACTGAATCTGGGGACCTTAAGTTTAGGGACCACAAACTTAACAATGTCCAATGAAATGAAATATCTGGGAGTAATCCTGGACAAAACTCTAACTTGGAAAAACCACTTATCATACATAACTAGTAAAGCCTTAAGAGCAACCTATGCTTGCCAGAGGTTGTACGGTAAAACATGGGGACTACGGCCAAAAATGATGGCGTGGTCATATAAAACAATAATAGTACCAATGATTACTTATGCGTCGTTGGTATGGTGGCCAAAAGTCAACCAAACAGGAGCTCAGAGGACTCTTAACAAGATTCACCGTATAGCCTGTTTGAGTGTGACGGGAGCAATGAGAACGTGCCCCACACTAGCTTTGGGAGTGATCACTGGACTGACTCCTCTACACCTTGTAGTTAAAAGGATGGCGGCCAGCGCGGCCCTAAGGCTACCTAATCTAGCCCATCTTAAAGAAGGCAACCTTTCGGGGCACGCAAAGATTCTGGACACTGTCTGGAATTCTCCGTGCCTCATGGTCTGCGACAAAATGGACAGAAAATTAGACTTCTCAAAGCAATTCAAAGTGGTCATCAGTGACCGTTCAGCTTGGAGAAACAAGGAAATAACAATAAAACAGGACTCTCAGTTGTGGTATACAGATGGGTCCAAAATGGAAGATGGCAGTGCAAGAGCTGGAATTGTAGGGCCAAATTTCCAAAAAGCAATTGCAATGGGAAAAACAGCTTCCATTTTTCAGGCGGAGGTCCACGCTTTAGAGTTGTGTGCTAGAGAATGTCTACGCAGGGGTACACGCAACACCAAAATATGCATACTCTCAGATAGCCAGGCAGCTCTAAAATCATTAATAAACTTCTCATTCCAATCAAAGCTGGTCTGGGAATGCTGTAAACTTCTCAATACCCTAGCAGCGAGAAACTCTGTTACGCTTATGTGGGTACCGGTACACGAGGGACATGAGGGCAACGAAATGGCAGATTCTTTAGCAAAAAAGGGTGCAGACACTGCCTTTATAGGCCCAGAACCCTTCTGTGGGGTAAACAGTAGCTTCACAAATAACTTGTTGTGCGAACAGGAAAAACGAAGTCTGCTAAACTACTGGAGAGCCCAAAAAGGCATGCGGCAGTCGAGACTACTCATTGATCCTGAACACATCAGGGTAGATGCTTCTTTAAACCTCAGCAGAAATGACATCAAACTATACACTGAACTTTTAACAGGACACTGTAAACTAAATTACCACCTGAAGAAAATAGGCGTGGTAGAAGACGATTCTTGTCGACTCTGTCAAGAGGAGCAGGAAACGGCAGAACACATTCTATGCACTTGCCCAGCGGTGGCAAGACGCAGACATAAGTACCTAGGCAGTGGGTTCATATCTCCAAATCACCTATTTATTTGTTCCTGTGCTTTCGTATTTATGACTATCTGCCTATTTTCTGAATCAATGATTTGCTGTAGTCTAATTTTGATTCTTTCAAAGTCATCGAAGTCCGAGGTCCCAGCAATCACCTTCAAAGCGGTGCCCAAAAGGTTGATGCTTCTTGCGTTTCTATGGTGAACTTCTATTGTGGCCAGTAATGTTTTTATCTGTCCAATGTCTGAGTCCAGTATTTTCTTCATATGCGACTGGGGAAAATGGTCCACGAGTTTTTCTGTTTCTTCAGTCAACTCCGAATGCATCGTGAGGTTTGTTGTATGTCTTAAGTATTCGAAATCTTTCCAGATTGTCACGTCTCCGTCCAAAATAGGAATGTAGTCCGAGTTGGAGTAATCGGTTAGTTTGGCTGTGGTTGCCACAACCGAAAGTAGCGCAATCAAAATCCTAGAAATCGAGAAAAAATTAAAATGAGAGAAAATTTTAAACGTAACCTATCTTAAATTGTCCTTATGGACCACCCTCCCTTTTATGAGAACCGTTGTCCCCAAGTCGGCCTCTACTGTCTCTTCAACACACAAGGGTGTCAGCTTATTTCCTAATCGCCTGTTTGTTTTTACAAGCACCTTTTCTCCTACTTGAAAGGTTCTATTTCTTCTAGTTTCGTTTAATCTCTGCATTTGAATTTCTTGTGCCTTGTGAACTCTGTCTCTTATTTCCGCCTCGAACTCTGGAGAGGATGAGTGGATCACATCAATCGGCCTTTTACCTAAAACAGAATGAATTGTTTTATTGTACTCTATGGTTGCCTGAAGTATCAATTTTACTGTGTCGTCGATGCCTCTTTCTATTTTCAGACATAGGGCAATTTCCAAGAGGGTGCTATGGAACCTTTCCACCTGCCCATTCGAGGTACTATGAAGCGGTGGAGCGTTTGCTCTCTGAACGTTGAAACGGCTCTTCAAGAGCGATCTTATTGTCTCAGAATTCAAAGAAGGTTCATTGTCACAAAATATTGTTTTAGTGCTGTGATAAAAATTCATAAGCTACAAAATGGGTATTTCTACGTCCATTATTGTCCTTGAAACTATGGGTTGAACGACTGCAAATTTGGAAAATTTATCAATACACGTAAGAAAGTACTTTTTATCAGTAGAAAATATATCGACATGTAACATCTCCCCTACACAACAAGGAATAGGTGTTTCTCCAATCTCCTGTTTTTGTGGATGACGGTCATATTTAGCTCTTTGGCAGATTCTACAGTTTGCAACAATCTCCTTTGTTAGCCGAGTCATGTTCGGGAAAAAATAATCCTGTAAAATTTGTCTGACATTTTCCTGAGCGGCCCTATGGGCCCTATTGTGTTCTATAACCACAATTTCCCTTTGTTCGCCCTTATCGATAACGTCGGTTACCCTTTGCTTTGCATAACGAAATGTTGTTGACTGGTATGTCTCCACTAGTTCATGCTGAATAAATGCCAGTATTGGGAGCTCACATTGAAATGTGTTTACAACATTTTCCTTGACCACGTCACAGATTGTTTTAATTGATATTTCCCTATCTGAAAACTGTATGATATGCCTAGTTTTTGTTGTAAATACAATGAATGTTCGTGCCGAGGGGACTTCACTCCCTTCTATTATTATTTGATTTTCAAAACAATTTACCGGTTTGTCAGTAGACTCAATGGTGTAAGTCAACGACATCTCGCTATGAACCGTTGCAATATCTGATTGTATGTGTTCCTCAAGCGCGTGAATGTTTTGTCGTGATAGTGCATCAGCGACGTAATTTTCTTTTCGTGGCTTGTAAAAAATTTGGGCATTGTGTTCATCGATAAAGGCTTTCCATCGCTTTATCTTAGCATTCGGGCTACGATCCGATACCGCGAATGTCAGCGGTTGATGATCCGTATAGATTTTTAAGTTTTTCACACCATATAGGTAGTTCCTAAGATTTTTCAGAGCCCAGACTATTTCGAGCAACTCTCGCTCATTGGTTGCAAAACTTAATTCCCTATATTTTAAGGTTCTTGAAATCATAGTGATTGGCTTTCCGTCTTGGGACAAGACGTTAGTTCAAATCGTTTTTTATAATCGGGGTAAAGAAGCATGACGTCTTCAGACACCAGGATTTCTTTTAGCTTTTCGAAAGCTTGACACTGTTCCTCGTTAAATTTTATTGGGATTTTTTTTTACTGTCCTGCATTGACCTTACCGTTTTCGCCCTTTAAAATGTCCGTCAAGGGCCTTGCTATTGATGCAAAGTCCTTAATGAAGCATCTATAATAGCTCGCTAGCCCCAAGAAGGATCTGACATTGAATAATGAGGAGGGCTTTTCGTAGTTACGAATTGCCTCCACTTTGCTAGGGCTTGTCGTAATTCCGCCCCGAGATACCACGAAACCCAAGTATTCTACTTTTTCCTTGAAGAAATGGGATTTCTCACGAGAAACCCTCATGTTAGCTTCGTATAATTTATCTAGAACCCAAGCAATGTGCTTAACGTGGCTTTCCTTGGTCTCCGAAAAAATAATTACGTCATCGATGTAAACGTGGCAAGATTTTCCTATTTGTTCCCTAAGTATATCGTCAATGGCCCGTTGAAAAATGCTAGGAGCATTCTTCAACCCAAAGGGCAACCTACAGAATTCGTACTTTCCGTTGCCTACCGAAAATGCAGTTTTTTCTCTATCCTGCTCTGCTAGCAAAATTTGATGGAACCCTGATTTAAGGTCTAACGTTGTAAAGTACTTGGCTTTCCCTAAATTCGACAAAATAAAAGTTACATTGGGAATGGGATATTTATCGGCTATCGTTTTCGAGTTTAGTTTCCTAAAATCGATAACGAGGCGCTTTTTAGTGTTTCCCTGCTCATCAGTCCCTTTCTTGTCCACCACCCATACTGGATTATTGTTGGGTGATTTAGATTGCCTGATTATGCCATCCCTTAACAAGTTACGTGTTTCATTGTTTCCGAAACCTGCCACACCCATTGGATACGGGTACAATTTCGAATACAAGGGATCCTTATTCTCAGTTCGTATAGCCGCGACGACATTAGTGTTATAGGGAAGTGCCTCATTGGGCTCTGCAAAGACACCCTTTTTGCTTGACATCATTTTTTTAAATTTTTCAGCTATTGCTTGTGGGACCGTTATATCTTCCACCTTTGTAAAGTTTACATTTGTGCATTTAAGGAATTGTATGTCTTCTGACCTGGTGTTGGCCCTCAATTTTTTGTTTTTGAAATCCAACATTGCATTCACTTGGGTCAGTAGATCCAGCCCAATTATACCATCAAATGTTGAAAGGTTGGGCAATACGAAAAAGGTAGTGACCATATCAAACAAGCCTATAAGGCATTTTTCTTTTATGGCGTTAAAGTGATTTTACTAGGAATGACTCTTTTACTGGTTTGATGTGTTTTAATTCTGTTAATGGTTTAATATAATTCTTCGAAGCTCCTGTATCTATCAACAATTTCAGTGCCCTCCCTGCTACCGTTCTCTCTATGTACGGAAGCAGGGAGTTGTGCCTAAAAAATTAACTTCATCAAATTCTGTAATTTCCCCGTCAATATCCGACACCTCTGCGGTTGCTTCGGCTTGATAGTTGCCGTTTTCTTGACTGGATGGGGCCTCGGTCTGAGTTATATGGTTAATTCTCTGCTGCTTTGGGCCCGTAAATGTTGACATACCACTGTTTTGTCTTTTTCCTACATGTCCCTGAGCCTGGTTGTTTTGGTACTGTGCTGACCACTGATTGACTTGGTTATTTTGATACTGTGTTGGCCACTGATTGGTATGCATTTGTCCCTGGGGTGGCCCTCCATGATTTTGTTGATATTGATTAGGTTGTCTAAACCGCGACGACCGATCAACGTCCATCGGTTCCACCGATTCTTGTCTCTTTTGGCCCCTGTCAAAGGGTCCTTGCCTTTTACTGAAATAAGGATTTTTTCCTTGAGGGGTACCTACAGTTTCCTTAACTTGCTGTCTCTGTTCGCTTTTTTGAGCCTTATCCTCAATGCTTTTAGCGTAAGTGTTAGCAAATGTGTACCGTTCATGATTTGATTCCACCTCTTGGGCTAGTGCTAAAGCGGAAGGGAGAACTTTTGGTCTCGCCGAAAAGAGCACGTCACTTAAAGATTTCCTAAGCCCTGAAATGAAAACGCGTAATGCATCCATTCTGTATTTTTCGTTCAATGACGCGGCCAAATTACCGTCATATCTCATTATTTTCTTGTTAATTAGAAGCGTGAGTTTTCTTTCCACTTCATCGTAATACTGTAATAATGTCATAGCTCCTTGCCGTAGGGTAGATAATTCTTGCTCGATGAGGTAAATGGGTCGCTTATCGGCGTACGTAAAGTCTAGTCTACTAATTATGTCTCTAAAATTTAGAGGAGTATCAAAAGACGCTAACACCGTGTCAGCTGGACCCCTTATTTTATTTCTTAAGATGCCCAGAGCTTGGTAGTGGGTGGAACTGCCCACATATCTTTCGTAAACTTTATACGCGGTATGCGCCGCTTTGCGCCACGAAACGTATGTTTCGTGTTTGCCATCGAAATCTGGTAAAGACTTTACGATATCTAGTGTTTCTTTACACGCCACACCATCCCTGATTACCGCTTCTTCATACGTTTCTATCTCGGGTGCCTCGACTGCTAAGTCGCCTATAAGCTTATTAATGTCTGCTAATTTTTTGTCAAAAATTCTCTCCTGCACCGTAAGTGCACTAAGAATGCTGACTCTGCCACTCGTGTAGAGCGAATGCTGACTCCGCTACTCGTGCGGAGTTTCACTTTACGGTGGCGTGATAGTGTCGTTGGCCCAGCGCTGCCGTTACGCTGTCTCCACGCGCGTGGGTAGGCAGCCGCTTTGTTGTTTGGGCTTGCTGTTGGGCACTAGTGTTAACTTATATGTATTCGTTACTAAAGTAGTGAAATCAACACTCGCTGTTATTTCACGCTTTTATTAAAAGTAGCGATTTTCAATCACTGTGGATTACAGCTGCATGTTAAAGATCACACTTTTCGCTGTTACTTTGCATATTTGATAACAGTTTGGTTGACTGCATTAATACATATGTATATGTATGACCGCAATGGCAACAGCGATCGTAGTCACTGTTTAAAATCACGGTGATTGAAAAATAGTAATCACTGGTAACGGCGATACTCAAAAATCACTGGATCGCTCATCACTAATCCCATGTGTCAACAAATTCACATGTGCAAGCAATAAAATATGAATGTGCAATTTTTACCTACTGCAGACCTTTGAGGTTCGAATTGCATGTGACCTATTTTAAATGCATTGCTTGGGCTTCAGTACTGAGAAAATTTTCCACTACAGGATTTTAATTTATATGATTTGATCTTTGAATTTTAAGGAACGGCTGCCTATCGCTGTCACGCTGTACCTTAAGTGGTTCTCTTTGTGAACATTGGGGGTTATTGTAAACCATAGGCGTTTGAATAATTTTTTAAGATGTTTGACGCGTCCTGATAGGGGTTGGCGATTTTTGAGGCTGTGTTTTAACTTCCCTAAATGAGGAGAATGGTACTGTATAAATGTCAGTTATATTGCTAACTGAATTTGCAAAAGAATACCGGGCATGATTTGCTCCAATTTTTGAGCTAAAGCACTGCGCATGTCTTTGGGTTGTGACGAAAATAAAATGTCACACATCTGTTTCTCCAATCCCGATGGTTAACTACTCTATTTCATCGTATACATTGTGGTGGCCACGGTTCGCTCATGCATGTGGTATTGTTTCTTAGCCCGTCGAACTGCATCGGGGGCTGAATAATCTAATTTATATATTTTTTTATCTACCCCAACTCACGTCTCCTTCGCTTAGTGGGCCATCCGCCATTTCTCCGCCGTTATTGAGGGAAGCGTGTCCGTCCCATCCAGCTCCATCTCAGCCCTGGATCCTCTCCCTTCTATTTTTTATTTAAAAAATTTAAATAATTTTAATATGTTTACTTCTATAATTTCCTTGCAGCAGGATGTTTCTGAGGATGAACTGAATGCCGTCGCTACCGTTACTGCCTCTCCGTAATTCGCATTCTATGCGGATATACTTTTTATGGACGCTGCTTTTCTTTGCATTCAATAATTTATTAAAATTGCAACAAAAAAAAACAGACAATTATTTATCTTTTTTTGAGAACACCGGGACCACACTATCTCTCACGGTGGTTGACAAACTTTTTTTCAAAATTTATTTGAAAATCCTTTTTTTGTCAACATATTTAAAAAAACTGTATAGTTTAATATCACCACCTATCAATCTTCACCGCTGACTCTCCTCTTTTTTGTCACTGTAAAATTTTTATACTGTTTCTTGCTTTAAGAAACGTGCGCTACTTCACCTGAACGCTCTCGCTCATACTACCACTACTTATATCATCCATCCAGACTCTGATCCTCTATCCTTTTTGGCCCAAATCAGCACCAGCAATAGCAACAGCTGTACTAAGTAGGTTAGGAGCCTCCGTACAATTTACGATTAACCAAATTATTACTTCTCAGTCTCATTCTCTCAAACACATTCACCGCACTTCTCCCCCATTTACCCACATACATTCTCACCCACTCACCATGATTTAAACACTTCATAGACAGCTTTCGACCGAAAACTCTGGTTTATATACAGGCTACGATATATGTACGAAATCCACCGATCGTCCCACTGGTGGTAAATCTTCCGTTTAAAGCTCTGGACAGGCATACATGGGAGCTACCACTGATGGTTCGTCTACCAAAACAAACATCAAAAGACGACAAATACTCACACTACGGACACCCGGAGCAACGCAACAAGGTTGCCTCAGGCAGAACATAGGTGGAATGATCTCCATGCACATTTATACAATTGGAACAGCACCCCAACTTAGGCCACCGACCACGCGCTTCACCCCGAGATTAACAGTCTCATGCTCTCCCGACTGATCTAGCCGGGCTATTTCATTTACCTCCTAACTTACACTCCTATTACCCATATTAGGCATCTTTTGCTTTGCAGAACCATGACCATTACCAAATAACAAATACTCCGATTTCACTTTGGTACTCACATGCTGCACCTATTTTTCCGCAGGCATGGGAAATCTTCAAAAAGATACCAGGGGTACGCACCACCCAAGAGTGTGAGAGTTTTACTCACTAAAACCACCTCCTTAAACTAACAGTTACATTAAGCCTCAATGGCTTGCTAACGATTTAGGAAGGGTAGTAAACAAATATACAAATATATACAATTAGAACTAGTGGCGGTTTCCTACCTTCCTTGCCAGCTGATTCGCCCTTTCTTCTGCATTGCCTTCCAGCACCAAACCTTCAAGCATAATTTCTAGGACGTCTTCGTCAAGGCTGTTTGTCCTCCAGCCTTTCAATGTCGGACCTATCCGCTGCCGATTCCCGGGCTTCTCCAGTTCGCAGATGATAGCTTGGTGGTCGCTGTGGGTGTATATGTCAGTCACCAGCCATTTTGCACCCCTCAGCAGCCTGCTACTTACGAAGGTTAGGTCTATCGCAGAACTGGCACCTCCTCTGGCAAAAGTCATCTCGCCGGTATTCAAGAGGATCACGTCAAGTGCTGCGAGTGCATCCATGAGGATATGACCCTTTGGCGTAGTCCGGCCGCAGCCCCATTCAGTTGCCCATGCGTTGAAATCGCCAGCAATTACTACAGGGTTCATGCCGTGTGCATCTAGAACGAGTCTATCTACTGCCGACTCAAACTCATCCGTAGTTAGGCTTGTAGCCATGTAGCAACTGTAAACCGTGGTTCCTCCTATGGTTGCCCTGACGTAGTTTTCATCCCTCCTGACGTCCGTGAGTTGAGGTGGCTTGACTCCACACACCCATATTGCAGCTCGGCAAGTATTGTCCTCGACCCAGACTCCTTGGTGCTTCCGACGATATGGTTCACTGAGCAGAGCGGCGTCGATCTTGTGCTCTCTCACCGTCTGCTCAAGTAGGTCTTGTGCAGCTGCGCAGTGATTGAGGTTAAGCTGGAGTAACTTCATTCCATGCGTTTTGACTCCTTTACTGCTTGCTTATACGACGGACATATTCTGCATCCTGTCGAGTGCTCCGTATCCTTGCGGCCTTTGGTCTTGCAGAGTGCACAGGTTGGGCTTTTGCTACACTCGCTGGCGTTGTGGCCTTCGGCGCCGCATCTGTAGCACCGATTCCGCCACTACTGCACTTTTTGGAAATATGCCCTAACTCCATGCACTTGTAGCAACGTGGGGGTACTACCTTTCCACGCACCCGACAAGAGGTCCATCCGACTCTCAGTTTCCCGACCAGTAGCGCTGCGGCTGCCAGAGGGGGCAAACTGATGGCTGCTGTTTGCGTTCCACCGTACGCTTTCCGAAGGGACCTAATCGCTGTCACGGGGAGCTTTTCGAAGGTGCTCAGCTGTTTGCACAGCGCTTCGTGAACTTCCTCTACCGTGGTGACCTCGTCCAAATCCTTTATTTCCAGCAGCGTCTCCTGGGTGAGTTGACGCACCTCCACACTAGTCCCCAGTATATTTGGTACTGCTTCCCGCAGAGTGACCGTCTTCGCATCCGCTGTCGTGGCTAATTCGAGTAGCAGCTCACCTTTCGCGGTTTTCCTAATTCCCCAAGGCGCGGCTCCGTGTTTATCCTCCGCAAGATCTCCGCATAGGTCGTCACTCCTGTTTCCTTGATGACAATTGCATCAGGTCTGGTCGGCTTCGCTTTAGCGAGTGTCTTCAGCTTTGCCCGGGGGCGAGCACGAACCATCGTCCACTCTGGTTTTTTCACCACTGCATCAGGTTTACCCACTTCTGGTGGGTAAACCTGCGCCCTTGCCGCATCCGCCTTCTGCCTTTTGGATACCGCTCGGCTCGTCGGACTGGTTCCGTCGTCTTCTGCGTTTTCGCGGGGACGCTTCGGCATTGCAACGGAAGCCGCGTAGCTCCGTGCCAGTGGCGATACGCTGGGTTGGACCTCCTTGTCCTCCTGCGCTTTGCAGGTTTGCATATGCTTGTCGGATCGCTGCAGTAGTGGTGGTTGAACGGTGATGATGCCATCGGCATCCCGTTATTGTGCCACTTCTAGGCACATGTCGCGGATCTTTGCCGCCTTTCGTTTAATGTCCGAATGGACATTATGTCGCTCCGCAATGTAGCTGATGAGTGCCTCGACATGCCACTCCCCCGGATCACCCAGGGAGTTTCTCCGCACCGTCAGTCGCTGGTCTTGCCCACCACTAGGTAGGGTCCGGCGCAGTATGGAGCTTCTATTGAAAGGGTCCTGCTCCCTGCTTTTGTTTTTTGCTCCCTCGTTATTGATGTTGTTGTTTTCTTTTCTTGATCTAAAGTATGGTGTCAGTATGTAAGTGTGTACAAAGCATGTAACTGTGTAACTGTGTTTCAAAGCATGTAACTATGCGCTACCAATTGTTGTAGCATTGGTCGACTCGAGTGTATATTGCTTGCGATCGTGGTGATAGTGTTATACCACTACATCCTCACTCTCAAGCCAAAAGTTGTGGTATCAGAAGGATCACATAACTTTTCCTGTCTGTGACGTCAAGTCAATTTATATATATATATATATAAAGTAATTACTTAAATTTTATATAGTTATTACTTAAATTCCTCTACTCTGGGTAGTCACCTTGTTGCGGTGAAGGGGCTTACTGTGTGCCGGAACATGGCACATAAAAGACGGTGACATGGTCCAGTTACACAAACTAAGAACTACCTTCAATACACAGGTTCAAAATAGTTTTCTACGGTTCCTGCTCAGTCGTTAAGGCTAGTTAGTAGTCGTACTGGCCAATATCGAACGTCTCACTGAGACCGCCGGATCGCCTAGACACTAACAATTGGTCAGCCCTTCGGGGAAGTGCGGCAATTCCTTTACAGACCAATGGCCCACTTTCAGTACGGTCATGTCTCTGTTGGACTTGGGTCGCTGATTGCCGGGCGGGGGAGAGGGAAAACTCCCTGGGGTAGGGTTCACCAGACCTATTGACCCAAAAAAATACCCTAAATTCACGGTGGAACAGCTATGCCAGTGAGCTTGCTTGATGGGGTAGAGTCAAGCTTAATAGCGAACTCCGAACGGGGTCCGGCGAACCTACGGTTTTAATTAGTCTTACCACGGGGACGCCCGTGGGTGACCAAAACGCAAAAAAAAATTATAGAAAAATATATGGAAAATGTAAGTCTATATTAGACAAAATTGACTGCACACCTTCAAATGTGCATAGTGTTGCTACAATGAGCCAACAGCCATCGTTGGCCGAGGGGACAGCTGGTCCCACCGACAATGAAAGCATGGAACACGACCTGTTGGGGGGGCACCCGGTCCCTTACCCGAGAGGCCGGATGAGATGGACATCCCACTTAGCCAGGAATCGGCTGGGGTGTCTATCTCCTCGGAACAGGAGAGAAATCTTCTTGAACCTGCTCCTGAGAAGATTCCAAAACTTAGGGTGAAGCTGTCCGGCACTGGACGTAAACGTTTTAAGGCTTTGCTTGCCAGGGGCATATCGCTGGAAACAGCTCGGTCCTTGGCGGCAAATCCAGCCAACGTGTCTGCGCGATGGGCCCCTAAAAGTTCCCGATCAGATGGCTGCACGCCAACATCGGGCTCCAGGCCGAGAAAGCGGTTTGCACAGGAGTACAAAAACATTGATAAAATGTCAATAGTGCCCCCAGCTGACTCGCCGGTTGGTGGTGTGATGAAGGAGGTGGAGACCTTACTTGGGGGCGAACCTGGTGCCAGAAAGAAGGTTGCGGGGGTCTCTGAAAGACATGGCGTGCAGGGCGCCTCCTTGGGGGTTCCCTGTTCAAAGCCTACTCTAGCGGTGACAGTCTGCTCCAAAAATATAGGGTTTAAACCTAGCAATTTCCCGGACGGCATATGGTCCACTGAAGAAATTGGGAAGGTACAACGGTGTATTCTCGACAAGATGTTCGAGACTCGTGGGGGCCCAGTGAAGCCACACTTTGCAGGCTGTAGTTTCAAGCCTGGATGGTTGACGATCAACTGTCTGGACGACGAAACCGTAGCCTGGGCTGAAGAATGGATACCAGCCATGAAGCCTTGGGAGGGGGCTGAGTTGAAGGTGGTGGACGAGGCAAAAGTGCCAAAGGCCAAGATCTTCGTTGGCTACTTTCCCGGCTCGGTGTCTTGGCAAAATGACCGAATTTTGGGGCAAGTGGAGTCGCAGAATTCGGGCATTAGTGTCAGCGAGTGGCGGGTGCTCCATCGCCTACAAAAAGGTGACCAGGTCGAGCTGGTAATTGCTCTGGACCCCATCTCGTCTGAAAGGGTTGAGACACTGGGTAACAAGGCTTTGGCAGTGCCCAGCTCCGACCTAGACTGAAGGGGAACAGGGCAAAATCTGCTGTTTTTGTTGAAGAGCAACCAACAACATCTGTTACAGCGCGGGCAAAGCAGAGTAGCCAGAAGCCGAAAACGGGGCCCATTTTCACAAAGCCAGTACCGAGAGCGGAGAGAGGCAACACACGTGTCCAACGTCCAAAACCATCTGCTCTCTCTGGTAGGCTCAGGAAATGGGAGAGAAAAGACCCGGAGGCTGCGGAAACTTTGCGGAGCACAAAGGGTGGTAAGATCCGCAAGGATCGGTCTGGGAAATAATGTCCCAGGCCCCATCACGAACGCAAAACTCTTGGAAGCAGCTTCACTGTCTCCAAATAAATCTCCACAGGGCTATAGCAGCCTCTTACAGGCTCAGTGCCTTGGTGGAACACCAGAGTCTGGACTTCGTAGCCATTCAAGAACCATGGGCGCATTAATGGTCTGCAGACAAAAACATGTAAGTTGATCTATGATAATAATGTTGACCGACCGAGGGCAGCGATCATGATCAACAAAAATATTAAATTCCTCCCAATTTCAGAGCTTCTACAACGCGATCTGGTGGCAGTACAGGCAGAAGTGCCTAGTGCCAAAGGGAGGAGAACGGTAGTCCTGGCCTCCATGTACTTACCTGGCGACACAGAGGACGCGGTATCGCGCGAGCTCCAGCAGCTTACGGAGTACTGTCGCACTCGCAGTCTACAGTGGGTGGTGTGCTGCGACGCAAACGCGCACCACACGGTATGGGGAAGCACGGACACGAACGGGCGAGGTGAGTCACTTCTTGATTTTATTACGACAAACAATCTGGTGGTGGTAAATAGGGGTGACGAGCCTACCATTATGAATGCGATAAGGGGGGAGGTGTTAGATCTCACCCTAACTAGCGCATTCATATCAAATAACATTTCTAATTGGAGGGTGCTTAATGAGGTCTCCTTGTCGGACCATAGGTACATTTGCTTTGATCTGGGGGGGGAGATTGGAGGCACCTTCGAAATGAAAAATGTTAGGAAGACCAACTGGTCGATATATAACTTTTACTTAGAGCAAAATATTGCGTGCCTTAGTGAAAAAATAAGTAACTCTCAGGAACTAGATCTTGAAGTTAACAAATTAAATAATATAATAATCGAGGCTTTTGAAAGTAGCTGCAATTTAGTTGTGAAGAAACGTTCTAGGAACGTACCCTGGTGGAGCGGGGAGCTAAATGTTTTGCGCAAAAAAGCCCGTCAACTCTTTAATAGGGCCAAGTCTAATGGTGACTGCGCATCTTATAGAAGTGCCTTAACGGCCTATAATAATGAGTTGAGAAGATCTAAGAGAGACTCATGGAAAAAATACTGTGAGGAGATTGAAACCCTCCCAGCAGCTACCCGACTCCAGAAATCACTCAATAAAGATCACTCAAACGGACTTTCTACACTCAAGAAGCCTGACGGAAATTTTACGGAGAGCCTGGAAGAGACGGGACAGCTTTTGTTAGACACTCACTTTCCAGGCTGTGCCACTAGCGGAGAGGATAGTGAAATCATCGAGAATACTTGTTTCTTGATGCCTACACGGAGGGAACTCTCACTGGCTCGCAGAATCTTCACCGTCAATAAAACCAAATGGGCTATCTCCACTTTTAGACCATTCAAAGCGCCAGGTGTCGATAATATACAACCGTGCCTACTTCGGCAAGGTGTTGATGTATTAGCACCTGTGCTAACAAACATTTTCAGGATAAGCCTGGAGCTAGGCATAGTGCCTAAACCTTGGACGAAGGCTAGGGTGGCTTTCATACCGGAAGCAAGCAAAAAGGCGGACCACACGCCAAAAGCCTATCGGCCCATTAGCCTGACGTCATTCCTGCTAAAAGTTATGGAAAAAACGTTCTATACGTACCGAATTTGGTGACGAATTTACTATCGGTTGCTCAAATAGTAGAAAAAGGGAACAGTGTGGTGGTCGATAAAAATGGATTTCGCATAAATAGTGAAAATGGTGCACTCCTTGCGAAAACAAAATGCTCTCTGAGCGTGTAGAAATTTGATAATGAAACTGTTTCGTGCGAATTATCGAAACAAGACAAAAATATTATGACTTGGCATCGCCGGCTCGGGCATATGAATTATGTAGACTTGTGCAAAATGAAGAATAAGGTACTTCAGTGCTTTGCGGAATTTAAAAATTTCGTCGAAAATCAGACTGGCAGAAAAATTAAAGCTATTCGCACCGACAACGGTAAAGAGTACGTAAGCGAGCAATTTGAAAGATTTTGCTGAAAATCAGGTATACTTCATCAAACTTCAAGTCAGTATACGCCCAAACAAAATGGGATTGCGGAAAGAATGAACCGCACCATCGTGGAACGGGCCAAAGGCATGATTTTCTACGCCGAATTAAGCAAATGCTATTGGGGAGAGGCTATTCACACGGCCGCCTATGTTATCAATATATCACACACGAATGGCGTGCCAGAAGGAATTTGGACTGGTACCAACGTCGATGTAACTAACATCCGTGTTTTTGGATCTCCAGTAATGGTCCATGTACCAAAGCAACGTAGGCGAAAGTGGGACCAGAAATCCACGAAATTGATATTTGTTGGTTACAGTAACACAAACAAGGGATATCGGTGTATCGATCGCGCCACCAAGAAGATTGTAAAGATCCGAAATGTGGTATTTATGGAAACATCTGCAAAGATAGTTGACCACATTCCTTGTGATATCAACGAAGGTGACGATTCAGTGAGGGATATGGAAACTTAGCATTCCGATACCATTGAAATCAGAATTAAACCTCCGGCTGACGCAATTTTTATGATGACGTTTTTGACGACGCAATAAGTGACCCACATATACCTAAAGCAGAAAATTCGCCATCGCAAGCTGTAAGAAAAACTCAGCGTGCTCCTGCGCCGCGTGACTTCGCCAGCCAAGGGTCTCATCTGGCGGAAATCAACGCCCCTGAAGTTGACCCAGTTACATTAAGGCCTACATAAGCCCATCAAATCCAAATGGGGTCTTAAGATCAAACAAAATGATGATGGCGAAATCGTTCGGTATAAGGCCCGCCTGGTCGCTAAGGGATGCTCCCAGCGATATATAGTGGACTACAGCGAGGTTTATTCCCTGTAGTGCGCTATACATCAATAAGATATCTAACAGCTCCGTCGGTTAAATTCTAATTGAAAATCGACCAGATTCACGCGGTAAACGCCTTCTTGCAAAGCGATTTATCAGAGTATATTTACATGGAGCTTCTGAAAGGGTGCGGCGTTGAAAGCGGTAAAGTTTGCATGCTAAACATAACCATTTACGGGTTGAAACAAAGCGGTCGTCCATGGAATTTGAAACTGAAAAAAACGTCGAAGTCATTTGGCCTGCTGAAATCCAAAATGGATCCGTGCGTATTCTACAGTGCTGATTTCCAACTAATCGTGGCGATTTACGTGGATGATATATTGATTTTCTGGAGCGATTCAGACGTCCGCAGCAAGCTTTGTAATGCATTTAAAATAAAGGATCTTGGCGTTGCTAAAATCTGTTTGGGACTCCATATTACCTACATCGCGAACACAGTCGGTATATGGTTAGACCAGGCGAAATACACCCGTGAAATCCTCGAAAGATTCGGCATGGCGAATTCAAAGCCAGCTTCAACTCCAAGCGACCCTAATCAAAAACTGTCGGCGAATATGTGCACCGAAGACGATCAGCTGACGAATGTGCCCTATCAGGAAGCAGTTGGCAGTCTCTTATATCTGGCTCAAGGGACTAGGTCGGATATTGCGTTTGCGGTCAAACTCAAGCATTAGCCGCTTTAACAATAAACATAGAAAAGCTCATTGGGCGGCGGTTAAGCGTATATTCAGGTACTTAAAAGGTACAACTATTTTTAAACTCTTTTATGGTAGTTGCGACGACCTCCGTGGTTTCTCTGATGCAGATTGGGGATCTGATATTGATAAGCGTCGATCATGTACTGGCTTTGTATTCACTCTATGCGGCGGCGCTATCTCTTGGTGCAGCAAAATAGCATTATCGAGCCTGGAGGCAGAGTACATGGCCATGGCAGCTGCTATTCAAGAGGCCATTTGGTTGAGACAATTTGGTCTAGACTTCGAGCCAGCTCTTGAAAATCGACCTGTTGAGATTGCATGCGACAACCAAAGTGCGATTGCCGTAGCTGAAACGGACTGTTTTAGAGCCCGTTCGAAGCGCATTGATGTCCGTCATCATTTCATTCGGGAGCGAATCATCGATCAGACTGTGAAGATACACTACGTTGCAACATAAAACATGATTGCTGACAGCTTGACTAAGGCTGTGCCTACTAGCAAAAATGTATTTTGCTCTAATGATATGGGTTTAATCAATATTGAAGATTAAAAACTCTCCACTATCTTTATCTACTTTTATTTTGTTATTTCAAAATAATAACATATTCAATTGAAATAATGAATCCATAACTCGTGAATTTTGATATTTGAATTTATATTTGAATTTTAAATAATTTTGTAAATGTTTTTAATGTTTCAATAAGTGGGGGTGTTGAAATACCCATAATATGGCATTCCGGCTAATCTTATACCCATATGGTAATTGTGTTCTTTGACATTTCTTATATTTCCTTTTCCTTATACTTGTTCTCTTTCTGCTCGTATCTTGTTAAATATAGACGTAAGATATTTAACACGGACTTTTATTTAAGATAATCGGCACCAATGCAATAAACAATTATAACAACAAAACAAAATATAATCATCAACAACAAAAATTCCAAAATAATTATGTTAAGCATTACAGAGTGAGTAAGTCTCAACCTAAATATGAAAAAATAAATAAGTATACCAAAAATAACGATCATATTATAGTTAACGACACAAACAAACCAAGAAAAAAATTACAAAAACCAAATAAAAACAAAAAATAAATACCAAAATTAAGCTAATTAAATTATACCTTTGTACTTAGCAGACAAAAATGATAGAAAAATATTTGTACTACATAAAAAATATAACAAACAAATTAATCCAAATAGAAGAACAATTTAAACGATTGTGTTTAACTTTTGTAATAATTAACAAATTAATTGAAAAATTCCCGGACATCATTTAACTAAGTCGATTAAACTTATTAGCACATGATATTTTTAGCGATGACGAACTAGTAAAATATAATATCACAACAGAATCAATGTCTTATAAAGGGTGTTTTTTTAGACATGTGGTTTTCAAGCAGAAATAAAATGCATATAATTTAATGTCATGGCCAAGAATTTAGCTTTATAAGATAAGGGCTTGCGATTATGTTTTAAAAATGATTTCAGGCAAGTGGCCACCGCGGCTGCCTCGAATAAATTCCAGCCTAGAGGCCCAATTTTCGATCACTTTTTGCAGCAATTGGGGCCGTATTCCAGCAATAACGCGCCTAATATTCTCTTCCAAGGCGTCAATCGTCTAGGGCTTATCTGCGTAAACAAGCGACTTCACATAATCCCACAAAAAATGGTCCAGCGGTGCTAAATCACACGATCTTGGAGGCCACGCCACAGGCCCACGACGCGAGATAATGCGCTCACCAAAAGTTTCCTACAATAAATTTGTTATTTCGTTGGCTGTATGGCATATAGCGCCGTCTTGTTGGAACCAAAGGTCGTCCACATCAACATCCTCCAATTCAGGCACGAAAAAGTCATTAATCATGGCTCTATAGCGTTCCCCATTCACTGTAACAGAATGGCCGGCTTCATTTTTGAAGAAATATGGACCAATGATTCCCTCTGCCCATAGAGCACACCAAACAGTGACTTTTTGAAGAAAAATTTTACCATCTAAATCAAAAAACTCGGGGGGAGCCGCGAAAAATTGTGTCTAAGATACAATTTTCGGAAACGGGCTTTGCGCGCGCATGGAAAAATTTGGTAGAGCGCTACGATAACAAGCGCCTCTAAATTAACGCGCAATTGAAAATTCTGTATGGGTTGGAACCGGTAAGGTGCGAGGACGGGGGCGAGCTAAAGCGTCTACAACGCGACATCAACAACTGCATCGTGACCCTAGCCACGTTTGGGGTGACCGTAGCATCGTGGGATACCATATTGGTCTACCTATGCTCCATGCGCCTGCCTGAGCTCTCCTTGGCGCTGTGGGAACAAACCGTGGGGGGTCGCGCCGATGTGCCCGCATGGAAAGCGATGGACGATTTTTTCTGCGAAAATTTTGATTGGCCCTTTCCAGTTATCAACAATTATTTTCGTGGCTTGTATAGCTTTTGTGCAATAAGATGTACTCTCAATGTGTTCTATATTATTGCGTATTAAAATTCCCGTACCTGCATGAGCCTTATTATCTGGGTGGGCAGGGTGTGATAAAACTTAAAGTTCGGAATCTGAAAATGGCTTTTGTCGGAGAAATGGGTTTCAGATATTAGAAATATATATATTTCTAGTAAATGTGTTGACAGCCCATTAGCGTTCCACAATATGATTTTTATCGTGTTGACGATGAGCAATTATTAGTCGTGAGGGTCACTAAAAAGTTCATCATTGTCGTGATTTGTTGCATGACTTGCCGGAGTAGCATTATCATTTCTCGCATTTCGTTCGGAGCTTTGGTTTCTGCAGGAGTATTATTAATGGGTAGGGCCGTTGTGTTTTCATTCATTGCTAGTGTAGAGTGGTTCAGTGCCTGAGCGTATGAAAAATATTTTGATTTTGTTTTGATGTACTGGGTTTTAACGCTACTTCCTGTTGAAGAAGAGAACTAAAATACAATTATTGTATGAAGCAGGTATTTAACTTCATAAGATTCTTTATTGTTTGAGTTTGTTTTAAGCTCAATAGTAAATATTGGCAGAGGTTTTTTTTGTGTTTCTTTGCTTTATGTTCTAAATTTTTGTGACAGAGTACCGAGGTTGTGCAGGGCGTGGGTGGGTGTATATTCTTGAATACTACTTTGAATCCACTCTCTTCTTTTGGCTTATAGGTGAAAAATTCGGTGTTTTTTATCTCAAGTTGGTTAACTATTTTGTAGGCTTCTGGAGAAAATGCCTGAATTTTAATTTGGTCACTGTTTATGAGCTTTAATTCGTATGAATTTGGAGCAGCTTTGGACAATAGTCTTGCCCAGACTCTTGAACTCTGTAGAACCGTTTTCCAGTCCTCACCTTGGAGGCACACTTACTGTGACTTGAGGAGAGAAAAGTTCTTGATGTTGTTTGTATAGTAGCTAAAGCTGGCGCTGGTCTTGTTCAATTTGTTGTTGGTCTGTTTATTGTGAGCTGTTTGTATTATGGTAGGAGGAGCTTAAAGGAGGGTAGGGGCATTAAGAACTCCAGGAATTTTGGAACGGATTCAGACGAATGTGTTTCTTTTGTATTTGCAGTTGTTGTTGCTGTTGTTGTTTCTGCTGTTGTTGTTGTTGCTGTTGTTGTTGTTGTTGTTGAACCTTTCTCTAGGAGGGGTACGATCTAGACACATTTTTTTCTTCTTTTTTTTTAGACCTGTGGTTTTCAATCAGAAATAAAACGTGTATAATTTAATGTTATGGCCAAGAATTTAGCTTTATTATAATGATAAGGATTTGCCGTTATGTTTTAAAAATGATTTCGGGCAAGCGGCTGCCTCGAATAAATTCCAGCCGAGAGGCCCAATTTTCGACCACTTTTTGCAGCAATTGGGGCCGTATTCCAGCAATAACGCGCCTAATATTCTCTTCCAAGGCGTCAATCGTCTAGGGCTTATCTGCGTAAACAAGCGACTTCACATAATCCCACAAAAAATGGTCCAGCGGTGCTAAATCACACGATCTTGGAGGCCACGCCACAGGCCCACGACGCGAGATAATGCGCTCACCAAAAGTTTCCTACAATAAATTTATTATTTCGTTGGCTGTATGGCATGTAGCGCCGTCTTGTTAGAACCAAAGGTCGTCCACATCAACATCCTCCAATTCAGGCACGAAAAAGTCATTAATCATGGCTATATAGCGTTCCCCTACATACGAGTACATGTGATTGATATATTTAATTGTGTTGGTCTTTTACATTTACCTTAATAACTCTGGTCACATGTACAAGAATGCATATCAAGGTACTGCATATTAATGCTATCGATTCTGAAGTTTTTACTGGAATAACACGAGGTAAACGTTTGCTCCTTGCATTTACTTGACTTATTCTGGAAGTTTGCTGCCGTTCGATTTCCAACGACCGTAATATCGAATAATCCCTGGTTTCGCTATGACTGTTAATAAATCGCAAGACCAAATATTTGATAAAGCTGGCATTATGTTGAGAAATCCAGAATTCACGCATGGGCAGATATTTGTAGTTGCAAGCAGAGGTAATTTATTTGATGCGCTCAAGTTTTATATTTGTGACGCTAATGAACAACGCCTTTCAGCAAAAGATACATGTATTTTCAAAAATGTGTTGGCAAATTTGTTAATTTAATGTCAAAGTGCAATAATTAAAAGTACCATCATTTTTCTTCAATTCAAATGTTAAATGCACGGTCGATCGAGTTTCACAGATACTTTCAAATTTACTATTTTTAAAATAAACGGTCTATTTAGTTTCAGTTTTAATAATATTAATTCAAAAAATTTACTTTGAAAGTTAATAAAATCAATTCAATAAAATAATAATTGAAAGCTAAATATTCATTCACCGTCTCCTCGTTTTCTGTCAAACAGTTTATAAAATCGGAAAACAATTATTTAATTTAAATTTTAATTTAAATTTTAATTTGAATTTTTTAGTTTTTCCTATTAATTTCTAAATATCTCTCGTGCTATTTGACGGCGTCTGTGCCACAACTTATTTATATCACAGTGCGTAAATAAATCAGTGAAAACAAGTGATTACAAACCAGTTCTTGAGAAACAATTTTCACTATCAAGTACAGCGAGAAACAAAAAACAAACAAAAAATAATTTAGCAACTTCAAAAACATTTTCAACTAACGCCATGGCCAAACCACCTGAAAGGGTTTGGTGGGTAAGCAACCGGTTACCCAAATTGACAAAATATTAACACTTAAAAATTGTTCCAATGGGCCAAAATTTCTTGTAATTGATCGCGTAAGTACCAGCAATAAAACCTTAGCAACCTTAGTCCGTTCTTAGTAAAAACGACTAAAGAAGTCTGAATTTGTTAGACCGATTTCGAATTACCCTTTACCTTTTCTTGTGCGTGCGAGTTAAACAATGGGGATGTTTTCTTCATAAATTAGGAGAATCTCTACGGTAATTTTCGGTAGGGTGCCTTGAATTGATTATATTATTAGTGGGAGGCGTGGCCTTTATCTGATCGACCCTATTTCTTCTATATGTGTAGAATCAATATATGTACTAATATAAAATATCCTCCAAAAATACTGTATTGGTCGTAAGTTATAATAATATGTCATTAGTGGGCGTGGCTGTAAAAATAACAATCCCATTTTTTGTGTGGTGTTTAATATTGGTCCCCGTAACGTTCCTGTGAAATTTCGTTGATAAATTTTTAATAGGAACAGAGTAATGATTTCTGTTTAATTGTGGCAGTAGTAGTAATCTGCCCATATTTAGAAAGCATGTTAGTACAGATCCAATGTATGCATATACCAATTTGTATTCATATATCATCATTAGAAGCATAGATAGAGTAATTGATTTTAAGTGGGGTCCCCAAAGTTCAGTATATGGGAGGGGGGCGTATCCTTCATCTGATCGACCCCAATTCTTGCATATGGTTATGAAGGGTCCATATCCGTATTAATATATAATTTCATCCAAAAATATTGTATAGTTGGTAAGTTATAATAATATGTCAATAGTGGGCATGGCTTCAAAAATAACACGCACATTTATTATGTGGTGTTTAATGTTAATACCCCCAACCTTCTTGTGGAATTTCGTTGATAAATCTTTAATAAATCTAGTAAAATTTTTTGGTTAATATGATCTATATTCTGCACACACACTATTATCGACCCCATGTATATTTATAAAAATTTTTATTCCTATGGCATCAATACGAGTAGGCTAAGTTTAATTTTAGACCCGAAAGTTCCTTATATCAAAAATGGGCGTGTGTTTTCCTTGATCAATCCAATTTGTTGCAGATAGATTTATAATGTCCACATGTTCCTTCCCGTCAAATTTCGTCCATAAATCTACCAGATATTATGTTATGAAAATTTGTCAACAGTGGGCGTAGCAGTTAATATATTCCGCACTAGTGTTTAGTAGGACACACATGTCCATAACTGCCAAATTGCGTGACATCAATTGGACCGAGGTCTTTTTAAAAAAGGTAAATGGGTGGTAGGCGTGGTCTTTGTCATAATCGGCCCATATAACAATCTGGTTCTTTATCTTTGTCCAGGCTATACTTTTGCAAAATTTAGCTTTAATGGTGTAGAAAAAAAGTGGCCACAGACGGACAGACGGACGGACAAAATAAAAATTGCTTAGAATGTGATTCTGAACATATATGTGTTCATATATATGTTCATACCTACCACGCCGCCTTGAAATTGCAACCACTCTCAGAAGCACAAGATTAGTATACCCTATTTACCTTTTTTAAAGATAAAAGGTATAAAAACAGTTGATCACATATGTGATGGAAAAATGGAACAAGCGAAATGACTAAGAAACGGGACAATCTTGATAAAAACCAAAGAGGTAAAGCAAGCAACCAAATTGATCAACCTCACAACATTTAAGGAAGATATTAAAGTGAAAGTTAATGAACACAGGATGCTCAACAACTCAAAGGGTATAATATACTCTAATGATCTCAAAGGTATTTTAGAAGACGTTATTCTTAATAAATTAAAAGATCAAAAGATTGTGGAATTCAGAAATATCCTGAAGAAATCGGGGGATATACTCGTGGAGACCAGTTTAGTCATTCTTACATTCTCCTCTCCTACACTGCCCGAAAAAAAAATGTTTGATATGAGAAAGTACACACTCGTCATAACTGTTTACGCTTTGGCCACACAGGAAAGGTATGCTATAGAAAAAAACTTTGCTGAATTTGTTGTAATGAAGATCATGAAGATCATATATGTTTCATATCCGATACGTGTATACATTCCAAAGACAACAATACCAAACTCTACAACCATAAGGCACACGACAAAATATGTCCTACTTTTATCAACAAATGGAGCTGCAAACAATCAAAACTTCAAGTAAAGTTGACAACAAAACAGCTCTTGAAATATATAATAACGACACAATCAAGGTAATCACAGCTTTGCTTCAATTGCCTAAATGACTGTTAACTCAACTCCAATAAACGAAACCTCTACCACATATGAAGGAACAACACAGCTTCTAATTCCCCATTACAACTCCAATAAACCAGCCGTAGAACATCCAAAAATGACTGTTAACTCAACTATAATAAAAAAACCGCAACCACATCTAAAGGAACAACACAACTTCTAATTCCTCATTACAGCTCCAAAACACAAGCCGTAGAACATCGCAATATAATCATATATGACCACGAATCTACTATTGAAAATAATAACGTATACTTTAAAGAAAGCAACCAAATGCATCAAAGGAATTCGCCATCAGACCTCACTTCACAACCGTGCCTAATATCTCAATAAGAAATATAAATTGTTTTTAGGAACACTTCACATCGATTATTACGACAATTAAAAACCGTATCAAGAACTACAACAAAGAAGCAGAAGATAGATTTGCCGCAACCAGATGACATACAAGAACAAAATATGACTCGACAACCAGTCATCATACGACTCAACATAGACAATCTAATCTCAAAATCATCCAATGGAATTTAAATGGATACAAGAACAACTACTCTTATCAAACAATATAATTCTTATCAAACAATATAATCCAAAAATCGTTTCACTACACGAAACTCATCTCCAATCCACTACCTTTTGCTCAATTCCAATCAGTTATTCCCTTTAATCACACAACTCCTCCCTTCATATGGAGGAGTAGCCTTGCCTATACACAGCTCCCTCCTACATAAACCAATCTCCCTTCCAAATGATTTCGACGCTGTTGGAGTTCAAATCAACTCCCATAAAAAAGTTGCTGTATTTTGAGCTTATATTTTTCCGAACAAACACTTCAATGGTACCAATCAAGGCAACATGTTCTGCAACATTGGTAGTCCTTGTTTAAAAACTAGCGACTTTAATAGTTGGCACCAAGATTGGGACTCCCCTAGAAATGTGAAAAAAGGATCAATTTTAGCCAAATTTATTATACAATCCAACTTTACTTTACTGAACAATGGATCACCGACATTCATTAGTACACATCGCTCACTAACCCACATTGATCTTTCTTTTTGTTCATCAAATTTAGCAATAGGTGCCGAGTAGATTACTGTAGATGATCTATGCGGTAGTGACCACTTCCCGATTATTACATTCCTATTCCTAAAAATAACATTAACTATACTATAACTAAATACGGCCACCTTTTAAAACAAAATTTGCCAACTGGACTAGGTACGAAGATAAATGTAAAACGTACAATTTATACAGACAAATTTCCTTTAATATCAACCTTGAAACCGCTAATATAAAAAAAAATTATCCTAAAAAGTGCAAATAAGTCCATTCCCAGATCATACCAAAACAATAAATGTTCCTTGGTGGAATCCTAAATTAGACGGACTTTGTTGGGTCAAGCATTCATTATTATTATGATTACATTTGTCATTCTAAGTCCAAAATTTTCTAAACTTCAATTATTAATTTACTTAAAATTTCTGATAATTGAATTATATTATTTGGATAACTAATTTTTTCTATGCATAGTACTTTATGTTTAACTAAAAGCATTACCAGAGACCATAGAGACGGGACACTTAATCGTCCAATTTTCAGACGTTTATAAAAACTGTCTTTGTTTATCATTAGTCGGCTATATGGATAGGTTTGTTTATCATTGGTTAACCAAAAGTCAGACACACTACTACAGTATTACACATGTGTAAGTGTGCGCAAAACAACTGTCAGTTCTCTGTATTCTCTGGCATTACTACCTAAAACTTGTTTCTCCGAAGTTGCATCTCTGCAACTCTAAAAAACTCTCTTTATAAATATTCACAAATTTTTTATTTATAAAACTTAATAAAGTCAGTACATGATTATCGATGAAGCCGTGCGTTTCATTTCTCGTTGTTTTAATTTGTAGACCATTGTGCAAATAATTTTTTTTTATTTCTTATTTGGAATACGCGTTTCATTTAATCCTTAGCTGCAGTAAAATTATAAAATATAATTTAAAGTTTAAACGAATTTGACAGCCGGTCAAAGAAATTCCTTTGAACCGTTTATTGGCGCCCGAGCAGGGACTCGTTTTCTAAATATTAAATAAGTCAAAAAAAGAATTTTTTGTGAAATATGTACATATGTAAAAATTTTATTATTATTATTATTATTACTTGAAAAACAATAACTTAATTATTATTTTACATTGTAAGGGGAGGACTAGCTGCCAGGGCCTTCAGCTCGCTTATACTAATTAAAGCTTATACACTAATTAAAGTTTATATACTGTTTAAAATATTTGTTTGATGACAAAAATTGTAGAATTGACATATGGTATCGGAGTGAACAAATTTTAATGAATTTGAAGGGGTTAAGTTTGGGAATATTTGGGATCTGATATGGTTAAAATGAACGCAGTCGTTGAGGATGTGATCTACGGTCAGTGTCAGAGAGTTGCAGTATGGACATGATGCCGGGTGTGAGCCATTGAGGATGTGTTGATGGGTCAAGTTGGAGTGACCAAGCCGAAGGCGTACAAATATTTTTAACTCTATACAGGAGCTCGATGCAGGAAAGATTGGTTTCGTTCTTGTGGGGTTAATAGCAACATAACGGTGTAGTGTATTAATCCAGTCCGAATTTTGCCTATGACACAGGTGTTTGCTAATTAGTTTATGAATATCTCTCTTTTCTATGAAAAGAGTGGCTATTTGGCTGCTAGTTTAGCTCTGTTGTCAGCTAGCTCATTCCCACGTATTCCCACGTGACTAGGTGTCCACATTATTTTAATTTTGTCGCTTTGTTGGATCAGTATTTCGCGAATAAGTATTACCAGGAGACTGTTGTTGGACTCTTTCTGGAGCGCGGAAATAGGTGAGTAGCTGTCTGTGCAAATCACGAATTTGCCTTTTGTGGATGATGCGAATTCTACGGCCTTCAAAATTTGCAGTAGCTTCAGCTGTGAAAACAGAACAGAAGTGCTGAAGATGTGCAGCTTCGATGGTGTTGCCGTTATTATCGACCACTGCGATGGAAGTGCTGTGTTCCAATTTAGACCCATCTGTGAAGATAAATTTTAAAATCGATCATTTAAAAAAAAATAAAAAAAATTTAAAATTTTTCGTAATTGAAAATCACAAGTGTCTACAATTTCGTGTTCTGTCGGTGACGTGACCTTTAACAAGTTTCAACAACTTTTCGAGTCGCAACCTTAGAACATCCTTCATTATCGGTATCCATTAATATTTTTTTTGGAAAAATTTGCATACAAATTTTTTTTATGTGTGCGAAAAGAAATTACAACAGTTACATGCTCTATTGCACGTACATACATATTGCAATTCTTAAAAATAGCATCTCATTGCGTAACTGTTTTTTATGTAAGCTAGTCTCTATCGCTCATAAGCCGAACTTATTTAGAGAACTTTTTGTTTAACTGCTGGAATTTACGTTGCTAATATTTGCGTTGCTTCTGTGCTCTCATTCACGTTGTAATTGCCGCAGCAGTTTTCTTTTGAAATTTTTTCGTTGGGCTTCGTAATATTCTTTACATTTTCGTGTCGCACTTGTGCCCTTTGTGAAAATGCTGATCACGATATAAATAGTTGTCAACGTTTCAATGATATGTCCATTTCAGATCGATTTGACAACTCCAAAATGCTTGGATTTTGTATTAGTTGTTTGCCCAGAAATCACAAACTCACGCAATGCACTTCTGCCTTTACATGCAAGGTTTGGACGCCATCTCACTATTCGCTGTTTCATCGCACTCAATAAGTAGCACCTAAAATTGCGTCGTCGCCAACAACTACATCATCTGTGCATACTACAGCTGCAGTTCATACTCATCTTGAATGCACGTCGCAAAATTCGGCTATTCTCGCCACAGCAATTGTGCTGGTTCGTGATTCTGCTGGCCAATTAGGCAGTGCACTCCTTGATTCTTGTTTGCAGGTGAACTTCATCGCTTAAAAATTTTCGCAAAAATTACGCTTACCTCGTGAGAAGCACAACATAGAAATTATTAGCATTGGTGAATCAAAAACCAAAATAAAACATATAACAAATATAAAATCTCGGTTGACTGACTTTGAGCTTCCACTAAGCTTCTGCGTAACGTCATACATATCGTACCAGCCAGAAACAGAGATCGACATTTCATCATGGAATCTTCCTGCTAAGATTGCGTTAGCAGATGAACACTTTTTCATATAGAAATGGATTGATTCGGATTTTCATCGGAAAATCATCTTCAGCGATGAGGCTCATTTCTTGCTGAATGGCTTCGTCAATAAGCAAAATATGCGTTATTGGTTAGATAGCAATCCACACGTACTCCATGAGACATCATTGCATCCCGAAAAAATTACGGTTTGGTGCGGTTTATGGGCCGGCGGCGTCATTGGGCCGTACTTCTTCCGTGATGATCAAGACCGGCACATTACTGTGAATGCGAATCTCTACCGTTCAATGATAATCGAATATTTTTGGCCCCAATTGGATAATATGGACTTCGAGGACATGTGGTTCCAACAGGACGGCGCCACAAGCCACACAGCGAATGCCACAATCAGTTTACTGCACACTAAGTTTGGTGAACGTGTTATCTCACGAAATGGCCCAGTCGATTGGCCGCCTCGGTCGTGCGATTTGACGCCGTTAGATTATTTCCTGTGGGGCTACGTCAAGTCTATAGTCTATGCTAACAAGCCAGCGACGATTGATGAACTTCGTACGAATATCGAACGTGAAATTGCAGCAGTATCGGCCGATTTATGATTGAAAACCGTTGAAAATTGGGTTCAGCGACTGCAAGCGTGCCCGTGGTGGCCATGCAAAAGAAATCGAGTTCCATACATAATGGCATCGAACGTACTTTCACAGGAATAAAGAATTTCATTGTAGCGCTCTTATTGAAAAGCCCGATATTTAAATCAATAAAAAATATCTATATATTGGAAACCTATTATTCGAGCTTAGAAATATTTTCGGTAAACGAACCTGGCACCCGCTGAGTTTTACCCCAGCGAAAGAGTAAGAGTCGTTACAATATTTAATTCTCTGCGGCATGAATAAACTCTGAATATTTTCTACTACAAATTTAGAAGAAAACTTTTTTTTATTAGGCATGGGACTTTTTATTAGAAATTCAATTAGAGATTTTCTCCACTTTGTCCTCCACTCAATTAATGGCAGCGAAGAGCGGGTTAATCTTCAAAATGAATGTCAGTGAAGTCGTTAGTTTCATCAGGGTATTGTGTCTTCTTTGGAAGGCGCTGTATTTTTCCAGCGTTTGTTCCTCTTCTTTTTCCTGCGAATGCATTTGCAAATTGTTGTTCTTTATAATATCTGGGATCAAATCTCTATTGTCATTGATATGGAAATTCCTCTGTGTTTTGTGTGATGAAATTGGTTGGATTGGGGTATTGGTCTTTTTCCTGTAAGTCCCCGATTGGGATTTTGTTCATAAAATTGATGGCTTTAGATTAGATAGTCTTATCTACTTCGTTTTGGAAGAGGTTTTGGGACAATCGGCGAGTTGGTTTAGTAGTTTTGTTGACGGTTTTGATGTCGGTTTTGTTGGTGGTATTGGTTTCGGTTTTGTTGAGAATATTGAAAGTGGAAAGATTTTGTTATTGTTTAATTGCTGCGTAGGGTCACGTGATGACATTTGCGGAAAGTGTTATATCTTCGAGGAGATAATGGTGGATTGTTGTTTGCTCTTACTTGTGCGTTGTTCGCGTATTGACCTTCAACATTTTGATTCTCAAATTTTAAACAAAAGTGTAAGTCTACGCGTTCACGGATACCTAGGAGTCTTGGTAGGTATCATTTTAATCCTCTTATAGATGTGTCCAGAGGTTTATCCTTGTATGTTTTCGAAAGTAGGTTTAGCAATTCGGTGCTTATTCCCAAATAAACGAGTTAGTTCATTATCGGAGACAAAAGCGAGTATACGGAATTTGAAAATTGTTACAAATTATTCTTTGGTGTTTTATTAATATATATTCTTACCTTATGTTTAAACACCATATAATTTTGAATTACATGGGTTTGAATATTAAAATGACCAAATAAGTCGGATTTCAATTAACCTTAAATATTATAGTTTTAACGATTGTTATAACAGCTCTAGTTTTTTTACTAGGGTTTTTAGGCTATTGGGGGTTTTTAGTTTTAAATCATTATAGTTTTTGTTTCTTGCTCACTTTTAGTGTAAGTTATTTTTGTTATTTTTTTTTTGTTGTTTCATTATATAATCTTTTCCCACAAACTATTATCTTAAGTTGTTTATATGTTGCGCAATTCTTCGCACAGTTCTTTTAGTATTTTCTTTGATCTTAACCATTTATAAATATTTAAAGTAGAGTGGGTAGCGAACGCTTTCGCTTCCTTCTCGTCCGAGCCGAATGTTTAGCTGACAGCGAGAGATATCGTTTCTCCCCTATATTCCAGGGACTGCACTTTCATTTTTTCCATGAGTCTTTTTTAAGGACTTTCGGTGGTTTTCGCGGATTATGCACGTTTTTCACTTGCCCTATTTAGGTGCTTTTATTAGTTTTCATTGAACTCACATGGGTTTTTTACTGTTATCCTGCAGCTCGGGCGATAATAAAGGTCATGTTAATGATTTAAAAAAAAAAATTTGTTTTTTATCGTATGCACCAATCTATCTTTATTGAATTCCAAAGTAGAAATGATTATACATTTTATTTTAACTTAAATGTCAAACAGCCAAAACAGCATAAATTGTAGATATTATTTCCAACCAATTCGTTGAAAGTAGGTTGATAGCAAGTTAACAAGCTGTTAATTGCATTAACAGTTGATGTGCAAACCTCATTGGGAGGTTATTTAACATTCAAACTTTTAATGCATAACATCTTCTTTTGCATTCAATTAGGTTTGTGTTAAACAAACCTTCCCAGCTTAACGGTGAAACTTGCATTGTTCACAAAAACTTCAATAATACTCTACACCAGCGAAGGCATTGCACTGGATTAAATATGATATTAAGTGCAATACTCTGAAGAACTCAAGTCAAGGCCAGCTTGCAAATTTGTCAATAATGCACATTTCATGGTTATGCTTTAAAGTCAGATCAGTAAGAGTTAACTGGGAGTCTTTTCATTTTAACTTAGTATTGATTGATTCTCCGACACCAAGGTTTATGTGCCTGTTGTGAAACCCACCATCAACTCGGTACAAGCACCGCTGTTGACATTAGGTCTATCTTTAACGACACCAAGGTTTACGTGCCTCTTGTCAACATTATCATCAACTCGGTACAAGATCCGTTGTTGAATTCAGTTGTTAAATTTAGTTTAACACAAGCATTGAATGAGCGGGCGCATGACACACTGATAGCATTTATAGTGGGATATTGTGCAACATTTGCTATTTGCCAATGTATAATTTAATTTGTAGGTATATAGTACCAAAGTTAATATAAGCATAGGCAACCCAACTGCTGTCAAGCTCTAACTTATTGTTCTTACTGTGTCAAGTAATCATTCCTTTCTAATAAACCTGCTAAACTGAACGGTCGTGTCTTTATTCATTACGCTTATTCTGACAAAGGTTATGGGCCCAGATCCAAAAGCCACCTAAACACGTGTTTCGGAAGTTTTTTGTAAAGTGTTCGTTAGTCGAATTAAAATTAAAAATGAGTAATTCGTTTTCGCAAATCGAAATATTGAACAGTGAAAATTATACATCTTGGTCGGTCCAGATGCGAAGTCTGTTAATAACACTGGATCAATGGGATATCGTGGAAAACGCATGTCCAGCAACAGCAACGGCGGCTGAACAACTTGCGTGGGAAAAGGCGGACAAAAAGGCGCTAGCAACGATCACATTGTGTGTCAAGTCATCGGAGCTAATCCACATAAGAAGGTGTGTTTCCGCAATGGGCGCATGGGATACATTGACAAATTTATATAAAACAAACGCACCAGCGCGCAAGGTAAGTTTGTTCAGAAAACTAGCTCGCTTTCGATTCAAAATGGGCTGAAGAAATCAATGAGTTTTGTACCCTTGCGGATGATCTAAAAGACATTGGAATCGACGTTCCAAAGGATCTACTCAGCATCTTGCTACTATGCAGCTTGCCGGAAGATATGGACAATTTTGTTGTGGCAATGGGGAGTCGAGACCCATGAGGGACGGCAGGAGTAGTAGTCCCCGAGTTAACTCAGCGGAAGGAAATAACCAAGGAAGAAATCCTTTTAACACCGGGAGTGGTCAGCAGCGACCAAATTGGAGTTCCAGAAGTGAACCAAGGATAGGCAGCACCCAACAGGGGTTGAAATGCTTCTCATGTGGACGAATGGGACATCGGGCAGCGGAATGCAGGGATAGACAGTTCCAACAAAGGAACCAGGGAAACTTCCAGCGGCCCAGTCGAGGCCAGTAGACTGGAAAGCCAAAAGAAAGGAAGTAACAGTTAGCCCGGAGGTACGTGTGACTGGCAATGTAGGAATTACAGTCCAGGAGAGGGAGGAGCAAGAGGCTCTCCAATACCACGTACCGAGTAATGTAAGAACAATGCTTCAAGAAACGGAGGAGCAAGAGTCTCTCCGGGAAAAAAATTTTTGATTGCGTGTTGATTTGGGTAACTGTGATGATTTTAGTACTTAGATTAAGTTTAATAAGGTTAGAGAATATAGGCCAATCGCCACGTACGTGGTACGAGGATGTATAGTTAAGGTATTAGCGGTAATTTTGAGGGAGTATAGGATTGTAAGGCATAACTGCGGTGCATGGAGGAGGAAATTGGAAGAGTTAGGAAGTAGATACGCGTCCATTTTGGAGTCAAAAGGGCGTTGTTTCGTTGTGAGCAGGGTAGGAGATGCTTTCATCGAGATACCCTGCAAGGAGGCAGCTAGTGGAAAGATAGTGCTTTTGGTAGACTCACGGGCGGACACCAGCCTCGTAAAATCTAGTGTTTTACGGAAAGGACTAGTTGTTAACCCAAAAGATGTAAGAACACTCAATGGAGCGTTCGGAGGATACATCAGGACAATGGGGTCGCTCACAATAGGGCACAGTGAAGTTAAAGGCATGAGTTTTACGGTGCACGCAGTGGAATTGGATAGGGAAGGTATCCCGGCCGATGGGATAATTGGCCGTGATAATCTCTGGTGCCGCACCACACTGGATGCGCTAGAAAAGCAGTTATCATTTTATGATGATAATAAGAATAGAATCCTTACTCTTCCATTAAAGTCATGGCAGGAAGGAACCGTGAATAGGGTTAAGAATTTTATGGAGGTACTGAATGCAAGGTCAACTAGAGTAGTTACTATGCATGTAAATACGAGACTTAGGACTGTTGTTTTACACAAGCAGCAGCTAGCAGAGGGCGTATATATAGGAGAGACCATAACGCACGTTGACAAGGGTAAGGTGTACGCTTGCGTACTCAACGCATCAGAAAAGGACTACCTGATGGATCATGATTTTAGGCCTAATTTCACTAGTTACGATAATTTTAAGGAACCGAATTATGGATCGGTTAATCAGATTAAGCAGGTAGATATAAGGAAGAGAATGGAGAGAGTGCTAGAATCACTGTATTTAGACCCAAGCGTAAATTTAGAAGAGAAGGCATCAATAGAAGCCATTTATACGTCATTCCGTGACATATTTTTTCTGGAAGTTGACCAGTTGACGTATATACCAGAGGTAGAGCATGAAATACCTACTAGAGTGGATCAACCACCAATTAACCAGAAACAGTACAGATTGCCACAAGCTCACAAATATGAAGTAAATAGGCAAGTGGAAGGAATGTTAAAGAATAACATAATTTCACCGAGTATCTCGCCTTGGAACTCACCAATAATTTTGGTACCAAAGCAGGGAGGTGCTTAGGGTCAGAAGAAGTGGAAAATGGTCGTTGATTTTAGGAAATTGAACGACGCCACTATCAAGCAAGTGTTCTCGATACCAAGGATAGAGGAAATTTTGGATCAATTGGGGCACAGTAGATATTTTTCTACACTTAGTTTAGCGAGTGGCTACCACGAAGTTCTGGTGGATACCCAAGATAAGCAGAACACCGCGTTCAGCACCGGTTTGTGGCATTATGAGTTCAATAGAATGCCGTTTGGATTAACAGGAGCACCAGCTACCTTCCAACGGTTGATGAACCATGTGCTAACAGGCTTGCAAGGGTTAGATTGTTTTGAGTATCTGGATGATATTGTTATTTATGGGAAGAACTTGCAGCAGCATTCGCAACGCTTGTGCAAGGTGCTCCAGAAATTACGAGAACACAATTTGAAATTGAACACGGAGAAATGTCAATTTTTGCGAAGAGAGGTGGTTTATTTAGGCCATCGTTGCTCAGAAGCAGGAGCACTGCCTGACCCGCAGAAGGTGGAATGCGTAAAAATTTTGCGATTCCGAGAAAAAGAAAGGAAGTGCAAGCATTCCTAGGACTAGTGAACTATTATAGAAAGTTCGTGGAAGGACTAGCCGGAGTTGCGTTGCCAGTAAATAAGTTGCTACGAAAAGAAGCAAAGTTCGAATGGACAGAGAGATGTTAGCAAGCATTCGAGAGGCTAAAAGAAATAATTAGCTCACCACATATTTTGGCGTACCCCGACTTTGAGCAAACGTTTTTGTTGACCACTGATGCTAGCAATGAAGCATTAGGGGCAGTATTGTCACAAGGGGAAGTCGGTAATGACCGACCAATAGCATTCGCAAGCAGGGCGCTCAGCGATACGGAGAAGAGATACTCCACAATAGAAAAGGAATTTCTGATCACCAGCCGTTGAGATGCATAGCCAATTTGAAAGACCAAACATCTAGGCTAGCCAGGTTCAGACACAAATTGTCTGAGTATGATTTTCAAACTATATACAAACCTGGGAAAAAGAATCTGAATGCCGACGCACTCAGCAGAGTACCGCAGGCACAGAAGGTATCAGTAGTGCAAACGAGGGGCAAAGCACGGTCAGATAAGGAGAAGGCCGAGAGAATGCAAGGAGATAAAATTGATGCTACAAGAGATGTTTCGCAATGCGGGTTTCTCAGAGACATAAAAAAGTATGTAAAGAGTTGCCCAAAGTGCCAGGCCAACAAAAGTTCGAGGCTAACAAAGATGCCAATGCTGTTAACTGACACACCAAAACAACCATTTGATAAAGTTCATATGGATATTGTAGGTATTTTACCTGAGACAGTTTCGGGAAACAAGTACATATTGACGTTCCAAGATGATTTCTCAAAGTATATGGCGTGCGTGGCTATACCCGATGCTGAAGCAAGTACGGTGGCCAAGGCATTCTTTGATGAAATTATAGCACGGTACAACCTACCTAAGGTTTTGATAACCGACAATGGTTCAAATTTTGTATCAAAATTATTCTCAGAAACGTGTAAAATGCTGGGAATCAAGAAATTTCATATAACACCATATCATCCACAGGTGAATGGCTCATTGGAATGTAGTCATCGACCTCTGGCCGAGTACTTGCGCAGTTTTGCCAAGGAAGATGGCTCGAATTGGGATCAATGGTTGACCACTCCAATGCATGTACACAATAATACTGTGCATGTATCAACGAAGCAAACTCCGTTTAGGACGCTCTACGGGTTTGATTTCAACATGCCAGCAAATTTGAAGCGCAAATGTGCGCCTGTGTACAATGCTGATAACCCCAATAAAGTGCAAAAATATCAGTTTCAGCGAGCGCACGAATTGGTTAGAGAAAACCAGGATTGAGCTAAACGGGTAGCCAGGGAAGCCTATAACAAGGTATTAAATCCAGTAATCTTTCACATGGGTGATCAAGTACTCATGAAGAATCAGGCTAGGAGAAACAAATTCTCACCCGTTTGGATAGGTCCGTATGTAGTAGCAGAGATCCGCAGCCCAGTTACAACAGTCGTAACGATTAAGGGCAAGAATAAACAGCTACATAATAATTTATTGAAATTGTTCCACATTAGACCACACAACTAAAGACATGTGTTAGCAGTGTTTTACAAGTGTAAACACAAGAATAACAACGTAAACATGTACGTGTGTATATCAAATAACACAAACAGCTCCGATTTTCAAAGTCAAGGCCAGTAGAAGTGTGCCACTTAAAATCGGGCGAGTATAATTGACGTAAGAAAAATTTGCTTATTAGGCACTACTGCCGAATGAAGACAGTAGGGAAAAAATATTTTTTAAATATTAAATAATAAAAGAGGGGTTCATTGGACACATTTAAAAAAATAAAATTATAAGACATTCGTGGGTAAGTAGTTTAAGCTGAACGTGGAGTATATACACACATATATACGGCTGATAATGAAGTGTAATACGATGCGTAAGCAGTAGCGCCGGCACCGTTGGTGAAGTAAGTATATATGTATATATGTGTATAATATACAGAATGAATGTACGAACGTATATTTAAAGAAGTAAGTATTCAAGTTATGAGGAATGGGTATGTACGTATGTATATTTTTCCAGATATTTACATACTGAAGCAGGCTACATATTAATATATGTACATAGATTTTTTCGGTTTATCACGTAGGAAATTAGCGTATGGGGAATTGTAATGTATGTATATTTAATTAGAACAATATATTTAGCTTACCATTACAAATTAAGTAATAATGTTGGCAATTAATTATAGTATGCCTTGAATGTATGTATGTATTCATGTAAGAAGAGGTTACATGATGTAGGGAAATACACTTGTTAATGGTTACATACTGGGCTAGTAGTAAAATTTAAATATATAGAATAATTAGATGCAATGAAAAATTGAGTCATGCAATGGACAATGTTTTCACATAAACGGATTTATCTTAAATATTCTGGTTTATGTCAGAGGGCAAAAGAATTTGCTCAGAATTGAAAAATTTAAAAAGATATATAAAAAGAAGACTGATACGAAAGGAATTATGAATTGTCTAAAAAATAGAAAAAATAAATAATAAATTTATCTTTTATATACTCGCTTATGTAAGATGGGCAACTAGTTTTGCCCAGAATTGATGTAAACATTTTTGTTTTTTGGGCGGCATGTATTTTAATATAGTAATTAATTGTTATGTATGAATCAAATTATTATAAAATGTATATTTATTGAGAAGAATTTAAATTTTGAATGCCGCTAACAATTTAAAGAGAATTGTATCATAGCTAATTAATAATATTTGTAAAGAAAACTGTTTTTATTACTTATTTATAGTTTGGTTATTAAGACGTATTAGATATACGATATATAAATTTAAAATATAATTTACTATTTTGGTTAACAAGAATATTAAAAATGAAATAAATGTAATAGCCAGTAAGAATAATTAAAACTCGGCAAGTCCGATAAGTTAAACGTATTGTTTTTAGGTATTCAGGCATTGGTGAACAGACAAGGACATCTGGATGGTTCAATTTTGTGCAGCATGAACCGGGAAGGGACTTCCTGCAGCGTCAAAGGCAGAGTAGGAGGTTAACCAACATCCAGGAGACCCCTAGATGAAATGCAAGAGCAGCGAACAAAAATCTGACTGAATAAGAACAAGTGAGAAGACGTGGAAGAAGGGTAATCAGTAAGCCGCAAAATGATAATACGAAATTTGCAACGATGATGTCCAGAGATAATTTTTGGTTGGAAGAAAATGAAAACGAAATTAGTGAGAATTCATTTTTATATGAAAGAGTGGAAGAGCTTCCAACTTCCCATGTGCGAGATGACTACGATTTAAGCTTATGAAAAAATGGAGCTGGTATCGGCTGAATACAATAGTCTCTATCTGACAAGTAAAAGTCTAATAATACTTGAGTTTTATTGCATAACTGACAAAATGGCATGAAAAACACTAACATGTACGTTGTCTGTATAAAATATCCAACGTGTCTGCCATTATTACATATGTCAGTATGTATATTGTATTATTGTCTAGAGAGAAGAAGAGGTAATTTTAGCCAAAAACCAAAGTTACTCCGTAATTTTAGCGAGAAACGGCTACAACAACAATATCAGCCACAACTACCATCGTTCAGTTCGCATCGTAGAATATTCTCCCAGCGCAAAAAATCGTTTTAACCACGAAAAGATCGAGCATTACATAGCAAAGCTTTATCGGCTAAACTTCGTAACGATTTCTCCAATGAGAAAATATACATTGTCACTGACTAAGCGAATATCGAATATTTATTTTGATTTCGTCCGAAGCGCATCTAGTCGCGCAAGCTTGCATCATCTTTTTATTTTGAATATTGAAAAACGTAAGTCCATATTGGTTTTACAACGGTATTATATATTCAAGGCTTAGATTCGAGTGTTCGTTTACAAGCCAAGAGAGTTGACTTATTTTGATCTTCACATGACTTTTTTCGCTTCCATATGCTTGTTCCATGTGAACCTTCGGTCAAGATGAATGTCTAGATACTTGATATCATCGGTTTGGAGCATAGTAACCATTTTATGTAAGAGAGGTGAAAGTTCCAAATCTCAAAGTGAAGGTGACGTGTACACGTTTGGATTCGTTGACCTTGATTCTCCAGTTTGCCATCCCTACTTCCAGAGAGGTGGATCTAAATGTTTCTTGTTGCTATTAAGGGACTTGCGTTAGAACATAATATGGCCGTATCGTCTGCAAACGCTGAAGTGAATGTGTGACTGCATGTCGGCATATCCGAGGTGGAGAGCGAGGACAGTAGTGGTCCCAGGACAATTCATTGCGACACTCCAGCTTGGATATCACAATGGGTTTGATGTAAATCCTTAATAATTTTCTACCATATATATATATATATATATATATATATATATATATATATATATATATATATATATATATATATATATATATATATATATATATATATATATATATATATATATATATATATATATATATATAATATACGCTACCAAACATTGTGGCATTGGTCGACTTGACTGCCTGTAGCTTGCGGTCTTGACATAGTGATAGTGTTGTACCACTACACCCTCGCCCTTAAGAGAAAAGTTGTAAAATTCTTAATTAAATTCTTATACAAAATTCTTATGCAAGAATGATAAAATAGAATATTGCGCCAATGCTGCTACGAAAATGTCCTCTCTCTGCGCATCTCGTCACTAGGCACATACGAAATGAGAGAACAGCCAAAATGCATACATTTTGTATGAGAAATGTCAAAATTTGTGAATAATATTAAATATTTTAATATTTATCGCATTTTATGATAATATTTATTTAAATAAATATGAAATAATATATTTCAATTGATTTGGCATTCAAATTTTTGGTCTATTCAAAAATTTGTTGTTAAATTTGTGTCATATCTCTACAAGAGTTTAGGTAAAACATGCAGATGATATAGATAATAATATTGATATTTTCAACTCCATGCTAGCGACTGCAGCCGTAGTGGCAACGCCAAAAAATACTTCTAGAAAGTGCAAGTATGCCTGTACAAATAGCCAAATTGAAAAACTTGTAGCACAGAAACGACGGCTGCGCCGAGAATGGCAGAAACATCGCTCACCCATTTCTAAATACAATCTTAAAGCAGCCGAAAGGGCGCTTAAAGATGCTCTTACAAAGGAGGAGGATAAAAACCTAAAAGAGTACCTGAAGAAGGTAACCCCAAATTCTACCGAAAGGTATTCCCTTTGGAAGGCATCTAAAAACTTTAAGCCTCCAATGGAAGGTGTAAAACCTATAAGAAACCCGTACGGCGCGTGGGCTCAAAGCGATCAAGAAAAAGCACTCTGCTTTGCACAACATCTATGCAACGTGTTCCAGCCGAATATGGCTACAAACTCATTTGCACTGCCTGCCTTACCTTGCAGTACTGAGATTGCTCAGCCTATTAAAATTTCCCCTCCAGAAATAGCCAAACAAATTAAACAACTGAATCCAAAAAAATCACCTGGATTCGATAATATTACCCCGAAAATGCTAAAACAGTGACCAGATTCTGCATCAGCATTTCTATGTAAGCTTTTTAATGCAATCTTGGGCATCGGTTACTATCCGAATGCATGGAAGAAGTCTCAGATATGTATGATAGCTAAACCTGGAAAAGACGCAACGCTACCGTCATCATATAGACCTATCAGCCTGTTGCCTTGCCTTTCCAAATTGTTTGAGAAACTACTATTAAATAAACTATCTGCTTTTCTTCATGAACATAGCGTAATACCGCAACACCAATTCGGTTTTCGCGAAAAGCACAGCACTATTGAGCAAGTCAATCGAATTTCAAATGAAATAAGAAAAGCATTTGAACTCGGGGAGTTTTGCTCTGCAATATTCCTTGACGTGGCTCAAGCATTTGATAAGGTATGGCATCAAGGACTGATGTTCAAAATCAAAAAGTTTCTCCCAAAAAGCTATCATAAAATTCTCGAGTCTTATTTATCCAATAGACGTTTCAGGGTAAAAGTAAACGAATTCATTTCCGAAGATTTTCCAATTTTAGCCGGTGTGCCCCAAGGTAGCGTTCTAGGCCCTACATTATATGTAATATTCACATCTGATACTCCTATAAGTGAAAGCACGCTAATTTCAACATTTGCGGATGATACCGCCATACTCAGTTGCAATAAATGTTCGATAAAATGTCGAGAGCTCTACAAGAGCACTTAGTTAGGGTAGAAGAATAGTTAGGAATGCGGCGTATAAAAGTCAATGAGCAAAAAAGCAAACACGTAACATTCTCTTTGAGGCCTGGTACGTGTCCAGCCATTCGGCTCAATAATATTGAGATTCCACAAGCTAATGAAGTCACCTATCTCGGCATTCATTTAGACAGGCGCTTAACTTGGCGTACGCACATTTCAACTAAAATTCTAAATATGAAGTTGAAGGTCGCCAAGCTGCATTGGCTAATAAACCACAAATCTACCTTAAGCCTAGAATACAAAATCCTCCTATACAATGCAGTTATTAAGCCGATATGGTTGTACGGGATTCAACTGTGGGGTAATGTATCCGCTTCTAACATTGCCATAATTCAAAGGTTTCAGTCGAAGATACTTAGGTTAATAACAGGTGCTCCATGGTACATGCGTAACGATAATATTCACAAAGACCTGAAAATACCAACAGTTATCACAGAAATAAATGCTAGAAAGCAGATATACATAGCAAAACTGGAAAATCACCCGAATCCACTAGCTAAATCCCTCGCAAAACCGATAAGCCGATCCCGCCTGCAGAGAAGAGACCTTCCGGCCTTGTGAAGAGCGAAGCAGAACCGAAATTTTGATGGCCAAATACAATTTGGGTTAAAATTATTTTTTAGTGACTAGTTTTAAGATTTGATATACTTATTGTTAGGCTTAATTTAAGCAAATTCAATAAATAATAAATTCTTGTAATAAAAAAATAAAAAATAAAAAAAAATTTGTGCCGTGAACGTTGTTATTTACTGTTTTCGTGCGATAATGGGAATATAAAATGAAAAAATTATGGGAAATGAAATTCTAATATGTGTATATTTATTAAATATATGTATATTTATATGATATTAATATATTTATATATATTATCAGTAGACAAATTCACTTTTTCTTTCTTGGAACATGAAAATCTGCTTAATCCGCTTCTTAAGTGATTTTTATTGGAACGAGTTTTTCAATAATTTGTACTCGCTTACTTCCATGTGCATTTGTTAACTTATGTATATATAATTCAAAATAATTAAAAAGCTTTTAATATACAAACTATTGCCTTTGTGTATGCATTTTTCATATCACAAAATATTTGAAAGTGCTACCTGACGTCACAGCCAATCAGCTGTACTGAGTTTTTGTCGAGAGAGGAATAGCGGACCTGCGCATGGCGCAATCTTATATTTTATCATTCTTGATTCTTATGTATATGCGCATTATACTAATTATTAAGTGTATTTAACTTGTAATAATTAAGTGTATTTAACTTGTAATAATATGATTAATTTGTATATTTGTACATCTACTTATTATATTTCTTTAATTGGTTATTATGGAATTCTTTGTGGATTCCATTTACATCTATTATAGTATTAACGCTTTTGCGTTCAATTACATTATATGGTCCTTTGTACGGATATTGATGCTTAAGTCTGTTTTCTACTCTAAGTAAAACGAAATCTCCTATATCTACTTCTAATTTATTACAATTTATTTTGTTATTAGCAAATAATTATATAGACTGGTGTCTTATCGGCTAATTCTATCCTCTGTTTATAGAAATTATTTGTTGTGAGTGGTTCATCATCAAGATGAAATACTTCATGAAACTCATGAAATATGTCTGAATATGTTGGTTTTATTATTTCAACATCATCAATATAACATGTTAATGTAAAGAACTCATAATCTATTTTCGACATAAATCGAAGTAAGAAATCTCTTTCTGTTATTCCATCAGTTTCAGTTGGGTAATTATTTTCTACCAACTGAAATGGATGTACAATATTAGTTTCGTTTAATTCTGTCAATTGAGTTCACCTTAGGAGTACTCTTGAGTTATGCCCGAAAATTGTATTCTTTTGTTTTTATAATATGTCTCGTCTTCTAATTTTTTCGTGATTTTACACAGTGAAAATTCCGCACCTGTGTCGATTAAGAAAGTCATTGTCATAGATTTGTGTTTTAGAGTAACAAAATTTATGTTACTGTCTGAAATTTTATATGCATTTAGTTTCGGCCCTCCGGAGTGTGGTTGTCGCACTCCTCGCCTTGCACGTTACCCCTTTCGTTATTTGATGATTCATACATTCGTACTCTTTTTTTTATGTTTCTTTGTCCATTGTTTATATTTGGAGTATGTCTGTGTATTTGTTGCCTCTGCGCGTTCTGATTTTGTGTATTATTGTAATTTGAGTTTTGTCGTCTGTTTGTTTGGAATTGTGGCCTCCTATTAAAATTATTGTCATAGCGTCGTGTATTGAAATTGTTGTATATGTTATTGTAACGTCCAACATTAAAATTTCGGTTCGAAGAGAACTGCGGACGTTGGTCTCTACGTATTTGGTTTGAACGCTGCATTTCTGTCCGTCTGTATTGAAAAACATTTTTGGAGTCTTGTGATTTTCAAAGTCTTCAGCTATTTCAGCTGCTTTAGCAAAAGTATCTGGTTGGGCTGCGAAAACTGTAGGTTTTATATCCTCACGCTGACCTCTTTTAAATATGTTTAATACTGTAGCATCATTTAAATTTTTTATCAGAGTTTTTTCAGCTGGAGTTATTGAAACACCAAGTCCGTTTATCTGTAATCTATTTAAGTCTGCGATAATGCTTAGAATTTTGTCTTTGTAATTTGAGGTTGGTAATTGTCTTTGAGTTATTGATGCAAGTGTTGCTTGCAATTGTTCTACAGTTTGTGTGTCTTTATAACTTGTCCTAAGACTAATAGCAGGAGCATCGAGGGTTTCTGGCTCCTCAAGTATTGCCGTTCTAATATTGTTGGATAATTTTACATGAAATTTATATTCAACAAGGTCTTTCTGTCCCGTTGGTGAAAGTTGTCTAGAGTTGTAAAATCTTTACAAAGCTACCTAAGTCCTTTGGATTCCCATCGAAAATTGTTATTGCCTTTGCGGCAGTGTCAATGCTAAATGCTGACATTTTATTTGTAGTTTCTGTCTGTATTTAAAAATTCTGTACGCCTAGCTATAATATCTTTATTCTGTTCGTTATTTTCGAAATCATCAATAAATTCCCTTCTTATTGTTTTTATTTCATCTAGTTTTTTCTCTATAGTCTCATTGCTATACTTTCGGTTTGACGACTTCCGCAAATTTGTCAGTAACAGAAGTAAAGATTTCTGTGCTGTTTCCATAATAATAGAAAATTATATATATTTTACACAATTTTTGTGTTGAAGCAGAAATTTTTCCTACTTGTTTATGCACATATCGTTTAAAGTATCTATTTACTTTATACGCTACATATATTACGGAGGCAACAACTTATAGTGCACATACTGTTTCTCCTAGTATATCGTTAATACCAATAACAGAATTGTTTTGATTGGAAACGATAGTCTCTTGGGACTTCGTATTACCCATTTTAGAAATATTTTCAAATTGTATGAATTATTTAAGATTAAAAGGTTTTTTTTTATAATATTAAATATTTGTATACAGGGTTTTTTATAATATTAAACATTTGCTTCAATAATAAAAAACTGGCATCATCAATCTAATTTGACTAGCTTCTGGTGACTACGCTCTTCAAATTTGCGATTTATCTCCTGTTGGCGCTTTATATTGTTAAGAAAACGGGGGACATACAATAATAGATTGCTTTCCATTAAGTCCAATGACTGCAGCAGATGCTGGCTGGGGATCTTGAAAGCAAAGAAATAAAAACGACAGGAACGTCCTTCATCGTCCGGTATTACCTTGTGGATCATTATACGGTGGGGGATTCACTTCGTCTCGCACTATCTGCGGTAAATTAGTGAGTAGGCGCTACTAGTTTGTTAGCTTTCCTCCGCGATTCTTTGTGTAATTTCCGGTGGTTTCTGAGGTGGTTATGCTTTATTATGTTATGTTGAAGATTCAGCATGTTGTCTTCTCTAGTATACCATGATAGTTGTTGGTATGTATTCTGGTCAGGATTTCTGGCAAGTATTCTTCCATACGGGCTGCTTCATAGATTTGCAGGATTCAAACTGATTATGTATGTCGGAAGTATCTAAATATTGTCAAAAGGATCACAGGAACGTTCCAGGATCGCCATGTAATGTCTGATCTTATGTTTTAATACGCCTAAAGGCGGATAGCGTCACCGGCAGTACTTTGCCCTCGGCGCAGATGCTGACTTGGATGGTTAGTCCAAAGCACCTTAGTGTTTTCTCGCGAACCAATTTCCGCGAGGAGAGAAAAGAATAGAGTTTGGAGTTCTGTTCAATTCTGATTAATTCTTGGGTTGAGGGCTCTTTTTATACCCTCAAATTCCAGATATTTTGTTTACAATAGTTCTCTTACATTATGCACAATAATTCTCTTATGTAATTCTTATATAAAGTTTCTAATAAAATTCTTACATCATAAGCAGTGTATATATATGTCAATGTGTCGCATTACAGTTCACTGCAAGTATTGCTGACCGACGTACTTTACAAGTATGTAAATATACGCTACCAACGATTGTGGCATTGGTCGACTTGAGGGTCTGCAGCTTGCGGTCGTGACGATAGTGTTCTACCACTACAATTACAACCCTTCATGCCATACTTTATGAAAGGACTGAGTCAAATCCAGGAAAACAGCTAGGCAATATTCCTCACTTTCAAATGATTTTCTAAGAATAGTGACGATCCGATGAACTTGTTCTATCGTGCAATGTTGTTTTCTGAACCGAATTTGACCACATGCATTAAAAAGTAATTTTTGAAATATTTTAGAAAACAGAGGTAGCTCGTTTATTGGCCTATATGACGACACGTAAGTGTTGTCCTTACGTGGTTACGCAATCATTATGATTTTGGACATCTTCCAGTTAGATTCAACCCCTTTAATGACTACTGATAAACCTTTGCTTCTTTTTAACTGATAAGTGTAGTAATTTCGTTTATTCTTGTCGAAGAAGGTAATGGCTTTACTGTAGTTGATTTCATCATATAAGGGCACTTTTGCTTCATGAATATCCTTCTTGGTAAGAACTTATTATCGCCAATGATCTGGTTATATTGTATTGTATTGAAAGGTATACAGGTGGTGGCTTGTAAGCTCGGATTGGGGCCAGCCGCTCATTTTCGTTGTATAGGTACGCAAAACGATTTTTAGTTCTTAAATTGTCAGTGGTTGATTATAAAAATTTCGGAAATTAATTGGGTGTGCCAGATTTCAGACTACGTTTCCGTTTAATGACCTCTATGTAGCGGTCCAGCCCAATTTAAATTTTAGTATTTCTCTCATTCTCTACTGAGTGTTGCGTTTTCATTGGTGGAATCGAATGCATATTTCCTACCGAGTGCTGTGCTTTGGGATAGCCTTGAGAATCCGCTTTGGTTTTTTCCATTTGTATATGGTAGTGAGAGGAGAGAATGGCTTCTGCTAATTGCGCGTGCCCTGTTGGTGGGGGAGATCGAGTGAGAGAGGTCCGTTTAATTTGTCTGATGGCGTCTACTGACTGACTAAATGTAGTTTTCGTAGAAGGGAGGGATCCATGCTTAGATAATTTGTGCTAGCTGGACTTACCAATGCTGCTGTGAATAGCTGTTGGACTGCTACCGAGCACAGATTTTTATTTACATTTCTCGCTCTTTCCGCAAAAAGGTCTTGGCTGCACTTCTGTTTGAGTTGCTAAACTATAAGCGGATACAAACACATTGTCTTAACCAATCTAAATTTTAGATTAATTTCCTCTTATCCCACAAGAACTAGATGATGTGTGTATAGACACAGCCAGTTGCAGAAACAGCATACTTTTACCGTGAGAAAATTAACCAATATTATATAAAACTAATACCCTTCGAGTCATATAGAAATCTGTACATATTATGAATATTATCAGCACAACACCTTCCTGGAATAAAGTCGACGGCTTTGAGTCTTCGAAAAAGTTACAACGAATATTAGTAATATGTGGGCAGACCCGAATGCGTAGTGGGCAAATAGATGCACTAGTACAATTATGCGAGGTTCTGTGAGTGAGTAATGCGTGACCAAGACTAAGAAGCACGAAAGTTTTAATTCCATTGTATTCACTGGAAGAAGGATATACTGGTTTGGCACTACGTGACGTTAAGCTAGGTGAAATGGCTCGCCACTTCAATTGTTGTATTATTGTTATTTATTTGAGACAAGATCAAGCGATAAAAGTCGTTAGCTCTATTAAGGCTAGGTTGACTCTTTCATCAGCGTGTTCATTATCCCGGATGTCTGCATATCCCGGTATCCATATAATTTTGAGGGTTGAGATGATATAAGAGAGCTTTTATTGGTGGTATTTCATAAAGCAGAAATTTTTGTTTTGTTGTCCGAACAGATAATAAATTTACTACTGTTAATTGATCTCATAGCTTGTTGTATTGCTGTTGCCTCGGCGGTAAATTCAGAGCAGAATTTTTTAAATGACCCATACTAATATTGTGCCCGTTACTTCCAACTAGAGTACATTAACATCCCCATCTGTGAGAAAGGTATTGTACTTCAAGTAAAAGCGTATGTTTGTGGAAAAATTGTTTATAATTATGGCTGCACATCACATGTTTATGATAGTCCTATAGTTGCATAAGAATCGATGATTTGGCAATTGCCATGGAGGTAAATTGTTGAATAGACGACCCGCTTTTATTAAATTATTTTTTATAGATGATGTTGAGAATGCTACGAGGAACTCTATGAATTGATCTAGATTGGTGTTCTTATTTTTTAGGATATTCGGTCGTGACCAAGAGTTTGAAAGATATGTTATGGTAGATGGAAGATATGTTGTGGTCAAATTCCAACATCGTATTATACCCTTTCCTTTGTTTTTCAACCACAAGAAGGAGGCATGGCAGGTATGGAAAGAAGTACAGTTTTGTCCGTCCGTCCGTCCATCTGTCCGTCTATCCATCTGTGGGCACTTTTTGCCAGACTGTTGTATGTATCTTAATAAAACTTTGCAAAAGTATAGTCTGCACCAAGCTACAGAACCAGATTGCTATATGGGCCGTTTTGGACAAGGACCACGCCTAGCTCAGTGTATATTGTGTCCATAATAGTGTGTTTGCGAAATATGGGGATAATACGAATATTGCCACACACACAATTAACCAAAAACCATTACTACGTTCCTATACAAGATTTATCAACGAAATTTCACAAAAAGGTTGACGATACTTACATTAAGGACAATAGAATAAATGGGCGGGTTATTTTCACAGCCCATTACTGAAACATTTTTATAACTGACGACAAATGCAATATTTTGGGATGAAATTTAATAGGTGTATATGCAGCGGTTGATCGATGTTGTGTTGATGCTCTCACCAACAATTGATACAAAAAACAACGTCAACTCTCCTACCACTTCTGTAATCTGTGTAATTATATTATCTTGACAATACACTTTCTTTTTCTTTGAATTAATATTTTATTTTGTCAAATAGTACGATTTTTCATTAAGAGGTAATGTGGAAATACTGGAAAACACCAATTAAACTTAAATTACTTCAAACAATAACTTAAAATATAGTATACAAATAGTTGAAAATATTTATGCAGAAATATACGAATATAAGATGTGTCGACCACGATGCTGACAAGACTGGAAATGAGCATGGGAGGCTGATTCTCCACGTTGGCGTATTCAGCCGAATTCGCCGTGTTGAGTAAAAGATGGCTACTGCCCGGACACACGTTCACTCATGGTTTTCGCTCGTTTCTTGGTGAGACATAAAAGGGGGAACTCTCTCCCAAAACATGACTCACTTTGAAATAAGAGCAGCCATGGTAACGCTAGCACCGGGCCGCAGCCACCCTTAGGAGAGGGTTCACGGCGTGAACAACATGAAATCGTACTATTATAAAACACAAATAAACAAATGGTCGGTACATTTCAAGCGTCACGACCTCTTTTGATACATGTTTAAAATTTGAGACCTATGACAAATTTGTGTACGAAATTTTATATGAAATAGTTTATTGCCGCTCTATTATAATCAACTCAACCTACCGAAAAGGGCATTATATGCTCCTAATGATGATATTTGAATAAAATGTAAATCGCTACGATGCACTATGGGGCCAATGATCAGTTTTTGAGGCAATAAATCACAGGAAACAGCTAGACCTTTTAAATTTCGTACAGATGATTATAATGAGTTTTGAAGTCTTCAGGAAAAAATTTACGCCATAATTGTTCGAGATTTAGCGATAATTGTTCGAGATAATATATATTTAGCAACTCACTTTAAATCACAAAATAATGCATATTAATACATCGCGATGTAACTACGTACATGGAAAGTTAAAGGGTATTTCGAAGTCGGTCAAACCCGACTTCTGACTTCTTTACTCGTTTTACTTTCAATTTGCTTAGCAGAGAAGGATGGAAATGAACTATTATAGGGTTTGCAAAGAGATTGACTTTTAATGCTAACTAACAATAATTGTACAAATCTTAAACCTAATACAAAAATTTAACCCGCTACCAATGTATTAGAGTTAAGTAACTAAACTAAGGAATTTAAATATGCAAGGGCTCAATATCTAATGTAATACAATTCAATTTAATGTCATACCAAGCCATCTATATAACGGTGTATTTGAATTTGTTTGGAATAATTGTCTCCAAGTAATTGGAATGATGTCAGAGTTTGATTTTATGTTCACATTTACTTTTATTTAATTTTTGTTTTATTTAATACCTGTCTGAATATTTAGATCGCTATAGATGTTGGCATTTTTATGTGCCAGGGGCAACTCACAATCATTCTAAGAATTTTCGTTTTTGCGCGATGGAACAATTCAATATTGGAAGCTCTAGCATTTCCCCACAACTGGGCTCCATACGTCTATTATTGGTTTAAGGACAGAGTTATAAATTAAAACTTTGTGCGCCGTTTAATGCAATTTTAGGGCAAGGATAATTTCGCTGGGTGAATGTGACGTGAGTACTTTTGTTTTCATGGACGCGAATTTGACATTTGGCTAGCCAGGACTCTAGTAATTTCAAGTGATCAATCAGGTCTCTCGCTGCGAAGATGACGGTATCATCAGCAAATGTTGACGTCATAAGGCGATGGTCTCTAGGTAGGTCTGGAGTGAACACTAGTATAACATTGGCCCAAATACACTTCCTGGTGGAACTCCACCTTTCTTGGGTCAGAGATTGGGAGTCGCTGCACTTGCCATTATTTGAAATCAGCTGCAATACATTCCAGCACATTTCCCCGCAGATTTACCGCACATTTAAATATTCATTTCAATGAGCACTATCACCTTAATGTAACAGCACATATATTAATATATTTACATACTGTACAGATAAGCCAATGCTACCGCATAGTTGTCTCACGTTCGTTGTACATTCTTTTATGCAAACATATGCATCTACATAGCCATAGGCGCTCATCGCTATGCAGTTTTATAAAATTTGAAGATGTAGATTAAATCAGTCTAATTGTTGACCAGCACGTAAATCGTTCCGCTTTTTTTTTTAAGAGTACAGTCCAATTTGATATTTTATACATACAAATTTTTGGTATCTTTCGCTGTTGAGGAAAACGCCATAACCCTACAAGCTTTAATGACAAATTCAAAAGACTCTTTGAACTGGACCCAACATTTCCAATTGTGCAAAAAAGATTTTATTATTTGGTGCACTCTTGCCTGTAAAAAGTTGCAAATTTTGTATACTAGTCCAGCGTACCAAACCCCCTATCAAATGCTTGTGTAATATCAAGGAAAGTTTCCGAGCAATACTTTTTTCCTCAAAAGAATTTATTATCTCATTAGTTATTCGATTTACTTGTTCTGCTGTATTGTGTTTTGGGCGAAATCCAAATGGATGATGTGGAATTGGACGACTTTCTTGTATATCTGGTTGAATTTTCAACACCATTAGTCCTTCAAATATTTTTGACAGCGTTGGACGGAGACTGATTGGTCTGTATAACACCGGTTAAGTCTAATATTTTCCTGGATTAGGTATCATTATTACCTGTTAGATCTTCCAATGCGGAATATTACATTGAACACTTGTGTTCCTATATTGAAAGCTACGTCCGGTAACTCAGTTACCATTTTACCTGTAATTAACTCGTAGCCTGGGGATTGTTTCAGATTGATATGATTCTGCACAGTGTGCATAATTTCCTTTGTCGGTATAATAGGGTTTGTGGAATCTTGGGCGAGCAGAGGTGGAATTATGAAGTTATTGGTCGAAGGATTTGGCTGAAAGATGTTTTTCATATGATGAGCAACCGCGAAAGCTTTATCTTTATCACTACTGGCCCATCCTCCATTTCTCAATCTATGCCGTGTCTCAGATTCCTTCGGAATTTGAAGTTTTTGTGTGCCTTCCATAAAGAGTAATTAGACTTATCTGTAGAAGATATATTTTTGGGTCCCACTGGAATCAAATTGAATAAAAACGGCGCCTAAAGCCACTGGGCTGGCGACTGCTACCACTCGTGTTCTTTCCTTTGGATAAAAGTATGATAAGTTTGGAACTTGTGCTAATTGTGTTTTAAGATTTTGAAACACAATTAGCATCTTCATTCTGTCACCACACAAATTTGGTATCCGATTTTATTAAAACTCTCAACGGTGCAGTGGCATCTGCCAAATCAGGTATAAATTTTCCGACATACGTGATCAAACCCAAGAAACTTCTTGTTTCTTCTTTAGTACGTGGAGCCCGAAACTCTGTAATTACTTTGATTTTTACTGGGTCTGCAGTGAAACCCTCGTCGGAGAGAATATGTCCCAAAAATCTTTACTTTTTCTTTTTCCAAACCCATTTCTCATCATTAAAACAAGATTATTTACCTTGAATATTTGAATAACATCTTTTACAGCTTTGTCGTGTTCTTCTTCAGTACTACCAAATATGATCACATCATCTATATAATTAAGGGCATTGCTACAGGATGCTAAAAGGCCTTGAAGAATCCGTTGAAAGATTTCAGGCGCTGAGTTCACGCCAAACATCAATCGTTTATATCTAAATAACCCCTTATGTGTTATAAAAGTGGTTATTTCCCCTACTGGATTCGTGCATGGGATCTGCGCATATCAAGCATAACCTCATTTCACCATTTCCTTTAAAAACGATTACTATTTCCGAAATCCATGAGCTTGGCCCAAAAACTGGTTCAATTAAGTCCAATTATGCCTCTTCCAGCCTAAACTCAACTTTTTCCTCAAGCGCAATTGGTATTCGGCGTAGCGGTTGTTGTACAGGTTGCACAGAGTGGTCAATTGATAATTGAACTTGTATATTCTTCATTTTAGGGAACACTTTTGCGCTCCCAATGCGATTTACCACCTACTTGACACTTTATGGTGTCATCCCCTTCGGTAAAGCAGTCAAATTTGCGCATTGCATCAGAATTACTAGGTCCATTTTCTACATCGTCTTGAATGTACCATACTTTAGATGGCGTAGTACGGCGTCGCTTTACATTGCTTTCTATGTTTTCATCAAATTGTCGTTTAAAACTTTTGGTTTTGCATTTGGAGTCAAAATGCCCAATAAGTATACATTTGTTGCAATTTGCGTTTCGTGCTGGACAACTTGAGGAGTTGCTGGGATGACCTTTTCGTCCACATCTGTCACACTCCGCCTCAAAATTTTGATCACAACGTTTTTTTGAAGACATTTTGTTTACAATTTCGTCTTCGGCTTTCACCAGCATACTCTGAGACTGTTTATTGATTTGTTCGTATACTTGGCATGCCTCTTTTTCTAACAACCTATATTTTTAATCAATAGGAGCCCAAGAATCAATAATTTTGTCTTTAATAGATATCTCCTCTATTTCTGCTTTCGTCGTACCAAAAGAACATTTTGCGACTTGCTGCCGTAACCGTAACAAAAAATTTTTCCCCATGAGACGGTACTATGCTTCTGAAAAGGTGTCTTTCAAACTTTGAATTACGTTTAGGCGAAAAATACTCATCCAACTTTGTAACCAATATTGCAAACCCATCATTGTTTAATATCGCATCATATTCGATCAACGTGCCAGAAATATTAAATATAACTTCTTGTAATTGCGGTCCTCCCAAATGAACCAACTTATTCTTCCTTTTCACTGGATTGGCTATTTCTTCCGATGCAAGATATAAGTTAAAAGAGCGAAACCATTTTTCCCATTCAATTCGTAGCAATGATCTGTATATGGCACCACAAAGAAATGAGATAGATTATCTCGGACATCTCCCCTTTTTCTTTACATTTAGCCTCTAAGCTTTAGGGTAAATTTCTGCTCTCAATTTAATGCGATTCACCTACAATTAATTGATTATTGTCTTTCTTTGCTGGTACAATTGAATGACCTGAGAACATACTATCTGACACAATTTAATGTGCATATCAATCTATGTAGCTCAAATTAATGACCTGTCAGCTATTAAAAGCATTCGTCCAGATACACAATTTAATGTGATTTCCACTGTTCCTGCCGCTGCAGCACCTAGACGACAACAACAAATATATGGCACTGTCCGTTTTGCACTTTTTCCTTTTTTTTAAATATTTAACAATCGTCGCCAATGTAATAACTGCTATTGCATGTATATCGCTTTATTAACACAACCAGATATGATTAATCAAAATAACTTAAAGTTAAATAACAATATGAATCCAAATGTTTATATTCAAGTTAATTACATTTCACCAGAAATCAAAGCCAACTCTATTCGCGCGTTGCCACACCATCTATATTTCAAAGGGCATTAGATGATATACAGTATATAAAGAATGAGTTTGCAGACATTGAACCAAAATTAAAATTTTCAACTTAGAAAAACAAGGCTACTTTATCTATATATATAAAAATGAATGATTGTTTGTTAGTGACGCTAAGGCTCGAGAACGGCTGGACCAATCTTGATGGAAGTTTCAGAGGTTGTTCGTTGTTTAGAAATAAAAAACCTTATACTTTTCCTGAAGAAAAGTCGGAAAATTTAAAAATTCCAAAAAGGACTTTTTTCCACACAAACTTTTTTTTCTTTCAAATTTTTTTTCCAATTGTTTCTTGCAAATCTATCGATCTCAAAACATTCGGAAAAGTCGGAAAATTCGGAAAATTAGAAAAACCTAATCTCACTTTTTGTTCTCATTTTTTTTGTATGTGCGTGGTGTTGCACGCGCACATTTAGTTTCATATTGGTGTTGTAAGCACTGACTGATACTCCAATAACTCAACAGATGGAGCTGTAGACGCTTATTTATTTTGACAGCTGTGTATATTGTGTGTTCTTTCTGATTTGTTTATTCGAACAGTGCGGACACGGTCAATTGACTTTCTGACATTTTTCCAAATTTTAATTGATTTCTCGAGTTAAATTCATTACATTAAATTGTTAAAATGTTTACAGTCACGAAATATTTGATTTTAAATCTGTGGATCATCAGTTTTTGAGTGAAATTATTGACATTTCAAAGAAAAAAGTGAGTTCATTATTTTCGTTTGTTGTGAATACCCAACCTCATTTCCATTGGAATTTATTTGTGTTATTTCTTCAGCTGATTTGTAAATTATTTGAATCGTTCAATTTCGGTCGTTTGCTTTCTTTATTTCGGCTATTCAAAAGGTAAATTATTGAAAATTATTCCGTGAAAACTTTATGTGTGTTTCATACAAAGTGATCAATTACAGATTGAAATTTGTTACGCTGCCACAAAGAGGTCGCGCTAATATCGGTCGGCGTTCCCGACGTACAACGGACCAACGTAATTATACAGCACGTCGTACTGAAGAGGAAAATGCTACTGCAAGGGAATCTGCTCGAATCGGAATGATGGAACATCGTGCGCGACAATCACAAGAGGCTCACGAAGCTTACAATGAGCAACAACGATTGAGAAGAAGACAAGTTCGAGCTCAGGAAATTCATGAAGCAAGAGAACAACGTTTGGCTACTCACCGACAATGCCAGCAACAACAACGATTGCCTAATTTGAATATCGAACGTGCAGCCTTTCGATATGAGCCGGACATTGAATACGGTGCGCACGCATCAGTTCGATTTGGTTCGATGTCTGTCGTTTGCCCGCATTGCGATGCACTGAAATTTCCAAAAGAACCGGCCGGATTGTGTTGCGCAAGCGGAAAAGTGAAATTACCAGAGTTACTTCCTCCACCAGAGCCATTGCGGTCATTGCTTTACGGTGAATCACCAAATTCGAATCATTTTTTACAAAATTCCAAGATGTGTAACAATTGTTTTCAAATGACGTCGTTTGGTGGGGAAATTGTGAATGAACATAATTACAATCCCACATTCAAGGTTAGTTCACCAACAATCTAACACTTATTATCTCGCCAATAAAATAAAGAAATTAACATATTTGTCTGCAACTACACAGATTCACGGGCAAATTTATCATCTTGCTGGATCGCTGTTGCCGCATCCTGATCAAGATCACAAATATCTCCAAATATATTTCCTTAGAGATTCAAATGAAGAAGTGAATCGACGTTGTGCAATTTTCAATACGACGAAAAGAGAAATTGTGCAGCAATTGCAAGAAATGTTGCATGAACACAACGAACTAATTCGATTATTCAAAACTTCGTTAGAAAGGATGCCATCTGAGGATCACAGAATCGTCATAAAAGCGGACAAACGACCAGCAGGCACTCATGAACGGGAATATAATGCACCGACGGCCGATGAAATATCAATTGTTGTTGTTGGCGATAATTTAGAATCCCGTGATATTGTTATTAAACGTCGAGCTGGAGATGCATTAGAGCGAATCAGTGAAACTCATCGATCGTATAACTCACTACAATATCCGCTTATGTTCTGCCGTGGTTAAGATGGATATCACTTGAGATACAACCTGATCAATCCTGCCAATCGTTAGTAAAAGAAAAACAAAAACTCTTGATTGTAACTTCATTTTTTGTTAACTTTTAGGTGTCGATACAAATAAGAAGGTCAGTGCAATGAACTTTTACGCGTATCGATTGATGATTCGCGAAGGAATTGACAACCATCTCTTGAGATATCGCCGATTATTTCAACAGTATGCAGTTGATGTGTACGTGACGATGGAGACAGAACGACTCAATTTTATTCGTTTCAATCAGACCAAGCTTCGATCTGAAGAGTATATTCACTTGCGAGATGCGGTCAATAGCGATGAAGATGTGACCAACCTTGGCCGACTCACGATTTTGCCATCAACATACATTGGCAGCCCAAGGCACATGCACGAGTACTCGCAGGATGCGATGACATACGTGCGGAATTATGGACGGCCGGATTTGTTTGTTACATTCTTACAATCCAAAATGCCCACAGATAACGTAATTATTGAATCGCGGTCAATCAGCAAGCGATCGTCACGATGTCACAGCACGAGATTTCAAACAACAGCTACGATATTTGATGGACTTTATCGTGAAGCAACGTATATATGGTGCTGTTAGATGCTGGATGTACTCTGTTAAAAAGCAAAAAGAGGTTTGCCGCAAGCACACATTCTTCTTTGGATGGTGGACAAGATTACACCAGATCAAATTGATGACATCATTTCTGCGGAAATTCCTGATCCAGAGATAGATCCAGAATTATACGAAGTGGTGAAACCCAATATGGTTCATGGACCTTACGGACACTACAATCCCACTTCGGTTTGTATGTCTGACAATAAATGCACGAAACACTATCCACGTGCTTTTCTTTCGGAAACGCAAACTCGAAATTATGGATATTTAATAATTATGGAGAGTTACGGCGGAACTGGGAAAACGTTCCTGATATCATTGATTTTGGCAACAATGCGATCTCAAAATGGCATTGCGTTGACTCTCACATCTACTGGATTGCTGCAACTCTACTAGAAGGTGGAAGAACGGCACATTCGGCACTGAAGTTTCCGTTAAACATGCACATCAATGAAACACCTGTTTGCAACATTTCAAAGCAATCAGATGGCAAAAGTGTTGAAGAATTGTACACTGATAGTATGGGATGAGTGCACAATGGCTCACAAACGGTCTCTAGAAGCACTTGACAGAACAATGAAAGATCTGCGGAATAATAATCGTCGCTTTAGTGGCGCAATGATACAGTAAGCAGGCGATTTTCGACAAACACTTCCTGTTATTCCGAAATCAACAGCGGCGGATGAATTGAACGCATGTCTCAAGTCATCGTATTTATGGCGGTACGTGAAAACCATACGATTGACTATGAATATGCGAGAGTTCCTGCAACAGGATAGCACCGCAGAAGTTTTCTCTAAAGAACTGCTAAGAATTGGAAATGGGCAAATTTCGGTTGATACTTCCAGTGGTTTGATATCAATTCCACCTGCCATTTGTCAATTCACTTCAACGAAAGCTGAACTCATCACGAATGTTTATCCGAACATTGGCCAAAATTATCGTAACTACGATTAGTGGAGTGCACGCGCAATTTTAGCTGCCAAAAATACCGATGTTAATGACTTAAACTGGACGATTCAAAGTCAAATTCCGGGAGATTTGCGCTCATACAAATCGAACCGTGAATTATCCAGTGGAATTTCTAAATTCTTTGGATTTGCCTGGCATGCCGCCGCATCATTTGCGTCTCAAAGTTGGATCTGTCATTATTATGCTTCGCAATCTTCATGCGCCGAAACTGTGTAATGGAACCCGACTGATTGTGACGCAGCTATCGAATAATGTGATAGTTGCAAGAATTTAGAAAGGGACTTACAAGGGGGCAGAATGCTTGATTCCACGAATTCCTTTGAGTTCCAACGATTTGCCATTTCAGTTCAAACGTATTCAGTTTCCAATGAAACTTGCATTTGCGATGACAATCAACAGGTCACAAGGACAGTCGTTGGAAGTGTGTGGCATAAATTTGGCAATGTCATATTTTTCACACGGCCAGCTATACGTGGCGTGTTCACGAGTTGGAAAACCATCTTCTCTGTACATTTACGCACCGGAACAGAAAACAAAAAATGTTGTTTATCAAGCTGCGTTACATTGAAAAAATGTAGAAAAATCGGTAATATATGATTTTCAACACAATATAAATTCAACTTTCTTTTCTTTTCAAAACACATAATTTCACGCAGGGCAACGCCTGCGGGGTCAGCTAGTATTTACATACATTCCTTTTTGATTACAAATTTTTATTAATTACTGTACTCGTATATACAATTTATCATAAAGGAATGCGAAAATTTGAAGCAAAAAAAGAACTTACTTATACGACGTACTTAATATTTAGTATGGCCCTTTTAGCATCTATCAGGCAATGTAGCCATTTTTTTTATAATCAACCTATTTTTGCATGTCATAACTGCTCGGTATCTTATGCCACTCTTCTAATATTGCAGGTTTAAATGCAATTCGATTTTTCGGCGGCCTTTGAGCCACTTTATTCTTCAAATAGACCCACAATAGGATTTAAGTACGGACTTTGACCTGGTGTATCTATCACCTTATTGCAGTTATAAAGGAGGTTCATTCGCACTATATACGCCGTATGCTTTGGGTAATTATGTTGATAAATTCAAAATGCTTTTTTTTGTCTCTAAAAATCCTAAATATATTCGCATTACATATCAAATGCAGATTCAACATACTCAAATATTGTAGCGTATGCATGGTGTTCTCGATAAAACCCGAGTCTCCAACTAAAGGGTGTTTTCTTTAGACGTGTGGTTTTCATTCTGGCAAAACTTTTTTTCATATTTGGTCTTTTTGACAGCTGTCACTTGATTTGTGCTCAGTTTGGTTTGCCATTTCATAATCAATAGACTTACACCTGAACAACGTTTGTGAATTGTGCAAATTTATTACCAAAATAATGGTTCAGTTCGCGCATCATCATCAGCGTATCCTAGTGCTCTAAAGCCAAGACTACTTAATTTCTCTAGGAGTTCATCGATAACAGACGTTCAGAGTAGGAGAGAAATGATCCCTACTTGCGGACAGCCACTGATTGATGGCTTTTTTGACTCCTTGTAGCTCAACTTTGATGGTTCTGTTTTTTAGTATGTTTATAATCCAGTTGGAGATTAGGGAAGGAATGTCCTTTCGGACTAATGAATTTTTTATAACGTCAAATGAAGTGTAATCGAAAGCACATGAGATGTCCAAAGTGGCACATAGGGCTATTTATTTTACTTTTAGAGCCTTTTCAATAATTTTTGTTAGATTGTGTATAGCAGTTGTTGTTGATTTGCCAGATTGGTAAGCAAACTGACTACCACAGAGCGGCTTGTCCATTAGATAGGTTAGTCTTGTGTGGCAGTGTATCAACTTCTCTCATGAAAAAGCTGTGGCAGATGGATCTAGACGTTTTCCGCAGTTGAACTGACGTTTTTGTTTCTCAGAGTATTGAGCACATTGATCCATCAGGCAACATCCCTTCGGGATCTTTTAAGTCTTTTCGGCAAGCTCTTTTCGAAAGCATTTTTGAGGTTGCTCAGAAGATTTCCTGATTCAAGCTCAAACTCGTTTTTAGGGTTTAAGCGAGAAATTCACATTCTCATTTATGTGAAAGCGAAACGAATACCAGTTAGTTTTCCTGGGATTTCGAATTATCTCCATTCGGGCATCCAAGTCAAATCTTATATAATAATGATCCGACATCGATGTCTCTATTGCCAGTTCAACATAGTGGACGAAAAGTTGGCCATTGCCGTCGCCACCTTCCTGCTTCTGCCGTACTGGCACAGGATTTATTACTCTTGAGAGACGTCACCCCTGCTTGACCCTTTATACGTTTTCGCAACAAAGCCACGTGAGGAGAGCCATGAAAAATTCGACAGGTGTGGAGGAGGAAATGTACATCTCTCTGCCTGTTCCACCGTCTTTACCCCTTCCTTTGCGCAAGTATTTGTTCCTCCTTCTGATTTCTCCTCCTGAGGTGAACTCCCACTTTGCCGAATCCATAGTCGATATGGTGTCCGTTCTTGTCGATTAGCTCCGCTGAGAAAGGATCCACGGCAATTGTGAGTTCGCATTACCTTTAAGGCTCTGCAATCGTCGACCGTTAGCCCAACGTTCTGACCCTCGGCAATCGCTCTGACCATGGCTTGCTCCTCAGAGATATGTCCCAACAAGATTCGTCCTTTCCCAAGGTTGAAGAGTAGCCACATTTTGGGCTGTGTTGACGTCAGCACACCACCCAGGAGGGTAAGTGCAGCCGTTAAATTTTGTCTTTATAGAGCTATTTCGACATTGTCGCAAATTGTCCAGGGTAGTCTTTTGTACTGTTTGCAACTGGCTTATATACTAGACGATATTGGGGTAATCGGGTGGTGTGATACCGACTTTTATCCAGTATTTGGCCCTTTGGAGGAAAACGTAGTTTGGGAACATTCGCATACGTTGCGCCTTTTGTGTCGACGGTCTGACTTACGACCTAACATTTATAGGACCCGACCTTCTTTTGGGAGTATTTTCCAAGATCGTTATGGTGCTTTCGTAGTGGTCCCTGTTAATTATTTTAATGACAAGCTAGCTCTTTTTTAGCCTGCGCCATTGGCAGCTCGGGTATCATTTTGGCTTCATCAAGAATTTCAGCTCTTTGAAGAAAAAACTTTGGTCAGATGCGTTGCGCACCTGACCTTTTTTCGCCTTCATCTTGGTTTCCTCTAGTGGGGGGTTTGATAATAGAGCATTCTCAACCATTTGAATTGGGTCGATTGTAATGTTAGTCAATGTCCATGTCGTCAACTTCAACTTCCTTTGGTATCTCTCTCTTTGGGCACTAAAAGCTCCTTCGACTGCTGGATGGCAACAATATTTTTTACCATAAAAATGTTGTCGTCATAAATATTCTTCATCGGCTGATTTCATGTAAAAAGCGTTCGCTATGAATATTATTAATAATATGTGCAAGTGTTATGTAAGTTTGAAATTAGTTGTTTTAAAAAAAATATTAATATGGAACTTCAAAAATATCGACAAGACAAGGGAATTGTATATAGAATCGTGTCCACAAAAGTGAAAGCCTGAAGATGACAGAGAAGAGGATACTTTTATTATGTAAATAATAATTGTTAGAAATATAACTCTGGCAACCCTATGTAATTTACTTTCTTCTTAACTTTCTACTTTCATTATCCACATATATTATCTCTCTCGCTTCTAAGCCGTTGAATAAAGCACACGTGAATTCCAAGACTCTGCGTTCTTTCTCAACAGGTTATGGGCCCAGACAACAGCGCGTCTGCAAGTAGCCAAATCTGATTTGATACGTGTCGTGGTTAAGCCGTTTAAATAAAAGCATATGTTGCTTATTTTATTAAAAGCGAGAAGTTTGTGCAAGTAGCGTGTTTAATAAATACATTCGTTGTAAATAAATTAAACAAGATGGCCGGTTCGGACACGCACGCGATAGAAAGACTTCGCGGTAGTGAAAACTTCCACACGTGGAAGTTTGCCATGGAAAGTATATTGGAACTGAGCGATCTACATAACTGTGAAAGAAACCGATGAGAAAGAAGTTGCGTAGAGCGCGTGCTAAAATTATCTTGTTCGTGAATGAATCAATATACGTTCATATACAAAATCAGAAAACTGCGGCCAACATTTGGCAAACCCTTCAACATCTATACGAAGATTCTGGACACACGCGAAAAATCGGTCTATTGCGAAAACTGATCACGGCGCGCCTTGAAAATTGTGAATCAATTGCCATTTATGTTAATCAGCTCGTCAATACCGCGAATAAGCTCTCGGGTATCGGTTTCGATATAAGCGACGAATGGTTAGGTGCCATAATGCTTGCGGGGTTAAGCGATGACTTTAAGCCGTTCATAATGGGCATAGAAAGTAGTGGAACAAAAATTACCGGTGAAAACATTAAAATGAAGCTGCTAGATGGAGACTATGAAAAAACAGCAAACGGTGGAAGTGCATTTTTAAGTGTGAAGAAAAAATAACCTAAACTTAACAAACAAAATCTAAAGTGCTATAATTGTGGACGAAAAGGCCATTTTAATAAAGATTGCAATGAGCATAAAAAAATTCGCCAAAATTTAGGCAATACCAATGGTTGGAAGGTAGCCTTTAGTGCTTACGTGTCGTATAAAAACGAGCAAGATCAAAATGAGTGGTACATCGACAATGGTGCATCCAATCACCTGACACCCTATAAAAACAAATTTAATTGTCTAAGCGTGTCCCCTGTTCAAGAAATCATAACTGCAAATAACGAAAGAATGACTGTTGAAGGCATCGGCAATGTCAAGTTTTCCTTGGGACATACTGAAATCGAAATGAAAGAAGTGTTGTTTGTTCCTCAGCTAACCTCTAATTTGCTATCAGTTTCACAAATACTTGAAAACGGGAATAAAGTTGTTTTTAACAAAGGCCAATGTCAAATATTCGATCGAAGTAACGAGCTTGTCGCCGAAGCTGACGGTTCCGCCGGCGTGTTTAAGTTTCGCGTAGAATCGGTTTCGTGCTTGCTCGCCAATGCAAAAGTGGACGTGATGACGTGGCATCGTCGCCTTGGCCACTTGAACTATAATGACTTAAATGTTTTAAAAAAGGGTAATGTAGTCGACTTTAATGGAGATGCAAGCATATTAGCTAAATGCGAGGCCTGCCACAAAGGCAAGCTATCACGAGCTCCCTTTAAACGCGTTGGAACACGAGCTAATGAATTGCTTCAGCTTGTCCATGCAGATCTATGTGGTCCAATGGAGGCAACCTCTTTCGGAGGCTCGCGATATTTCCTCTCCTTTGTGGATGACTATTCCCGGAAAGTTTTTCTCTATTTAATAACACAGAAATCCGAAGTTGCCGATTGCTTCAAAAGCTTTAAGCGGTATGCCGAAAAACAGTGCGATAAAATCATTAAAGTAATACGCACGGACAACGGGACCGAATTTGTCGGCGAGCAGTTTGATTCGCTCTGTCGTTCGTTCGGCATATTACACCAAAAATCAGCTGCTTACACTCCCCAGCAAAACGGAGGCGCCGAACGATACAACCATACGATTGTAGAACGTGCCAAATGCATGTTATTTGATGCTGACTTATCTAAATCGTATTGGGGAGAGGCGGTAAATACGGCGCTATATATTATAAACCGTTCACCTAGTTCAGCAATAAATGGGCAAATTCCGGAAATGCTGTGGACAGGTCGTGACGTCGATTTAAATGGAATACGAATTTTTGGATCTCCCGTGATGGTTCACATACCTAAGCAACGCAGACACAAATGGGATCCAAAGGCGCAGAAGCTGATGTTTGTTGAGTATAGCGACTTGACAAAAGGGTACCGTTGTATTAATCCACAAACGAAGAAAATTACTACGAGCCGCGATGTAGTCTTCATGGAAACCGAGCCCAGAATCGTTTCATTTGTTCCAGTCGATGTTGAAGACGATTCACCTTCAGTGAGGGCATTGGAAGAAAAACACAAAGCTGTAAAGAGCGAAGACTTTGATGAAGACGCAAGCGAAGAGACTTTCGACGATGCTACAGACGATACGTTCGTTTCAGACATTGAAATATCGATACCAGAATCATTGCGAAAATCAACGAGGCCTGCTGTTCCGCGCGACTTCGGCAGTCAGGGTTATGTTACGCATTTCGCAGCAACAAGAGACACGTGTGACGATCCACTCACTGTACACGAAGCTTTGTCTAACGCCGACTGCGAAAGCTGGAAGTCCGCTATGCAATGCGAGTTAAGCTCTCACGCCGAAAATCAAACATGGGCTATATGCAATCTGCCTGTTAATCGAAAGGCGATTAAATCAAAGTGGGTTTTTCGCACAAAACGCGACGAAAAAGGTAACGTTATTCGCTATAAAGCTCGCCTTTTTGCCAAAGGTTGTTCCCAGCAATTCGGGATAGACTACAGCGAAACCTTCTCCCCTGTAGTGCGCTACACGTCGATACGCTATTTGATCGCTCTATCCGTCAAACTGGGGCTCAAAATTGATCAGTTAGACGCTGTCACCGCATACCTACAAAGCGACTTGACGGAAGAAATTTTTATAGAGCTGCCCGATGGCTGCGGTGAAAACAGCGGAAAAATTTGCAAATTACGCAAAGCTATCTACGGGCTAAAGCAATGGCCGACAGTGGAACCTATTGTTAGATAAAACATTGCGAGATTTCGGTTTGATGAAATCCAAAACAGATCCCTGCGCTTACTTCAGACACGACGCAAAACTAATCGTTGCCATATATGTTGACGACATACTGGTTTTTTGGGATGACCCTGCAGTTCGTAATGAATTTGTGCGTCAACTTACCACAACATTCAAGATGAAGTACATGGGTGTGGCGAAAACTTGTGTTGGTTTCAGTATTACTTATAGTGCAGCAGGAGTTTACTTGGATCAGCAAAAATACGCTCACGAAATACTGAAACGATTCGGCATGGAAAATTCGAAGCCGATATCGACGCCAAGTGATATTAACCAAAAGTTATCGCTGAACGACTGCGACGAAGAATTGGTAAGCGTACCGTACCAGGAGGCCATAGGGAGTCTGTTATATCTAGCACAGGGCTCGCGGCCTGACATTGCATTTGCAGTTAACGATGTTAGTCGGTTCAACGCAAAGCATGGAAAACCCCACTGGGCCGCTGTTAAACGAATTTTCAGGTATCTAAATGGCACTGTTAATTATAAACTTTTTTATAGCGGCTCTGAAGGTCTCGTGGGTTACTCGGACGCGGACTGGGCGTCCGACATCGATAAGAGGCGCTCTTGTACTGGATATGTCTTTAAGCTATGTGGTGGAGCAATATCCTGGGGCAGCAAAAGACAACCAACCGTTGCGCTGTCGAGTACCAGGGCGGAGTATATGGCGATGTCGTCGGCTGTGCAGGAAGCAATCTGGCTACAACAATTCGGCAAAGAGTTGGAGGCGTCGGTTGACCGGAGGCCTATCAAAATTGCCTGCGATAATCAATCAGCGCTAACTTTGGCTCAAACGGATTCTTTCCGTGCAAGGTCAGAGCACATTGACGTGCGTCACCACTTTATACGCGACTACATCAAGGCTGGGATGTTTGAAGTTTACTATGTCCCAACTGAACAAATGGTAGCTGATTGCCTAACCAAAGCAGTATCTAGCAACAAAATATTAAATTGTGCCAAAGCAATGGGGGCATCAAAAATTGTATTGAAAAATTAATGAAAAATAATTAGACATATGTAATTTACACTTTTCGTAAAAATTTGTTCCTTGAAAAATGAATTGTTATTTTGTATAATTAATTATTCCAATAAGTGAGGGTGTTAGAAATATAACTCTGGCAACCCTATGTAATTTACTTTCTTCTTAACTTCCTACTTTCATTATCCACATATATTATCTCTCTCGCTTCTAAGCCGTTGAATAAAGCACACGTGAATTCCAAGTCTTTCTCAAGAGTAATGAATATTTATTTGAAATTATAAGTACATAAATTAAGCTTTATAAAATATATAATAATAATTACATTCTGAATTATAAATTTAATATTCGCATTTTTGTTCTTATTTGATTTTTTTGATCCTCTCAACTACAAAATCACATTGAAAAGAAAGCAACAAAAATAAAATCGAAGTAGCTATTGCCTGTCTCCTAATTTATTTAATATATTTTAAAAGGTTGAAAATTGTCTGCATGCGTTTATCAAATTGTCAGGCGTTTCCTCCAATGACATGTCCATTTATTATTCATTAAAATGTGTCCGATCTGGATTTTAATATATATTGTGCTCATCGTTCAAAAAATATCTTTAAAATTGTATAAATTTAAAAAAATGGGTCAAGCTGAAATATTCCAAAATTGATGAAAATATTAAAAATATATGAAATAAAAATATCTAGAAGTCTTAAACTAATATTAACTGGTTAGTGTATTACTAGTCAAGGAACTAGATGTTGTAATACCGTTAATAGTGTGAAGTATATTTACAAGTTTTTATATAAAGGATATTATTGTGCATCTGTAGAATTTGGAAGAGAGCGTGCAGATATGAATTCAACGAAGAAAATCAAATTGATGAAATTCAACATTTTTTGATCGGTTGCTATGTTGGTTCTACTGATGCTATTTGGCAAATATATAATAATATCCTATAAATTTTCAATCACATTCAGTTATTCGTCTTGAATGTCACTGGGTTTAATGGCAAAATGTGTACTTCAGAAAAAAACGGATAACAAGCACTTCTCAATAATCAGAAAACAAAATTATTCGAATTTTTCAACTTAACCAAATTGATCAAATGATTTCTTGTATACTGAATTGTTGTATAATGTTTTGCCGAAGAATGTTATTTCATCTTCGGTTGCTTCGGTTGCACTTTCGAGGGCCAACGAATTTTTATGATTTGTGTATGCATGATGGTATCGTTAACTCAACTTTTGTAGCTGCATGTTTTGCTCGACGTATGGATATTCGGAAGTAAAATAATTTTGTGTGGAGATTTTTGACAAACATTAGCAGTTGTACCCCACGCGACACATTTTATCATGGTCTGGTTTTTTAAATGTTCGTCGAATAACTTTGAATATGAGATCTCTTCCTCATGAAATTGAATTTGTGGAATTCCTTCAACTGCTCGGTAATGGATATCTCCCAATTCGGTTCAGGTGTAATTCAAATTCCGACACAATGAGTTGGAACATATTCGAATATCATCGAAGACATTTATGGAAACTTTTCTGAATTAATGCAATCTTCAGACGTTTTAAATTCCGTTTTATTACCGCCAAAAAATTAAAACTGTTCTTTTATCAATACTGCAATTTTTAGTCATATGTCAGGAGAGGAAACAGAGTATTTTAGTTATAATAATCTAATTTGTGATGATATATGAGAGGAAAGCAATTACCTTATTGAATTTTTAAACTTTCTGGCAGTTGGTGGATTGCCGTCACATAAATTAGTTCTAAAACTTGTTTACTTAATTTAAGAAATCCTTTTAGTTTTCAACGCACTGAGTATCCAGTCAATAAAGGGCAAATATTTCAAAAAATAGGAGCTCTACTACCGCAGCCTGTCTTTTCTCTTGGAGAGTAGACGATTTCCTTTCCTTCGACAGTTTACGATTTTACATTCATGGCGATATTTCCTTCCAACAAGGACATTTAATGAATAACAACCGAGTGTTTACAGACCATAGTTTACAGTGAGTCAATTATTTTCTTTAACTTAATTAAATATATTGTGGGTTGGGCTAAGCTAAATGCGTAAGCTATCCTTTGTGGATGGCAATTTTAAATTCTTAGATGCAATTTAAACTTAAATAATATCCGGAAATAAATTTATTCAAAAATCGGTTAGGCATATGTCTCTAAACCATATTGAACTTTTAATTTTTAGTACCCTAATATTAACTTGTATAGAGACTAAAAAACCGTTACGCATTGTTCTACTTGAATGAAATTAAATACAATAATAGATAAGTCTCACAACAAAAACTTTATTTAAATACAGATATATATTTTATATACATTCAAAACACATATATTTTTATCATTATATTAATAAAACATTTTTTATATAGTTATATAATCATAAATATTGTTATAAGTTTATATGCTAAAAATTATCTTTGTTCATTCAATTTTATTGTAAAAATGTCACCTTGTCATTTAGACAAAATATTTAATACATTATTCATTTGTAATTTTTTTTTGTAATTGTTATAGAGCGTCAGCGTCTACATCCATATCAACTGCTAATAATTCTGTATTTTCTTCCCCGTTGCCCTCATCAGGAAATTTCCATAAATATGAATAAGCTTTGCCGACAAGTGTCAATTGAATCTCCAGGGCTCGTAGTAAAGAACTGCGTGTTTAATTTTTTTGTACCAATTGAAGACACTCCTTCTTTAGGAGCACGCATAAAAATTGTTTGTGCCGGTGCTTGTTATCGTCGCCGTGATCGTTCATCCTCGATTACAAGCATGTCATCCGTATCATCAGATCTCAGCGATTATTACCCTTCGGTAACAACACAGTCTTCACCGGCACATCATAGCATTCGTGAAGGTTCGATTTTTCCGGGTTTTGAGGTCGCAGGCGTTATCGAATCACTTGGCCTTGAAATAACACCGGCCAACAATTATGGGCTTCAGATTGGACAGCGAGTAATCGTATATCCGTTCGATGAAGCTCCGGCAGGCTATGCTGAGTTGATGGTAGTGCCCGATTTGAAATATATTGTACCAATACCAGAGAGTTTGCCCATTAGTATAGCGGCAATGCTGCCCACTGGTGCGCTGGTAGCTATGAATGCCGTATTTAAAGCTCATGATATTGTATCGGAAGTACTTAAACAGCGTCAGAATGAAGAAACAAACAAAAAGTGTAAAATCCTAATCGTCGGTACAGGTGGCCTAGCTCTATGGGCGGTACGCATAGCTTCTTATCACTTTGCATCAACTGGTGCTGATAATTTTGTTGACATAACAGTTGCTAGTCTTCGAGATGAAGGATTCCGCTTAGCGACGGAAATAGAGAAGTAAGTTTTATTATCTGTTAATGAAATAATTTTCAAGTCTTCTCTCTATTCGAAAAAAATAACTCTGCGTGCTTGGTTAATTTAAATATTTAATCCATAAATTTATGTAAACTCTAAACATTTGTTACTAATTAGATAATTTAATTATTTAGTGTCAATGTAGTTCAATGGAATGAGTGTCTTTATGAGCCTCAACTAATTGAACGGACTAAAAATGTTTGCGGGGGTTCTGTGGATGTGGTAATTGATTTTGGCACAACTTCCAGAAGTCTGCACCGTTCTATGCATTGTCTGTCAAAGGTAAAATTTTACACACACAATTTATAATCGTTCTAGGGAAAATAACAATTATGCTTCATTAGGGTGGAGTTATACTAATAAGCGAGGACGTCGCAGAAAAGCTGTTACCCAAGTTTTCACGCTTATGCAGTGAATATCAGCAGCAAATTATACCGATTTCTTGTGGCACAGTGCAGCAGTTGCACATTTTGGTGGATCTGGTTGCTAATAAAAAGGTAATTAAATTTACCATGGTTTTTAAATACATTCTTATAATAAAATACAATAAATTCTTCTAGATTAAACCGCCTCCACATTCTGTGTTCCCTTGCGAACAAGCTGCAGAAGTTGTACAAAAATTATGCAATTCGGAAATTCTGGGACGCGCTATACTTAGATTCCATGATATCATATAATAATTTCAAGATTTATTGATTAAATGAAACACAACAGAAAATATTTTACTTCAAAACATCATGCAATATATTGTTATCATCTCTCTCCTATTTGGCAGGACAAACCAAATTTTAGAGACCTTTTACCCATTTCTATTACGCAATTATTTACTAATAGCAAATGTCCTAATTTTATAAAAAGATTTCTTATGCATATATTTGTTTGTATTTATTGATATTATATTATTTAATAGAATTAATTATTATTATCTTGAAAAAATTTATAGTAATAACTTAAAAGTATTTTGTATTATTTATTGTGTATTTTGTGTAGTGTATTGTGTGAAATATGTTAAGTTGAAATAATTAATTGGTTTTAAATCGCCATGTGGAGAAAAAGTATTTTCTTGAAAATATCACTTCAATAGTATTTTCAATTAAAATTTTAAATTATATAAAATTGCTTAATTATTCACAAATTTAATACTCGTATATAGCAAATGATTCAATGAATTAAAATGAGTAAAGAAGTCTCAAGTCTGGTTATTCACAAATTTAATACTCGTATATAGCAAATGATTCAATGAATTAAAATGAGTAAAGAAGTCTCAAGTCTGGTTAGACCTACATCGAAATACCATTTATCCTTACATGTGCGTGCGACTTACACTATAGCTACGCTTTATTCACAAATCATCATTAGGAGCATATCTACGGTAATTTTCGGTAGGGTACCCTGAGTTATAATGGTGGGAGGCGTGGCCTTTTTCTGATCGTCCCCATTTCTTGTGAATGGCTTTGCAGCGGAAATATATTAACTCATATAAAGTTGGCATACTTCCTAAGTTTTAAACATGCATCAATAGAGGACGTGGCTCTCAAAATTCAGCGCCCATTTTTTGTTTAGTGTTTTATTCTAGCACTCTGAACTTTCGTATGAAGTTTCGTTGAAGAATCAAGGATATGACCCGAAAAATTAATATTGATTAATTGTGGGAATGACAGTACTAATAGGAACACACAGTTTTCTAACTCAGCAACTAAAGTGAGTTCCTAGGGTAATTTTCGATGTTGACTCCGAATTCCGTGTCAGTTTTTTCCTAGGTCGTCAGTTTTTCGAGATAATTGAAATGGCGATTTTTTTCAATTTTCGACCATTTTATTCAATAATAAATCAAAATTTAGAAATGAAGTGCGGTGTAAACTTTTCGTTTGTATTCTTGAGGGTCTGTTTCACGTAGTAGACTCCAAATATAGTCGCTCATCATGCCCTCGTCCCAGAAACCTTGGTAATTTCTCTGAATTCTCTGCAAATCTCAATGCAACCGACCTCCCTGCTCGCCACTCGTATTACCCAAATTTTCCAGGAAGAAATCCAGGTTGGAAAACAGAAAATAAATTTTTAGCGACCACCGATTCTCTTGTAATTCAGCAAGAGTTCCACGATGATTTTCCTGTAGTTGTCACTTTTCCGGTTGCCAAGGAAGTTATGGACAATGCTCCTGAAAGATGCGCATGCTGCCTTTTATGTGGGTGTTAAAAGTCGCGAAAAGTTGTCGTCAGCCATCAGTTTCCTTACGTCAGGTCTAACGAACATCACTTTTTTTGTTTGGGGTAAGAAATTTTCGGAAACAGAAGAGTTAAGTACTGTCTCGGTCGATCGCTTTAACGAAATTCTTTACATATCTATGCATATTATATCAAATATATGCGGACGGTATTCTGATAATGGCCAGATCAATCTACAATTTGTGGTATTATCCACAGAGGCTTATTAGCAGCTACTGAATGATGCAACGGATCAGAATGGAAATGTTTTTTTGTTTTATGGAAATTATTGTGGAAGTCTCACCTAAGTGTAATCTTCAAGAAAACTAAACCTTCCTTAATGATATACAGAAAGTGCGCCGATAAATTTGGGAATGTGACCATCAAATCGTTCGCTGGATGTATATCATGATGGTGAGACTTATCGTCACTTATGGCTCTAGTCTGAGCAAATAAGGTTAGATTTAAGACAACACAATCTATCTTATGAAAAACTTCTTGCATAGTTGTCATCACTGGAGCAAAACGCTCCTTTCAACGGCAGCAATGGAATTTATATTAGATCTAACACCCTTACATCTATAAATAGCAGACTCTGCTCGGTAATCTCTAAGCAGAATACAAGAAAACATTCGAAGGGAATCCAAATACACCTTATAATATACAATGTTACAATTCGTCTCATGAATCCAGGGTAATAAAATCTCATAAAGTTTTCTAGTCAATTTAACTTTGTCAATAAATGTAGTAAATGAGGAAGGTTTTAAAAAGTTCTTTTTATCAATATTTTTTTTTAGATATGTATGCGTTTATTGAAGTGTTCTTCATATAGAACCTAACAATAAATATTAGAAGCTTACAAACTAGAGAATAATGTATATTTTAAATCTATTTCCCAACACCTAGAGCGCACCTAATGCAACTGATACGTATTCGAATAAAGCTTTTTTAAGCTTAAATAACTACAATAACACTTTCAATTATTAACCTTTGTGACAGCGAGTCAGTTCTAATATATTTTTTTGTTTCAAACGCCTCATTGGCGGAACTACTAGTAAATTCCGTGCCAACAGATTGGGGTGATTTTCCAGGCTTCCTTTTATCTCTGTGGATGTTATCGTTTCTCATATGCCACGGCGTGCCGCTTATCATTCTTAGAATCTTTGACTGCACTCTTTGCAGCTTTTCTCTGTTGGATGGACACTCCGCTCCCCACAGCTGAATCCCACAGGTCCATATGGGATTTATTATACTTTTGTACATGTCTACTGAATATTGAGTCAAGAGCCAATACAGGTGCACTGTTACGAGTTTGACTAGCATATACTTCGCCTACTACTGTGCTTTGTGAGTCGCCTGTCAATCTGGTTGCCGAGGTATTTAATATCTGCGCACTGTGAAATGTTCCTGTCATTTATTCTGACTGGAGGGCATGATGGCATTTAGCTTCATTAACCTTGATCCGCCACCGGCTTAACCAGCTTTCCATAAAGCCTAGGTGCTGTTACAATTGGGCAGAGGCCGCTTCATTATTTGAGTGTAAACTCATCGTAAATATTTTTGTATGTTGCGATTGTGGCATGTCGAAAGTGTAATGGAGGTACATTAGGGGGCCAAGAACACTTCCCTGGGGAACGCCTGCCGCAATTGCATATGGGTTTTAAATGAAGTTCCCTTGTCTGACGACGAAACTTCGGTCCGTTAAGTAACTTTCTGAAGTATCATGGAATCGTGTCGGAGTAAGTCTTTTGATTTTGTGTGTCAGAATTTCATGCCATACTTTGTCAAAGGCCTGGGTGATGTCTAGAAACACCGCTAAACAGTATAATTTATGTTCAATGGCGTACAATATATCAGTGACTATGCGGTGAACTTGCACAACTATGCCGTGACGTATTCTGAAGCCGAAGTGGTATGACCTCAGCAGATGGCAAGGATGGGAACGTAAGCTGGTATAGAGATTTTTCAAACACTTTCAACACTGCTGATAGTAAACTAATCGGCCTGTATGATTTAACCTGATGGTTTAACCATTGTGTCTTTGCCGGGTTTAGCTACGATTTGAGACAGCTTCCATTGTTCGGAATAGGGACCCAGTCCTCGAATTGCGTTCAATGTATGCAATTGATAATTCACCGCCACACCGTAACCGTATGAACATAACCGACAAATCGTTTTCTTGTTGATTCATAAGATCCAATGGTGGCAAGTTCAATAAAGCATTCAGAGCGTCACCAGATGTGGTACCCATGGCGCCCGTAATGCTCAAACATACATCTCTCTGTAGTCTGTTTAACCCCAAGCATGTAGATTTAATCCCAGTTCTGCGCCACCAGAGAACAGCAGCATACAAAATTATTAGCCTAATTAAAGCTGTGTACAGCCAAAATACACCCGTTGGTTTCAGACCCCAAGTCTTACCAAAAGCTCTTCGGCACTGCCCATATATTTTTTGTGCCGACTAACCTTCAGTTCAACATGCGCCTTCCCTATAAAGAACGACACCTAAATATTTCACTTCCCTGGATAGACTGATATGTACACCTTTTAGTACTGGTAGTCCTACCAATTTTCTTTTTCGTGTAAACAATACCACATTTGTCTTATTGGGATTAATAGTAAGTCTCTGGGAAGTACACCACTCAGCCATTTTGTCCAGAGTTCTTTGTAAGTTTGCACATACAGTCCTAAGGGACATTGCTGATGCCAGTACCCATACATCATCCGCATATACTTGGATGTGAATTTCATGGTTCTGTAACTCAGTCAGAAGAGAGTCCACCACAAAACACCACAGAAGAGGAGAGAGTACGCCACCCTGAGGACATCTTCGAGCAACGTCTGCCTCGGTACAATTGTCGCTTGTCTTTCCAACAGCAAACACCCTTTTTGATAACATGAAATGGATCCACTTGACAATAGTTTCTTCCACCCCATGTCGTCTAGCAGCCGAGCACATAGGAGTCAAAGGTAGCATTATCGAATGCCCCTCAATATCCACAAATACCGCCATTGTGTATTCACCAGCTATCAGCCCTGTTTCGATCTTACACACTAGATCGTACAGAGCTGATTCGCTTGACTTTTCACTCTGGTATGCATGCTGTTGGATATAAGGGTGGCTATTAAACATTACACCTGCCCTAATATACTTCGCCACCATACGCTCCAGACCTTTCAATATGAACGATGTCAATTTGATCGGCCTGAAGCTTTTCGCTAATGTGTACTCATCTTTTTCCGGTTTGGGGATAAAGACTACTCTAATCTGTCGCCAGAGAGATCGTACGTAACCCAGAGCTAGACAAGCAATGGAGAACTTTTTCAAGGCCCTAGTGAACTTATCCCCTCCTCTCTTGAACATTATTGGGCATACATTATCAGGTCCAGGTGACATTCATCAGACCTGAGACTCCACTTTGGCTGACCGAATGTTCTTCTTAAAGATTCTCTGCTCTATTTGATATTCAGTCCAGTCTTCTTCTTTTCGAGTTTTTAGAGCCCTATTCTGAAATTTTCTGGACCTTTTTCGGAGCTTTAAAAGTCCAGCATTCCACCATGGAACTACTCTACCCTGCCTGTTCATTCTTAACACGCACACTTCCGCATAACATTCTGTCCAAGTACTCGTTACCCGTTGGGTGGCCTCTTCGATTTTCGCTAAGGTTCTGAGTTTGGTAAACCTGGGAGTTCTCTCATCAACAAGAACCTCAAACTTGTCCCAGTCCACCTATTGTGGATTTGAACCTTGCGGCACTATTATCTTGTCAACGCCAAGAATAAATTCTATCACACAGTGATCCGAGAGAGATACCTCTGCCAGAACTTTCCACTGTTTAATTTGATCTGTCAGAAACCTATTAGTTAGTGTTTGATCAATCACTTCTTGCCTTTTTTACGTCACAAAGGTCGGTTTGTTACCCACATTCTGTATCGCTAAATCAGAAGACAATAAAATCCAACATCTTGTTACCCCGAGAGTTGCATTTAGTGTTGTGTCTGTGCTACGTAGCTAACCGTGGCCGACATGAACGGAATGTTGACCACGCACTTTTGTTCACACGTAACTAAGTACCCTAAAAGTATGCATGCGATACTTAATACTAAACATAGGTGATTACATATTGCTAACATTATTTGGGGTAGGCCACTTCGTGAGTTAGGGGAACTTCACTCACAACATTCCTTCCACCTTTCTAGTGCGATAGTGCAACTATATCCTAGTTTATGTGCATTATCTTCTTATGTATAATCTTCCTTACAACTACTGTTTGGGATTCAATCGAAATTAAAATTTTTCTTTTAAATTAATTTAATTTAGGAATTTGAACTTTTTTTTTAGATTCAGAATTTTTTAATATAGACATTTTAACTTCAAACGAATACAATATCATAACTTCAAATCAATACAATATACTAAACCAAATCAATACAATATAGAATAACATTATTTCAAATCTGTGTACTAAACTCCGGACTCTGCTGTTTGTCCTGGTGACGCTCGTCCCCCGATGATAGGCACCTGAAGTCCCCCTGTTGGCAGACCGTCTGGCCGGTGGACTGTGGCCTTTACAATTACGCTTTCATGAGTAGATTTCGGTGGTGGCGGTAGTTCTCGTGGCGGTATCTTACCGATTACTGGTTTTCCCGTCCCGTCCCAGACCATTGGTCTGGAAATCTGCACTCGCCGGAGGTTCGGAATTTCACGCCTTGAGTTCGCTCGTGGTGGTTTTTCTCTTCTCGCTGGTACGGCCTGGGCCTCGCCCCTTCCTCGGTAACGTACAACTATTAGCACGAGTACTGTGATTACAAGTATCGTGCCTAAGGCTGCTCCCACTGATGACACCATTAACCATTAATTTTCGCGGTATCGCAGTACCATCCTGCTGTCCTCCAAACGGTCTCCGAATTCATCAAAACTTCGATGACCTTCCAACAACTGTTGCTTCAACTCCGAGTGGTGTGCTTCTCTTACCCTTGGGCTTTCGTTTACCGCTGGCACTGCCTTCAATACTTCTTGCCAACTCCTCCTTAAATGCTCCAGGAATTCCGTATGATTCACCTGACGGAATCTAAAATCGTACTGCGTACTCGGTGCATTCACGAAAAGTATAATGATCTCATTATTTCTCAAATTACAGTTGTTCTGGAGCGTGAGAAACCCGAGTTCCCACAGTATTGCGGGTTCGGTCCCATTGTCGCAGGACACCTCGAAGTGTGTTGGTTTCGAAAATTTGTATAGCCATCTGTTAACCTTCTCCGTCTTTACTAGTAACCCCACTCTCTCGGGGAATACTCCCTGATCACATCCGCCTTGCTGTCCTGGTCGCCTCTGTAACCTTTAGCATGGTGTAGCTCATCCGTTCCGGAAGTGGTATTCTGATTGCTAATCCTAGGCTGTTCCCAACAGGTATTGCCCTCACCGTTGTCGTTTGGTGTACGTCATAAGATTGCGACAGGAATCAAGTTGGTCTTCCTTCGATGGTTAATTTCCCCATCATTTCCTCCAACTTTTCCTCGTCCAGGACAAATGGAAGAAGAACCTCGCGTAGTAGGTAATCTAATAAGGCCAGTTCGGTGGTCTGTTGCCCTTGTATCTCAAACAAATACGAGTTAACCGCCACCTGAATCTCCAAGAGGTGTGCACTGACTTCCAATTTCGATATCTTGGCGTTAATTGTAAAGTTTAGCGACTCTTGCAGCTAGCCGGCTTCTTGTACTAATTCCAATAGAGGCTTACCTATCTTATTTGTTACTGGCCATCACCCTGATCTGCTGGTTCAGCACTTCGTACGTTCGGCTGTCCCTCTCGTCAATCATTCTCAAGTGAACAGATACTTCTCACGCATCTCGGCGATCCATTACGCCAAAAGCCCAGTGGAACATTTCACCAACAAAATCTGCCGCCCTTTTGTCTTTCGATTTCCGAACATTGCCAGAGTCAATTGTTCGTTGCTCTTCAGGTTAGCCCTTGCTTCTGTTAGGGGCGAGCGGCATGAAGTATAGTGTGATGCACGTATATTGTGTGCGAGAAATATATGATAAATATTATATATTATAGCGTTGCTCGGCAAGACGCCATTGAGCAAATTACTAATTTGAGCCGAAGAAAGGCTGAAGCGGAAGAAAGGCTGTTTGCAAGAAAAATGCAATGTGTTGAGTTGCCAGTTGGAAACTGATTAGTTTAATTCCCGAGCAGGGTTTTTATATGGTTTATTTGAGTTACAAACTCGATAACAAATCTAGATTAATTTAATTGTTTATTTCTAATCCCTTTCGCTTAAGTCTAACTCAAATTCCACTCAATTGAAAAACAAACCAATTCACCAATGACTGCACGCCAGGATTCTAATTACACTGCACATATCAAGTGTCATAGTGTTGCAGTGCAGCGAATGGGTGTGTCTTATGTATTGGTATGGTTTGGATGTGTAGTTTGCGTAGGTAGACTTTGTGCTACACTACGTTTGTGCGCAATAGTGCACATGCACTACACCCTCACCCTTTAAGAAAAAATTTACAGTTGTTTGAAAGAGAAAAAAAACAACTTTAAATTTTTATGTGTTTGTGTGTGGTGGAAATGAGATCTAACTTATTTGATTTTAATTTTTTTTTATTTTTTTATTTTTTTTGCTTTATTGATTTAATGAAATATTAAGTTTTTACTTATTAGATTTGTACTTAGTATATATATTTTTATATGAGAAGTAATTTGTCTTATGCGCTAGTATATGAATAAAATTAACATTTTCAATAACTATAAATTTACAATTTCTTATAATAGTGGTTTAATAATATTATACATATATTTTTAATTATATATATTTTTATTCATACATTATTTTTTATTTTCTATATTTGTCTTCTCATATCAGAACATTGTATCGTTTTAGCATATTGTTATGCATTTTCTTCTCCATGCCGTTTATTAATATAAATGAATTTACTCCTTCTTGTTTTGAAATTCTATACGGACCATGGTATGGACTTTGAGACTTTTTACGATTACCTAATTTTACTAATACTAGGTCTCCTATGGTTGCATTAAGTGCATTTTCATTTGTTTTGCTTTCAATGCTTCTTTTCTTTTTCACAACTTCGATCAGCTCCCTTGCTTTGTTTATTGACGTTCTCATTCTTAACTTCAGTTCATTCGCATAATTTTCAATATAATAAATTGGTTCTCTTGTTTCAATTAGGTCGCTTGGTAAGTGTGGCAGTTTACCAAACACAAGCTCATATGGTGAGTAACCCGTATCGACATGCGGCGTCGTATTGTAAGCAAAAGTGTAAAATGATATCCACTTGTCTCACTCATTATCGTTTGCGAACGTCAACATGAATTCATTAAGAGTGCGGTGGTTGCGCTCTACTGAACCCAGTGATTCGTGATGATAAGGAGTTGAAAATATTTGATTCATTTTTAGATATTTACACACATTTTTCATTAACTCGTTTACGAACTCTGTGCCCTTGTCCGATTTCAAATTTTTAAAATTACCATACTTGAGAATGAATTGGTCAACAAGTGTTTTAGCTACAGTGTCGGCATCTTTGGTTTCCATGGGGTGCGCTATCACAAATTTTGTCAATTCGCACTGCGCTGTTAAAATATATCTGTACCCATTAGAAATTCTTAGCGGACCGACAATATCAATTGCTACAGTTTCAAAACTAGTCGTTGGAGTGTCTGTAATAACCATCTGTTCTTTCGTATGTCGTATTTGTTTATTCTTAGCACAATGTTCACAATTTGTGATGAAATTTTTCACCATTTTTCCCATATTCTTCCAAACGTATTTTTGTTTCAATTTTAAAACGGTTTTTCTTACACCAAAATGCCCTCCGTAAGGCGAATCGTGATATTCTGCGATTAGTTTATACATAATTACGTTATCTACTATTCTGTGGGGACTTCTATATATCAATATATTCAACTTTGAGCTTTCATTATTTTCTTTATTCTTCTGTTGCAACTTATTATATTCTTCTTTTAATTTTTCCTTCCGTACGTACGTAAATATATCATCTTTCTCATCTAGCGCTAGTTCTTTAATATTTGACTTGTTTATTCTTGATAGTAGTTTTTCCAATAGCGAACCTGGGTTCGATGGAGTATCACTGCTTATCACAAGTATCTCATCTTTATTTATTTTAATATGGGAACCCTTCTTATTGCTCATAAATACGAATTTCAATTTTCTTACATTCCTGACGTCAGATATGGACGTGCAGTCCCAAATGTGAAGTTGATCAGACTTCGAATAAGAGCTACATTTCTCCTGATTTATGTCTGTGCTCTTTTTAGCAGACATGCCCCTCGTAATTACTAATGCTTTGTTAACGGATTCATCGTTTTCTTTCGGGATCATAGATTTTAGTATGTCAGAATCGATTTTAATTCTTGACAGTGCATCCGCATTGGTGTTTATTTTTCCCTTTTTATATATAATGTCGAAATCATAGTCGGACAAATCTAACCTTATTCTGGTTAACTTGGAAGATGGGTTTTTGTGTGTAAACAATGCGACTAACGGTCGATGGTCTGTCACCACTGTGAATTTCCGTCCATAGAGGTAAGGTTTGCAAAAATTTATGCTGTGCGAAACTTGTCAAAGTTGTGTGAATTTGTGATATAGATTTAATGCTTTTGTATAATTCCAATAAGTTATTTAATTTAATTATTATTATTTTTTTTTTAAACTATGTATATTGACTAACATAGCATAATAATTTGTACAACTACAAATTATTTAATGTTGCAAATGTATCTAATTAGTTTTGGCTTTACTAGTAACTTATATATAATTGGTTAAGAGTTCATTGTATCTCTATTGAGAACGCTTGCTGGCGCCTCCAGTTGTTACTGCGACTCTGATTGTATGAAAATCCATCTCGTATGTGCTGTTCCAATAGCTTGCACATATAGTGGAGGTGGAGGACGTACCTCATCGTCATCGTACAGATCGGCGTCATCGTAGTCTGCACCGTCTACTGTTTTGTGGCCAAATTTTTCACCTGAGGCCGAAGAAAAATGATATTCGCCAGTGGCGTTAATGTGTTGGGGTACGAGCAGTTTGCCTTTGACCTCAATCGCTTCTTCGATGTTTGCCATCATATCTTAATTCGGAAGAATTCAAAAGTATTTCAGAAAATCTGCAGGAACGAGTTTGGCATCAGAACTGGATAACAGTTTCCTTGCAGGATACAATACTGTATAGGAAGATCTACAAGCTCGAGTTAGGCAGGATCGCCATGTGATGCACGTATATTGTGTGCGAGAAATATATGATAAATATTATATATTATAGCGCTGCTCGGCAAGACGCCATTGAGCAAATTACTAATTTGAGCCGAAGAAAGGCTGAAGCCGAAGAAAGGCTGTTTGCAAGAAAAATGCAATGTGTTGAGTTGCCAGTTGGAAACTGATTAGTTTAATTCCCGAGCAGGGTTTTTATATGGTTTATTTGAGTTACAAACTCGATAACAAATCTCGATTAATTTAATTGTTTATTTCTAATCCCTTTCGCTTAAGTCTAACTCAAATTCCACTCAAGTGTAAAACAAACCAATTCACCAATGACCGCACGCCAGGATTCTAATTACACTGCACATGTCAAGTGTCATAGTGTTGCAGTGCAGCGAATGGATGTGTCTTATGTATTGGTATGGTTTGGATGTGTAGTTTGCGTAGGTAGACTTTGTGCTACACTACGTTTGTGCGCAATAGTGCACATGCACTACAATAGACTGCCACTGAGTCTGGATTCTGCCTGGCCGTCTTGGTGAGAATGGTCCACTTCTCAGCATAAAACCACGCCTTCCCCACGTCCTAAAAAAAAACCGCTGTATAGTCAATTGCGCTCTGCTTCCTCCAGCTACGAACATCCATGACAGTGAGGCCAACAACAGCATCCTGTTGGATTTTATAATTTATTAGCTACGTAATCTAAGTGTATTATTACCATTTCATATTGTTTAAACTTAACTATGTACATACATAATACATATACAAATTCCTGCCCCAAACCGTACTCTCATAAATGAAGATTACTCCGCATATCTCCACTTACGAGGTTGCAAGGTCCAATTCACGACCAATGAAAATCAATTTTTTAATATGAATTTTATATTACAATTAACCCATTCAGTTAATTATTTGTATATATAAATGCATATCTATCCATAAGCATGCATTCTGCCCGCACATAAATAAATATACATACCCCTCATTCTCAGTTCTCTCTTATGCCTATCTAAATAACTTCACTACAACCAATTTACTAGCTTCTTTCTTAAACATTTACCATATCATGCGTACCAATTAAAACACAAATTGCTGACTTGCTATCGGTCGAATACCGGAAATATTTTTTTCAGACTTTCTAATCTCGTGACTTTAATTTCTTTCCTTTATTTTTCTTCAATTCAATTAAAATAATTTTTACCTTAATTTATTACTCACTAACCCACTAAGCTATTCCCATGAATTTGATTCTGCGACCTAGTCTCATTATATTTTTTAGTTTTTTTTAAAAACTTAATTTAAATTATTTTATTTACGCTACATACGCAACCGTGGTGTCTGATTGCACGTTCCAACTAATGAATTTTTCCTGATTTGCACACAAATAATATTTAATTTATTAACAATCGTACAAAGCTAGTCTTGACTTTCGTACTAAAATAAATTGTGTGCAACGCAATTCTGAATGCAGTGGGAAACACCAGCAATGGGAAACATTAGTGCCAACATAAGTAAAACACACGAAACACGTGTATATTCGTCACTTAGTTGGGTGGTCTTGAATGTAATGTCTTCAACAAATTGTTGTAAAACTTTTTCCTCGTTCTCTTAATTGCTACCACCGTGGTAACCGGACTGCGGACCTCTGTTACCAAATACCGCCCTATCCACACAGGGGAAACTTATTCTTTCTAGCCGGACTTTTCATAAGCACCCTGTCAACCACATGGAACCACTTGGTTAAGAGTTTTATTGTAAGATTGCCTTAACAATATTTTTGTCTGCTCTTGGTTTTCTGTAACTGGTATTTACGTATCTTAAATGAATCTTCTGTATTGTAAACTAGCGTGCACTTATGCTTCAAGTTGGTATGCATCTTAGAGTCAAAACCGTAAAGCGTTCGAAATGGCGTCTGTTTAATTGAAATATGCAACGTATTGCTGTGCACGTGCATAGCTGTAGTCAATCACTGGTCCCAATTTGAACCGCCCTTTTTGGCGAAAATATGCAAGTATTCTGCCGGAGGTCGATGACTTCGTTCTAGCGAACCTTTGGCTTGCGGATGATAAGGAGTAATGTGTAATTGCTTAATCCCAAGCATTTTACACATCTCAGACAATAATTTTGACACGAAATTCGAACCGTTGTCGGCCACCAACACTTTCGGTATGTTGTAACGCGCTATTATCTCATCAAAAAATTCTTTGACTACTTGCTTCAGCATCGGTTATAGCCACGCTCGCCATATATTTAGAAAAATTTTTCTGAAACGTAAGGATGTATTTATTTCCCGAAACAGTTTCGGGAAAGATTCCTACAATGTCCATATAAACCTTATCAAAAGGTTGCGTTGGTGTGTCAGTCAACACCATTGGCATCTTTGTGAGCCTGGAACTATTTTTAACCTGACACTTTGGACAATTCCTGATGTATTTCTTTATATCCCTGAGCATACCCTTCCATCCGTATACTCGCCTAATTCTGTCATGGGTTTTCCAGAATCCCTGGTGTCCACCTAGAGGTGAATCATGAAAAACCTTTAACACTGCCTGGATATCCTTTTCATCCTCCAGCCATTCCACACTACTGGCTGGTTGTTCATTGGCATCGCCAGCTGCATCACTCACATCTAGTGTCGTCATACTTTTACGCTCCTGACCTGTCACGACCTTCTCCTTCTCTGGCCCTAGTTTGCACTACTGACACCTTCTACGGTACCCTGCTGAGCACTATAATACGCAATGGCTGGTGGTCAGTGTAAATTTTAAATGGACGATCTATCATATACGCCCTGAAGTTTTTGGTGGCCCAAACGATGGCTAGAAACTCCTTCTGTATAGTGGAGTACCTTCTTTCAGCATCCCTTAACGCCCTGCTAGCAAACTCTATTGGCCTGTCACTCCCCACCAGACCTTGTGACAGCATGGCTCTTAATGCTTCATTACTAGCAGCGGTGGTCAAAAAAAAACTTTTTTCAAAATCAGGTTACGCCAAAATTGGTGCGAGCTTATTATTTCTTTTAGCTTTTCAAACGCCTTCTGACAGCTCTCTGTCCATTCAAATGTTGCATCTTTCCTTAACAGTTTCTTAATTGGCAATGTGATCCCAGCCAAACCCTCCACGAGCTTTCTACAGTAGATAACTAACCCCAAAAATGCCTGTATTTCCTTCTTATTCCTTGGAACAGCAACATTTTTCACACACTCCACCTTCTAGGGGTCTGGCAGTGCTCTTGCCTCTGAGCAACGGTGGCCTAGATACCTCTCTTCACAAAAATTGACACTTTCCCCATGTTCAATTTCAGATTGTGTATCTGTAATTTCTGGAGCACCTTGTACAAGCATTGCGAATGCTGCTGCAAGTTCTTCCCATAAATTACTATATCGTCGAGATACACAAAACAATCTAAACCTTGCAAACTCGTTAGCACGTGGTTCATGAGGCATGAAGGCAGCAGGGGAGCTTCTGTTAAACCAAACGGCATCCTATTAAATTCGTACTGCCCTAGACCGGTGCTAAACGCGGTCTTCTGCTTATCTCTGGTATCCACCAAAACTTGATGGTAGCCACTTACTAAACCAAGTGTAGTAAAAAATCGACTGTGTCCCAACTGATCCAGGTTATCTTTTATCCTTGGAATTGGGAACACTTGCTTGATAGTGACATCGTTCAACTTCCTGAAGTCAACGACCATTCTCCACTTCTTCTGATCCGGAGTACCCCCTTCTTTAATACCAAAATAACTGGTGAATTCCATGGCGAGGTACTCGGTGAAATGATGTTGTCCTCTAACATCTCATGGGATTGTCTGTTTGCGTCCTCCTTATGGGCCTGTGGTAACCTCTACTATATCTTTTTGATAGGTGGCTGATCGACCCTTATCGGTATTCTGTGTTATACGTCTGGGGCGTAGGTTAACTAGTCTCCTCCCAGTAAAAATATGTCATGAAATTACGCACATATATTTTCTAAGGAGGCCTTCTCCTCTGAATTTATGCTTTACTGACTCCAGCACTTTCTCTTCTCTTTTCCTCACTTCTACTTGAATAACCTGATTAACCGATCCCATGCTCGGTTCCTTAAAATCCTATAGTCTTTATCAATGTAAAAGTCTTGGTCAGTGGCATTCAGCAAGCTAACATACACCCAGCTTCCATTAACTTGCGTCACCGATTCCCCTATGTAAATACCTTCTGCCAACTGCAGCTTGTACAAAACAACAGTTGGTATCTTCGTATTTACATGGAGCGTGACGACCTTGCGCCTACCACCTCTGTGCTACTACTTATCCGTTTATTAATTTCTCCCCTTTCCTTGCTATGATATAAGGGGGAGACACAGAACCTTACGTCCATTTTTATCAAAGAACAAGCCTTTTCACACTAGTTTTTACGAGGCTGGTGTCCACCCCGAATCCACTAGCAGCACCCTTGCAGGGTATCTCGATGTATATATCACCCGTCCTGCACATAATGAAACAACGTCCCTTTGTTGACAAAGCGAAAGCGTACCTTCTATCACAATTTTTAATCGTCTTGAACCACAAATTGCATTTATCCCCGCTACTTTCCGAGGTGGAAATCGAAAGCTGCCATTCGGATTTCCGGCCAACCGACCAGCTACTGCGTTACTTCCAGGCACCCAGGGGCCCCATGCTGCCGATTGCAAACCACCTCGTACTAGAGTTTTTCCTCCAGTGAAAATGAAACTCGCCTCGTGCCTATACGTTTGATACTCCATACAGTATGGCGTGCTCTTTCTCGTAAAAAATTCGTCCCCGTATGGCCCGGCTTGTGACAAAACGAACACAGAGACATCCTCTGTTGAAACCTCCTTCCTGTACTACCCTGATCCCTGAATCTACCTTCGGTTACCCCCACGCCATCTATTCTTCCGGGCGTACTCGACACTATACTGTCGAATTCTCCGCCCCCCGTAAAAGGAGCGGGTATAGCTTGCCTGTTCCCTATGATCTGTACTTCCCCAAAAATTGTGCTCTCACAGCCCCCTCCGTCAATTCTTCCAGAGTACCTGACCCCATACCTAGCATGTGTACCCTGAGTGCGGGCCCTCGTAGACCTACTACAAACGCTGTTACTACCGATTTATCTATTTCATGCAATAGCGCTGTATCTCCAGTTCCCCCGTATTTCCCTTTCACTATCTCTGTTGCCAACCCCAGTAGTGCCCGAGCCGCCTAGCGAAGGCTCTGATGCCTTCATTCGCCAGTTGTTTTCCTACCGTAAACTCCTGTGTCACTTCCTCCAGAGTCCTCACCTTCAAGTAGATGTTCCTTAATAATGAGTAAAGTTCGCCCGCAGTACTGACATTCGGCAAAACTAGATTGTAGGCATCACCATACAATTTCTGTTTTACGCAGTCAAAGAAATCATGCCACTCGTCCGGCTTTATCCCTCTTGCTGCAAGTGTGCACCCATGCACGAATCTATTCAACTCGGAACGTAAATCCGCTGATGCTGCACCTGTGAATACTGGGACCAACCTTGTCACTGTCTTAGATATCTCCTCTATACCCATCCTAGCCACAGAATACTGCACATTCCGGTTCCTTGTAGAGTAGTCTCGTGAGCCAATTTCACCTCCTGTTCCAAGCCCCTTAAGGTTGCCTCCAGTTCCTGAATTTTATCTTGCGCCTGTTCCTGGGAGTATTCTCCCCTCACCCTCTTACTTCGGAACACGTCACCTTCAGGGACTCCTACCTCTGCAAGCAATTTCCTCAGGGATTCGTTCTCTTTTTCCACCTCCTCAGCCTCCTCAATATTACTTCCTATACGTTTTAAAAACTAAATTCTATATTTATTCAAGGACTCGACCTTGTACCACAATTCTTTTCGTTCTATCACGGATGCTTCTTGCCTTGCTTCCACAATGCCCACAATCTCGTGCTCGACTGTGTCTGCTTCTTCCACTCTGGACAATGTTCCAAATCCTGCGATCTTGTCCCTGAGTAACAAATACGTTTCTGTATCAACCCCAAAAGAACACTGATGAATTCCTGCAATTCGGCCAGAACACTGTTCAATTTAGTGCCATCTACCTCCATAAAGACAACTGGGCGACGACAAAACAGACCAATAATAACATCAAATTCTATATATATACTCGTATATATAAAATAATTACATAAAACAACTTGAACTATTTACTTCGTTGGCGGAGCTCTTCTGTCAAGCTCTTAATCACCAACCACATTCTAGATAAGATCTCCAAAGATACTGGATTACTGATGTCGCATGTAGTTGTCTTCAGAACGGCAATTCGCTGTTTCCACCTCCGTTGTTGACCACCTCGCGTTTCCTGACTATTGGTAACGTCACTTGTGGTATCGCCGTTAACTGCGCTTCCTTCAGCTTAAGCTGCCTACGCTTGTATTCCTCGATCATGAGCTGCTTTGGACTACAACTTTCCAAACCCGTTGGGATATATACTGGTGCACTGATGGCTCCTCCTTGAGGAACGTACTCCTCCAGTACTGCAGGGCACTCCACTTTCAAAACGACAATTGAATGAACCGACTCACTCCCCAAAGATAATTCATTAACCTAACAAACCCACTTTTGCTCGACAAACAACAAAGCAAAATACATATACTCGTACTAGGATGTGTCCACAGAATGGTGAAAGCAGAGTTTTTCGTGGTCACCGCTACTTGACTGTGATTCTGTGTCACTGCACCAGTCATAAAAAAAATGTTACTCCAGGAATATTTTTACTTGGTAATGATTCCTTTAGTAGACTCCTCAACCTCCTTTCATGAAATCCTTCTCTTCCTCTCCCGTAGGTCTTAAAGACCGGCTGCGCCAAAATGTAACACTTACTTTATGATGGATTTGAAGTGCTCGATTGCATATTCCCTCTTTATTCAACAAAGATCAGTCATTTATACTAATTTACGTCTTTTGACTTACTTCCTATGCGATGCCCTCTTTTTGAAGTTGCCCCAGTTACGTGTTACTAGGAGGTGGCTGTGCTACTTAGTGCACCGTGGCCCACATGAACGGAATGTTGATCACGCACTTTTGTTCTCACGTAACTGAGTACCTTAAAAGTATGCAGGCGATACCTAATACTAAACATAGGTGGTTACATATTGTTAACATTATTTTGGGTAGGCCACGTCATGAGTTAGCGGAGCTTCACTCAAAATATGTCTAAGCATCGTGCGTTCAATAAACCGTGGCATGATAATACATGCACGCGGCCTATCATTTCCTTCGCAATGAAGGATATTCCCCCATTTTATTCCTCCCTGCCCACAGATACGTTTATAATACACCCATGTTTCTTAGATTAATATTATTTGGGGGCATGTATGCATCTTCGCATGCCTACTACATAGTAAACTAGTTGACGATTTGCTATATATCCAAGTTAATTTGCGTAAATATAATTTCAGTCAAAAGACGATTATTTTGAGACTGAAATTAATTTTTCGCCCTATCCTTTCATTATCCTGATTAGGACTTTCAACGAACCCCTTATTGGAAACTGAATCCCCCCTGATATATGAGTACATCTTCCACAGGTTCGTGTTCAGTCCTTCGTTCTGTTCGTGGATACGAGCGAGGATTTCGCATGGTTTTCCTGAGGGACCCGGTATCCAAGCACTCGCTTTTACCAACCTGCTACTGCAATCGTCCGTAAGAACGAATTTGCGGTTTTCGCAAGTTGGCATTTCAGCCACCACTTTGGTCATCCAATTCTCGGGAAGACATAGAGGAACACTGCACGTTTATAATGCCGCCCTCCACACTCATCCCCTCGAACGTGTAATCATTTCGAAGCCCTAATAAAGCGCGTACCCTTAAAATGGTGGTGATATCACTTAGGGCTACCAGGTAGTCCTGGGCAACCTTTGATTTCAGTGCCACCGAGTTTATTGACTTGATGGCCGCCTGGCTATCCTAGTAGATATTTACAATACTTTTTGTTACGGTGTGCATACTTAAGTAGACTGCTACCTCCTTTATGGCTAGAAACCCTTTTTGATAAACACTGCAACCGCCAGGGAGACGAAACGAAAGTTCAGTATCTGTTTTTTGGAGAAATCTCCAAAGCCGACTCTACCGCCATGGCATGGTCACTTCCTTCTAGACGCAATATGTGTCTTGAAGTGCCTACCAAAATTGAGGTTAGATATAGAGTGGTCAACGTATTGGATAAAACTACTCCAGATATGCACGATAGTCGGGTGACCAGTCTGCCGAACATTCCATAATGACGACTGCCACTTGTTTCCCTACCAGCTCTAATGTAGGTAGGTTGAGTATCAGTTCCAATGATTTAGTTGGAGTGGCGGGGCATTTCCCCCCCTCTAGGGTTGTCAGTAAGGAATTTATTGCCAAATTCCAGAACTCCTTCCTGAGGAGTACCTCTTCAAATCTGTCTGCTTAAATTGAAGGTTTCTAAGCTGGTAGTTACCTTTCTTCTGACAAGTGTAGTCTCAATCAGTGTAACCACATTCAGACAAACGCCCAGAGCTTCTAATGCTCCCGTAATAGTGTCCGCTGCTATATTATTAAATGATCCTTCTATATTAATGAAACCCACCAGTGCAATATCTTCCTCCTGGCTGTCTTTTTCCATAATTCCAATGAGTAATTGTAATGCCTCCCGCTTGGTAGTCCCCTTGATGTGGTGCGGGGGCTTAGTTACAATGATCCGACTTGGCCGTGCTGATGGGCATGGTCATATTCGTAGTCCTACTATGTCCTGTGCGCTCAACCGTGTCAGACGGGCAGTCAGGGAGTACAAACTAAGAACTACCAACCTACACTCACCCCATTCTCTCCCTCTGTACAAATACCACCGAAATGTACAGTGCATAATTCGTGGGGATAGCCACCTGATTCCGACCGCTTTTTTACATGCGTACAAAGCAATATTGGCCTTTCTAGCTCTTTTTTCAATATTGGGTTTCAAACAAAGTTTCCTATATAGTACTAGTGTAATGGATATTTTAGTAATTTTTAAGTTTATATACGTATGTAGCTTTATTATTGTGGCCCTATGTCCCAGCGAATGCGCTTGTAGTGGCAAAACTATTAGTTTGAAAGTTTAAAGCGAGTTTCGCTGATAACAGAACAATAAGACCTTGTATGCAGGTGAATGCCAAATTTATTTCTGAAATTTACAACCGACCTTTTATATAAAAACGTATACTTATATTCTGCCAACCAAATTTACAATTGTTGCATTTTCCTTAGATCTATACAGATAGTTAAACAGAAACAATCTCTTATGTTCTAACACTAACAATTTTTATGAAGGTTATTTTAATGTGAAGGGCTGAGGCTAAAAGTATGCTAAGCTTATAATTTATTGTTACAGGCTAAAACTATGCTAAGCTTATAATTAGTTAATAATACAAAATTTATCTTACCTTAAGTACAGGCAAACATAATTAATATTTTTTTGATTCTTAACTAATAAAATTTATTTTATATATACATATGTATGTACTACACCATTACCCTTTTTTTGGATTGTGGTTTATGAGTTAAATTTTCTTAAGTCTATTATTATGTACAATTTTTTGTTTTTTAATTATATTTATTGTTGAATTTACTCCTTGTCTGTCGATTATTTGATATGGCCCTTTATAGGGGCTTTCGCATTTTTTTCTTTTTTCTGCTCTTAAATATACTCGTACATAAACTCCTATATTTAAATTTATTGAGTTCATGTTTTTATTTTGTATTTTTTGTTGGTGCATTTTTGCTTTTATAGGTAAATTCTTTGCTGTGGTGTGTGCATGTTCCAATTTGCTTTTAAGTTCCGAAATATAACTGTCATAGTTGTAGAATTTGTTCGTTTTGAATGCCTCATTAGGCAAAGTTGTTAATCTTCCATAAACTAGTTCAAATGATGAATATGTTGTCATAGTGTGTGGTGTTATGTTGTATGCAAACGTGTAGTACGGTATTCATTTATCCCAGTCGTAATTGTTGGTAAATGTCAGCATATATTCATTGAGTACTCGGCGGTTTCTTTCTAGAGAACCTGTTCTAGCTACTTCTGTGGCTTCTTTGGTTTCTAATGGGAAGGCTTCAACATATTTTGTTAATTCACATTGCATAGTTAATATATATCTGTGGCCATTAGCAATTCTTAAATGACCTACTGTATCTATTTTTACTACCTCGAATGGTATATTAGGAGTGTTCGTAATCTCTAATTTTTCTTTAGTGTGTCCTACTATTTTATTTTTGCAGCAAAGTTTGCAAACTTTTATGTAGTTTTTGGCCGTTTTATTCATACATTTCCAAATGTTTGTTTGTTTTAATTTTGCAATTGTTCTTTTCACTCCGGTGTGACCTCCGTGCGGTGAATTGTGATACTCATTTATTAATTTATATTGTTCGCTTGTTTCGTTTATCTTTTTTTGTTGAGAACATATTAAAATTGATATATGTAGGTGTTTGTGAATGTTTTTCTTTTATATTATCTTGTATGTTATTGAATATATTCATTATAACATTTTCATCTATTATTTTGAATATAATATCTTCATTCGATAGCGCTACTTTATATATATATATATATATTGTGCATATTTAGTACTTCCGTGAGCTTCTCCAAAACTGAACTTAAGTTCAAGCTTGTTATTTTAGTAATTTATAAATTTATATACATACGTGTGTAGTTTTATTATTGTGGCCCTATGTCCCAGCGAATGCGCATGTAGTGGGAAAACTGTTTGTTTGAACGTTTAAAGCGCATTACGCTGATAACAGAAAAATGTGAGCTTGTATGTAGGTGAATGTCAAGTTTATTTCTGAAATTCTCATACGAAACATCCGACCTTTTACATAAAAATGTATACTTATATTCTACCAACAAAATTTCCAATTGTTGCATTTCCTTAGATCTATACAGTTACTCGTAGTTAAACAGAAACCATTTCTTATGTTCTAACACTAACAATTTTTATGAAGGTTATTTTAATGTGAAGGTTAAAGTATGCTAAGCTTATAAAATAGCTGTGTTTCTTTCAACGCGAGTCTGAATAAGACGCCCGCTTATCCATACATATGGGCCGCATACACTGCGGCCACACGATCAATTTCTTGCCCATCAAGTCGCAATACACTCCTGCTTTTTACAAACACATACATATTTTTAGTACTTGATCGTCGACTTGATTACCAATTTATGTTTCAAGCGGAGAATCAATTCGGCTTTCAATTATCTGTCAGCTGTTTCGTGTGGGTACTGAGTAATAAATGAAAAATAACGGAAATACCAGATTAAATTTTAAAAAAATGTATCAACAAAAGAAAAAGGAAGAAATGAGAAATTTAAAAAAAAGTATCAACAAATAAAAAAGGAAGAAATGAGATTTGTAGGAATTCCCCCTTGCTAGGTACCTCAGCGTGATAGATAATTTCAAGCGCGGAGTTATAGCATCTCGCATGACTGTATTAATGTTCTTAATACCATCGTGAACCTTTTTTTAAAATACATGAAATAAAATAAAAATATAGATAAAATAATATATAATAAATGTATGATAAATAAAATATTTTATTATACAAGTTAGTAGGGTGCATTGTGACTTTCCGCCGGCGCGGCATGTGCGCGTACAAGTTGACGATCCATCAGCGTCAGCTTTTGCTTGCGCGTGCAAGCCGTCCGTCTATCTTGCGCGTGCAAGCTGTCCGTCCATCTCGCGCGTGCAAGCTGTCCGTCTGTCCGTCCACCATGCGCGTGTGGGACATCCGTCCGCTCAATGCACCTCGCTCTAAAGTGTTTGCTTCGGTTAGCACTTCCGCCCCAAAGCACCCAAACGACGGTGCTGCAGTTCGGTTACCTGCATTTCGCTGATTCTGCATCGATCAAGGGCATTCTGGTAAATCGAATGCGATCGGTCGATGTACCGGAAAGCGAAAGTGGTGGGAACCCAAACTGTGGGAGCGTTGAGGTTTGCTGGCGCGGCACTTTAGGTTACGTAGGCTTCCGAACCGAGGCTTCGTGACGAACTCAGAATTAGGGAAAAGTCAGTTCGATTTTGAAGACCTAAAAATACGGTCCTATTAAAATAGGGTTGTGCGCTTAAAAGATAAATTAACTAATTGGAATTATTGTAGAACTGAATGAATTAAATTAATTGTAAAATCTAATGAAATTGTGAACTAAACTTATTCAAATTGTGAATTTAAACGGTTGTAGAACTGAGTGAAACTGATTAACTGAATGAATTAAATTAATTGTAAAATCTAATGAAATTGTGAACTAATAAACTAATTTTAAACTGAAATCAAATTGTGGTTGTGAAACTAATTGCACATTATCTTCCTTCGCCGTCAGACCGCACGCCTTAGCGTTCGCAGGACTGACGCGTCTGGCTTAGCCAGCAGAAGGAACAGGTAAGATATTAATTCCAGCAGCAAGATTGAGCGAAAGTCTTTCGCCGCGGTCACAATACTACCTTCCTTCGCCGTCAGACCGCACGCCTTAGCGTTCGCAGGACTGACGCGTCTGGCTTAGCCACCAGCAGGAAAAGGGAATATTGTAATTTACATACATATGTTTCGACGGCATTTTGAAAATATATTAAATACCATCTTGTGCATCAAGTTGAATGCAGCCTACGTCACAAGACGCGATTTGAACAGGAAGTTTAGCACCTCAAACAGAAGTGCTGCCAAAATCATTTAGTTGTCTATTGTGAACGAAAAAAACAGTAAACCAAGAATATACCGCTGTAATTATATAAAAAGCTGTCACATAAAATGGAGAACAAAGAAAATAGGTTTGAAAATAATTTAATAACTTTTAATTTAAATTAAAAATTGAAGTGAAACTAACTTATAATTTGAAACTAACTTATAAATTGTTTTTTTGTGTTCAATAGCAAACGGAAGCTGTGGAGTAGAGAGGAGACAATGGGGCTGCTGAGATGCTACCAGGCGCGTAAGGAGGAATTCGAACACCCTAAAGGCAAGAGGAATGCGTACAAATATGTCCTGGAGGATATGGTATTCCAGGGCATTACGGTAAGTTATTTAATTTCGATATTTTGTGGACACGTAATTTTGTCATAGCTAGCCATAGCAGTAGTAAATATCTAATTGACCGCTCTATAAAATCATTTAAATATTTAACAAACTATTTGACTGCCTCGAATTAAATAGAAATTATCAATATGCCCCCTTTATATACTACGTTCACTGAACTGTATGTATCTGGGGCACTCGCTGCAGCAACAAACCACTAGCATTTTTTAATACAAGAATTTTGAAAAACTAATATTTTATTTTTTTAGGACTCAGTCACAACAACACCATGTTTGGAGGGGAAAATGCGCCCTCTCCTCAGCGCATATAAAACGGCATAGGACAACTCGATTTAACAATTTTATTTAAATGATTTGAACTGACTGAATATGTACCTGTTTATTGCTATAAGATATAGTGAAATATTTTTTTCATTCAATAAATTAAGAAATCCATTTTTTTAAGAACGTTTACATTTCTTTAATGCCAAATATAGGTTAATTTTGTTTTCTAACAAAGCATATCTTTCTATTCGAACATATGTACATCTAAAAAATTTAAAAAATGCAAATGCAAACAAAAATTAGTTTTAATTTTAAACACATATACATACATATTAAATACTCCACAGTTGTACGATGCAGCCACATATGGGATCTGAAGTCCACATCACCATTTGATTGTATAGTTGCCACAAACACTTCGCATTTAGTATGCTCCTCTTGGTCTATGCCAGATCCTTCAGAGCTTGAGCTGGAACTGGAACTCTGTGAATACACCATGTCAAGCAATTCTTTTATTTCCTATTGCTCTTTGAGTCGAGGCAAAGTTTTAACTCCAATAAAATAGTTGTAACCTAAACCTTGGCACTGTTGTGAGCTAGAATTAAGCTGCCTGCGCGTAGTGTCTCACATCATCGACTCCTAACAAATGCCACACATTCTGTGTGATTAGCATGTGTTAAAGTTACTTAAGAAAGCACATATTTTTAGGGTGCGAGTATTTAGAATTAATATTACCTATGTAATATTTATTATGTAAACTTTTAGGGTGCTACAGTTTTGCAGTCGAGCCACCGAAGGGCATTCAAAGTTAGAATGCACCATCAACATTTCAGAATGGCGTAGGTCAGTTGGCTTGACCAACTGACACCAATTAACAGGTGCGAAACTGGAACACCAGAAAGGTCAGTTTTTGTATTGTAATTATGAATTGTAAATAGTATATAAGAGTTAGTATTCTAAGTAATAAAGGCTAAAAGTGTAATGTAGTGATTTTTCCAAAGAGTGATTTAGGCTTTTTAGATACACGCGCACAGTAGAAGGACGTCCTCCGTCAAACAAGGACAATACCCCAACATTTTGGCGCAGCCGGTCTAAAGGACCTATTGGAGTAATCCCAGGGCAAGGAACCCTGAAGCAGAGAGGCATCCTGCAACGAATTCGAAGGACCTCATCGAAGGACACTGTGGAATAAAGATGTCATCGAAAAAAAATTTGGGTGAGTAGAGTGTATAATAGCGTAATCTAAGTAGATACTTCTGCGACCCTGAAGGCGCCGTAGCGCTGGTCAAAGAAGTTGCGACCTACAGGCGCGTTTGCGCTGTTGCACGCAGCTTTGAATGGCAACCATAAACCGTCAGTATGATCGGACGGTCTATGTATGTTCATCCTAGCTGTGAGGAATTTTTTGGTAGGGGTTTTGAGTTTGTTTGTCGTGAGGGACATTTGTATTGTCTATTGAGCCATGCCATCTATTTTGGAAATAATTAAATTATTTTGTATTGTTTAAATTCTGAAGTTCTGAATTTTTGTGGTTTGATTTAAATGATTGGCATTTGAGCTTAGGGTATTAGGCAAAAATATTTCAAGAGGTGTTTACAACACGTGTTGTTGCATCAAAGTTTTTTGTAGTTCGGAAACTACGATTTGCGTAGCAATGTTGAAGAAAACATTTAAATGCTATTATTATGTGGCGCATACGTTACGGGTTTATTTTTAAATATGGATTCAAATTTCCGAGAATGAATCAAGACACTTTTGCCGGTAAATCAAATTTCAGTTTTTACAAACATTGGCCTTTTCTATGGATTTATTAAAGATGGTGAGAGGAAAACAAGGAGTATTGGTGAGGAAGTCAAGGACCAATTTGCATTGAAGGAAGGACTTAATGGACGCCGGTAGACAGCGAACATAGAACTTATGATGGAAGTTAAAGGAATATTAAGATAGAATTTACGGTGGAATGTTTTTTTAAAATAAATTTGTATTAAGTAAGACAGAATAAAATATTGTAACAAGTTTTAATAATTATTGGATTTTTATTTGTAATTGGGATACGCCATCAGTTCTGGCATTTGGGATATGACGAAGTAAGCGCAAGGATAACTGCTGAGGCAGGAGCAAATTGGCGAAGCGATTGAAGAACTGGTCCGTAATTTTAAGAAAGACGGCAGGTTACGTAAGGACAACGTGTATTACCGCAAGCGAATAACTCAGTTGCAAAATCTGGGGAGAGAGTTCAACAAAAATCACGGACTGTTGTTGCCTCACGCAGTTGAGTACGGCAAGGGAAAATATTTTGCGGAAAATTACGCAGACTACATAAATAGTCTGGTCAACGAATGGGCAGATACATTTAGTTCTGAATTAGAGGGACTAGGACAAGAGATTGTGAGTTTGGTTTCGCCAGACGAGGAAATAAGGAACAGATTGAAATAAATACAGTCAGAGGTGAAACTGTTTACTGGGAAAATAGTTGACCAGTTCGAAGCGAGTACGAGCAGGGAAGAACCTCAGGAATTGTGGAAGCAGGCGAACGCCGGAGGAGCTGTGTCACCATTAGAAGTAGCGGATCAAGCCTTGACGGCAATCCAAAAAAGGACAGAAGAAAAGTTGTTCAAATTTCATGAGAAAACAGAAGATTTGAGAGCACAAAAAGAGTATCTCGAGAATAGGGTAAAGGAACTTTCTCGGAGATTGACGGAGACAGAGGAAGCAGCATCGCTGTTGGAAAAGGAGTGTGCGGAATTAAAAAGAGGACGGGCGACCAATAGGACCTCACTGAATAGGGAGAGATCGAAATCAGCATCAGCTGGATTTACGCAGACAGTATTGACATTGCCTCCGGAAGTACGTTGGCCGGAATATTTAACACCAGAAGGGATAAGCCGCATGGTAAAGCCAAAATTAGTACTTAATGAAGAAAGGCAAGCGGGATTTTTGTTTGGCGCATCTGAAATCGGTGTCAAGCCTTTTTCTCCAGGCAGTCCGATAACTAATAGAAATAAGGGATATCCGCCAAAGGAGCCAGAAGCAGTAACGGTACAGGAAAGTCCCAATACTGTGGACAGTATTTCGCCTGTACGAACAAACGATCGAAGACTAATTAGTTTGAGTCCGTCATTGGTCAATTACCTCTCAGATCCGGGAGAAGTGAAGCTAGGGACCACTCATAAAGATAGCGCTCAAGTTTTACCGGTCATAAGTAAAACAAAAATACGCAAAATGGGTGTAGAGGAGATTTCAAAGACAGTGGCCAGGCTAGTACCTGTGTTTACTGGTGCAGCTTCAGAAGATTTACGGTCAGAAGTTAACAGAGTCATTCAAGGTTGTGAGCTTGCAAAGCGAAGCATAAGCCCTGATAAGTTGCAGGATTTCTTCGACTGTGTTAAGCAAAGGTTATTTGGAGACGCGTACAACCTTGTGTTGCCAAAGAAATTCGCCAGTGTGGACGAGCTTTACGGTCTTATAAGGAGAACTTATCTGAAGGAGAGAACTTTGGAGCACATAATCCAAGAAATAAGAATCGGGAAGCAGCTGGCAAGTGAAGACATACGTGCCTTTGCCAGGCGTTTAGAGTCACTTCAGATGATGGCCCAGGAAATAATCAGGAATAAGTACAATGGCATTGGAGATACAGCGTTATTACACGAAGTCGACGAGTCGGTGTTGACAACTTTCGTGGTGGGGCTCCGCAACTCCGTTCTAAAGATTCATATGCTGAATAGCAGAACAGGATCTCTGGAGGAATTAGTAGAGGAAGCGATTAGAGCACAAGTTCTCGTAGAACGGAGTACGGCTGGGTTAGGCGAGGTACACATGTTGGAAAATAGACAGGACATGTTCACCGCCGCTGTCGTGAACAGAGATGGAAATAATTACGTCCCAAACATATACAGAGGAGTATATAATCCCGGTGTCTCCGACAGCAGAGCCGCGAATCCGAGAAATCCGTACAGGGGGTTTGTACAGAGGGCATCCACATGTTCGTTCTGCCGTAACCAAGGTCATACAAGGGATGAGTGCATTACACGCAAAAATACGCCCTACTGTATGGAGTGCCAAACATATGGTCATGAGGCAAGTAGACAGTGCAATGGAGACACAGATTGGAATCAGAGTAAAAGGCAGCCAGCTACGAGGCGCCCGGTTCCACCCTTGAGGGACAGCAGGGGTAACTTCAGTAGTCCCAGAGTTAATTCAACAGAAGGAATTAACCAAGGAAGAAATCCTTTCAAAACTGGGAGTGGTCAGCAGCGACCAAATTGGAATTCCAGAAGTAAAGCAAGGATAAGCAACACCAAACAGGGGTTGAGATGTTTCTCATGTGGACGAATGGGATATCGGGCAGCGGAATGCTGGGATAGACAATCCCAACAAAGGAACCAGGGAAACTTCCAGCGGCCCAGTCGAGGCCAATAGACTGGAAAGCCAAAAGAAAGGAAGTAATAATAAGGCCGGAAGTACGTGGGACTAGTAATGTAGGAACTACAGTCCAGGAGAAGGAGGAGCAAGAAGCTTTTCAATATCGCGAAGAGTTAGGAGGTGGATACGCGTCCATGTTGGGAACAGAAGGACATTGTTTCGCAATGAGCAGGATAGGTGATGCCTTCATCGAGATACCCTGCAAGGAATCAGCTAGTGGAAAGCTAGTGCTATTAGTAGATTCAGGGGCGGACACTAGCCTCGTAAAATCTAGTGTTTTACGGAAGGGGCTAGACATTAATCAAATGGACGTAACAACGCTTAACGGAGCGTTTGGAGGGTGCATTATTACATTGGGGTCGCTCAGAATAGGGCACAGTGAAGTTAAGGGTATAAGTTTTAGAGTGCATGCAGTGGAAGTGGATCGGAAAGGTATCCCGGCTGATGGGATAATTGGCCGCGATAATGTTTGGGATAAGGAACCTTGACTAGGGTTAAGAAGTGTGGTATGGAGGTAGTAAACGGAAGGTCAACCAGAGTAGTTACTATGCATGTAAATACGAAACTTAGGACTGTTGTTTTGCACAAGCAGCAGCTAGCGGAGGGCGTATATATGGGAGAAACCATAACGCACGTTGACAAGGGTAAGGTGTACGCTTGCGTACTCAACGCCTCAGAAAAGGACTACCTGATGGAAGAGGATTTTAGGCCTAAGTTCACTAGTTATGATAATTTTAAGGAAACGAATTATAGATCGGTGAATCAGATTAAGCAGGTAGATATAAGAAAAAGAATGGAGAGGGTGCTAGAATCCCTGAAGTTAGACCCAAGCGTGAATTCAGAAGAGAAGGCATCAATAGAAGCCATTTGTGCGTCATTCCATGACATATTTTTGCTGGAAGGAGACCAGTTGACAAACACACCAGAGGTAGAGCATTGACAAACACACCAGAGGTAGAGCAGCCGTGGGGCACACTATATAAATGGATAGAAGAAGGCCACTAAAAGCAAAGTTTTAATGGCAAACCAGATCGCCAACCTATAACATCTTTGTACGTACTGATCCAGAAAGAAGGGAGGGGTATGCAGAGTTCATCGAGGGACTTCACTCTCGCAGGACGGACGTTACCAGGACCAACAATTGCAGAGGACCGTATTTATAAGAAGCGTAGCTAAATATGTAATTAGTTTCTAATTTTGTTTGTATATACGCTAGTGAGAAAAGAGTCGATGAAAGACCAAATATAAAAAGGGGAATATAACTACAAAAAAAGATAGAAATAAAAGAACAGAATAAAACAAAAGGAAAAAAAAGAAGAAAAAAAAGATAGAAATAAAGGAACAAAATAAAACAAAAGAGGAAAAAAGAAAAGAACACAAAAGTAAAAAGAAAAGAATACAACAATTGAACCCAAATAAGGCGAATTTGAAAAAAAAACTATACATATGTACTATAGGTTTAAGAAAATGCACAGATAGTTTAAAGTGCAGAATAGAGAAAAATATTGTAAGGATTCATTAGAAGTTAGTTGCACTAACTTCTTTTAGAAAGAGGGGAGGGATGTTGTGAGCTAGAATCAAGCTGCCTGCGCGTAGTGTCTCACATCATCGACTCCTAACAAATGCCACACATTCTGTGTGATTAGCATGTGTTAAAGTTACTTAAGAAAGCACATATTTTTAGGGTGCGAGTATTTAGAATTAATATTACCTATGTAATATTTATTATGTAAACTTTTAGGGTGCTACAGTTTTGCAGTCGAGCGACCGAAGGGCATTCAAAGTTAGAATGCACCATCAACATTTCAGAATGGCGTAGGTCAGTTGGCTTGACCAACTGACACCAATTAACAGGTGCGAAACTGGAACACCAGAAAGGTCAGTTTTTGTATTGTAATTATGAATTGTAAATAGTATATAAGAGTTAGTATTCTAATTAATAAAGGCTTGTGATTTTAAAACTAAAAGTGTAATGTAGTGATTTTTCCAAAGAGTGATTTAGGCTTTTCAGATACACGCGCACAGTAGAAGGACGTCCCCCGTCGAACAAGGACAATACCCCAACAGCACCACAGCATCTACTTCTATTCCTTCGGAGGTCGGGTAGATTTAACGCAGAGTAAAAAGGGAACCTTAAGGGCAGTACAATGGATATATACTCTGTCTGAGTGCTGCGCTCACTAGATTGTTCCGACAAAAAAAAAAAAAACATAATCACATATATAATATATTATCTTTTATTAATTAATAAGTATTTAAAGTTAAATTACCAACGCTTCTTTAAAATTTGTTTACAAATGTGTATGTATAAGAATTTTAATTTTCAAAACCAGTGCTGCCAAATGCTAAAATGTTAAGCGACGGGTAGAGTTTTTTTTACACTCGCGTTGAAAGAAACACAGCGAATACTCGTACATAGTTAAAGGCTAAAACTATGCTAAGCTTATAATTTATAGTTACAGGCTAAAAGTATGCCAAGTTTAAAATTTATAGTTACAGGCTAAAAGTATGCTAATCTTATAATTTATAGTTACAGGCTAAAAGTATGCTAACCCTATAATTAGGTAATAATACAAAATTTATCTTACCTTAAGTACAGATAAACATAATTAATATTTTTTTATTCTTAAATAATAAAATTTATTTTATATATATGTATGTACTACACTAGTCCCAAATATTTGACTGTCTACTTCATCGGAATTTCCACACCTTTGTGTGTTAGCGGGGACCGTAGGAGATCTATATTTCTTAGAGAAGAGGATTAATTCTATTTTTTCAGGGTTTAACCCTGATCCCCTTCTTTCCGTCCAACAAGTAAACGTGGCCATGCTAGAGAGCAAAATATAGAGTGTTTGGATATTTCCCTCTAATCACAATTTCCAAATGGCTGCGTGGGCGATGACTTGGCAATCCCCCGTCTGTAGGGCTAGCAATAAGGAATCTACCGCCAAATTCCAGAGCAGGGGGGAGAGGACTCCTCCCTGAGGAGTGCCTTTGCAGACCTGTCTGCTTAAAGTGTGGGTACCTAAGCTGGCAGTTACCTTCCTGCTGACGAGTATAGTCTCTATTAGTGCAACCACATCAGGATCCACGCCCGAGCTTCTAATGCTCCCGTAATAGCGTTCGCAGTTATGTTGTTAAAAGCGCCTTCTATGTCAATGAACGCCGCCGGTGCAATATCCTTCTGCTGGACAGAATTTTCCACTATACCAATAAGAACGTGTAACGCCGTCTCTGTCGATTTCCCCTTCTACCAGTTGGTATAACTTCCCGTAAGTCTGCATCCATCAATCTCTCCAATATTTTTAGGAGGAAAGACGTGAGACTAATTGGTCTGAAGTCTATAGGATTTACATGTGAGGATCTGACCACTTTGGGTATGAAGGAAACCTTCTTTTGTCTCCATTGTAGGGAAATATAGCCTGGTTAAGACAGCTTCTAATTGAAGCCACAACCCAGGGGGTAATTATGTCCCGTGGTTGTTGCAATTCAAAGGAGACTTGTATGGACCAAAATTGTTAATGGCGCACTCAACTTTCTCGGCTGTAACTATCACATTTCTTATCTCAGACTGCCTGCCCATAGATGTCGAGTTATTACACTCCACCGTGCTACTACCTAGAAATGCGTATCTAAGTGAAAACCCAAAGATTCCTCGCTCCACATATCACCCGGACCTTTTAGGTAGCCCAGGTTGTATGGAATCATCGCTAGGATGCTCCTTAATCTGGCTGCTTCCGAAGTTTCCTCCACATCCCCAGAGCTCTTGTTGCGCAGTTTTGATTGCTTTCTTTTATGTTTTTAGTTGAGCCTTAGAGGCTTCCCAGCCCGAGGACAGACCCGAAGCTTTAGCCCTGTTGAATAACCGCCTATAAGACTTCCGGAAAACCCCTATATCCAGCGACCACCAAGGCCTCTCAGTTTCACAACTGGGCACCCGGCTGTCAGTGAACTATTCAAGGCCCTGGTTATCTCACTTATCAGGCCGTCTAATTCCACAGGGTCTGTGGGGTCAGATGTAGGATTCCTTGGAAGTGAGGACATAAAAGTCTTCCTATACTTTTCCCAGTTCATTCTCCATAAATTTCTATACGTCTTAACTGGTGAAACTGGGAAGTTCAATTCGAACTCTATATAACGATGGTCAGAGTAGGAATTTTCATTCGAAGCTCTCCATCTTTTTACATTATTCCCGAATTGATCGAAGGTCAGGGCAATATCCAAAACTTCATTTCTACTCTTTGTTATAAAAGTCGGCTCTGAAACTAAATTTGGGAAACTAAGCTTATTTTCTATGATAAAGTCTGAAATTGTCTCACCTCTTGCATTTGGGTCGGTACTACCCCACGATGTATTGTGGACGTTAATATCACTGGAAACAACCAAGTTTCTGTTGGCTGCGACTGCCTCCGAACCTCCTTCGGTGGAGCGTCCTTGTAATGGGGCATATAGGCAGAAGCTACCCAGAAGCTGCAATTTTGCAGCTCAATGCTTGTATTGCCATTACTTAACTGAGGGAGCAAGAATATATGGATGGTATCCTCTGCTAATATATAAGCACGAAACCTCTGAAACCTCTCATCTTTAGATCGCAGATTTTGTTGCCGCATTTCCACGGCCGTTGGATGGGGGCCATATCGAAACCATCGGAACCAAGGTGGACCATCAAATTCGCTGAGGCGAGTTTAGAATGATGGAAGTTGATTTGGATCAGCTTCATAGGAATCTGTTATTCTTACCTCCACCATCGTAACGTCCGCGTCCTTCTCTCCTTCGGTGTAATCAATGAGGTCGTCCTCCTCAAAGAGCTGCCCGACCCCGGTCAGCTGCTCTGAGAAAGTCGACCTCTGGCTGCTGAGCCACCCTTCTTCACCACCGCCACACACGCTTACTTCGTCCCCTCTATTTCCTCCGGTTCCAAAGCAGGTTCTTCGATGCGGTAGATCCAAATAGCTGCGTCAACGAACCCGAACAGGATTACACCTTTTCTTTCTGCCAGTTGGGCAAGGGACTCGACTTGCCCCTCAAGTTTCCCCACCCTAGTGATGGGTTGGACGGTCCCTATTACAAGATCTGAAGATTTGCTCTATTTTTGCCGGTTCAGCTGGCTTAGCCGGGATCCAGACCCGGGGCAATACCCGGCTGTTTACCCAAACCGGATAGCACCTCCATTCCCCACTCTACCGATTTGGCATGCTCCTAAGTGAGCTGGTCCGTGGGTAGAACCTCGTGTTTGGTCATGACTCTCATGGCCGCTTAAGGACGGATATGCTTTACCGGTCCCCCCTGGTCTACACCAGCAACCTTGCTTGACCTGCTGGGCCTCTCTAGTGCCTGCTGCCGATAGATCCCCGGAGCAACCCTCGCCCCCTTGACCAACCTCAGCGTTTGGGGGCACCACCTCCCCCAGGGTTCTTCCTGCAACACCCCTCTTCCCAAGCCTCCCCCTCTCCAGCTACCAGCACTCGTGCTGGGGCCAGCCCGAACGCCTAGGCGTCCTCTGCCTCCTGCTGCTATCGATCTGTCTACCCCCCTTGTATTAATGGTAGACAGGATCGTCTCTGTCGGTTTCTTGGGAGGTGTTCGAGCACATTTAAATATATTTTAGTTTATATAGAAGCACATCATATAACTATTTAATGTAACTCACTCCTCAATCATCTTCATTCACTTTACTAATATTTTTTCTTATACTTAAAATGAACACTTTTTGCCATTTCTCTTTCAATTTTGCTAATTCGTTAATTTAGCCAATGTGCTTAACTGGTTTTACTACTAATTTTTTTATAAATAGAAGAAAATAGGACTAATAAAGACTCTTCTCGTATTTGGATTCATCGATTAAGCAACGGCTTTTTATTTCGCTGTGCTCTAGTATACATTTATTGGCGCCGAACGTGGGGCTAGAGTCTAATTTTTACCAAAAGAATAAAAAGTCTGCGGTATATGTACATAATTAAAATCATTTCAATTGTTTTAACACCAATAAAAAACAAATTGTGTTATAATCTACGAGTACATCAATTAGTGGTGGAATGACATTTATTTGTGCAGCTGCGTCATGGGAAGAGCAACATCAGCTACCAGAATAATTTAATTTGCAGTTTCCAGAATAGTCAAAGGGAGTATAAAATAAACACATTATCAACAGGTATTTGTGCATACATTATAAAACGAATGTGTATTTTAAAAAAATTTGGGAAAATAAAGAACGCAACAACAAATTTTGGCACCACATTTTGCGGAAAAAATTAAAATTATTTTCGAACATCATATTAAAGCTTATTCGCCAACTAACGGAAAACCTTTGTTTGATTTCACTCAATTCATATCCAGCTAACAGCCGTAGGTCGTATTCTGTCTTCTTCTAATCAATGTGCAATTTTTTTTAATTCATCGCTCACACTTTGTTGTTTAAATTCTGCATTCACTCACCATTACTGCGCAACCAACTCATCGTTCCCAGTTTCATTTTTTGTAAGCGTCGACATCGGCAGAGAATTTTCGTTTTATTTTTTATCGTATTGCTGCATTGAATGATTATGGCAGACTTAGCTGTACTAGAAAAGCAACGCTCAGCAGCCAAAGCTAGTGTTAAGCTCATAAAAAATATGCTCTATGATTCTATGTCTTTAGCAGAACTCGAATGTCGATTAGGTTTGATAGAGGCATATTTCAAACAATTGCTATCAATTCAGACGCACATGGAGATGCAAAATGATAAAGATACGAATCGTCCAGCAATTGAAGAGTTGTGTATTGTAACGAAATCTAAAGTAATAGAATTATTGGGTGACAACTACAATCGCTCTCATCATGATACAACTCTTGCGTATCCCTTCTCTGCGCCCAGTAAATTGCCTCATTTACATTTACCAAAATTCGATGGCAAGTATTCACAATATAGAAATTTTATTTCATCGTTTGAACAACTCCTCAATAGTGATTCCGCTCTTTCGGCAATAGAGAAATTTATTCATCTCTTGCTATGTTTATCTGGTCAAGCATTAGACAGAATTAAAGGTTTTTAAGTTACAACTGATAATTATACAAAGGCACTAAAGAGATAAGAAGAGCGTTATGATAATAAAACGTTGATATTTTTAGAACATGTTGCACACCTTTACGAACTTCCAGAAATTCAAAATTCATCAGCTGTTCAGCAGCGTAGTCTTGTCGATAGAGCATCAGCAATATTTATTTCATTAAAATCCCTTGGTAAGGAGACTGATATTTGCAATGCCATGACAATACATCTAATTACACAAAAATTAGATTCCGAATCAGAATTAAAATGGAAAGAAACATTAGACTGCAGTTCGTTGCCGACATGGGAAGTATTTTCAAAGCTCATCTCAGTCAGATTCTGCGCATAAAACACCAATTGCAAACAATAATTCGCTCTCGTGATAACAATTTGGAAATAGAAGCAAATTTACTACTCGCCAGTCGATTGACTAGATATCAGCCCGAGTCTGATTTGAACAAACGCGCATGTCAATTGCTTTCAAAAATTGATTTCACTGACGAATTTTTTTATAAATCACAACCATCGCTCATCGGAGCAGATAGTTTCTTTGACATTCTGTGTATGGCCAAATCAAATTGGCACCGAATCTGCCAACATTACAAACGACCACATTCGGATGGATGGTACAGGTCGCTACAAATCGCTTTGTAAGGCACGCGCACAACAATGCTGCCTTTCTACACTCGATGATGAAAATTTAAATCAGCAACTACAATATATATGGAAGATGTCAAGTCAGTGACCACGAAATGGACAGCAGATGATCAGGCATGCGAGTCTGATAATGTTGCCAATGAACAACACCCGATTCAAATATACAAATTGAACACTGTCACTTACGGCATGTCAGCTTCGCCATTTTTAGCCATTCGCAACCTAAACCTCATTGCAAATAAGTGGGAAGACTCTTTTAAGGTAGGTGCGAATATTCCACGCCATCATTTCTATGTTGACGACATGTTGGCAGGCGCCAACGATATCGAGCAGCTGATAATCATCAATAAAAAAATGATTCAATTATTGCAAAAAGGCGGGTTTGAATTGGGCAAAATTCAATGGAATCGCCCACAATTTCAAAACAAATCGATAGAACTCATCAATATGAAGATCGATGAGCCTCTACGTTCAAATGCACTCGGCATTTCAAGGGACCATAGCAGGATTTATTCTTATTTTCGTTTCAGCTCAAAAAACAATACACAACGTATACAAAATGCTCAATTTTGATACTTACGTCTTCAATTTTCGATCCTATGGGGTTACTGGCACCTCTTATAATACAACCAAGAGTCTTATTGCAAAACAAAAAAGAGGTTACGAAAATACCAAAAGAAGATTTTAAAACTTTCAAAAATGATTTTGAAAATCTGCATATGATAAAATTACCCTGCTACGTTTTAGTCGCACCGTTTACTAGTATTCGGCTGCATCAATACGCGCATATGGTTGTTGCGTGTATGTTCGAGTGAGCGATAATAATGGAAACATTTCTGTTCATTTATTCACAGTAAAGTTACGAGTTGCACCAGTCAAAAAGAGGACGCTACCAGAACTTGAGCTCGCCGGCGCGCACCTACTTTCACGCCTCTAGAAGAAAATTGCACCACTGTTGGCCGATTTGAAGACCGACGTTTTTCTATGGACAGATGCGAGCGGTCGTTCTACTTTGGCTACACCTGCACTGTTCAAGATTAACAACATTATCGGCAATCGTATTTATAAAATCCAAGATTCCACCACTATTTGCAACTGGCGACACGTTCTAACTACCAGCAACTCTCCCGATATCATCACTCGCGGCACGTCGATGGCTGAACTGGTAGACTCCATCTGGTTTACTGATCCTGATTTTCTACAACAAAATCAAGAAAACCATAACTGTTTTTAATAGCGAAGAAGCAAATTGCTTAATAAGAAGAGCAACTTTCAAATGCGCTGTCGAAAGTAATACCATTATAGATCTTGTTGTACAAGTTGCTACACAAGACTTCTGTGCATCATAAGTCGGCTATTCGGATTCACTCCACATGCAAAAGAGCCCGCCTCCAACGAAGACCAATCGTTGACGCCTGAGGAGCTTCGACACTCGCTATATTGCATCGTCTGGAATATTCAAAGAAATGTCTTCACTTACGAAATCGATTGCATAAAAAAAAACATCGACACTAACAATTCATCAAAATCTCTTTGATTTTTGTTTTTGATTTTTGCTTTTGTCCTACTAATATAATTGAAAATAGAGTTGCCAAACACTTTTCAAAACAAAATTAAACCAAAAAAAATCTAAAAATAAAAAACCGGAAAATAAGTTTTCTTCTCTAGAATTGGAAGAAGACGATAAAGGTTTTAAGCCCCAAGTAAAAGCCTGCAAGCCTCCACCAATATTTGTTGACAAAGTCAACAACATTACTCCTCTAATGAAGCTCGTAACAGAAACAGCTCCTAGTTCTTATGATTTAAAACTCATAAGTAATGAGCAAGTAAAAATACAAGCATCAACTCCTGAAGCCTACAAAATAATAATAAACCAACTAGAGCAAAAAAATACCAAATTCTACACCTATAAATCAAAACAGGAATGAAGCTTTGGGGTGACACTCAAAAACATGCATTTGTCTATTGTTGGAAAATAGTATTATTAACTTTCGTTAAATTTATAGTTAAAATTCAGAGACCAGTTTTGTACAACTCTGGGTTATAAACCAATGTTTTGCGTTCTTCTTTCTCTCTTTTACAATGTTTCTCAACGCGCTGCCTAAATTGGCCAATTGATCTTGAACATCGAAAGGGTGAAGAGAGGGTGCAAAACTGCGGTAAGCTTGTAGTATTTGATCATCAATGTACTAAATTTAATTATTTTACAGAATAAAGATACGTACACCTGTAGTTGTTTTAAGCAAATCCTCTTTAGCCAAAGTCGTAGCCGCGACATCTTTCTTCGCAGTATTCGTTTTGTTTTAACTGCGTCGCTTCCACTGCCGTGAAGCATTGACTATGGAGAATCGCCATTGCCAAGGGCTGGAGATTGCATTGCGTAGCTCAGTGCATCTAGTTAATGATGCACCCATCGCCGCCACCACAACTATAGTACCCGTCGTTGCGCAATCGTAGACTCCAGCTGCACGTGCCCCAGTACATAACCTCCCAAATTTGTGGGCTAGCGCAACAACAGCTAACATCACGCCATCTGCCGTAAACAGTTATGCACACGACACGACGTCGACTATCGCGAGCAGCGATGCCGTGCCGCTAGTGCCGCAAGCAACTGAGAACAGTTACTTTTTTCTTCGCTGCCGACGTCAACTGCAAGCGCCGTCTTTGCGCCAATATATGCAATAACGAACCAAGCGCACGCTACACCAAGTCATTCCGGCGTGTCTTATGCATCGCCCAGGCCTTTAATAATTTCAACAATTTTACGCGTACGCCTATGCCAACAAATGAGCTATCATTTTTGTCAAATTCAACAACACTACCACGAAAATTGCAAGATTTGCCCGAGTTCAATGGGGAACCAGAAGACTGGCCTATCTTTTATACATCCTACATCCAGTCGATTTCAGCGTACAACTACACCAATCTGGAAAATAATTAGCGGTTGCAGAAAGCTGTTAAAAGAGAAGCGCGCGAGGTGATTAAATCGCTTTTAATTCACCCAGATAACGTCGGTGCAGCCATAGAACAGCTTCGCTTTCGCTTCGGACGTCCCGAACAACTAATCCAGAGCCAGTTACGTCAAGCAAGGGAGTTGCCTAATATTTTGGAGAATGCATTGTCCAAGTTGGTGCCCTTTGCTACCAAGGTGAAAAATTTATCAATATTCCTGCAATCTGTGAATGGCCAACAACACATCGCCAATCCTACGCTATTGGAGGAATTAGTGTCGAAGCTCCCAATGAGTAGAAAACTGGAGTGGGCTAGAGTAGCCGCCTCCATACAGCCGTATCCGACAATTATACATTTTAGCGATTGGGTAACTGAACTTGCAAACTTAATATGTACAGTGCAAGATGTCGACAGCAAAGAACAAATGCGCCGTGTGGTCCTGCATACATCCGAAAAACGATGTCCAGGTGTGAGTCCCTTAAAGTGTCCCGTATGCCAGTGAGAGCATAAACTGCAGGATTGTCGCCGTTTCCTTAGTGCTACAGTGCCAGAGAGATGGGATTTTGTAAAGAGACATCGTGCTTGTTTTTCGTGCCTGAACGTGGGCCATAACACGCGTAACTGTCGCCGCAAGAAGTATTGTTCGGAAGAGGGTTGCCGACGCAGACACCACGGCCTACTGCACGAAGCCACTGATACAGATCCGACCTCTAGTGCCCGAATTGAACAACGAGTTGAAGTACGAGGAAGCGTGTTGAGTTGTGCGGCTGTTGGCAGCACTAAACCCAAACTACTCTTTCGTGTGCTGCCTGTAGCATTGTATGGTGAAAAGAACCGGATCGATACATACGCCTTATTGGATGAAGGTTCTTCGATTACAATGTTAGACCGCGAATTAGCCAAGCAGTTAGGAGTACGTGGCCATCAACACAGTTTAAATATACAATGGTTTGGAGGAAGGGCAGCGCAAGAGCCATCTGAGGTTTTCAACATTGAAATGTACGAGTATATGCCGTAGCTAACCTCGATTTGCCCACGTAGAGTTTAAGTCGTGACGATCTAAAGAGTAGAGACAAATCAATTTCGTCTCTCCCCTTCCAGCCATATTCCGATACTGTACCTCAGATTTTGATTGGAATTGATCACGCACACCTAGGCTTACCGACTGATATAAAAAGGGTTAGCGATCAAGGTCCGTACGCTTGCAACACTGAACTGGGATGGGTAGTTTTCGGACCAACTAGGCGACCGCCGTTAGCCACCCACTCTTGCTTGTATGTACCGACACAAGAAGAAGAAGAAGTCTTACATCAACTTGTGACCGACTATTTCAATGTTGAGGGTCTCGGTGTTAGATCTTCACCGCCTGTTGAAAGCAGCGATGACGTCAGAGCTAAGAAGTTACTTGAAGGGACAACTAAGCGAGTGGAAGGTCGTTTTGAAACGGGTCTATTATGGAAAGACGATGATGTACGACTGCCCGATAATTATACTGCCGCTTTACACAGACTTGAAGGCATCGAGAAAAAGATGAAACGTAATGCAACGTTTGCAACAACGTACAAAAGTGTCATCGAAGGGTACTTGAGCAGAGGGTACGCTCCAAAGCTTACACATGAGGAAGCGAGTATGACTTCACCTAGGAAATGGTATCTACCACACTTCGGCGTCGTCAACCCAAATAAACCGGAAAAATTACGTTTTTTTTTGGACGCAACCGCTCAAGTTGGAGGGGTATCTCTGAACTCGATGTTGTTAAAGGGGCCACAGCTCTACATATCACTACCTTCGATTTTATTTAATTTTAGAACACTTGCAGTTGCAGTTTGCGGAGATATTAAAGATATGGTGGAAACCAGGTAGCTATACAGTCAGCTGATAGGTGCGCACAGCGTTTTCTATGGCGTGATGGCGAGAATAATAAGCCGCCTGAGGAGTATGAAATGAGAGTGATGATTTTCGGCGCCGCGTGCTCGCCCTGCTCGGCGCAATATGTTATGAGACTGAACGCCAGGGAGCACCGCGAAAGTCACCCTCGTGCGATTAAAGCTATCTTTGATCACCATTATATTGATGATTTTGTCAACAGTTTTAGTTCGACTCAAGAGGCCATATATATCTCAAAGCAGTTTCGCGAAATTCACAGCGATGGTGGGTTCGAATAACGCGGATTCGTATCGAACTCAAAGGAAGTAGTTAAAGAATTGGATGGCAGTACGACAACGAAACAGATCCCTGCAGGTGAGAGTACAGAGAAGGTTCTTGGGTTATAATGGGAATCGACAAGCGATAATTTCAAATTTAATCTGAAGTTCCATCGTATTGAACACACAGTAATCGCAGGCGAGAGGAGTCCTACAAAAAGAGAACTCCTTAGCATTATTATGTCAACGTTTGACCCGCTGGGGTTTTTAAGCTATTTTACCGTTGCAGCCAAATCTCTTATGCGTGAAGTTTGGCGTCGTGAAGTCCGTTGGGATGAGTCCATCCCTAACGACGTGAACGTATTATGGGAACAGTGGCGTCAACAGATGCACAAGGTAACGGAATTTCGTGTGCCGCGATTCTACTTCTCTTATGGTGTGCCCCAAGATTTAGAGCTGCATGTGTTTGTTGACGCCAGCGAAGAGGCCTTTGCTGCAGTCGCCTACTGGAGGTCAAGAGGGCCGAATGGTGAAGTTGAAGTTACGTTAGTCTGCGCGAAAACGAAGTGCGCCCCGCTAAAGGCTGTAACCATTCCACGCCTAGAATTGCAAGCAGCTGTGCTAGGCGTACGTCTACGGAAATTGATATTGGACAATCACCAACTGCGCCCTCTACGATGCTGCTTATGGAGCGACTCTAAAACAGTTTTGAAATGGATTGGCAGCGAACATCGACGCTACAAACCGTATGTGGCGCACCGCGTTGCAGAGATTCTAAGCGGGAGTGAAGTTCGCGAATGGCGATGGGTACCAACCAAAGACAATGCAGCCGATGATGCGACAAGAAGCAACAAAAGCGTTGATTTTTCACAAAAATCTCGTTGGATGCAGGGACCGAATTTCTTGAGATGCGATGAGGATATGTGGCCAGCTGAAGAAAACGATGCTAGAGTCATTGTGGAAGATGATGAAGAACTCCGCCCCAGATTTGCTTTAATTGCCAGCAACAACATTTTTATTGAATATAATCGTTTTTCAAGTTTAATTAGGTTAAAGAGAGCAGTAGCGTGGATTCTTCGCTTCATAAATCGATGTCGTAAGCGGGAGCTAGAATATCATGACTATGGGCTTACTGCAGCTGAGATTGAAGCTGCCGAGCATCTGTTATGCCTCCGCGTTCAAACAGAATCATTCGCTTCAGAACGCAACTGTATCATAATTGGTGAAGGTATACCAAAAGCCAGCTCATTAAAACAACTTTCACCATACCTGGACGACGACGGACTACTTCGCGTGCAAGGGCGTATAGATGCCGCCAGCTTCTTGCCGTATTACGCCAGACGCCCGATCATACTGCCGTATGGGCACACCTTTACACGGTTGGTCGTCCGTTATAACCATTGCCAGATGAAGCACCAGAATCACGAGGCGACTATAAGAAATATTCATCAGAAATACTGGATTCCCAGAATAAGACAGCTGCTACGAAGCGTAATTGCTGCATGTAAATTTTGCAATATCAGCAAGGCTGAACCGCAAGCGCCCATGATGGGTCCTTTACCTGGAGATCGGCTTGAGCCATACGTACGGCCCTTTACCTATACAGGACTCGACTATTTTGGGCCTATTTGCGTTACGATAGGGCGGCGTACTGAGAAGCGCTGGGCCGCGCTATTTACGTGCCTCACAGTACGCGCAATACACTTAGAGATCGCCCACGATTTATCGACGGATTCCTGCATAATCGCCATGCGCAACTTCATGAATCGGAGAGGGGTTCCGGCAGGTCTACGATCCGATAATGGAAAAAACTTTATAGGAGCCAATGAAGAAGCGAAACGTTTTTCTGAAGTTTGCCTCGAAAACGCCAAAGGACAATACTCCTGAAGAAATGGCACTTGGTTTACGCAAACAGTGGCGCATTGCACGGAGCCTAATGAACGCATTCTGGAAACGATGGGTACTGGAGTATCTGCCGACGCTAACCCGAAGAGCCAAATGGTGTCAACGAACAGCACCTCTTAGAGAGGAACTCGCTCGTCTGCAGATTGCTCGCATAAGACGAGAACTGATGACGTCAAATGTACATTGTGTGAAAGTAATTACCCAGCAAATTATAAAGGCTGTATGGTGTACAAAAAATTGCAAACATTAAAATATCCACCACTGAGAAAAAGAGACCCAATCCCCCACTTGTTGTCTCCCAACCATCCACACAGAGCTCGAATTCACTTTCATACTCCCAAATAGTTAGAAACACTACACAAGATACGAGAGAGAATACCAAGAATGATAAAATAGAAGATTGCGCCATGCGCAGGTCCGCTATTCCTCTCTCGACCAAAACTCAGTACAGCTGAATGGCTGTGACGTCAGGTAGCACTTTCAAATATTTTGTGATATTAAAAATGCATACACAAAGGCAATAATTTGTATATTAAAAGCTTTTTCATCATTTTGAATTATATATAAGTTAACAAATGCACTTGCAAGTAAGCGAGTACAAATTATTGAAAAACTCGTTCCAAAAAAAATCACTTAAGCAGCAGATTAAGCGGATTTTCATGTACCATGAAAGAAAAAGTGAATTTGTGTACTGATTTAATATATATAAATATATTAATATCATATAAATATAAATATATTTAATAAATGTACACATATTAGAATTGCATTTCCCATAATTTTTTCATTTTATATTCCCATTATCGCACGAAAACAGTAAATAACAACGTTCACGGCACAAATTTAACCAACAAAGTTTTGAATAGAACAAAAATTTGAATGCCAAATCAATTGAAATATATTATTTCATATTTATTTATATAAATATTATCATAAAGTGCGATAAATATTAAAAAATTTAATATTAATCACAAATTTTCACATTTCTCATACAAAAATGTATGCATTTTGGCTATTCTCTCATTTAGTATGTGCCTAGTGACGAGATGCGCAGAGAGAGGAAATTTTCATAGCAGCATTGGCGCAATCTTCTATTTTATCATTCTTGCCTCAACCCCACATCCTAACGAAATCGCCTCCGAGCCTTCAAACAAAATGCGAGAAATGATCATGCTTCTCAAGCAAGTTATGCAGGAAATCACAAGTATGATGAATCAACTCGTAACACTCACGATCCTATAAATATTGTAACCAAACACATATTAGAGATTCAAGGATTACTCCAGACATAACATAGATATTCTTCTAATATCTGAAACTCATTTTACCGATAAGAACTACTTTCAAATACGAAACTATAAGCTCTATCACACAATGCACCCCGACACAAAAATACATGCTGGCACATCAGCTATTATAATAAAAAAGAATATCAGACACGTTTCTATTAAATCTTACTGCACACTATTCAAGACACAAACGTAGTTGTTGAAGATTGGAAAGGCCCAATGACAATCTCGGCAATATATAGCCGACCCAAACATCAAATCTAAATATTCTCACAGCTTCCTCAGGCTCACCAACGTATTAGTCAACCGATCCAAATAAAGTTCCTGACCTAATCGATTTTTGCATAATGAAAGGCATATTGACTAGGGATATAACATGCAGCCCATGCTATGATCTATCCTCTGACCATTCTCCAGGAATATTTACAATAATTAATAATTTTGTTGACTCACCTTCTGAATGTCACCTTTACAACAGCAAAACTGATTGGAATGACTTCCGACTGTCAATATCTTCAAGAACTAGCCGAAAGCACTCGTTTCAGTCAAGTGAATATCATGATAGCTAGTGAACACTTCATTAATGGCCTCCAACAGGGTGGAAGTGAGTTCGAAAAATCATGCATATTTGCATGATATTTAAAATTAGTGTTTAGCCCACACAGGGGGTTGCCAAGGGGGACAGGTTCACGTTAGCGTTTCCTGCTACTAACGGCTCATGTCTCTTAAATCTTCCTGCTCTCTGGGCTTGGAACCCGCTACATAAAAAACAAATAATCCAGTGAATATAAGATTGAAGCCTCGGATGAAATACCCCATAACTGTTGACGACAACCCCCGCAAACGTTATAAGGAACACGATGTAAGGATATGCACCTGGAATGTCCGGACCCTTAATAGGGAAGGTACCTCTATCCAGCTGGTTGACGTCCTCGAAAAATATAAAGCTGACGTCACCGCACTCCAGGAAATGCGATGGACGGGACATGGACGCTCAAAAAAAGCTACATGTGACATCTACTACAGCTGCCATTCGACGAAGCGCAGACTCGGTGTAGGTTTTGTGGTAAGCAAACGACTGCGAGATGAAGGCCTGGGATTTACCCCAGTCGATGACAGGCTTGCCACACTCCGCATTAAGGCGAAATACTTTAACATCAGCCTAATCTGCGCACATGCTCCGACGGATGAGAAAGACGAAAACACAAAGGATGCCTTCTACGATCAACTAGAAAAAACCTTCGATCGATACCCCCGACACGATGTAAAAATTGTGCTAGGTGAGTTCAACGCCAAGGTGGGCAAGCTCTTCCCGAGCAGTCATCAGAAAACGGTTTGAGGCTGATCGACTTCGCCGCAGCACGGAACATGGTAGTTAGTAGTACTAGATTCCAGCATCCCGATATTCATAAAGCCAACTGGCTTACCCCCTGATCATAACACCAGGAACCAAATTGATCACGTTGTTATCGACGGCAGGCATGTATCCAGCGTGTTAGACGCACGTACAATTCGAGGTGCCAACATTGACTCGGACCACTACCTTGTTGTAGCTAAGGTTCGCCGCAGTGCGGCAAAAACCGTTCGCTTTAATTCGCAGAGGAAGCTTGACGTCGGAAAGCTACAATCGCTACAGACAGCTACCGCATTTGCTTCTCGGCTCTCGAATATGCTGACGGATTCTCCCCCTGATCTCGATATTTGCGCGTAGTGGTCGCTTATATCCCACTCCATGCGCACGGCCGCTGAAGAGGTGATTGGCTATCACCGCCCGAAGAAAAACAGCTGGTATGACGAAGAGTGTCGCAATGCAGCTGCAGAGAAAGACGCAGCATACCAACTCATCCTGCGATCGACTGCAACGCGAGCTGCTAAGGAGCGATATCGAGAGAAGAGAAGGGAAGAGAAGCGTCTTTTTAGGCGCAAGAAACGAGAAGCCGGACAGAGAGAATGCGAGGAAATCGAGATGTTTGGCAGCAGGAATATGGCTCGAAAATTCTACGAACGTGTGAGGCGCCAAACGGAAGGTTTTAAGACCGGAGCCAATTCCAATTCCTGCAAAGACGAAAACGGGAAATTAGTGACGGATGTCCAGAGCGTGCTCACGTTATGGAGGGAACACTTCTCGAAGCTGCTGAATGGCGACGGCGCTAATGATAGCAATGAAGATGAACCCGACCCCACAGTTGCTGAAGACGAACATGAAGTAGCGCCCCCCGATTATGACGAGGTCTTGCTAGTTATTAGGTATCTCAAAAACCACAAAACCGACGGAGCTGATGGTATACCAGCGGAGCTATTCAAGGCAGGCGGCGATGAGCTCACGAAACACATGCACCAGCTCATCTGCAAAATATGGTCTGAGGAATGCATGCCTAGCAACGGGAACTTAAGTGTGCTTTGCCCAATCCACAAGGAGGGTGATCCGGCAATCTGTGCCAACTACCGCGGGATCAGCCTTCTGAACATCGCATATAAGGTCCTGTCGAGCGTACTTTGTGAAAGGCTGAAGCCCATCGCCAATGAACTGATTGGGCCTTATCAGTGTGGTTTCAGACCTGGTAAAGGCACCATTGACCAAATGTTCACACTACGCCAAATCCTGGAGAAAACCCTAGAGAAGCAGATTGACATACACCACCTTTTCGTCGATTTCAAAGCCGCATTCGACAGCACCGTAAGGAGTCAACTATACGCCGCTATGTCTGAATTTGGCGTCCCTTCTAAGCTAATTCGGCTGTGCAAAATGTAGCTAACAACCACCACTGGCTCAGTTAAAATAGGTAATGACTTGTCCGAGCCGTTTGTTATTGAGCGAGGATTGAGACAAGGTGACTCCTTATCGTGTGTTTTCTTCAATCTAATGTTGGAAAAAATCGTACGTGCAGCAGGTCTAAATCGCACAGGCACTATCTTCCACAAGAGTGTCATGTTACAGGCGTATGCTGATGATATTGACATCATTGGCCATAACAGCCGCGCCATGAGTGCTGCATTTTCCGGCTTGGAGAGAGAAGCGAGGCGAGTGGGCTTAGCGGTGAACGAGGACAAAACGAAGTACTGGGTGTCAACACACAATGAGTCTCAGCGTCTTGGACACCACGTCACTGTTGGCGACTACAACTTTGAAGTTGTGAAGGATTTCGTTTATCTGGGAACCAGCATCAACACCACGAACGATGTCAGCAAGGAGATCAAGCGAAGAATCACTCTTGCCAACGGGTGTTACTTTGGGCTCAGTAGGCAATTGAGAAGCAGAGCCCTCTCTCGACGAACAAAAATTACGCTCTACAAAGCCCTCATCCTTCCCGTCCTGCTTTATGGTGCCGAAACCTGGACGATGACAAACAATGATGAGCGAACTTTGGGGGCGTTCGAGAGAAAAATTCTTCGAAGGATCTATGGTCCTATATGCGTCTACGGAGAGTATCGAATCAGATAGAACAACGAGCTGTATGAGCTGTACGCCGACATTGATATAGTTCAGCGCATTAAAACACAGCGGCTGCGCTGGCTGGGACATGTTGTGCGAATGGATGAAAGTGCTCCGGCGAAAAAAGTATTTGAATGAGACCACCACTACGGTGGAAGGACCAAGTTCAAGAGGACCTGGCTGCACTTGGTGTTGCCAATTGGCGCCAGCGTGCATGAAGGAGATACGACTGGCGAAGGCTGATAACGCGGCAATGATCCGAAATGGTTGTACGCCAATTATGATGATGATGATGTTTAGCCCACACGAATTCGATCCATCTGCAATCACTGCAGAAAGAGTAAGAGAAACCTTGGGACACATCTACCAGATGGACCTGCCCACATACAAATTTTCAAGAGGGGAAGTCAAGGAAGAGATCAAAAAACTTAAAGCAAAGAAAGCTCCCGGATACGAACGCATTAGTGGAGAAATATTAAAGCAGCTTCCAAAAGAGGGATTCACTTTCCTGACTTATATATACAGCGCTGTTTTATTATCTGGTTTTGTTCCCCCTCAATGGAAAGTGGCTCAAGTAAAAATGATCCTTAAGCCCGGAAAAAGTCCAGACACAGTTGAGTCATATCGCCCCATCAGCTTGCTGCCGATCGCCTCTAACACTTTGAAAACCCTCTTCCTCAAAAGATTAATGGCAATAATAGAAGAACGAAAACTAATTCCTAATCACCAATTCGGCTTCAGGAAACAACACAGTACAATTGAACAGGTTCATAGACTTGTAAACTGCAATCACACTGCAAAAACAATACTATACAGCGGCGTTTCTCGATATATACCAAGCTTTCGACCGTGTCTGGCATGACGGATTACTCTACAAAATAAAGAAAACGCTTCCAATTACCTTTTTTTCAAATCCTACCTTAAAAATCGATACAAGGTGAGGAATAATCTGAAAAGTGCGAAAGTTCGGTCAGTGTACCCCAAAGCAGTGTCATGGGTCCCATCCTATACTTTATACACCAGATTTACCAGTCTCTGAAGGATCTATCGTTGGCACATTTGCAGATGATACTGCTGTACTCGCAATGGACACCCTTCCACAACTGGCGTCGCTTAAACTTCAAAGGGGCTTAGACCTAATCACTAAATGTATGAAAGATTGACGAATCAAGTCCAATGAAACTACGTCTGTCCAGGTTACGTTCACTCTTAAACGCGACACCTGCCCACCGGTAAGACTCAACGACGTGAATAAACTCCCATTGCTTCCCACTTTGGCGCCACTTGGGACGCCGCAGTCAAAAGCGCAAAAGGCCATTTGTATCGCACTTTGTCTGATGCCAAACTCACTTACGAAGAGCTTTCAACGGCGCTTGTGGAGATTGAAACCATAATGAATTCTAGGCCAATATCCCCACAGTCGGGCGATCCAAACTGATTGGTGGTCCAATCAATGCCATGTATCAGCGATTGATCGATTGCGCTCAAATAAGCTACCTTGAAAGATGGCAATGAATAGCAGCAGCCAAACCAAAATTTTGGGAAAGTGGTCAGTCGAGTACATAACCGAGATGCTTCAAAGAACCAAATGCACAAAAGCAAACGTCCACCTAGACCCCGGCAACCTCGTTATGATTCATGAAGATAACATGGCGCCGCAAAAGTGGCTAACTGGTCGCGTCATCAAAGTCATCCCCGGCAAAGATGGGAGAATGTAGTTGATGTCAAGACAACAAAATGCACTTTTCGCCGCCCCATCCACAAGCTGGCCTTACTGTTGAAGCCTTGAAAGATGGTTCTTTCAACCTCGCCGGGATGTTCGAGCACATTCATTAAAATATATTTTAGTTTATATAAAAGCACATAAAATAACTATTTAATGTAACTCACTGCTTAATCATCTTCATTCAATTTACTAATATTTTTTCTTATACTTAAAATGAAGACTTTTTGCTATTTCTCTTTCAATTTTGCTAATCCGTTAATTCAGCCAAGGTGCTTAACTCTTTTTACTAATCATTTTTTGTATAAATAGAAGAAAATAGGACTAATAAAGTCTCTTCTCGTACATGGATTCATCGATTAAGCGACGGCTTTTTATTTCACTCGTGCTCTAGTTTAAACATTGTCCTAAGACATACAGGAGGATCGCCCTCCATTGGTATTGAATTTTTATAAATTGGTTTAAACATATGTGATCCCATGAAAAGAGAATTCGATACAATCCTGTCAGTTTTCACATTAAATTCTCAAATGAATCAATATGCCATCGAGAGGATTGTAATCAACAAAATATAAGGTGAAGCACTGAATGGATTAAGGATATTAGGTGGGAAGAAATGAAACAGAAATTAATAAACAACTTCGGAGTTCCATCTATCATATCAATCAAGCAATCAATAGTAATTTAAGTGATTATTATTTAAATTTAAGAAACGTTCTTACTTAGTTAAACTCCTACGCTGGGTTGTTGCGGTGTAGGGGCTTACTGTGTGCTGGAACATGCCACATGAAAGACGGTGACATGGTCCAGTTACGCAAACTAAGAACTACCTTCAACGCACAGGTTGAAAGTAGTTTTCTACGATTCCTGCTCAGTCGTTGAGGCTAGTTAGTAGTCGTACTGGCCAATATCGAACGTCTCACTGAGACCGCCGGATCGCCTAGACACTAACAATTGGTCAGCCCTTCGGGGAAGTGCGGCAATTACTTTACAGACCAATGGCCCACTTTTAGTACGGTCATGTCTCTGCTGAAATTGGGTCGCCGGTTGCCGGGCGGGGGAGAGAGAAAACTCCCTGGGGCAAGGTTCACCAGACCTATTGACCCAAAAAAAAAAAACCCTAAATTCACGGTGGAACAGCTATGCCAGTGAGCTTGCTTCACGGGGTAGAGTCAAGCTTAATAGCGAACTCCATACGAGGTCCGGCGAACCTACGGTTTTAATTAGCCTTGCCACGGAGGCGCCCGTGGGTGACCAAAATGCAAAAGAAAATTAAAGAAAAATATATGGAAAACTTAAGCCTATATGAAACAAAAATTGACTGCACACCTTCAAATGTGCATAGTATGGCTACAATGAGCCAACAGCCACCATTGGCCGAGGGGACAGCTGGTCCCATCGACAATGAAAGCATGGAACACGACCTGTTGGGAGGGGGCACCCGGTACCTTACCCGAGAGGCCGGATGAGATGGACATCCCACTTAGCCAGGAATAGGCTGGGGTGTCTATCTCCTCGGAACAGGAGAGAAATCTTCTTGAACCTGCTCCTGAGAAGATTCCAAAACTTAGGGTGAAGCTGTCCGGCGCTGGACGTAAACGTTTTAAGGCTTTGCTTGCCAGGGGCATATCGCTGGAAACAGCCCGGTCCTTGGCGGCAAATCCAGCCAACGGGTCTGCGCGATGGACCCCTAAAAGATCCCGTTCAGATGGCTCCACGCCGACATCGAGCTCCAGGCCGACAAAGCGGTTTGCACAGGAGGGCAACAAAAACATTGATAAAATGTCAATAGTGCCCCCAGTTGCCCCGCTGGCTTGTGGTCAGATGAAAGAGGTGGAGACCTTACTTGGGGGCGAACCTGGTCCCAGAAAGAAGGTGGCGAGTGTCTCTGAAAGACATGGCGTGCAGGGCGCCTCCTTGGGGGTTCCCTGTTCAAAGCCTACTCTAGCGGAGACAGTCTGCTCCAAAAAGATAGGGGTTATACCTAGCAATTTCCCGGAGGGCATATGGTCCACTGAAGAAATTGGGAAGGTACAACGGTGTATTCTCGACAAGATGTTCGAGACTCGTGGGGGCCCAGTGAAGCCACACTTTGCAGGCTGTAGTTTCAAGCCTGGATGGTTGACGATCAACTGTCTGGACGAGGAAACCGTAGCCTGGGCTGAAGAAAGGATACCAGTCATGAAGCCATGGGAGGGGGCTGAGTTGAGGGTGGTGGACGAGGCAAAAGTGCCAAAGGCCAAGATCTTCGTTGGCTACTTTCCCGGCTCGGTGTCTTGGCAGAATGACCGAATTTTGGGGCAAGTGGAGTCGCAGAATTCGGGCATTAGTGTCAGCGAGTGGCGTGTGCTCCATCGCCTACAAAAAGGTGACCAGGTCGAGCTGGTAATTGCTCTGGACCCCATCTCGTCTGAAAGGGTTGAGACACTGGGTAACAAGGCTTTGGCAGTGCCCAGCTCCGACCTAGACTGAAGGGGAACAGGGCAAAATCTGCTGTTTTTGTTGAAGAGCAACCAACAACATCTGTTGCAGCGCGGGCAAAGCAGAGTATCCAGAAGCCGAAAACGGGGTCCATTTTCACAAAGCCAGTACTGAGAGCGGAGAGAGGCAACACTCGTGCCCAACGTCCAAAACCATCTGCTCTCTCTGGTAGGCTCAGGAAATGGGAGAGAAAAGACCCGGAGGCTGCGGAAACTTTGCGGAGCACAAAGGGTGGTAAGATCCGCAAGGATCGGTCTGGGAAATAATGTCCCAGGCCCCATCACGAACGCAAAACTCTTGGAAGCAGCTTCACTGTCTCCAAATAAATCTCCACAGCGCTATAGCAGCCTCTTACAGGCTCAGTGCCTTGGTGGAACACCAGAGTCTGGACTTCGTAGCCATTCAAGAACCATGGGCCACAAATGGGCGCATAAATGGTCTGCAGACAAAAACATGTAAGTTGATCTATCATAATAATGTTGACCGACCGAGGGCAGCGATCATGATCAACAAAAATATTAAATTCCTCCCAATTTCAGAGCTTCTACAACGCGATCTGGTGGCAGTACAGGCAGAAGTGCCTAGTGCCAAAGGGAGGAGAACGGTAGTCCTGGCCTCCATGTACTTACCTGGCGACACAGAGGACGCGGTATCGCGCGAGCTCCAGCAGCTTACGAAGTACTGTCGCACTCGCAGTCTACAGTGGGTGGTGTGCTGCGACGCAAACGCGCACCACACGGTATGGGGAAGCACGGACACGAACGGGCGAGGTGAGTCACTTCTTGATTTTATTACGACAAACAATCTGGTGGTGGTGAATAGGGGTGACGAGCCTACCTTTATGAATGCAATAAGGGGGGAGGTGTTAGATCTCACCCTAACTAGCGCATTCATATCAAATAACATTTCTAATTGGAGGGTGCTTAATTAGGTCTCTTTGTCGGACCATAGGTACATTTGCTTTCATCTGGAGTGGGAGATTGAAGGCACCTTCGAAATGAGAAATATTAGGAAGACCGACTGGTCGATATATAACTTTTACTTAGAGCAAAAGATTGCGTGCCTTAGTGACAAAATAAGTAACTCTCAGGAACTAGATCTTGAAGTTACCAAATAAAATAATATAATAATCGAGGCTTTTGAAAGTAGTTGCAATTTAGTTGTGAAGAAACGTTCTAGGAACGTACCCTGGTGGAGCGGGGAGCTAAATGTTTTGCGCAAAAAAGCCCGTCAACTCTTTAATAGGGCCAAGTCTAATGGTGACTGGGCATCTTATAGAAGTACCTTCACGGCCTATAATAATGAGTTGAGAAGATCTAAGAGAGACTCATGGAAAAACTACTGTGAGGAGATTGAAACCCTCCCAGCAGCTACCCGACTCCAGAAATCACTCAATAAAGATCACTCAAACGGACTTTCTACACTCAAGAAGCCTGACGAAATTTTTACGGAGAGCCTGGAAGAGACGGGACAGCTTTTGTTGGACACTCACTTTCCAGGCTGTGCCACTAGCGGAGAGGATAGTGAAATCATCGAGAATACTCGTTTCTTGATGCCTACACGGAGGAAATTCTCACTGGCTCGCAGAATCTTCACCGTCAACAAAACTAAATGGGCTATCTCCACTTTTAGACCATTCAAATCCTCAGGTGTCGATATTATACAACCGTGCCTACTTCGGCAAGGTGTTGATGTATTGGCTCCTGAGCTAACAAACATTTTCAGGATAAGCCTGGAACTAGGCATAGTGCCTAAACCTTGGATGATGGCTAGGGTGGCTTTAATAACGAAAGCAGGCAAAAGGGCGGATCACACGCCAAAAGCCTATCGGCCCATTAGCCTAACGTCATTCCTGCTAAAAGTTATGGAAAAAATTCTTGACTAATATATCAGGGAAACTTATCTAAAAGATTCTTCATATTGAACAATACGCTTACCAATCAGGCAAATCGACTGAGACAGCCATACATAGCTTAACGAGCAAAATTGAAAAGGCGTTTGAGGGTAAAGAAATAGCTCTCTGTACATCGGTTGACATTACAGGGGCTTTTGATAATGCTACTTTCAGATAAATTGAGGAGGGATGAACAGGAAAGGTATACAAAGACTGATCATAACATGGTTTCTCAATATGCTGAAAAACAGAACAACAATCTTTGAAACAGGGACAGCAAAGCAAATTGTCTGGTCAACCAAAGGATGTCCCCAGGGGAGCGACCTATCGCCACTCCTATGGTTATTGGTTATCGATGAGCTCTTACGAACTCTCAATGACCATGGATACGAAGTTCAGGGCTTTGCGGATGATTCGGTAATTATGGTCAGAGGCAAGTTTGACTCTACCATAACAGATCGCATGCAACTATCTCTTGACATCACTCAAAACTGGTGTCAGGAGAAAGGACTATCGATAAATCCGAATAAAACAAACGTGGTACCCTTCACCAAAAGAAGGAAACTGAATCTGGGGACCTTAAGTTTAGGGACCACAAACTTAACAACGTCCAATGAAATGAAATATCTGGGAGTAATCCTAGACAAAACTCTAACTTGGAAAAACCACTTATCATTCATAACTAGTAAAGCCTTAAGAGCAACCTATGCTTGCCAGAGGTTGTACGGTTAAACATGGGGACTACCGCCAAAAATGATGGCGTGGTCATATAAAACAATAATAGTACCAATGATTACATACGCGTCGTTGGTATGGTGGCCAAACAAGAGCTCAGATGACTCTTAAGAAGATTCACCGTATAGCCTGTTTGAGTGTGGCGGGAGCAATGAGAACGTGCCCCACACTAGCTTTGGGAGTGATCACTGGACTGACTCCTCTACACCTTGTAGTTAAAAGGATGGCGGCCAGCGCGACCCCAAGGCTACCTAATCTAGCCCATCTTAAAGAAGTCAACCTTTCGGGGCATGAAAAGATTCTGGACACTGTCTGGGATTCTCCGTGCCTCAGGGTATTCGACAAAATGGGCAGAAAATTAGATTTCTCCAAGCAATTCAAAGTGGCCATCAGTGACCGTTCAGCTTGGAGAAACAATAAAATAATAATAAAACAGGACTCACAGTTGTGGTATACACATGGGTCCAAAATGGAAGATTGCAGTGCAGGAGCTGGTATTGTAGGGCCAAATTTCCAAAAAGCAATTGCAATGGGAAAAACAGCTTCCATTTTTCAGGCGGAGGTCCACGCTTTAGAGTTGTGTGCTAGAGAATGTCTACGCAGGGGTACACGCAACACCAAAATATGCATACTCTCAGATAGCCAGGCAGCTCTGAAATCATTAATAAACTTCTCATTCCAATCAAAGCTGGTCTGGGAATGCTGTAAACTTCTCAATACCCTAGCACCGAGATATTCTGTTACGCTAATGTGGGTACCGGGGCATGAGGGACATGAGGGCAACGAAATGGCAGATTCTTTAGCAAAAAGTGGTGCAGGCACTGCCTTTATAGGTCCAGAACCCTTCTGTGGGGTAAACAGTAGCTTCACAAATAACTTGTTGTGCGAACAGGAAAAACGAGGTCTGCTAAACTACTGGAAGCCCAAAAAGGCTTGCGGCAGTCGAGACTACTCATTGATCCTGAACACATAAGGGTAGATGCTTCTTTAAACCTCAGCAGAAATGATATCAAACTCTACTCTGAACTTTTAACAGGACACTGTAGACTAAATTACGATCTGAAAAAAATAGGCGTGGTAGAAGAAGATTTCAAGAGGAGCAGGAAACGGCAGAACATATTCTATGCACTTGCCCAGCGGTGGCAAGACGCAGGCATAATTACCTAGGCAGTGGGTTCATATCTCCAAATCACCTAGTTAAAATTAAGCCCACAGCAGTCACGAGATTTATAAATAGTCTAGGACTGTTTCAGTTGGGTACGAGGCTGCACAATAGATCTTTTAGGTCGCGGTGTTCTTTTAGCCTGTTAATAATAATAATAATACTTAGTTAAATGAAAACTATGAGCTTGACGTTAGCAAACCTGTAGAGTTTAGTCCTAAAGTTATCGGATCAATAATATGACAAACATTTTCAAATAAGATACACCCTAATTTTATCTCAATAATATTCAGCAGAAATATTACTACATTGGGGATGCAATAACCATTCTTGAATAGCCAGGTCTCAATAGAAACAAGAAAAATATTCATGGCTACAATAATGTGAACCAAAATAAAAAAAAACACATTCTCAAAGTCAGCAATATTTTAATATATACAGATTTCACACTTAATAAGCAGTACAATAATTAACGACAAGACTTTAAACAAAATAATTTTAATTCACAGTAGTCCAGGCAGACAAGGCGTAGAAAAACAAAACCACTTTTTCCAGGGGTCCAAAACCTATGGAAATATACCATATTGAATAATTAGAGAAAATAAATTTTCTTATGACTCCTTACAAGCATACTTACCGCTAGTACAGTTATACGAGTAGGTACTGAGAAAATAATTTGTCTGATAGATTCAGGATCTTCCATTTCTTTATTAAATGGCACAAAACTGACAGAAATACAAAAGAACGACTTAAAAAAATAATTTAAAATACCGATCGATAAACAGTGATTTCCTATTCAATTTTGTGAATATGCTTACATGGTGTGGAAATTGACTACAATTAAAGACAATTTTTCTACGCTATCATAGGACAAAATTTACTGAAGCCACTAGGTGCAGTTTTAGATATGAAAAACGAAGTTCTATTAATCAAAATAGAATACACATTTTTAATTGATGCAATTATAAAGCAGCAATTCATCAACTTCAGTATTATGAAAGAAAACAAATTTGAACAGTTTTTTCAACCATCAATGAGGACGAAAAATTATTAATTTCAAAGTAGTTTTGGATTAACTAACAAGCAATTTATGTCAAAATTAAAATATATACATATTTTCTCAGCTACATAACAGTACGGATTTTATCTGGCAAGATCGCAAGGTTTGATTGGATATAATCTTCTTCTTTGCAAATAACTGGTGCTGCAAACTGCAGAAGCTTCTGGGATGACATGATTCCTCAGCCTTTCCTCGTGGATTTTGCAATTTTCTGAATTGTTGCATCTACTGTGTTAACTCCTAGATCGCGATGGAGGTCAGTGTTACATATGAACCAAAGCGCATTAACAATGCACCGCAAAATTTTATTTTGATATCTTTGGATTGTGTTTATGTGGCTTTTGGTGGCACAACCCCATAGCTGCGGACCATACATCCATATCGGTTTGAGTTCTTGGTTGTAGATTGTAATTTTGTTACGTGTGGATAGCCACTAAAAATTTTTTTTTTTATCTTATGATTAGCTCTTACTTTTTCGTTTTCATGTGTTCGCTCCAACGAAGTTTAGCATCTAGTATATTACCAAGATATTTTGCTTAATTGGAATATAGTACTTCTATACCGTTAATATGTAAGGGTTGGTGATGCATTTTTTTGTTGGTGAAGTCAATATGAATGGATTTGGTGTTTTTGAGTTTGATGCGCGTTTTTGTCCAAGATGTAAACATAGATAAATTTGGCAGGGCACTATAATTTACAACACTAGACTTAACAAAAGGCTTCCACCAAATCCTTGTAAAAGAGGAGAATCGAGAGAACCCCAGCTTTGCTACGTCTCTAGGTTATTACAAGTATATGCGAATTCCATTTGGGCTCAAAAATGCTCCGGCGGCGTTTCATCGCCTAATGAACCATATCCTAAACATATACATAAATAAAATGTGTGTCGTGTACATTGATAATATTTTAATATTCAACACAGCATTGTAGGGACATCTCCAAAGTATAAGAACAATTTTTGAAAAGCTACAAACTAACTGTAGATCTTGACACCTGAAGGAGTGAAACCAAATTTTTATGGAATTAAAAGCCATCTCAACTTGAAATTGCCAAAACAACTAAGCATATAAAATCGTTATTATGAGCACGTGGCTATTATAGGAAATTTATTAGGGATGATCCAAAAGTAGTACAACCTATTACAAAATCCTTAAAGAAAGACACAAAGAAAATCAAAATTATATTAATGCATCTAAAAAATAAAAACTAATTATAGCAGAAGTACCTGTATTAAAATATCCTGGTTTTAACTAAATAATTGGAGCTATTTTAAAACAAGATGACCATCCAGTCTGCTATGCTAGCAGCATATTAAATCAATACGAATGTAACTATTCTACAACTCAGAAGGAATTATTGGCAATTGTCTGGGCCACAAATTTCTTTAGAGAGTATTTGTATGGTGTAAAATATGAAATTTTTACATATAATCAACCATTTAAATATTTTCTATGCTAAAAATAATTGTGAAGGTAAATCCCCGCCTTCAAAGATGGTTACAAAAACTAGGAGAAAATGACATGAACGTCGAATATATGAAAGAAAATGAAAACAAGGCTATTGATTTTTTTAGCATAATAAATATAGATACAAATGAGATCAATGCACTTGAAGAAAATGTAGCTGAATCAGATTTAGCTGGCAATTTGTCATTCCAAAACAACGCGAATGAAGTAAGTATAAAAAATCTTAACAATCATATTCCAATACTTGATATAGTAGTTAATAGATTTAAAACTCAACTCATTCTAACAAATAATAAAAGAAGAGAATTTCAAATTATGCGTGGAACTAGAAAAAAATTTGCAACGGGTTTTTATCTCAACAAGATAGATATAACCAAACCATCAGTCATCGACTGACATTCGACTATTACTGTTGTATCCAAGATTAATAGAGAAGATGATTACGCCATGCGTAGTTATGTTACTCTTGTCTTAACTGACGTCAAACGTTACTTTAAAATATTGGGTGACTTGAAAAAGGCATTTGCAAAACAATCATTTGTGTATTAAAATGATTTTAATTATTTTGAATTAGATATAGGTTAACAAATGCATTTGCAAGTAAACGAGTATAAACGAGTTCAGTCGAAAGCTATAATAAATTATTCACCTATTTGAAAAATCAATTTAAACTGAAATATCCTATCGGCTGAATCAGGATGCTATGGAAAATTTCTTCGGTTTAATCCACTGTAAGGGTGGCATGCATAATCCGTTCGTCAAGAATTGAAGTATAGGGGGATATATATATATATTTTCTGGGATATAATCAAGGAGTTTCGTCAACCAGCACTAATGTAGAAGAGGACGATAACGCCTTTTCGACATTGTCGCACCTTGTCCAGGATGGTATTTTGACTTGCCCTAGGGCATATAACTCGCGCACTAAATAGAGCAACACAAATAATGAGAAGAACAAGAATGCATTTGAGCTATGTCGCGCGCACTGGTTTACGCAAGAAAAGTCAAGTAGCCAACAGAGCAAAAAACATAAGGGATTCTAATCGCGCGTTTACTGAATAAAGGATAGCAAAATCATGTTGGGGATAGCATACACATGACTAATGCTGTCTGATGCACTTTCAGCCTACTAAGTCAACAAAATGTTTGAAAGTGAAAAGTACCTTTTTGGGATGGAGAGCCGTCCGGCAATCAACAACACATTCATTCGCAAAATGTTTTTAAATTTTATTTATTATTTATTATTGAATTTTCTTCGTTTCTTTTTATATTATTCGGATGCAACCAATGACTTTTTTATTATTATTTAAAATTAGAAACATAGCCGCCGCAGAAACGACCTCAAATATGGCATTTCGCGATAAACTAAATTTGGTTTTTCGAATGACTTGATGTCTTCGCTCTCTAGGAAATGATTAACAGAAAATACTCTCTCTGCTTTATCTTTGCCTGCAAAGTGCGCTTCACTATTACACAAAGTGAAAACTTTTTTGTTTTGTCTTGTCTGACTAATGCAGGGCGCTTCCTTAAACTTCAAAAGCTCGACCGATTTGAAGTTTGTTTCGTTGTCTGATAATAATGTTATAGGAATACTAAAAGTAGTAAAACATTTCATCCAATATTGCTGTGGTGGTCCTCACCGTCATGTTTCTTGGCACCTTAACTTCTAACAATTTACTATATGGATCTGACAACATACGCATCATCATCATCCCTGCCACTGAACTTGCATAATGGATATGTATGCCCTACCATGATCACTGCGAATATTCCCTGTAATGTGATTAATATTTGGTTTGCCCATGTTTACAATTAATATACTCATTACAAACTTTTACTGAACATTCTATTTCTCTATCAATACCTGGAATATATATAAAAAATACCGCGAGTTATACAAACCACAACAACACAAGCAAGCTGACTCACCAAAAAAAAAATCAGCTCAACAACTACAACAACAAGCCTCATTTAATAATACAATAATAATAGAAGCTCTGGGCTTTAATCCGCATGTGCTTACACTGATTGAGACTACACTCTTCAGAAGAAAGATACCTGCCGGCTTAGAAACTTCCAGTTTAAGCAGACATGTTTGCAGAGGTATTCCTCAGGGTGGAGTTCTCTCCCCCTGTTCTGGAATTTGGCGATAAATCCCTTACTGACAACCGTAGACGGGGGGACTTCCCAAACCACCGTCTACGCTGGCAATTTTGCAATTGTGACTAGAGGGAAATATCGGAACACACTTATGGCTATTTTGCGCTCTAACATAGCCACACTTACTTCTTGGAGGGAGAGAAGGGGACTAGGAATAAATCCCGATGAAATGGATTTAATCCTCTTCTCTAAGGAAGATATAACTCCTACGGTCTCCCAACTAATGTACAAAGGTGTGGAAATTCCGATGAAGGAGACGGTCAAATATATGGGATAATTTCTAGACAGGAAACTTACCTGAAAACCCAATATTTAAGAAAAAGTTAGGAAGGCCAATATTGCTTAGTATACTTGTAAACAAGAGGTCAGAATTAGGGGGCGGCTACCCCAACGAATTATGCACTGGATGTACATCTCTGTGGTCACACCTATATTGTTATATAAAATACTGGTATGGTGGCCAACCACTCAGAAACAAAGCTATTTAAAGCTTCTGAACAAGATCCAAAGAACAGCTTTTCTGTGCATTTCTGGTGTTTCAACTACCATTCCAACTGACGCAGTCCTAAATGATATCACCAACGATTTAAGGGTACGCCGAATATATGTTCCGGGACATAGGGATATTGAAGGGAACTGTAGGGCTGAAGAACTAGCCAGAATCTGTGTATGGACAGATGCGAGGTTGGAATACCAAATGCCACCTGCAAACTAATGTTGAAGGACTATATGGCCGAAAGTAGATAGGGAAAAATCTAGCGATCGAGCTTGGCCTGTCGAGAGAAAAAATCTCTAAGGATGTGGCTTGTATAAGTGGTCACTGGATATTCGGCAGGTATGCTGTCAGGCTAGGAGTATTCTCTCATGAATACAGCAGAAGCTGCGGATGAAGAGGAGGAGCTGGCTTTGAAACATCTCTTCTGTACGAATGGTGCTATTTGATTAGGAGCAGGTGAAAAATTCTAAGTAAAAACACAAACTATTTTTAAAGCTTAATACAATATAATAAATCACTTGAGCTGTAAAAATAAAAAAAACGGTTTTTTTATTACAACAATGAAAACAAATTTTCATAACTTTATTATCCAGCAGGTGAACCCGGCCAATCGCTGGTTGGAGTATCAAAAATATTTGATTATATTTGCAGTCGCAGTCGAAGAGATTAAATAATTCGTTCCTGAGTTATATGGAGAGATATTTTTAAAATATTTGACACTCACCGTTTGAGGCTGGAAGCGCATTGAATCAGACAATGATAAAAAGAGAAATTTCATAATAAACTTACCGTGAAGGGGCATACACTTCAGTCGCACGAGTTACGTGCTTCGCTGAGCAGTTTGCTAAAAATATAAATTAAGCTCTGCACCCAGAGCAAGAAAAACACAACTCCTCACCTTGATCACCCAAACAATTCTGATTTTTATTGATTTAATTTACAATTTGGAAACTTATGAACTAATTTACAATATTGCTTATTCTATACATTTAATTAATTTGCGAATTAAGCAAATTATTACATATACCTTATTTTATGAAATACAGTCCATTGTTGGCTCGGGCAGATAATTCTTGCTGTTGCTGTTGCAGCACACCCGCTGGTTTGCTGGTGTTGTTGACCTGCTTACATATGTCTGCTGGTGTTATTGACCTGTTTATGTCACGTTGCCCGTGGAAGTTTTGTTGGTGCTTGCAGTGTTGTTGTTGTAGGGGCTGTAACTCTTCCCAAAAAAAAAAATAAAAAATGACGGCCGAAAAGATGACTGACTGGGGCTGGAGCGAAAATCAAAGCATTTGCGAGATATTTGATGTTGGTTCTTCTTGCGATATATAAAATGGCTGCGATGAACAGTGTGGTTAAAGTACAGATGATTACTCAGATTAGGTTGCTCTTTTGGATATTGTTTTGTAGTCTTTTATTTGGGACTTCCTAAGTTTGGTGAGGCTCAGTTTTTATATCGTTGTTTTTGGTTTTATATCGGAGTAGGTAGGTGGAGATATATGAACTTCGTCCCAGTACAATATGGGTGTATCTCTGTAGATTCCGCCGATGATCGATTTGTGTAGTGTACTAGAGCGGTACTCTTGACTTTGTAAGATTCTTCGTTGAAGCTGCTTTTGATTAACGTTTTATTAGTATTAATGAAAAGTATGAAGTTAGGCTCAGGTTGAGATATGGAGTGTGTTTTGTCATTGTATTCAAAGTTGCAAAGCGCTTCTTTATTATTAATTATTTGAGCGGTACAAGTTGAGATTATTGTGTCTTCTTGGTACTGCGATTGTAAGCAATAATAATAGTTCTCTATTTTTGGACAGGGTTCGTTGGAATACTGAATGTTGTTTTTTTTTTGTAAGTTATGAATTGTTTTATTTTTATTTGTTTAGTGTTATTTATGGGAAGGGGAATTATGTGAAATATTATATAATCATCTGATAATAAATTCGGTATTTGGATATTGAATATAATATTGGAATTATTGTAGGAGGCTTGTAGTCCAAGCAGTTCATACATTTGTCCATTGACTCAATTTCAATTGCTTGATTTTCCATATATTTATAAATTGTTTCCAATTCTGTTGGATTTAATATAAACTTAAATATTATACTCGTATTTAGTTTTGCTAAGATAGTGGCTTCTGCAATATTTGACATGTGCCTATCTAGGAGGTCTCTATTTTAGTTGATCTGATTGATATATTGGAGTTTTAAAAGTTGTCGTCTTCTTTTAATATGGTGTTCATTAATTTGATAAGGTAACTGTTGATTTGGTCTTGTTCTATATTAATATGGTTTGTGATAGTTTGTAGTCTTTGTTGCATTAATAAATTAAGTTGAGTTTGATTTGTAAACGTTTTTTCTATGTGGTCAGTATTTGTTTGGATTTCTTTTACTTGTTTATTTATGCAAAGTGCATCGTTATTGTCCATGTTATCTATAATGAATTTGATAGCAGTGTCTAAACCGTTAAATAGTCCGCGTTTAATTCTTTTAGTTCGTGTTAGTGTATATACATTGTTTTCTAATTCTTTGAATTTTAATCTAGTTATTTTGGTAAAGCTTGTGGAGTCGTGGAGTTTTTCAAACGTGTTAATTGTGTTAGGTATGATGTTGATAGTGTTGATATATTCGTCTAAGTTAATGATGTGTATCAGGTTAGTGTTACTGTTTATTATCTTTGCTGGTCCTAATTGAAATTTTACTACTTTCTGTTGTTCGTTGATTTCTCGTATGTCGATTAGTTGAGCGGTCATGAATGGTAACCTAAGGATAAGTAGAAAAACAATTTTTTTTATTTTAATAATTATTTTCTGTGCAGATTCTTTATCTTGGCTTCATGTTTGGAGAATCTAGGTGTATTTTTATTATTGTTTATTTTGTCTATTCGCTGTTCAGTTTCTTTTTGCATTTTTTCTTTGATAAGTGGATAAAGGGTGTTTTGAAATTCATTTAATTTTGTAGGTATTCATGTTCGTTATGTACTTGTATTATTGAATTTGAAACTCCTGCCAAAAATTAGTTCAAAAGTAGTTAATTTAGTAGCAGAATGTATTGCGTTGTTGTATGTTATTAAGGTTTCGGTAAATATTTTGTCACTTAAGTTGTTTTCTTTTCTGGTGGTTGTTACTATTCTGTAAATTTCTGTAAGGGTAGAGTGAAGTCTTTCTACAGGCGCGTTGCTAGTGCTCTGTTGAAAGGAAGTCATATGTAAATTGATTTGAAACTGTTTGCAAAAGTCTTTAAAAATGTTTGCTGTGAACTCTGATCCTAGGTCGGCAGCTATTTTCCTTGGGATTCCATAAAGATTAATGAAATTTTTTAGAGACTTTAAAATGCAAATGCTGTTTCTTGTTGGTAGGGTATATCCTGCTGCAATGTTTGAAAATTTGTCTATTATTGTTAAGATTTGTTGTTTATTGATACTATAAACATCTATTTATTGATGCCAGATATCTAGGGGTTTTTCGGGCGTTTCTGGTTTTTGAAATACGAGCTTTCCAGGGTTCCCGTCATATTTAAGCGGTTGACATTTGTCACAATTATTTATTGTTTGTGTTATTTTGTTTTTCATGAACTGAAAGAAGTATTCTCTTTTGAGATGAAGAAGACTTTCGTTTATACCTTGGTGATTATTACTTTCATGATAGTTTCTTATTAGTTTTTCTTGACCATCAGTGTTTATAATTTAATATTTCTTTGCATTGTATTAATCGAAACAGCTTGCTGTTCGAAAAAATTTTTTAATAAACTGATTGGATAATACGAAAATTGTCATCGTTGGTGAATATGGCTGATAGTCTATTTGGATTAAGGAATTTTTTGAAAATGTCGGTTATTATTTCTTCAGTGTATATTAATTTCTAAAATGTGCGGCGTTGTTTGTTTTTAAAAGACATTTTTAGAAGCATCTCTGGTTTGTTCGAAGACTAGCTGTAGGTTGAAATCGTTTAAAGGCCCGAATACCATAAAGCGAGAGACCGAGACGAGAGCGAGTCGGAGGCTCGGCCGAGATGTCAAAAAGAATTTGTTCTAAAGGATGGTATGTGGCAATATAATTAAATATAATTACAATAATGCGTGATGCGATACGGCGAGACGAGAAATTTCTAAAAAATTATAGATTCCTCGCACTCTCGGCCGAGACAATTCGTCAAAGTGATCAGCTGTTTTGTAAAGGGGGTTTATTTATGCCTGTTTTGCTGTTTGTGGCTCCGCGTTTAATTTATTTAATTACAAATACAAAAATTAAGTGAGGAAAGCATAGAAATTTTAATTGATTTAATAAAATTCAAGACTTATATTTATTATAAAAGGGAAAAACTTTACAAAAATATGAATGTTAAAGATAATTCTTGTAGAGAAATTGCCGCACAGTTAAATACCAGTAAGTAAGTTTTTTATTAAAAAAATATAAATAAAAATAAAGGCAATTGTTTTTAGAAAAAGATTGCAGAACTGCCTATAGATCTCTTCGGGATCAATTTAAAAAATGCCTTAAGGATCTGAAAGGCACCACAGGGCAGGAATCAGTAATTTAAAACAAAAAAAATACAAATAATGTGATAATTTGCTTTTTCTGCAGGCCAGTTTAGAGCCAAGAAAGTAAGATATCTAGAAATGAGAGTAAAATGTTAGATGGTACTGTATATTTTCTCTTCTAACAGAACTTATTCCAATTACAAGAGGACTTCGGACGAGTGTTCCAATCAAGAAAATACAGCGCCTGAAGTTGGAGACAGTTTTTGGGCGGAGGTGGAGCATTTGGAAGATATTGATGCTAAGTGGTGGCACCCAATTGAGTTCTGTACGTAGCAATGTTACATCAACATTGCGATCAAATCATAACTAGCTAAAAGATCCAGATTGTTGGAATAAAGCCAACAATCTTACCAGGAAGTGCTTAAAAAAATAATGGAGCAATTAACACCGGCGCGGGATTATCCAAGTGGCATTGATGATTTCTTTTCCACTTTGGCATCCACAGTAAAGAGAAACAACATTACTGTTCACGAGAGGATGTTTTTTCAATGTGATTTATTGAAATATATGAATGACAAACTCATTCATATACTTGTACATAACAACACATCAAATTAATATTTAATTTAAAAAAAAAGAATGAATTTGTTATTTTGTTATATTTAAGATATATTATTTTTATTTTGCAAGTTGAAGTACAAATTTTTTATGTTTTTTTCTTAGTTTAAGAACCACATGAATGCCTTATTAAGTTTTTAAAACGGTATTGATAAATTTAAGACTGAATTATGAAATGATTTGAATATTTTTTGTAACTTTTAAGATATATTATTTCTGTTTATTTGAAATTAAAATAAATTACAAATTATTTTCAACAACTTCACTTTGTTGCAGGTATTAAGTAGCTTTGTCCTTAATTGATATGATTCCCTCGTCGAGTTATGGGCTCTTGATCCAGGGAAGCTTGAGAACACGTTGTCGTTTCCATCATTCCGCCAATTTCCAGGAACGATATCTTCTTCTACGAGATAGTCTACGTACTCCTCCGGACAATAAAATGTGCATTTCTGAAGCATAAGGTACTTGTGCAGCAGAACTGCTGCTTTGATTATCTTATCAACATTTGAAGGTAGCGCATATATATCACTTCTAAGTACTCTCCACCTAGCAGAGAGTACTCCAAACGAATTTTCAATTCATACCCGAGCGCGAGAAATTCTTTTATTAAATTCTGATTTCTCAGTTGAATATTTTTCCCTGTAATATGTGCAAAAAGATATATGATATTATATACGACATCATTTTATGGCAAGTATCAACATTAAGTTTACCTGGAAAGGGATGCTTTAAATTTTTCCCAAGAGGAAAAGCAGAATCTCCTACAAAGTAATATGGGAATGTTTCGGAGGAATTTGGAAGAGGCGATGTGGGAGGAATTGGTAATTTCTGCTGCTACAAAAGTTTCCCAAATTCACTTGCAGCTAAAATTCCTCCATCACATATGCTCCTACGTCTACCATAGTAAAACAATATTTTGTCCTTTATGATTAAAAATTTGTGATGCTTGCCGTCAATTGCTCCAAGACAATGAGGAAGGCGCCATTTTTCAAAATGATCGCTTGCGATCCTCAGTCAGTCGTCATGATTTGGTGAGATAAGTTTATTCCACTTAACTCTTCCAAATAGCTACGCATGTCTCGTGTATTATCCGCCCCACGCTATTTTAAATTTCTAAGCGTTTATGTCTCTTGGTCCACCGTGTGCTAAATATCTAAAATAATAATATATATAATATGTAATTAGTAATTACCTATATAATGTATTAACATTTAAAAAAAAAATTTTTTACTTACATCACTGTTAAAGCTAGTCGGCGTTCCGCTGAAAAAGGTTTCCGGTGGGAACTTTTTTGTAAACTATGTTCTAATAAATTAAAGAGAACATTAAAATATTCAACAGTCATGCGGGTAGCCTTCAGAAACATATCGTGGTCTGGATTCTTCATTATTTGAAACGGAGTTTCATAAAAACCAAAAGTTTCACGTCTTTTATAAATCGGTCGAACCCACCACCTCCTCCTACGGATTAGGCCCTCTACCATATTTACATATCCTAAATGTGCTGCAGTGGCACATATTATTAATTTACGAACTTTCTCTGCACGCATTTTTCAAACTTTTTGAAAATATTTCGTTTTTAATTTTTATTTAGCACTTTTGCTTTTGTGGACATACTCGTATGTCTCGCACTTTGCTTATTGTATATTAGAATGCGAGACAGTGCAAAACGAGATCTCCGCCGAGAGTCGGTCTCGTCCTCGTCTCGGTCTCTCGCATTATTGTATTCGGGCCTTAAGGGTTTTTCTAAGATGTATATGCCGTCATTGAGATTTTCTTCTGCTGAGTGCACGGTGCTGCCAGAGATACCGTGGCTTGATTCTGATTCATTCACATTTACATCTAGTACTATTGAATTATTTCTAATGGTTTTGGAAGTTGATTAAATATATAATAATAATACAGGAAAATAAATGAACTTGAAATAAAACTCTTGAATATATTCTCTTATACGGATCGTTTATTGAATTATAATATAAGACTTGTCTGTATGACGAATATGAAGCCACTGACTATTTATGCAAATTACAGTTTTTGGATTCTAATGTAAACATTAAGGTGACCAACTTAAAGGCAATACATTTAATAATGTAATCTTAACAAGTACATTGTGAGGGTTTATTTTAATGCGACTTAAGGCGTATGCGATTGTGTTTAGTTTCCCTTTTTTTATAGATTATCGTGTAATCGAATTCCTCAAGTTTGAGACGCCATCTGACCAATTTCGAATTGGGTTATTTTAAGCTCATGAGCCATGTAAGAGGTGTGTGATCCAGTTGCTATGGAAAATCTTCGTGCGAATAGTTAAGCGCGAAAGTATTTGGTGGCCCATACTATCGCCAACTGTTCTTTTTCTATTGTTGAATAGTTACATCCTGATTCTGAAAGTGTCCGGCTAGCGTAACAGATTGGTTTGTCGTTTCCTATACTTCCTTGGGATAGTATAGCGCCTAGAATAGAATAATGTCCGGGTATTGTAATAAGGGATAATTAGTTAAAATTGTTTTACATGTTTCAAAAGCATTTATATATTTATTATTGAGTTCAATTGTATTTCCCTTTTTTAGACATTCTGTTAGTGGTTTTGTAAGTTTTGAGAAATCGTTTATAGATTTCCGGTAGTATCCCAAGAGACCGATAAAACTTTTAATTTGTTTTTAGGCTCGGGGTATAGGGAAATTTTGTATTGCGCTAATTTTTGTGGCATTGGGATTGATACCGTTCGTAGAAATAACGTGTCTAAGGAAGTTCGTTTCTTTATGGAGAAGTTCCGGCTCGTCTGGTTGGATTTTAAAGTTGGATGATCTTAATTTATCAAACACTGTTTGAAGGCTTTTAATGTGTTCTTGGAGGGATGTAGAATAGATAATTATATCATCTAAGTATATGAGACAAATATTTCGTACTAGTTCTCCCAAAACGTTGTCCATGAGTCGTTTGAACGTAGATGGTGCGGTTTTAAGGCCAAAGGGCATGTATTCGTAGTGTCCGCCTTCTACGGTATTACCGTGTTTGGGATGTCTTTGGGATGCATCTCGATCTAGTGAAATTCATTGCCAAGTCCAGTGTCGTAAAATACATACATCTCCCCAGCTTGTCAAGTATTTTACTGATGTTTGGAAACGGCTATCTATCTGATACTATCTTTTCGTTTAGCTTCATGTAATCAATGACCTTACGCCTGTTTCCCGTTGGCGTCTAGTTTCTTTGGCACAATCCATACTGGAGCACTCCATGGGCAATAACTTGGACATATAATTCCTTGTTTTGGCATGTCGGCTATTTGTCGTTGAACTTCAGACTTGTGTATATGTGGATACCGGTAAGATTTTGTGTGTATAGGAATTTCATCCGACGGAACTATTCTATGTTTGATTTGGTTTGTAAAAGTCAGTTAATCGTTTTCTTTCAAAAATATGTCACTGTAAGTTTTGCAAAGTGTTGTTAAGCCTACTTTCTCTTCATTATTTAGATGTTCTATTCGTAATAATTGTGATATGTCAACATCTTCACAATTTTCTAATGAGTTTGTTTCAAATGTAAATGCCTCTATGAGCTCCTGAGCGTCATAAGGTGTAGATTTTATTGGCTGTTCTATGAATAATAGCTATTCGTTTTCTGATGTATTTATAATTTCTAGGGGGCTGTACTAGTCTCTTGTATGGTTTATGCCCTTTGCTATATAGAGTGATTCGTTAATATATGTTGCTTTTACGTACATGACTCCATTTTTGACATCTACTGGAATTTTATCAATTCTTTTTGTATTGGGATGCCAGGTTTGGCTTAAAATTTAAGGGTATTATGGTGTTTATACCCTTTACCTTTAAAAAAGGTAAGTATGGTATACTAATTTTGTGATTTTAAAAGAGGTTGCAATTTCAAGCAGGAGGCGTGGTAGGTAAGGGCATATATAAACAGATATGATCAGAATCTCTTTCTAACCAATTTTTATTTTGTCCGTCCGTCTGTGACCACTTTTTTTCTACACCGTTAGAGCTATCTTAATGAAAGTTTACAGAAGTATAGTCTGGAAAAAGATACAGAACCAGATTGCTATATGGGCTGATTTGGACAAAGACCACGCCTACCTCCAATATAAGGCAGTATTTTCACCTTTTTTAAAATGACTACAACTTCGGTCCGATTGATGGAATCGTGACGCAATTTGGCAGTTATGGAGATTTGGGTCCTATTAAACACTATGCAAAAAGTGGACGGTATATATTAACTGCCACGCCCATTATTAACAAATATTAATAACTTAAGATCTGGTAGAGATTTACGGACGAAATTTTGCTTGAAGGAACATGTTGACATTATAAAGCTATCTGCAATAAATGGGGTTGAGTAGGGAAAAGACACGCCCACTTTTGACATAAGGAACTTTCGGGTCTAAAATTGGTACCAGCGGAATAAAAATTTGTAGAAATATAATTGGGGTCCATAATAGTGTGTGTGCAGAATATGGAGATCATAATACAACTGCCACGCATACTATTGACATATTATAATAACTTACGATCTATACAATATTTTTGGACGAAATTATATATTAGTACGTAGACCCTACATAGCCATATGCAAGAATTGGGGTCGTTCAGATGAAGGATACGCCTCCCTCCTATATAATGAACTTTGGGGACCCCACTTTAAAGCAACTAACCTATCTATGCTTCTAGTGATGATATATGAATACAAATTAGTATCAGTATATATTATTTTTAAATATATGTTTAAGCACGCGTTATTTATTCTTATGAATAATCTTCTGATGGCATTCAAAGTATTATATAACAGAAAATAGCAGATTCAGTTCAGTATTTATATAGCAAGAAATTACATGAAGGTAAATTCACTTTTGAAATCATTGTATATAAATATAAATATATCCATTTAATAGTACTTTATAGAAATAAAGCTTTTCCGTCAGGATTACTAAAAATAGAACTACAAAATATTTTAAGTACCGATTGTTTTGTCAATAAGAGAATTGTTCTATTAGGAGATTTTATTATATGTCGTGGCAGTGACTGTGACCAAGTAGAAGACATCCAAACGGAAAGCGGCTTAATATTTCTTCTATGTAGAGATAAGAGTGCCACTTCAGGAAATACTCAAATAGAGTGGGCTTTCTCTAATATGGACAGCAATTCAATAAAGGCGAACACTTACGAAATGATTTACAGTTACCCTGATGCAGTTTGTGTTACAATTTCATCATAGATAGATATAGATATATTTAAGGATATTATACACTGCGACCTGGAAGATCTATTGTGATGCCTCTATTTATTTGAAAGATAAGGATAGTCTCATTTATAAATCTTCTGTCAGGTTAATTTCCGACAGGAATTCATATATTTTGGAGGAATCAAGATGAGGGATCTTGCTCATACCTAAGATATATTCTCCAAAACACCTGTGTCTTTTGTGTGTAAATGGTCCGCAGTCTGTGATCAGGTGCATTGAGGTTTCGTCACTTTCTCCACAGAATCGACAGATGGCATCTGAAGTTATACACAACTTGTTCAAAAAGTAGTTGAGTTTACAATGCCCGAGTTACGTACTTAGCCTGGCACTAAACACAAAAATAATATTAGATCCTCAACCTGAGATTGTATAGGGCGTCCGAAAGATGCCGGTCTATTCAATTCAAGAAGGTCACTAATTTATTTAAGTTGAACTAAAATGTTAGATCCTCAACTTGAAAGGATATAGGGCGTCCAAAGGATGCCGGTCTATTTCAAATCAAGAAGGTCACTAACTATTCAAGCTGAATCAGTCAACTTCCAAACTTATGAGGATACAGGCGTCCAAAGGATGCCGATTTATTCCTTTCAAGTAGGTTTTTAACTTGTTCAAGCTGAACTGAGTTCTTGATTGTACAATATGGAAAATGCTGTCAGTTGTATGTATGGCAGTAAGTTTATTTGGGGCAATGAAAGTTTTTAAGATGTCAACCATTGTATTTTCATTGAAGGTATTTCTTCGTATTGTTCTCCTTTGCTTGTTTTTAAATATAGTTTCCGTAGTTAATGGTGATCCTTTGTCACTTTGTTCTAATATGATCTGTAAGTTGAAATCGTTTAAAGGTCTTTTTGAGATAGGTATACCATCGTTCAAATTTTCGTCACTGCTGTGAATGGTGGTGCTAGTTGTTTCATTTATGTTTAGTTCAAAATTTTCGACTTCAGTGGGACTGCTACTTTTAATACGGTTTAGTGCGTCGGCATTTGTGTTGTATTTGCTTTTCTTGTATATGGTTTCGTTTAGTGTATTAGCTGGTATTTTTGTAATTGTTTTTGTTTTATGTAGTATGTCCAGAGATAGAATTAGGTTTCATCTTTATTTTGTTTTTAGAATTGTTTGCTATTAGGGTGTTCTTGTCAAGGTCGATTTTTGCTTTTAATATTGTTAGTGTATCTAACCCTAGGAGTCCATCGAAATAATTGTGGAATTTAAAAAGAAGCAATTTAAATGAACCAGATTGGTTGAATTCCGTGAAAATTGGTAAAATGACTGATTTATTAAGTTTATACTTTTTAAAGACTGTAGATATAGTAATTTCTTCGCATTGTTGTTGTTCGTGTTCAGGTATGTATTTAGGGTTGATGAATGAACTAGATGCACCTGTGTCTATTAAAAACCGAAGTGGTCTACCTTATGGGGATGAGATATCTATGTATGGAAGAGTGTTTCCATGTTTATTTATTTCGTTTATTGGTTGTTGTGTTTCCACAATGTTGATGTCTCCTACCTAGTTGTTTTGGTGTCTGTTGAAGTGACTTTGTGTTGACTGATAGGGTGTAAAGTTCTGTCTTGTATTCTGTCTTGGTTGATATTGCCTATTAAACATTGGTTGGGATACTTGAAATCTTTGCATTTGGTATTGAGGATTTTGGTTTTTGGTTTGGATTTTGATTGTGGTTCGGGGTAAGGCTAGTTATTATATCCGTAGGGTGTGTTTGGTGAAAATTGTCGTTCTTTTTTATAGTAAGTTAGAGCAGTACATATGTCTGTTGGGCGCATTGCTCTGATAATTCCACCTAAGGGTTCTCTTAAACCTGATAAAAAAAAAACGTTTAGACACATGTCTTCAAATAAATCTTTCTTTGAACTTAGTATGACTTGGTTGGTTTCTTTCATACGTATATTACTTATTAATGTAGATTGGATGTCTAGAATTTCGTCATAGAATTGCTCAACTGTTTTGTAATATTGTTTGATGTTGTGTAATTCCCTAATTAATGTACTTTCGTCTCTCTTGTCAGTATATAGGTCCATCATAGTTTTCTTAATGTCATCCCAAACAAGATTGGTTAAATGTGAATTTAAGGCTTCATTTGCTGGTCCTATTATCTTATTTCTTATTGCTCTAAGCAATACCTGTCCGTAAGGAGTATTGTTCGTGTTTCTGATAAAAAGTAAAATTTCTTCTACATTTTTTATAAAGTCTGGTAGAAATTTTTTGTTTCCGTCAAAAGTGTGTAAGTCTTTAATTACGTCTGGGATTCTTAGGCTGTTAAATATTTCTGTTGGGTTAGCCATTTCTGAAATGTTATTTGTATTTGTGTATTTTATTTGATTGAGTATTCGTTCGGAAGCCCTACGTTTATTGGTATGAACTGTTTCTTCTGGTATACTTGGAAGTGTTATTGGATTGTTGTTAGTGATTGGACTTGAAGCTTTTCGTTTGAAGTTTCGTAACATTACTTTTATATGTATGTATATATAAATATATTTATTATTTTTTTATAAATAATTAAGTTCTTGACTTACATGCAATATATTGTAGCCCAAAATGTAGTATTCATATCGTGAGTTTTTATTGCTACTTCTGGTAAATGTTGCCGTGTTGTCTCTGTTTTATGTTGCTGTGAGATGTTGCTGTGTTGATGTTTATGTTTACTGTTGCTGTATTAATGTTGATGTATTTCTGCTTAATGTTGCTGTGAAATGTTGCTGTATTTCTGCTTAATAACTATGTTGCTCGTCCAGTGACTACAAGGAGTCAAAACTCGCCGGTTTGTTAAACTTTTGGAGGCTGACACTGATGTGCTCTCAGTGTTAGAGTTTCGCTAGTGATATTCCGTCACTGCTGACTCTGTTCCAACTCGTAGAAACCGTTAGTCAGGACTACCGACTGCGCCAGTTACGTACTTAGCCTGGCATTAAACACAAAAATAATATTAGATCCTCAACCTGGTATTGGATGATAGTCCACAGAAGGGTTCAGGGCCGTTGAAGTGAGAGGCCGCAGCCTTCCTAGCTAAGCTATCAGCCTTCTCATTTCCCTCTACTCCTATGTGGCCTAGTACCCACATTAGAGATAACTTGTTCATACTGCCTAGGGAGTTTAGCTTCCTAATACTGTGCCACACAATTTAGACCTCACTAAGGGTGAGCTCAGACTCTTGAATGCTGCTTGACTATCAGATAGTAACACGATGTTTTTCCCCCGATTCTTAATGTCAATGTTGATCTGGGCACATTTTTCAATAGCGTGAATTTCCGCTTGAAAAATGCTTGGAAAAGAACCCATTGGTTCCCAGTAGTTGGTTCTAGCCCCAAATACTCCTGCCCCAGTTCCGTCCATTGTCTTAGAACCGTCAGTATACCATAAGAGGGTATTTTCTCTAATTTTATACGTCTCAGTTAGACCTTTCCATTCTTTTTTGCAACTCTTCATTGTACAGTATTTGTGTGCAAAATTGAATTTTCTTGGCATAAAATCCTTGTGTATTCTTGAGTAGAATTTTTACCCCATATATTTTGGGTGTAATTTGATTCTCTCGAGAAAATTCCTTGTATTCTGGTAAGAGATTTTCTAGCAGAGTCTTGAATTACTAGATGTAAGGGTGTTAGATCTAGTATAACTTCCATTGCTGCCGTTGGACAGGTGCACAATTTCATCATAATAGGTTTCTTTATTTTTGCTGCATTCTTTATTTATTTAATGTATGCTAACTTAGTTGATTTAGGTGTAGTAATAGGTACAATTAATTTGGTTCCTCGGGAGAGTTTGTAACTCAGAAGCCGCGTTCCCAGGTAGCGGATATGGGAAAGCCTACGGATATGGGCAAACTAGCCCCCGCGGACCAACAAGCAGGAGTATTCATACCTTCAAACCTTTACTATAAAAAATGTTAAACTAATTTTGTGCCGTAGAACTTTTTTTTATAAATACCATAATGGCCGTAGCAGGTATGGATATGTACATATGGTGAAGTATAACTACAAGTTAACTACATTCATAACTCGAAATCTCTACAAAATATATCAACAAATGTGTCTATAGCATTATAGAATTAAACTATGAAACTTACTGATCATCATAGGTCTTACATTTCAACCGACACGGAGAAAAAATTGTGTTGATCCTATATCGGCATGATTTAACTCTCACGTAGAACTTATTTGTATGAGTGTGGTTTTATAAACGATAAAAGTAAAGGGTATTTCGTATTTGTGGGTTAACATCTGAGTTGATCTTTTGGACTAATATATTTTGGACTGAAGAAAAACGAGGAAGCACCTGTATCAATAAGGAATTTTAAAGGTTTGCCGAATGGGGATGATATATTTATATAGCTTAATTCGAATCCATGTTTGTTAATATCTAGGTAAAGTTGTGAAAATTTTGGTTGTCTTTAATGTTCATGTTGTTCTCTTGTGTGTCCTGGTATTGGTCCAGTTTCTGTTGATATCCCGAGTTCGGTGGTAGTGCATCAGATGAATTGGTTTGTTGGAAGTTGAATAGTTCCTCTCGCTTGTATGTGGGATTCCTGGATGTACTAGTCCGCATAGTTTGATCTGTTCTGAAAGATCTCTGAGTAGTAAAAGGTGTTTTTGCTCTTATATATTCGGAGCTCGTATCCATAGGTTCAGGCTTGTTATGATAATCTAACATATTATTTCTTTGAATAGGTTTTGGGCATAATTTTGGGTTGGGAAGTTATTATTGTTACGAGGATAAGAATGTTGAATGTTATAATTAATTTGTTGGTTTCGGTGGTGAGTGTGTGAATATTGGGGTTATAAGTGTTTAATTGATTTTGGTATTGCGGAGGTGTGTACCGGTTATTATTGTATTTATTTCTGTAAAAAGGTGAAGAGTTGTTAGGTTTTGGGTGCCATCTGGATTGAAATTTAGTGGGGTCTACTCTCATATAATAGATATTTTGTTCTTTAATACAAAAGGCAAATGCTTCTGCAATTGAAAGTGGTTTTAATGCTCTTATGGTAGAGCCCGTTGTTTTAGCCCGATCAAAAAACTATTTAGGCACAATTCAGAATAGAGATCTTTTTTTGCTTTCACAATTTTTTTATCGTGCTCGTGAATCTGAATGTTATTGGACAGAGCTGATTTAATTTATATTATTTCGCTATAGAAATTCTCAATATTACTGAGTTTCTGTTCGATCATTGTGAAGGTCTCTAATAAGAGATGCTTCAGTCCGTTTATCTGAATAATGCAATTTTGCTTCGTTTCGTCCCAGTTGAGAGATGTTCCATAAATATTGAGGACCTCGTTAGCCTGTCCCACGATTTTATTGCGAATGGCTTGCAACAAAATTTGACCCTGTACTGATATGCCGTCAGTACTCCTTTCTCAGGATGGATATAACAGGAGTGCAATATTAGTAATTATTATTTATTTACAATTTTCTTTAAAAAAAAAAAATTTGCTTGCAACCTTCTGTTCGAGTCCTGTACTGATATGCCGCCAGTATTCCTCTCTCAGGGTGGATATAACAGAAGTGCAACACAAGTATTTAGTATTTATATATATTATTTTCATATATATAAATATTATCTTTTTTTATTATTTCAGGTTATTGTCCTTTTTCTCTGGAGGGTCCCCCTTTCGGTGGTGAATCGCAGAGTTTGACTTTTCTCTTCATAAACCGGAGGGTCTAGAGTTTGGAATCGGGGTTTCAATTTTGTGTATTAGAAGCTGTAGCAGCTAAAAGTTGATAATTTTTTTTATATTATCTCTTTCAATCTGGAGGGTCCCCCTTTCGGTGGTGAATCGCAGATTTGAGTTTTTATTTATATGTAACTGGAGGGTCCAGAGTTTGGAATCAAATTTAATTTTTTCTTTTATTTTGTTATTTAAATATGAATTTTCTTGTATAATTGTTTCACTATTCTTTCCCCTTCTCTATGGTTTTAATTTATTTATTACAATTTTTATTTTAATGGTATTAAATCAGTATTTTCAACTCACCAAATTGTCCATAGAGGGACTATCATCAGTGATAAAGAATTGATATTCTCCGGTCTCCGCTTTTAACGTTGGGCTGCCTTCCTATTCCTTCAAGGAGTTTTCTTCAACTTGTTACTTGGTGAATGGATTTTTGGTGTTACTGCGGTATACCTGCACAGATTTTCACTGTTTCCACTTTCCACCAATATTTACGATGACCGTTCACTGAGCCTAAGCCGACTGCGCCATTTACGTACTACGCTGAGCACTTTGCTAAAAAATAAATTAAGCTCTGCACCCAGAGCAAGAAAAACACAACTCCTCACCTTGATCACCCAAACAATTCTGATTTTTATAGATTTAATTTACAATTTGGAAACTTATGAACTAATTTACAATATTGCTTATCCTATACATTTAATTAATTTGTGAATTCAGCAAATTATTACATATACCTTATTTTATACATTTTATTAATTGATTGGTTAATTAAGCGGATCATTACATATACCTTATTCTATGAAATGCAGTCCGTTGTTGGCTCGTGCAGACAATTATTTTTGTTGTTGTTGTTGTTGTTGCAGCACATCCGCTGGTTTGCTGATGTTGTTGGCCTGCTTATGTTTGCTGGTGTAATTGACGTGTTTATGTCACGTTGCCTGTGGAGGTTTTGTTGGTGCTTTCAGTGTTGTTGTAGTGGTTGCAGTAGGGGCTGTAACTCGCGCGCAGTAAATATATAAAGCTAAAACATGGCAAAGAGCACTAGAACACGAGAGAGCATAATCAGAGTAATGCAAATAAAGAATGATAAAATAGAATATTGCGCCAATGCTGGTACGAAATTTCCTCTCTCTGCTCATGTCGTCATAAGGCGCACACGAAATGAGAGAACAGCCAAAATGCATACATTTTTGTGTGAGAAATTAGATAATTTGTGTTTAATATTAAATATATTAATATTTTTCGCATTTTATGATAATATTTATACAAATTAATGTAAAATAATATATTTCAATTGATTTGGCATAAAATATTTTTTTTTATTCAATAATTTTTTGATTAAATTTGTGGCATGAAAGTTGTTTTTTTGTGTTTTGAAATGAAATACTTATGGGAAATGGAATATAAAAACACATGTACATACGAGTATGTACTTATTTTACAATTTTAGGAATTTTATTTATAAATTTATGTTCATACGTAATTATATATACAGATATGCATGCATATAAATACAAAGTTTTCAGTTCTAAAAGTTTGCTATTTTATTAAAGTACATAAATTAAATACAAAATAATTCAGTTGACTATATTATTATGTTTCCTGCTCATTTTGTATGCATTTTGAAGAATGTCTTTATTAAGATTTCTTATTGTAAAGAACATTCTGGCCCTGAAGAATAACTTCTTAACTTTAATTAGGCAATTTGCATTAGAAGCTTGCTTCTTCAAGAAGTCATTTGCAATGTGCAAACCGTCTCCATTAATACCCATACAAATTTTTTCCAAATTAGGTATGACCACCTACGCTGGGCTTGTCTACCCACGTGTAGCCTCTGTTCTCATTTGCCATGATCGCAATATTTGGCTTCATCTTATGGTAAATATATCCCGCTAAATTCTCTAAACCGGTATATGTCATAGAGTCCAATTCTTTAAATTCTTCTTCGTGGTCGTCGGTAGTTTCATCACCGAAAAATAAAGTAATATAATATATTTAATATAGTCGAAAGCTTTTGATCAAGAGTTTGAATCATGGTGAATGGGTGAGTATGTGTGGGAGTAAATGGGGGAGAAGTGATGAATGTGTTTGAGAAGTGATAATGTTGATCAATCGTAGAATGTAGGTAGGTTGTTGACCTACTTAATACAGCTGTTGCTATGGCAGCTGCTACGTGGGGCGAAAAGAGATGGATATGAGTAGTAGGAGTAGGATCGGGAGCACTGAGGTGAAGCAGCGGACATTTCTAAAGGCAGGAAAAAGTATAAAAGGGCTGCCGTGGATATAGATAGTAGGTTTTTCGTTCCTCGCAATTCGGTGATATTAAGCTAGACCGGTTTATTTTTTATATTATAAAAAAGTTATTTTTAAACAAATTTAGAAAACAGATTTTGTCAATCGCCGTAAAGATAATGTGGTTCGCGGTGTTCGCTGAAAAAGGAAAGAAATTCAATTTTTGTTTGTTTGCAATTCTAATAATGTATTGAATGCAAAGATAAGCAGCGTCCATAAAAAGAATTTCCGCACAGGATGCGAATTACGAAGAGGCAGTTTCCGTAGCGGCGGCATGCAGTTCCCATCCGTAAGATAGTGGATAGTGGAGTGCTCCAAGGATATATACTCGGATAAAGTAAGTAGATTAATGTATTTATATATTGTAAAAGTAAGCATATTTGTGTGATAACTATAAACTTTAAAATAATTATATATATAATAATTGAGCGATGGGATGGACTAGCTAGACGGAATGACGGCGGAAAAATTGAGGATGAGCCCACTAGGAACAGGGGATGTGAGTTCTGGTAGTAAAAAAATTATTTAAATTATAATGTTCAGCTCGATGCAGTGTGGCGGGTTAAGAACCCTGACCACATGCGAGCTACGTTAATTTACCATGAATATTATAAAAAAATAAATTAACATAACAAAAATATCTGTTAAACTTACTTTTTAATAAAATTAGTGTTAGAATTCAACTGCCAGGATAATCTTAATTGACTATTATTTATATATTTAGCTATTACAAGTCCTTTTTCATATTTCTCTTTATGCTTTATTCTTCGCTTCCCTTCAGCTGTAAAGTTCAAAGTATATGGATGTTGGAATCACCTGAATGGTGTGAACTGAATTGAGCTTACGTTATTAGGAAATTCGGACTGACAACCTTGGTTAGTTGTGGTTGAAGGTTTCATTAGCATTGGTGAACTGCAATTGAAGATTGCAATAGTCGGGATGAATGAACTTCGTGTAGCAATTACATGGAAGTCATATTTTATATTGCTAACATACTGGTGATTGCGAAAGTGTGGGTTGGGTATGCTTTGTTAGTTGTGGCGACTTCATCCACCTTCGATCGAACACACTACTTAGTCGTTAGATTTTTAATTTTTATTTTAAACTTTTTTTGGCTGAAGATAAGCGTTGCCATTGATATTATAATTCCTACTGTTATTACTGAAAGGATAGTTATAAAAATAGTGTTGTTTTTTCTTGTATACAATTTTTTTAGCAAAGTCTATATTTTCAATTTGTTCTAATACTACTGCATCAAAGTTGAGTCTTTCATACTCTCTTAGTATTTCGGGATAACATTAGTGTGTTTAAAAATTCTATGTTCGTGGTGGAAAGTTTTTTTTCCTATGTGAATTCTGCAATTATTAAAACTCAATAAATAATTTCCATTCATTATGATATAATTTTTCCTACAATTATTCCAAAAATTAACATTATTTATCCGAGTGATAAGTATTATTATATCAATCGATTACCTTACTCATTTTTTCTTTAATCGCTATATCTTTGCTTTCAATTCCAAGCATTCAATCTCCTATTGTATTGTAAAGTCTTTCTATGTCAGCATTTCCTGTATGACTTTGGAGTTTGAGGAGCTGAAGGTTAATGGTTTCATTTTGTAAATAATCTTTAATATTAATAGTTCTGAATTCATTGTCCGTTATAAGTTTGTCAAAATGTCTTCTTTGTGATTCGTATTGTCGTATTTTCTGTATAATGGACTGGTTATTTCTGTCTTCGAGATAAAATGTAGTTTGAATTTTAGAAAAACAATCGATAAATGTTTAAAAATTCGCTTTCGAGTTTGTATATATGTCCATATGTACTATTTGATTTGTGTCCGTTGGTGTTTCTGTCATTTAAAATTTTGCTTGATAGGGTTTCGGTCATATTTTTTGCGAACGTCACAGTTTTAATGTATTTCTAAATCAGAATTTTTAATTTTGGAAAGTAAATTAGGCTCTTGAGTCTTTCGTAATTTTCGTTGTTTGCAGTGTGACCTGTTTCAAATTTGTGGTATTGCTAGTATTTTATAAGCTTCTTCTTCATTACTTACATCCTGAGCATGATAAGAGAATTAAAAATTTTTATATTATGTGTACCTACGAATAACTCAATTAGTTCATAACTCAATCTTTCCCGGTCGTATATATCTATTTTAAAGTGTCACTGGCATGATTTCTCGCTCAATTGACTCTATAAATATTTTTCTATCCTTTTTTAATACGATGGCAGCTCCAATGAAATTAGTGCCACAGTCACTACAGATGTCGTGACAAAATGTTGTTTTACCCAGAGAAAGCATTCAGTGGACATGGTGGTGACTGCATCGAAGTGAATCGCCTTGGTAACGAGACAGATAAAGATGGCGATGTATCCCTTGGAAAATGTATTACCCCGATATTTTGCAGATTTGATGTTGATAGCACCAGTGTAGCCGACGCATGTTGCTACAAATGGACGTTTCGGTGGGCTTATACGGTGGCAAGGCAGATCACCCATCTGTTGTGACTTGAGATGGGTTGCGAACATATTTTAGACATCTGGTAATGTGGCTTTGAACTATTCTTCTTGGAGTAATAGTCCAGAATCGCTGCCGTAGCTGCGACACAGTTTGTTGCACACCATCGTGCAGAGTTTTGTGATGCGCATCATCAATAATTAATGTCAAAAAATGGAGTGAGTTGGGCAAAATAATTGAATGCTTTTGTCGATAAGGGAGATTGGGCAGTTTGAGTTGACCTTCCACTCGCAGAACTTCTTCGGTCTATGAAAGTTGTCAAACTTCTCAAGATAATTTTATTTGGGAGAGATTCTTTGGAGCGGAGTAGATGGATGTCCTCTCCAAAAGCTTGACTCTGCACTACACGGACTACTCTGAGCAGTCATTCAAGAGCACTAATGGGTCCGACCATACGGCGTAGTCGATTGGATGAGCGGGAATTATGACAAAAACTTTTGAGCGATGAGTACATCAGTACTATGGACTCACCATTGATGGACATGTGCATTTGAATTTGTGTTGTTTTCTCTTCGGTGGAAACGCCATCGATGTTCTGGGTACCAAGATTGAGTTGAGGCCACGTTGACTGATGTTGTTTAAGCCATGTTAGACTTGTCCACCGTAATTCGGGGTTGGCTAACTAAACTGGCGACATAACTCTAGTGGTGCAATCAGCAGGATTGTCCCTAGTGCGTACATGATCCCGTTGGTCTGGTATGCTACTGTTCAGAATTTTGCTCATACGATTGGCCACGTAAGTCTTCCAGCGATTGATGCTTCCGTGAATCCAGTGCAGCATGAGAGTAGCATCTGTCCAATGGAAAATGGGAATTATTATTATTATGTAGGTGATTTAAAGCACCGCAACCTTTCGACCTATAGTGGCAACATCAGAGGTTCAAAGTACATCTTTGAGTCCTATCCTCTGGATAAACGTGATGACAAGTTTTGGTTCCAAAGGTTTCACATCACTAGGAGAGCCTTGGAAGAATCCCAAGTATTTCCTGCGGGTGTGCATGAGAGCCGGACATTGTGTCAGCACATGCAAAGACGTCTTCTCTTCCTCCATACAGAATCTGCAGGAGCCTTCTGAGGTGACCCATATCCTCACCATATGTGAGTTGAATTTATAGTGCCCTGTGAGTAGGCCTGTCATCATCGCAAGATTATTCTTAGAAAGATTGACTCAAGCTGTTCCAGCTAATATTAAATTTGTATAAATTAATTTTAAGTTAACAAGAAATAAATTATATGAAATTATTATAAATTATCACGTATATTGCTTACATTTCAGTCCACTCAGCCACATCAAAATACACCATAGGTACAGGGATGAAAAATGAGCTGATGAGCAACATCTTTTTCCTGTTAAAAATAAAACGACCATTTTCAACACCTTACCACCACCAAACCAGAGCGAAATCACAGAGTACTCAATGAGTTTCTGTTTACAAACAATATAAATAATCAATGGTACTCGCAAATACAATATTTTTCGTGTGCGTATAACAAGACACCGCACAATGTGCGGAGCACATTGACACTGATTATACCCCATATGAACTTATATTCGGTCAATTGGCACAATTACCCATTGAAACTAAAAAATGAGACCGTAAACAATGAAAGTATAAATAACAAAAATTATATGACTGAATTCAAGGCCAAGTTGAGCCATGCACTACTCGAGGATACAATATTGCAACGGCAATGAAAAATTAGCGTGAATATGTTAGTAGTAAATTGTACTAAAATAGAAGTAGAATTACGAGATTTAGTTTTACTTAGAGTAGCAAATAGACAAAAGCATCAATATCCATACAAAGGACCGGAATTGATTGCAATAGCGTTAATACTATAATAGATGTAAATGGGATCCATAAAGAATTCCACAATAATCAATTAATAAAATATGTTAACTATATGTATATATACATATTTATTCACTGTTATTTCTCTTTATTATAGGTTATATATACTTAATAATTAATACGATGGCCATTTACATAAGAACCATGTAAATAAAAATTATGTATAAGAATTTAAGTAATTATTATTATTATTAACAGGCTAAAAAAACACCGCGGCCTAAAAGATCTATTGTGCAGCCTCGTACCCAACTAAAACAGTCCTAGACTATTTATAAATATCGTAACTGCTGTGGGCTTAATTTTAACAAGGTAATTTAGAGATATAAACCCACTGCCTAGGTAATTATGTCTGCGTCTTGCCACCGCTGGGCGAGTGCATAGAATATGTTCTGCTGTTTCCTGCTCCTCTTGACAGAGTCGACAGGAATCGTCTTCTACCACGCCTATTTTTTTCAGATGGTAATTTAGTCTACAGTGTCCTGTTAAAAGTTCAGATTAGAGTTTGATGCCATTTCTGCTGAGGTTTAAAGAAGCATCTACCCTGATGTGTTCAGGATCAATGAGTAGTCTCGACTGCCGCATGCCTTTTTGGGCTCTACAGTAGTTTAGCAGACCTAGTTTTTCCTGTTCGCACAACAAGTTATTTTTGAAGCTACTGTTTACCCCACAGAAGGGTTCTGGACCTATAAAGGCAGTGTCTGCACCCCTTTTTGCCAAAGAGTCTGCCATTTCGTTGCCCTCATGTCCCTCATGTCCCGGTACCCACATTAGCGGAACAGAGTGTCTTGCTGCTAGGGAATTAGAAGTTTAGAGCATTCCCAGACCAACTTTGATTGGAATGAGAAGTTTATTAATGATTTCAGAGCTGCCTGGCTATCTGAGAGTATGCATATTTTGGTGTTGCGTGTACCCCTGCGTAGACATTCTCTAGCACATAACTCTAAATCGTGCACCTCCGCCTGAAAAATGGAAGCTGTTTTTCCCATTGCAATTGCTTTTTGGAAGTTTGGCGCTACAATTCCAGCTACTGCACTGCCATCTTCCATTTTGGACCCATCTGTATACCACAACTGTGAGTCCTGTTTTATTATTATTTTATTGTTTCTCCAAGCTGAACGGTCACTGATGGCCACTTTGAATTGCTTGGAGAAATCTAATTTTCTGCCCATTTTGTCGAATACCCTGAGGCACGGAGAATCCCAGACAGTGTCCAGAATCTTTTCGTGCCCCGAAAGGTTGACTTCTTTAAGATGGGCTAGATTAGGTAGCCTTGGGGCCGCGCTGGCCGCCATCCTTTTAACTACAAGGTGTAGAGGAGTCAGTCCAGTGATCACTCCCAAAGCTAGTGTGGGGCACGTTCTCATTGCTCCCGTCACACTCAAACAGGCTATACGGTGAATCTTCTTAAGAGCCATCTGAGTTCTTGTTTGGCCACCATACCAACGACGCGTATGTAATCATTAGTACTAGTCCCCATGTTTAACCGTACAACCTCTGGCAAGCATAGGTTGCTCTTAAGGCTTTACTAGTTATGTATGATAAGTGGTTTTTCCAAGTTAGAGTTTTGTCTAGGATTACTCCCAGATATTTCATTTCATTGGACATTGTTAAGTTTGTGGTTTCTAAACTTAAGGTCCCCAGATTCAGTTTCCTTCTTTTGGTGAAGGGTACCACGTTTGTTTTATTCGGATTTATCGATAGTCCTTTCTCCTGACACCAGTTTTGAGTGATGTCAAGAGCTAGTTGCATGCGATCTGTTATGGTAGAGTCAAACTTGCCTCTGACCATAATTACCGAATCATCCGCAAAGCCCTGAACTTCGTATCCGAGGTCATTGAGAGTTTGTAAGAGCTCATCGATAACCAATAACCATAGGAGTGGCGATAGGACGCCCCCCTGGGGACATCCTTTGGTTGACCAGACAATTTGCTTTGCTGTCCCTGTTTCAAAGATTGTTATTCTGTTTTTCAGCATATTGAGAACCCATGTTATGATCAGTATACCTTTCCTGTTCATCCCCTCCTCAATTGATCTGAAAGTAGCATTGTCAAAAGCCCCTGTAATGTCAACCGATGTACAGAGAGCTATTTCTTTACCCTAAAACGCCTTTTCAATTTTGCTCGTTAAGCTATGTATGGCTGTCTCAGTCGATTTGCCTGATTGGTAAGCATATTGTTCAATATGAAGAGGAGAATCTTTAAGATAAGTTTCCCTGATATATTGATCCAGAATTGTTTCCATAAATTTTTGCAGGAATGACGTTAGGCTAATGGGCCGATTGGCTTTGGCGTGTGGTCCGCCTTTTTGCCTGCTTTCGGTATGAAAGCCACCCTAGCCTTCGTCCAAGGTTTAGGCACTATGCCTAGTTCCAGGCTTATCCTGAAAATGTTTGTTGGCACAGGTGCCAATACATCAACATCTTGCCAAAGTAGGCACAGTTGTATATTATCGACACCTGAGGATTTGAATGGTCTAAAAGTGGAGATAGCCCATTTAGTTTTGTTGACGGTGAAGATTCTGCGAGCCAGTGAGAATTTGCTCCGTGTAGGCATCAAGAAACGAATATTCTCGATGATTTCACTATCCTCTCCGCTAGTGGCACAGCCTGGAAAGTGAGTGTCCAACAAAAGCTGTCCCGTCTCTTCCAGGCTCTCCGTAAAATTTCCGTCAGGCTTCTTGAGTGTAGAAAGGCCATTTGAATGATTTCTGGAGTCGGGTAGCTGCTGGGAGGGTTTCAATCTCCTCACAGTACTTTTTCCATGAGTCTCTCTTAGATCTACTCATACAGGATAGTTTGCCCAGTCACCATTAGACTTGGCTCTATTAAAGAGTTGACGGGCTTTTTTGCGCTTTGGCAGTGCCCAGCTCCGACCTAGACTGAAGGGAAAAGGGCAAAATCTGCTGTTGGTGGTGAAGAGCAACCAACAACATCTGTTGCAGCGCGGGCAAAGCAGAGTAGCCAGAAGCTGAAAACGGGACCCAAATTCATAAAGCCAGTACCGAGAGCGGAGAGAGGCAACACTGGCGCCCTACATCCAAAACCATCTGCTGCTGGTGTTTTGCTGCGATGCAAACGTGCACGTGTATGGGGAAGCACGGACACGAACGTGCGAGGTGAGTCACTTCTTGATTTTATTACTACAAACAATCTGGTGGTGGTCAATAGGGGTGACGACCCTACCTTTATGAATGCGATAAGAGAGTAGACCTTGTTACCCAGTTTCTGAACCCTTTCAGACGAGATGGGGTCTAGAGCAATTGCCAGCTCGACCTGGTCGCCTTTTTGTAGGCGATGGTGCACCCGCCACTCACTGACACTAATGCCAGAATTCTGCATCTCGACTTGGACCAAAATTCGGTCATTGTGCCAAGACACCGAGACGGGAAAGTAGCCAACGAAGATCTTGGCCTTTGGCACTTTTGCCTCGTCCGCCCCCTCCCAGGGCTTTATGGCTGGAATCCTTTCTTCAGCCCAGGCTACGGTTTCGTCATCCAGACAGTTGATCGTCAACCATCCAGGCTTGAAACTACAGCTTGCAAATTGTGGCTTCACTGGGCCCCCACGAGTCTCGAACATCTTGTCAAAAATACAGCGTTGTACCTTCCCAATTTCTTCAGTGGACCATATGCCGTCCGGGAAATTGCTAGGTTTAAACCCTATATTTTTGGAGCAGACTGTCACCGCTAGAGTAGGCTTTGAACAGGGAACCCCCAAGGAGGCGCCCTGCACGCCATGTCTTTCAGAGACCCCCGCAACCTTCTTTCTGGCACCAGGTTCGCCCCCAAGTAAGGTCTCCACCTCCTTCATCACACCACCAACCGGCGAGTCAGCTGGGGGCACTATTGACATTTTATCAATGTTTTTGTACTCCTGTGCAAACCGCTTTGTCGGCCTGGAGCCCGATGTTGGCGTGGAGCCATCTGATCGGGAACTTTTAGGGGCCCATCGCGCAGACACGTTGGCTGGATTTGCCGCCAAGGACCGAGCTGTTTCCAGCGATATGCCCCTGGCAAGCAAAGCCTTAAAACTTTTACGTCCAGTGCCGGACAGCTTCACCCTAAGTTTTGGAATCTTCTCAGGAGCAGGTTCAAGAAGATTTCTCTCCAGTTCCGAGGAGATAGACACCCCAGCCGATTCCTGGCTAAGTGGGATGTCCATCTCATCCGGCCTCTCGGGTAAGGGACCGGGTGCCCCCCCAACAGGTCGTGTTCCATGCTTTCATTGTCGGTGGGACCAGCTGTCCCCTCGGCCAACGATGGCTGTTGGCTCATTGTAGCAACACTATGCACATTTGAAGGTGTGCAGTCAATTTTTTCTAATATAGACTTACATTTTCCATATATTTTTCTATAATTTTTTTTGCGTTTTGGTCACCCACGGGCGTCCCCGTGGTAAGACTAATTAAAACCGTAGGTTCGCCGGACCCCGTTCGGAGTTCGCTATTAAGCTTGACTCTACCCCATCAAGCAAGCTCACTGGCATAGCTGTTCCACCGTGAATTTAGGGTATTTTTTTGGGTCAATAGGTCTGGTGAACCCTACCCCAGGGAGTTTTCCCTCTCCCCCGCCCGGCAATCAGCGACCCAAGTCCCACAGAGACATGACCGTACTGAAAGTGGGCCATTGGTCTGTAAAGGAATTGCCGCACTACCCCGAAGGGCTGACCAATTGTTAGTGTCTAGGCGATCCGGCGGTCTCAGTGAGACGTTCGATATTGGCCAGTACGACTACTAACTAGCCTTAACGACTGAGCAGGAACCGTAGAAAACTATTTTGAACCTGTGCATTGAAGGTAGTTCTTAGTTTGTGTAACTGGACCATGTCACCGTCTTTCATGTGCCATGTTCCGGCACACAGTAAGCCCCTTCACCGCAACGCAGAGTAGAGGAATTTAAGTAATAACTATATAAAATTTAAGTAATTACTTTATATATATATATAAATTGACTTGACGTCACAGACAAGAAAGGTTATGTGATCCTTCTGATACCACAACTTTTGGCTTGAGAGTGAGGAAGTAGTGGTATAACACTATCACCACGATCGGAAGCAATATACACTCAAGTCGACCAATGCTACAACAATTGGTAGCGCATAGTTACATGCTTTGAAACACAGTTACACAGTTACATGCTTTGTACACACTTACATACTGACACCATACTTTAGATCAAGAAAAGAAAACAACAACATCAATAACGAGGGAGCAAAAAACAAAAGCAGGGAGCAGGACCCTTTCAATAGAAGCTCCATACTGCGCCGGACCCCACCTAGTGGTGGGCAAGACCAGCGACTGACGGTGCGAAGAAACTCCCTGGGTGATCCGGGGGAGTGGCATGTCGAGGCACTCATCAGCTACATTGCGGAGCGACATAATGTCCATTCGGACATTAAACGAAAGGCGGCAAAGATCCGCGACATGTGCCTGGAAGTGGCACAATAACGGGATGCCGATGGCATCATCACCGTTCAACCACCACTACTGCAGCGAGCCGACAAGCATATGCAAACCTGCAAAGCGCAGGAGGACAAGGAGGTCCAAGCCAGCGTATCGCCACTGGCACGGAGCTACGCGGCTTCCGTTGCAATGCCGAAGCGTCCCCGCGAAAACGCAGAAGACGACGGAACCAGTCCGACGAGCCGAGCGGTATCCAAAAGGCAGAAGGCGGATGCGGCAAGGGCGGCCATGGCTGCCGCCGCAGCTAAAAATACCACCAAGCCAGAAGTGGGTAAACACGACGCAGTGGTGAAAAAGCCAGAGTGGACGATGATTCGTGCTCGCCCCCTGGCAAAGTCGAAGACACTCGCTAAAGCGAAGCCGACCAGACCTGATGCAATTGTCATCAAAGGAACGGGAGTGACAACCTATGCGGAGATTTTGAGGAGGATAAAGACTGAGCCGCGCCTTGGGGAATTGGGCGAGAGAGTGAACAAAATAAGGAAAACCGCGAAAGGTGAGCTGCTACTCGAATTAGCCAAGACAGCGGACCCGAAGACGGTCACTCTGCGGGAAGCAGTAGCAAATATACTTTGGACTAGTGTGGAGGTGCGACAACTCACCCAGGAGACTCTGCTGGAAGTAAAGGATTTGGACGAGATCACCACGGTAGAGGAAGTTGACGAAGCGCTGTGCAAACAGCTGAGCACTTTCGAAAAGCTCCCCGTGACCGCCATTAGGTCCCTTCGGAAAGCGTACGGTGGAACGCAAACAGCAACCATCAGTTTGCCCCCTCTGGCAGCCGCAGCGCTACTGGTCGGGAAACTGAGAGTCGGATGGACCTCTTGTCGGGTGCGTGGAAAGGTAGTACCCCCACGTTGCTACAAGTGCATGGAGTTAGGGCATATTTCCAAAAAGTGCAGTAGTGGCGGAATCGGTGCTACAGATGCGGCGCCGAAGGCCACAACGCCAGCGAGTGTAGCAAAAGCCCAACCTGTGCACTCTGCAAGACCAAAGGCCGCAAGGATACGGAGCACTCGACAGGATGCAGAATATGTCCGTCGTATAAGCAAGCAGTAAAGGAGTCAAAACGCATGGAATGAAGTTACTCCAGCTTAACCTCAATCACTGCGCAGCTGCACAAGACCTACTTGAGCAGACGGTGAGAGAGCACAAGATCGACGCCGCTCTGCTCAGTGAACCATATCGTCGGAAGCACCAAGGAGTCTGGGTCGAGGACAATACTTGCCGAGCTGCAATATGGGTGTGTGGAGTCAAGCCACCTCAACTCACGGACGTCAGGAGGGATGAAAACTACGTCAGGGCAACCATAGGAGGAACCACGGTTTACAGTTGCAACATGGCTACAAGCCTAACTACGGATGAGTTTGAGTCGGCAGTAGATAGACTCGTTCTAGATGCACACGGCATGAACCCTGTAGTAATTGCTGGCGATTTCAACGCATGGGCAACTGAATGGGGCTGCGGCCGGACTACGCCAAAGGGTCATATCCTCATGGATGCACTCGCAGCACTTGACGTGATCCTCTTGAATACCGGCGAGATGACTTTTGCCAGAGGAGGTGCCAGTTCTGCGATAGACCTAACCTTCGTAAGTATCAGGCTGCTGAGGGGTGCAAAATGGCTGGTGACTGACATATACACCCACAGCGACCACCAAGCTACCATCTGCGAACTGGAGAAGCCCGGGAATCGGCAGCGGATAGGTCCGACATTGAAAGGCTGGAGGACAAACAGCCTTGACGAAGACGTCCTAGAAATTATGCTTGAAGGTTTGGTGCTGGAAGGCAACGCAGAAGAAAGGGCGAATCAGCTGGCAAGGAAGGTAGGAAACCGCCACTAGTTCTAATTGTATATATTTGTATATTTGTTTACTACCCTTCCTAAATCGTTAGCAAGCCATTGAGGCTTAACGTAACTGTTAGTTTAAGGAGGTGGTTTTAGTGAGTAAAACTCTCACACTCTTGGGTGGTGCGTACCCGCTCGTATCTTTTTGAAGATTTCCCATGCCTGCGGAAAAATAGGTGCAGCATGTGAGTACCAAAGTGAAATCGGAGTATTTGTTATTTGGTAATGGTCATGGTTCTGCAAAGCAAAAGATGCCTAATATGGGTAATAGGAGTGTAAGTTAGGAGGTAAATGAAATAGCCCGGCTAGATCAGTCGGGAGAGCATGAGACTGTTAATCTCGGGGTGAAGCGCGTGGTCGGTGGCCTAAGTTGGGGTGCTGTTCCAATTGTATAAATGTGCATGGAGATCATTCCACCTATGTTCTGCCTGAGGCAACCTTGTTGCGTTGCTCCGGGTGTCCGTAGTGTGAGTATTTGTCGTCTTTTGATGTTTGTTTTGGTAGACGAACCATCAGTGGTAGCTCCCATGTATGCCTGTCCAGAGCTTTAAACGGAAGATTTACCACCAGTGGGACGATCGGTGGATTTCGTACATATATCGTAGCCTCTATATAAACCAGAGTTTTCGGTCGAAAGCTGTCTATGAAGTGTTTAAATCATGGTGAGTGGGTGAGAATGTATGTGGGTAAATGGGGGAGAAGTGAGGTGAATGTGTTTGAGAGAATGAGACTGAGAAGTAATAATTTGGTTAATCGTAAATTGTACGGAGGCTCCTAACCTACTTAGTACAGCTGTTGCTATTGCTGGTGCTGATTTGGGCCAAAAAGGATAGAGGATCAGAGTCTGGATGGATGATATAAGTAGTGGTAGTATGAGCGAGAGCGTTCAGGTGAAGTAGCGCACGTTTCTTAAAGCAAGAAACAGTATAAAAATTTTGAAGTGACAAAAAAGAGGAGAGTCAGCGGTGAAGATTGATAGGTGGTGATATTAAACTATACAGTTTTTTTTAAATATGTTGACAAAAAAAGGATTTTCAAATAAATTTTGAAAAAAAGTTTGTCAACCACCGTGAGAGATAGTGTGGTCCCGGTGTTCTCAAAAAAAGATAAATAATTGTCTGTTTTTTTTGTTGCAATTTTAATAAATTATTGAATGCAAAGAAAAGCAGCGTCCATAAAAAGTATATCCGCATAGAATGCGAATTACGGAGAGGCAGTAACGGTAGCGACGGCATTCAGTTCATCCTCAGAAACATCCTGCTGCAAGGAAATTATAGAAGTAAACATATTAAAATTATTTAAATTTTTTAAATAAAAAATAGAAGGGAGAGGATCCAGGGCTGAGATGGAGCTGGATGGGACGGACACGCTTCCCTCAATAACGGCGGAGAAATGGCGGATGGCCCACTAAGCGAAGGAGTCGTGAGTTGGGCTAGATAAAAAAATATATAAATTAGATTATTCAGCCCCCGATGCAGTTCGACGGGCTAAGAAACAATACCACATGCATGAGCGAACCGTGGCCACCACAATGTATACGATGAAATAGAGTAGTTAACCATCGGGATTGGAGAAACAGATGTGTGACATTTTATTTTCGTCACAACCCAAAGACATGCGCAGTGCTTTAGCTCAAAAATTGGAGCAAATCATGCCCGGTATTCTTTTGCAAATTCAGTTAGCAATATAACTGATATTTATACAGTACCATTCTCCTCATTTAGGGAAGTTAAAACACAGCCTCAAAAATCGCCAACCCCTATCAGGACGCGTCAAACATCTTAAAAAATTATTCAAACGCCTATGGTTTACAATAACCCCCAATGTTCACAAAGAGAACCACTTAAGGTACAGCGTGACAGCGATAGGCAGCCGTTCCTTAAAATTCAAAGAACAAATCATATAAATTAAAATCCTGTAGTGGAAAATTTTCGCAGTACTGAAGCCTCAAAGGTCTGCAGTAGGTAAAAATTGCACATTCATATTTTATTGCTTGCACATGTGAATTTGTTGACACATAGGATTAGTGATGAGCGATGCAGTGATTTTTGAGTATCGCCGTTACCAGTGATTGCTATTTTTCAATCACCGTGATTTTAAACAGTGACTACGATCGCTGTTGCCATTGCGGTCATACATATACATATGTATTAATGCAGTCAACCAAACTGTTATCAAATATGCAAAGTAACAGCAAAAAGTGCGATTTTTAACATGCAGCTGTAATCCACAGTGATTGAAAATCGCTACTTTTAATAAAAGCGTGAAATAACAGCGAGTGTTGATTTCACTACTTTAGTAACGAATACATATAAGTTAACACTAGTGCCCAACAGCAAGCCCAACAACAAAGCGGCTGCCTACCCACGCGCGTGACGACAGCGTAACGGCAGCGCTGGGCCAACGACACTATCACGCCACCGTAATGTGAAACTCCGCACGAGTAGCGGAGTCAGCATTCGCTCTACACGAGTGGCGGAGTTAGCATTCTTAGTGCACTTACGGTGCAGGAGAGAATTTTTGACAAAAAATTAGCAGACATTAATAAGCTTATAGGCGACTTAGCAGTCGAGGCACCCGAGATAGAAACGTATGAAGAAGCGGTAATCAGGGATGGTGTGGCGTGTAAAGAAACACTAGATATCGTAAAGTCTTTACCAGATTTCGATGGCAAACACGAAACATACGTTTCGTGGCGCAAAGCGGCGCATACCGCGTATAAAGTTTATGAAAGATATGTGGGCAGTTCCACCCACTACCAAGCTCTGGGCATCTTAAGAAATAAAATAAGGGGTCCAGCTGACACGGTGTTAGCGTCTTTTGATACTCCTCTAAATTTTAGAGACATAATTAGTAGACTAGACTTTACGTACGCCGATAAGCGACCCATTTACCTCATCGAGCAAGAATTATCTACCCTACGGCAAGTAGCTATGACATTATTACAGTATTACGATGAAGTGGAAAGAAAACTCACGCTTCTAATTAACAAGAAAATAATGAGATATGACGGTAATTTGGCCGCGTCATTGAACGAAAAATACAGAATGGATGCATTACGCGTTTTCATTTCGGGGCTTAGGAAATCTTTAAGTGACGTGCTCTTTTCGGCGAGACCAAAAGTTCTCCCTTCCGCTTTAGCACTAGCCCAAGAGGTGGAATCAAATCATGAACGGTACACATTTGCTAACACTTACGCTAAAAGCATTGAGGATAAGGCTCAAAAAAGCGAACAGAGACAGCAAGTTAAGGAAACTGTAGGTACCCCTCAAGGAAAAAATCCTTATTTCAGTAAAAGGCAAGGACCCTTTGACAGGGGCCAAAAGAGACAAGAATCGGTGGAACCGATGGACGTTGATCGGTCGTCGCGGTTTAGACAACCTAATCAATATCAACAAAATCATGGAGGGCCACCCCAGGGACAAATGCATACCAATCAGTGGCCAACACAGTATCAAAATAACCAAGTCAATCAGTGGTCAGCACAGTACCAAAACAACCAGGCTCAGGGACATGTAGGAAAAAGACAAAACAGTGGTATGTCAACATTTACGGGCCCAAAGCAGCAGAGAATTAACCATATAACTCAGACCGAGGCCCCATCCAGTCAAGAAAACGGCAACTATCAAGCCGAAGCAACCGCAGAGGTGTCGGATATTGACGGGGAAATTACAGAATTTGATGAAGTTAATTTTTTAGGCACAACTCCCTGCTTCCGTACATAGAGAGAACGGTAGCAGGGAGGGCACTGAAATTGTTGATAGATACAGGAGCTTCGAAGAATTATATTAAACCATTAACAGAATTAAAACACATCAAACCAGTAAAAGAGTCATTCCTAGTAAAATCACTTTAACGCCATAAAAGAAAAATGCCTTATAGGCTTGTTTGATATGGTCACTACCTTTTTCGTATTGCCCAACCTTTCAACATTTGATGGTATAATTGGGCTGGATCTACTGACCCAAGTGAATGCAATGTTGGATTTCAAAAACAAAAAATTGAGGGCCAACACCAGGTCAGAAGACATACAATTCCTTAAATGCACAAATGTAAACTTTACAAAGGTGGAAGATATAACGGTCCCACAAGCAATAGCTGAAAATTTAAAAAAAATGATGTCAAGCAAAAAGGGTGTCTTTGCAGAGCCCAATGAGGCACTTCCCTATAACACTAATGTCGTCGCGGCTATACGAACTGAGAATAAGGATCCCTTGTATTCGAAATTGTACCCGTATCCAATGGGTGTGGCAGGTTTCGGAAACAATGAAACACGTAACTTGTTAAGGGATGGCATAATCAGGCAATCTAAATCACCCAACAATAATCCAGTATGGGTGGTGGACAAGAAAGGGACTGATGAGCATGGAAACACTAAAAAGCGCCTCGTTATCGATTTTAGGAAACTAAACTCGAAAACGATAGCCGATAAATATCCCATTCCCAATGTAACTTTTATTTTGTCGAATTTAGGGAAAGCCAAGTACTTTACAACGTTAGACCTTAAATCAGGGTTCCATCAAATTTTGCTAGCAGAGCAGGATAGAGAAAAAACTGCATTTTCGGTAGGCAACGGAAAGTACGAATTCTGTAGGTTGCCCTTTGGGTTGAAGAATGCTCCTAGCATTTTTCAACGGGCCATTGACGATATACTTAGGGAACAAATAGGAAAATCTTGCCACGTTTACATCGATGACGTAATTATTTTTTCGGAGACCAAGGAAAGCCACGTTAAGCACATCGCTTGGGTTCTAGATAAATTATACGAAGCTAACATGAGGGTTTCTCGTGAGAAATCCCATTTCTTCAAGGAAAAAGTAGAATACTTGGGTTTCGTGGTATCTCGGGGCGGAATTACGACAAGCCCTAGCAAAGTGGAGGCAATTCGTAACTACGAAAAGCCCTCCTCATTATTCAATGTCAGATCCTTCTTGGGGCTAGCGAGCTATTATAGATGCTTCATTAAGGACTTTGCATCAATAGCAAGGCCCTTGACGGACATTTTAAAGGGCGAAAACGGTAAGGTCAATGCAGGACAGTAAAAAAAAATCCCAATAAAATTTAACGAGGAACAGTGTCAAGCTTTCGAAAAGCTAAAAGAAATCCTGGTGTCTGAAGACGTCATGCTTCTTTACCCCGATTATAAAAAACGATTTGAACTAACGTCTTGTCCCAAGACGGAAAGCCAATCACTATGATTTCAAGAACCTTAAAATATAGGGAATTAAGTTTTGCAACCAATGAGCGAAAGTTGCTCGAAATAGTCTGGGCTCTGAAAAATCTTAGGAACTACCTATATGGTGTGAAAAACTTAAAAATCTATACGGATCATCAACCGCTGACATTCGCGGTATCGGATCGTAACCCGAATGCTAAGATAAAGCGATGGAAAGCCTTTATCGATGAACACAATGCCCAAATTTTTTACAAGCCACGAAAAGAAAATTACGTCGCTGATGCACTATCACGACAAAACATTCACGCGCTTGAGGAACACATACAATCAGATATTGCAACGGTTCATAGCGAGATGTCGTTGACTTACACCATTGAGTCTACTGACAAACCGGTAAATTGTTTTGAAAATCAAATAATAATAGAAGGGAGTGAAGTCCCCTCGGCACGAACATTCATTGTATTTACAACAAAAACTAGGCATATCATACAGTTTTCAGATAGGGAAATATCAATTAAAACAATCTGTGACGTGGTCAAGGAAAATGTTGTAAACACATTTCAATGTGAGCTCCCAATACTGGCATTTATTCAGCATGAACTAGTGGAGACATACCAGTCAACAACATTTCGTTATGCAAAGCAAAGGGTAACCGACGTTATCGATAAGGGCGAACAAAGGGAAATTGTGGTTATAGAACACAATAGGGCCCATAGGGTCGCTCAGGAAAATGTCAGACAAATTTTACAGGATTATTTTTTCCCGAACATGACTCGGCTAACAAAGGAGATTGTTGCAAACTGTAGAATCTGCCAAAGAGCTAAATATGACCGTCATCCACAAAAACAGGAGATTGGAGAAACACCTATTATTTGTTGTGTAGGGGAGATGTTACATGTCGATATATTTTCTACTGATAAAAAGTACTTTCTTACGTGTATTGATAAATTTTCCAAATTTGCAGTCGTTCAACCCATAGTTTCAAGGACAATAATGGACGTAGAAATACCCATTTTGTAGCTTATGAATTTTTATCACAGCACTAAAACAATATTTTGTGACAATGAACCTTCTTTGAATTCTGAGACAATAAGATCGCTCTTGAAGAGCCGTTTCAACGTTCAGAGAGCAAACGCTCCACCGCTTCATAGTACCTCGAATGGGCAGGTGGAAAGGTTCCATAGCACCCTCTTGGAAATTGCCCTATGTCTGAAAATAGAAAGAGGCATCGACGACACAGTAAAATTGATACTTCAGGCAACCATAGAGTACAATAAAACAATTCATTCTGTTTTAGGTAAAAGGCCGATTGATGTGATCCACTCATCCTCTCCAGAGTTCGAGGCGGAAATAAGAGACAGAGTTCACAAGGCACAAGAAATTCAAATGCAGAGATTAAACGAAACTAGAAGAAATAGAACCTTTCAAGTAGGAGAAAAGGTGCTTGTAAAAACAAACAGGCGATTAGGAAATAAGCTGACACCCTTGTGTGTTGAAGAGACAGTAGAGGCCGACTTGGGGACAACGGTTCTCATAAAAGGGAGGGTGGTCCATAAGGACAATTTAAGATAGGTTACGTTTAAAATTTTCTCTCATTTTAATTTTTTCTCGATTTCTAGGATTTTGATTGCGCTACTTTCGGTTGTGGCAACCACAGCCAAACTAACCGATTACTCCAACTCGGACTACATTCCTATTTTGGACGGAGACGTGACAATCTGGAAAGATTTCGAATACTTAAGACATACAACAAACCTCACGATGCATTCGGAGTTGACTGAAGAAACAGAAAAACTCGTGGACCATTTTCCCCAGTCGCATATGAAGAAAATACTGGACTCAGACATTGGACAGATAAAAACATTACTGGCCACAATAGAAGTTCACCATAGAAACGCAAGAAGCATCAACCTTTTGGGCACCGCTTTGAAGGTGATTGCTGGGACCTCGGACTTCGATGACTTTGAAAGAATCAAAATTAGACTACAGCAAATCATTGATTCAGAAAATAGGCAGATAGTCATAAATACGAAAGCACAGGAACAAATAAATAGATTGACAGACACAGTTAATCTCATTATTAGAGATTCAAAGGTTAAGCAGATAGATTCAGGACACCTGTATGAAACCCTCCTTGCAAGGAATAGATTTTTAATTTCAGAACTAGAAACCTTAATGTTGTCAGTCACTCTCACGAAGATTGGTATAATTAATCCCCAAATTTTGGATTCCAACGATTTGAAAAGTATAATTAATGAGCACTCTACAAATATAACTGTAGCTGATTTAATGGAAGTAGCTAATGTCAAGGTCTTATTGAATAATATTATTATTGACAGGCTAAAAGAACACCGCGACCTAAAAGATCTATTGTGCAGCCTCGTACCCAACTAAAACAGTCCTAGACTGTTTATAAATCTCGTAACTGCTGTGGGCTTAATTTTAACTAGGTGATTTGGAGATATGAACCCACTGCCTAGGTACTTATGTCTGCGTCTTGCCACCGCTGGGCAAGTGCATAGAATGTGTTCTGCCGTTTCCTGCTCCTCTTGACAGAGTCGACAAGAATCGTCTTCTACCACGCCTATTTTCTTCAGGTGGTAATTTAGTTTACAGTGTCCTGTTAAAAGTTCAGTGTATAGTTTGATGTCATTTCTGCTGAGGTTTAAAGAAGCATCTACCCTGATGTGTTCAGGATCAATGAGTAGTCTCGACTGCCGCATGCCTTTTTGGGCTCTCCAGTAGTTTAGCAGACTTCGTTTTTCCTGTTCGCACAACAAGTTATTTGTGAAGCTACTGTTTACCCCACAGAAGGGTTCTGGGCCTATAAAGGCAGTGTCTGCACCCTTTTTTGCTAAAGAATCTGCCATTTCGTTGCCCTCATGTCCCTCGTGTCCCGGTACCCACATTAGCGTAACAGAGTTTCTCGCTGCTAGGGTATTGAGAAGTTTACAGCATTCCCAGACCAGCTTTGATTGGAATGAGAAGTTTATTAATGATTTTAGAGCTGCCTGGCTATCTGAGAGTATGCATATTTTGGTGTTGCGTGTACCCCTGCGTAGACATTCTCTAGCACATAACTCTAAAGCGTGGACCTCCGCCTGAAAAATGGAAGCTGTTTTTCCCATTGCAATTGCTTTTTGGAAATTTGGCCCTACAATTCCAGCTCCTGCACTGCCATCTTCCATTTTGGACCCATCTGTATACCACAACTGAGAGTCCTGTTTTATTGTTATTTCCTTGTTTCTCCAAGCTGAACGGTCACTGATGACCACTTTGAATTGCTTTGAGAAGTCTAATTTTCTGTCCATTTTGTCGAAGACCATGAGGCACGGAGAATTCCAGACAGTGTCCAGAATCTTTGCGTGCCCCGAAAGGTTGACTTCTTTAAGATGGGCTAGATTAGGTAGCCTTAGGGCCGCGCTGGCCGCCATCCTTTTAACTACAAGGTGTAGAGGAGTCAGTCCAGTGATCACTCCCAAAGCTAGTGTGGGGCACGTTCTCGTTGCTCCCGTCACACTCAAACAGGCTATACGGTGAATCTTGTTAAGAGTCCTCTGAGCTCCTGTTTGGTTGACTTTTGGCCACCATACCAACGACGCATAAGTAATCATTGGTACTATTATTGTTTTATATGACCACGCCATCATTTTTGGCCGTAGTCCCCATGTTTTACCGTACAACCTCTGGCAAGCATAGGTTGCTCTTAAGGCTTTACTAGTTATGTATGATAAGTGGTTTTTCCAAGTTAGAGTTTTGTCCAGGATTACTCCCAGATATTTCATTTCATTGGACATTGTTAAGTTTGTGGTCCCTAAACTTAAGGTCCCCAGATTCAGTTTCCTTCTTTTGGTGAAGGGTACCACGTTTGTTTTATTGGGATTTATCGATAGGCCTTTCTCCTGACACCAGTTTTGAGTGATGTCAAGAGCCAGTTGCATGCGATCTGTTATGGTAGAGTCAAACTTGCCTCTGACCATAATTACCAAATCATCCGCAAAGCCCTGAACTTCGTATCCGAGGTCATTGAGAGTTTGTAAGAGCTCGTCGATAACCAATAACCATAGGAGTGGCGATAGGACGCCCCCCTGGGGACATCCTTTGGTTGACCTGCCAATTTGCTTTGCTGTCCCTGTTTCAAAGATTGTCGTTCTGTTTTTCAGCATATTGAGAAACCATGTTATGATCAGTCTTTGTATACCTTTCCTGTTCATCCCCTCCACAGTTGATCTGAAAGTAGCATTGTCAAAAGCCCCCGTAATGTCAGCCGATGTACAGAGAGCTATTTCTTTACCCTCAAACGTCTTTTCAATTTTGCTTGTTAAGCTATGTATGGCTGTCTCAGTCGATTTGCCTGATTGGTAAGCGTATTGTTCAATATGAAGAGGAGAATCTTTAAGATAAGTTTCCCTGATATATTGGTCCAGAATTTTTTCCATAACTTTTAGCAGGAATGACGTCAGGCTAATGGGCCGATAGGCTTTTGGCGTGTGGTCCGCCTTTTTTCCTGCTTTCGGTATGAAAGCCACCCTAGCCTTCGTCCAAGGTTTAGGCACTATGCCTAGCTCCAGGCTTATCCTGAAAATGTTTGTTAGCACAGGTGCTAATACATCAACACCTTGCCGAAGTAGGCACGGTTGTATATTATCGACACCTGGCGATTTGAATGGTCTAAAAGTGGAGATAGCCCATTTGGTTTTATTGACGGTGAAGATTCTGCGAGCCAGTGAGAGTTCCCTCCGTGTAGGCATCAAGAAACGAGTATTCTCGATGATTTCACTATCCTCTCCGCTAGTGGCACAGCCTGGAAAGTGAGTGTCTAACAAAAGCTGTCCCGTCTCTTCCAGGCTCTCCGTAAAATTTCCGTCAGGCTTCTTGAGTGTAGAAAGTCCGTTTGAGTGATCTTTATTGAGTGATTTCTGGAGTCGGGTAGCTGCTGGGAGGGTTTCAATCTCCTCACAGTATTTTTTCCATGAGTCTCTCTTAGATCTTCTCTACTCATTATTATAGGCCGTTAAGGCACTTCTATAAGATGCGCAGTCACCATTAGACTTGGCCCTATTAAAGAGTTGACGGGATTTTTTGCGCAAAACATTTAGCTCCCCGCTCCACCAGGGTACGTTCCTAGAACGTTTCTTCACAACTAAATTGCAGCTACTTTCAAAAGCCTCGATTATTATATTATTTAATTTGTTAACTTCAAGATCTAGTTCCTGAGAGTTACTTATTTTTTCACTAACGCAATATTTTGCTCTAAGTAAAAGTTATATATCGACCAGTTGGTCTTCCTAACATTTCTCATTTCGAAGGTGCCTCCAATCTCCCCCCCCCAGATCAAAGCAAATGTACCTATGGTCCGACAAGGAGACCTCATTAAGCACCCTCCAATTAGAAATGTTATTTGATATGAATGCGCTAGTTAGGGTGAGATCTAACACCTCCCCCCTTATCGCATTCATAAAGGTAGGCTCGTCACCCCTATTTACCACCACCAGATTGTTTGTCGTAATAAAATCAAGAAGTGACTCACCTCGCCCGTTCGTGTCCGTGCTTCCCCATACCGTGTGGTGCGCGTTTGCGTCGCAGCACACCACCCACTGTAGACTGCGAGTGCGACAGTACTCCGTAAGCTGCTGGAGCTCGCGCGATACCGCGTCCTCTGTGTCGCCAGGTAAGTACATGGAGGCCAGGACTACCGTTCTCCTCCCTTTGGCACTAGGCACTTCTGCCTGTACTGCCACCAGATCGCGTTGTAGAAGCTCTGAAATTGGGAGGAATTTAATATTTTTGTTGATCATGATCGCTGCCCTCGGTCGGTCAACATTATTATGATAGATCAACTTACATGTTTTTGTCTGCAGACCATTTATGCGCCCATTTGTGGCCCATGGTTCTTGAATGGCTACGAAGTCCAGACTCTGGTGTTCCACCAAGGCACTGAGCCTGTAAGAGGCTGCTATAGCCCTGTGGAGATTTATTTGGAGACAGTGAAGCTGCTTCCAAGAGTTTTGCGTTCGTGATGGGGCCTGGGACATTATTTCCCAGACCGATCCTTGCGGATCTTACCACCCTTTGTGCTCCGCAAAGTTTCCGCAGCCTCCGGGTCTTTTCTCTCCCATTTCCTGAGCCTACCAGAGAGAGCAGATGGTTTTGGACGTTGGACACGTGTGTTGCCTCTCTCCGCTCTCGGTACTGGCTTTGTGAAAATGGGCCCCGTTTTCGGCTTCTGGCTACTCTGCTTTGCCCGCGCTGCAACGGATGTTGTTGGTTGCTCTTCAACAAAAACAGCAGATTTTGCCCTGTTCCCCTTCAGTCTAGGTCGGAGCTGGGCACTGCCAAAGCCATAGTAGACTTTGTTACCCAGTGTGTCAACCCTTTCAGACGAGATGGGGTCCAGAGCAATTGCCAGCTCGACCTGGTCACCTTTTTGTAGGCGATGGAGCACCCGCCACTCGCTGACACTAATGCCCGAATTCTGCGACTCCACTTGCCCCAAAATTCGGTCATTTTGCCAAGACACCGAGCCGGGAAAGTAGCCAACGAAGATCTTGGCCTTTGGCACTTTTGCCTCGTCCACCACCTTCAACTCAGCCCCCTCCCATGGCTTCATGGCTGGTATCCATTCTTCAGCCCAGGCTACGGTTTCGTCGTCCAGACAGTTGATCGTCAACCATCCAGGCTTGAAACTACAGCCTGCAAAGTGTGGCTTCACTGGGCCCCCACGAGTCTCGAACATCTTGTCGAGAATACACCGTTGTACCTTCCCAATTTCTTCAGTGGACCATATGCCCTCCGGGAAATTGCTAGGTATAACCCCTATCTTTTTGGAGCAGACTGTCTCCGCTAGAGTAGGCTTTGAACAGGGAACCCCCAAGGAGGCGCCCTGCACGCCATGTCTTTCAGAAACACTCGCCACCTTCTTTCTGGGACCAGGTTCGCCCCCAAGTAAGGTCTCCACCTCTTTCATCTGACCACAAGCCAGCGGGGCAACTGGGGGCACTATTGACATTCTATTAATGTTTTTGTTGCCCTCCTGTGCAAACCGCTTTGTCGGCCTGGAGCTCGATGTCGGCGTGGAGCCATCTGAACGGGATCTTTTAGGGGTCCATCGCGCAGACCCGTTGGCTGGATTTGCCGCCAAGGACCGAGCTGTTTCCAGCGATATGCCCCTGGCAAGCAAAGCCTTAAAACGTTTACGTCCAGCTCCGGACAGCTTCACCCTAAGTTTTGGAATCTTCTCTGGAGCAGGTTCAAGAAGATTTCTCTCCTGTTCCGAGGAGATAGACACCCCAGCCGATTCCTGGCTAAGTGGGATGTCCATCTCCTCCGGCCTGTCGGTTAAGGGACCGGGTGCCCCCCCCCCCAACAGGTCGTGCTCCATGCTTTCATTGTCGATGGGACCAGATGCCCCCTCGGCCAATGATGGCTGTTGGCTCATTGTAGCCACAATATGCACATTTGAAGGTGTGCAGTCCATTTTTGTTTCATATAGGCTTAAGTTTTCCATATATTTTTCTTTAATTTTCTTTTGCGTTTTGGTCACCCACGGGCGCCTCCGTGGTAAGGCTAATTAAAACCGTAGGTTCACCGGACCTCGTATGGAGTTCGCTATTAAGCTTGACTCTACCCCGTGAAGCAAGCTCACTGGCATAGCTGTTCCACCGTGAATTTAGGGTTTTTTTTTTGGGTCAATAGGTCTGGTGAACCTTGCCCCAGGGAGTTTTCTCTCTCCCCCGCCCGGCAACCGGCGACCCAATTTCAGCAGAGACATGACCGTACTGAAAGTGGGCCATTGGTCTGTAAAGGAATTGCCGCACTTCCCCGAAGGGCTGACCAATTGTTAGTGTCTAGGCGATCCGGCGGTCTCAGTGAGACGTTCGACATTGGCCAGTACGACTACTAACTAGCCTTAACGACTGAGCAGGAATCGTAGAAAACTACTTTCAACCTGTGCGTTGAAGGTAGTTCTTAGTTTGCGTAACTGGACCATGTCACCGTCTTTCATGTGCCATGTTCCAGCACACAGTAAGCCCCTACACCGCAACAAGGTGACTACCCAGCGTAGGAGAATTGAATAATAACTTTTTGCATTTTTTAATTAAATATCCTAAATCTAGTCTAGTTTGTAAAAAGGTAATTTTATACCCCGTTCAACACAATGGCACAATCCTTCACTTCGCCGGAAATAACAATGTGGCAGACTGTGGAAATCGAGTACTAGCAATTGGAAACTGCAGTGCAACGTTTACAACAACATTCTGCAGGGAAGAATCCGATTCAACATGCGCACAACAACTGCATTCTGGCGGCATCGCACACTGCAATACCTGACCGAGGCACATTGAACCGATCATGATGATCGACGAGGGAGTCATTATCATCAATGACGAAATCGCCACAATAAAAATAGGCGACGGTTCCGAAAATATAGTCACTGGAACGTTCTTACTTACCTTCGACGACGAAGTGAAAATCAGCGAATCTTTATTTAAGAACCACAAAACCATCGTGAAAAAGCTTCCAGGGTCAGCAACGTCAACGCTTCCCAACATCACGGGCCACCAATAAATATTGAGCCTGCCGTACCTACAAAGGTTGAGCCTAGAGAATCTACACTACATCAGTCGGATTAAGGAGGAACTAATAACCAAACCCTTAATATCTGGCTCTGCCGCGATTGCCATTTTAATCACATGCTACATGTCTTTTAAGTTATATCAGAGACAGAAAAAGACGCGTCAGCGACACGTCATCCAAGCTGTACTCGAAGGTTTCAAGAAGCCCGAGGACGTCCTTCACTTAAGCGGGGGAGGAGTTAACACTAGTGCCCAACAACAAAGCGGCTGCCTACCCACGCGCGTGGAGACAGCGTAACGGCAGCGCTGGGCCAACGACACTATCACGCCACCGTAATATGAAACTCCGCACGAGTAGCGGAGTCAGCATTCGCTCTACACGAGTGGCGGAGTCAGCATTCTTAGGGCTAGCGTTGGCTTAAGTCGAGGGCAGCTTAATGATTACTGTTAGTTCTTAGGTTAGTTGAATTTACGGATTAAAGGCGTGAAGTTGTGCTAATTAACTAAAATGTCTTTTATTTATATCAATCACTGTTTTATCATGTTAGTTAAGTAAATTCCTGTATGTATGTAGTTGTTGCTGTTAAATTATCCCATTGCTGGAGAGAGCGGTAATATATGCAAAGTTTGAATATTCATACGTATCGCTTTATATTTTAACATTTGCGCATAGACAATAGTTTATAGATATTTGGAAGATGACTTAGTTCCCCGAAATTCGGATCCATTATTATGGTGGCGGAAAAATAAAACAAAATATCCAAATCTTTCGATAGTAGCGCAAGAAAATCTTTGCACATTGGCATCTTCCGTACCATCCGTCCACCTTTTTTCGCATGCTGGACAGATATTAAGCGAGCGGCGAAATCGTTTTCCGAAAATGTAAAAATGTTATTATTTTTAAATTGTAACTATAAATACTGCACTTAAACTTTATTTATTAATATTTTTTGTTATTTATAAATATTAGATTATTAATAATAAAATGTATTTTTCCAGCTGAATATCATAATTTAATTATTAGACGATAAGATATTAAAACGACTACTTGTAAGTTATTGAATGAGATATGTCAGTAGCAATGCACCAATCGTTCAATTGATTAGTTTTACCTTCAAATGTATATCAGAATGTGTTCAATTTCTACAATGCCAATGTACGAAATTTATTTATTCTATCAAATAAATTTTATAATAACATAACTACAAAATGTATGATACCATTGAGGAATTCAATTATTCTCAGCTACCCTGTATAATTAAATTCAAAACTTTGTTAATTATTTTAAATAATTCAAATGAAATATTTCCCTTTGCATAAAATTCATGCATTAAAAGTAACAGCAATCAAGAAACAAACTAATATTTTACAGTATGATATTTTTCGTTGTAGTTTAAAATGACTCTGGTAGTACCTCTCTGTTGATTAGCTTTATATACGCATAAACTTTCTTTAATATTAAATGTGTAAGTGTGCATGGATGTAGCCAAAATTCGCATAATACCATTCTCTCTCACTCTTTCTCTCTCTGTGTGTTCACTTAAAAAGCGCCACAGAAACAGTGATTTCTATAAAAGCATTAAATCAATCACGGCTGTTATTTCACGCTTTTATTAAAAGTAGCGATTTTCAATCACTGTGAAAAAAGAACGGACTGCTAAAAATCACTCTTTTGATTTTTTTCACTTTTATTAAAAATAGCGATTTTCAAACACTGTGAAAAAATAACGGACTGTTAAAAATCACTCCTTTGATCAAATCGCTGTTACTTTGTATATTAGATAACAGTTGCTACCAGCGATTTGTAAATAACAGCGAAAAAATCAACGGCAGTGAAATATTGCTCATCTCTACATGGGATATTGTAAATATTGATTGAAAAGTGAATGAATTTGAACCAAAATTGTAAACTAAGATTTAAGTATAAAAGAGGCTAATTTGAAAAATAAATATTCAGTTCTGACACATAACTCGATCTGCTGACTTTTAAGGCCGCTTTAACATTTCACATTTAGCTGCCTCTATAGACGCTGGGATAATGCCGCAGCCACCGTATTCCCCAGACCTGGCCCCCTGTGACTTTTTCTTGTTCCCGAAACTGAAAATGCCGCAGCCACCGTATTCCCCAGACCTGGCCCCCTGTGACTTTTTCTTGTTCCCGAAACTGAAAATGCCCATGAAAGGACGACGTTACGCCACGATTGAGGAGATAAAGACGGCATCGAAGGAGGAGCTGAACAAGATCACAAAAAATGATTTTTCAAAAGTCTTCGAGGATTGGAAAAATCATTATCACAAGTGTATAATTTCTGATGGGGAGTACTTTGAAGGAGACAAAAAAGAAATTAATGAAAAAACAAATAATTCTTGTAAAAACATCAAATTCGCAATACTTTTTGAACAAACCTCGTATCTGTTCACTGCAAGTACTATATAAAAGAAAAATGCAACAATCACCTTACGAAAACTACAAAAATATATACAGTCAGGGACTAAGGGTAAATACGCCAATCAAATTTGGATTTTAAAGAAATGTAAATATGTATTACACTAAGATTCTAAGTATCCTGTTATTTTTCATTTCATGAACGATCATTGACTGATATATATATATATATATATATATATATATATATATATATATATATATATATATATATATATATATATATATATATATATATATATATATATATATATATAAATATATATATATATATATATATATATATATATAAATATATATTTATATATATATATATATATATATATATATATATATATATATATATATATATTTATATATATATATATATATATATATATATATATATTTATATATATATATATATATATATATATATATATATATATATATATATTTATATATATATATATATATATATATATATATATATATGTGGCGACACCACTACCCCCACCCAGTTGTCAGGTACGCCAACGCAAGAAGCGTTAGTTCCGCGCGCCATCTAAAGGGTTTTTCAAAAGAAACGCTACAAAAGTAAATCGATAGTGACAGCAAACGACGCCATATTTTTTCCCGCTCTTTTGACATTTCTGTTCAGTAAGGTTTGCCATTTCATCATGCAAAGATATACGAGCCAACAACGAGTCGAAATTATTAAAATTTACAACCGAAATTCGGAGTCAGTCGCCTCAACTTTAAGAGCGCTACGTCCAATTTATTATAAGGCTCATTTCTGGCTGAATGGCTTCGTCAATAAGCAAAATATGCGTTGTTGGTTTGACAGCAATCCACACGTACTCCATGAGTCATCATTGCATCCCGAAAAAATTACGGTTTGGTGCGGTTTATGGGCCGGCGGCGTCATTGGGCCGTACTTCTTCCGCGATGATCAAGACCGGCACATTACTGTGAATGCGAATCGCTACCGTTCAATGATAACCGAATATTTTTGGCCACAATTGGATAATATGGACTTGGAGGACATGTGATTCCAACAGGACGGCGCCACAAGCCACACAGCGAATGCCACAATCAATTTACTGCAAACCAAGTTTGGTGAACGTGTTATCTCACGAAATGGCCCAGTCGATTGGCCGCCTCGGTCGTGCGATTTGATGCCGTTAGATTATTTCCTGTGGGGCTACGTCAAGTCTATGGTCTATGCCAACAAGCCAGCGACGATTGATGAACTTCGTACGAATATCGAATGTGAAATTGCAGCAGTATCGGTCGATTTATGCTTGAAAACCGTTGAAAGTTGGGTTCAGCGTCTGGACTTCTGCAAGCATGCCCCTGGTGGCCATGCAAAAGAAATAGAGTTTCATACATAATGGCATCGAACGTACTTTCACAGGAATAAAGAATTTCATTGATATCTAAAACCGGTTTTGTTTTATTTAAAAAAACTTTTGTAGCGCTCTTATTCAAAAACCCTATATTATCACTAATAACTAGCCTGTGTTGGCTGCTGAACAACACACTTCGTGTTTCCGGCCTTTCATTCAATCTCTTTCTCTTTCTGTGCTGCGGTGACGTGTTATAGAGCATTTTGTGCAATTAAAGGTTATATTAATTACTGGACTTAACACGATCTCTAGAAATTTGTGGAAACGTATCCATCATATATAATATGTACGATATAACAAATAAATTCACAGGAACGTATTTTATTATATGTTAAATATACGATATAACAAATATTTCTGTTTTTTATTGGCAACGCAACGTTGAGCACGCGAGCAGCCAAATTGGTGACCCCGACGTGATCTAAGCACGCATTCGCCCCACCCAGAGGGATACGATATATCCAGTACAAGACGCACATGTTGCTCCACTCGCCAACGGCCTCCGGACCGGCGCCGCGGGCACCACCGGAGCAGCCGTCGACTCAGCAACGTACGCTCCACACCAGCAGCCACAACCACCGCACGTGCATGCGCACGCACAGCTGGCTATGCCAACGCCATTGCTGCTAACGACACACCCGCCGCCACACCGTGCAGGGGAACCTGGGGGACACGCCTCCTTTTCGTCGCCGCCCGCGATCGAGGCGGTGAACAGCTGCCGACTCCCACCTTTCTGGAGGAGTAACCCCGATCTGTGGTTTTATCAGATCGAGGCCGCGTTCCAGGTCCACCATGTGCGCAACGACAACAGCCGCTACTATCTAGTAGTTGCGGCGCTCGACCCGGAGACTATTTCCGAGGTTGCGGATGTACTCCGCACAATTCCGCCCGTGGGCAAGTATGAGGACCTGAAGGCAGCCATACTAAATCGCCTCACCGACTCGGCGGATCGACAGCTCCACAAGCTGCTCACCCAACTCGAGCTGGGTGACAGGAAGCCGTTTCAACTCCTGCGGCAGATGCGCGCCTTGGCAGGAGACAGGGCCACGGATGACATCATCCGAGTGAAGTGGCTCGACTTGATGCCGCCGTGAACGCGACGGCTTCTCAAAATCCTGAAGGGCACCAGTCTGGAGGAGCTCGCAGAGGCAGCTGACGAGCTGGTCGACAATGGACCTACAGTGGCGGCTACGTCACCTCCACTCTCGTCTCCGAGACCCCGTTCTCCATTCGCGAGCAGATTCAACGGGTAACTCCGTGCACGCAGAGCTTACCGCACTGCGCCAGTCAGTGGCACAGCTCGTGGCACTAACGCGGGAGAATCAGGAGCTGCTGCGTAAAATAACGCCCCCACTTCATAGGGGTCGCGCTGATACCCTCAGCCCCAGCCGGCACCGAGATCGCTCTACAGCGCCTGGCCAATGTTGTTACCACCTGAAATACGGGGCGACAGCACAGCAGTGCCGACCACCGTGTGTTTTTGCTGCAGCTGTGGCCGCCGCCTCGACGCCGTCGGGAAACTAGCGCTGCCGACGCCGACTTGGGCCGACCACCAACCGAAAAACGCCTACACGTAACGGATCGAACAACATCCACTCGCTTTCTCGTGGACTCGGATTCAGTGGTCTCCTTACTGCCGAGGGGAACGGTCGCCCGCAAACTACAGCGAAACAGCCTCACGCTGTACGCCGCCAACTTGTCGCCGATAGCACCTCGCCCTGCGGCGGGATTTTACTTGGGCGATCACTGTGGCCAATGTGCAAACCGCCATTCTCGGGGCGGACTTTCTGGCATACTATGGGCTCCTGGTAGACTTGAGGGGACGACGCATCGTAGACCCTCTTACCAATATCAGCACATATTTTTAAGGTGCAAATATTGTAAATGAATAGTATTTAAGCATTAATTATGATGTAAACTTTTAGGGTGTCACCGGTCCGCAGTCAAGCTGACGAGGGGCATTTAGAATGCACCGACGACACTTTACTTGCAGTAGGTCAGTGGGCTTGAGCCACTGACACCAAATAACAATTGCGTAACTGGAACACCAGAAAAGTCAAGACGTAGTCTGTAATGTTTGCCGGTCTAAAGGACCTATTGGGCAAGGAACCCTGAAGCAGTGAGGCATCCTGCAACGAATTCGAAGGACTTCAACCTGCAACGAATTCGAAGGACACTAAGGATAAAGATGTCATCGAAAAAAATTTGGGTGAGTAGAGTGTATAATAGCGGAATCTAAGTAGATACTTCTGCGACCCTGAAGGCGCCATAGCGCTGGTCAAAGAAGTTGGAAGTTTGTGTTTGTTTGTTGTTAGGGATATATTTGGATACACATTTAATTTATTTTTTTTTTTTTTTTTTTAAATAAAATACCATGAGCTTAGGGTATTAGGAAGAATATAAATGTTTTTATTGCGTTACGCATACGTTTCGGGTTTATTTTTGAATATGGATTCGAGTTTCCGGGAAAGAATGTATATAAAGATAATATTTACCGTGGAATGTTAATTAATGCCACCTTTGAGAGACATTTAAATTGTTTTTGTAAAATTTAAATTCTGATGTTCTAAATTTATGTTGTTTGTAAACAAACATAAAACATTTGATTCAAATATTTGACATTATAAGCTTAGAGTATTGGGCAAAATTGTTTGCAGACAACACGTGTTGTTGCATCAAAGTTTGTGTAGTTCCGAAACTACAATTCGCGTAGCAACTTTAAAGCAATTTTTTGCACGAAAAAACAAAGCAGCTAAGCATATGATTGTACTGAAATGAAAATGCGTATAATGCTGTAAAATTTTTCTTTGGGTATGAAAATTTTTGGAAACAATTGTATGAAACCAAAAGCATCTTCAGAATTAGGAGAAATATTTTAAATGATCAATATTTACCTACGGTAATTGCATAATAAATTAAGTGTAATTTTTTATACCATTAATATAAGTATAATTTTTATACTAGTAATTATACTAATAGTTTATTTCCGCGGCATTATACTAAGGAAAAATAGAGACGAAATCGTGTTGAGTGAGAATTTAATCAATCACAATTGTTTTTTCTTTGATTTTAAAGAAAACAAAAGTTGGAGATGAACCTGGAAGCACTGAGCGACAACTGAAGGATATAACGTTGTTGCTGAAGGACGGAAAGCGGTTTGGGATTAGGAAAAGAGGAGGAGAGCAAAAGCGGGAACGGAAGCGACTGGCGTGTTTACGAGAAATACTGAAGGAGCAGCAAACTGTGGAGGTCCCTATGCCGTGGGAACAAGCAAATAGATTGTGGCAAGAGGTATGCCAATTGGAGGAGCAACAATGCAAGAGACGTGGAATGCTATAGGAATAGTATCATTGTTATTCTTAATTTGTTAATTTAAGTATCACAACTATTTAAAAAAAAAGAGTATTTGTTGTTTAATAAAATTTGTATAAAAAAGTAAGAAAACGAATTTGTAGCATTTATTACGGCGTCATAGATAAGAATTTGTTCGGTCTATGGAAACGCCAAGAGAAGCTATAAGATTGCTGGAAGCTCAAAAGGTGCAGAGCGACGCAATCCATAAGAGAATCAGGAATTGTAGGAAGGATAGCAAGGCAAGGAAAAACAGCGCGCACTACCTTAAGCGCATAGCTGAATTAGAAGCCTTGTTGAATACATTCAATAATAACAACGAGGAGTTGTTAAATTTTAAGGACTGTTGTGGTGGCAAGGAGGACTTCACCAGGGACTACCCGTTTGGTTTGACATGGGACTGGTTGACCAAATTCAGATTGGATCTAGAAGAGCTGGAAGCACAGGAAGATAGTCCTAGTTCGCAGGAGGACAAGGCTCAAGACAAGCTTAGGTCTTTACAAACTGAGGTAAAATTGTTCGCAGAAAAATTGTTTGAACAATTAGAAGCGGCAACCAGTAAGAGTGAAGCCCAGGTACTCTGGAGATTAGCGAGAGACGGTGGAAAACCTGTCAACTCTGGAGGCAGCAGACCAAGCGTTAGTGACTATTCAGAGCCGGACGGTGGAAAAATTTTTCCAAGTCTTCAAGGATACAGAGGAATTAAAGATAAATACGGAATTTCTCGAGAATAAAACGAGAGTACTTTCTAGGCAACTCCGGGAAACTGAGGAAGCCGTATCGTATCTGGAGAAGGAAAATTTAGAGCTTAAGAGAATCGGGGCAACTGCTAAGCCAGCAAGAGTAAGATCGGCTTCAACCTCTCAAATACGTACGCAGACAGTACTAGCTTTGCCAAGAGAAGCTCTGCAAAGTCCTAATACAATGGACAATATTTCGCCTGTACGGGCAAACGGTCGAAGACTAATAAGTTTGAGTCCGTCACTGGTCAAGTACACTTCAGAGCCGAGGGGAGTGAATTTGGAAACCACCCGGAAGAATAACGCTCAAGTTTTACCGGTCATAAGTAAAACAAGAATCAGTAAAATGGGTATAGAGGAGATTTCAAAGACCGTGTCCAGGCTAGTACCTGTGTTTACTGGTGCTGCTTCAGAGGATTTAAGGTCAGAACTCAGTAGGTTCATTCAAGGTTGTGAGCTTGCAAAGCGGAGCATAAGCCCTGATGAGTTACAGGATTTCTTCGACTGTATTAAGCAAAGGTTATTTGGAGATGCGTACAACCTTGTGCTGCCAAAGCAATTCGCTAGTATGAACCAGATTTACGGTCTTTTAAAGAGAACCTATTTAAAGGAGAGAACACTGGAAGACATATCCCAAGAGACTAGAATCGGGAAACAGCTGGCAGGGGAAGACATACGCGCTTTTGCCAGGCGTTTGGAGTCACTTCGGATGTTGGAACAGGATGTAATAAAAAATAAGTACGAAGGCGTTGGTGATACCGCATTATTATACGAAGTTGACAAGTCGGTGTTAACGAATTTTGTAGTGGGGCTCCGCAACTCCGCTCGAAAGATTCATATGCTGAATAGCAAAACAGGAAATATGGAGGAATTGGTAGAAGAAGCAATTAGAGCGCAAGTCCTTGTGGAACGGAGTACGGCCGGATTGGGGGAGATACATATGTTCCAAAATAGACAGGACAGTTTACCTGCCGCTGTCATGGATAGAGAAGGAAGTAATTCCGTCCCAAATATATACAGAGGAGCGTATAATCCCGGTGTCTCTGGCAGCAGACCCGCGAATCCGAGAAATCCGCACAGGGAGTTTGTACAGAGGGCACCCACATGTTCGTTCTGCCATAAGCCAGGTCATACAAGGGATGAATGCATTACACGGAAAAATACGCCCTACTGTATGGAATGCCAAGCATATGGTCATGAGGCAAGTAGACAGTGCCAAGTAGACACTGAATGGAATCAGAATAGAAGGCAGCCAGCGTCGAGGCGCCCGGATCCACCCCTGAGGGGCAGCAGGAGTATTAGTCCACGAGTTAATTCAACGGAAGGAATTAACCAAGGAAGAAATCCTTTCAACACTGGGATTGGTCAGCAGCGACCAATTGGAATTCTGAACAAAGTATTGGCAAAACCCAACAGGGGTTGAAATGCTTGTCATGTGGTCGAATGGGACATCGGGCAGCGAAATGTAGGGATAGACAAGTCCAACAAAGAAACCAGGGAAACTTCCATCGGCCCAGTCGAGGCCAGTAGACTGGAAAGCCAAAAGAAAGGAAGTAACAGTTAGGCCGGAGGTACGTGTGATGGTAATGTAGGAATTACAGTCCGGGAAAAGCAGGAGCAAGAGGCTCTCCAATACCACGTACCGAGTAATGTAAGAACAATGGTTCAACATACGGATGAGCAAGAGTCTCTCCGGGAAAAAATTTTTGATTGCGTATTGATTTGGGTAACTGTGATGATTCTAGTACTTATTTTAAGTTTTAATAAGGTTAGAGAGTATAGGCCAATCGCCGCGTACGTGGTACGAGGGTGTATAGTTAAGATGTTCACGGTAATTTTGAGGGAGTATAAGATTGTAAGGAATAAGTGTGGTGCATGGAGAAAACAATTTGAAGAGTTAGGAAGTAGATACGCATCCATTTTGGAATCAAAAGGGCGTTGTTTCGTTGTGAGCAGGATAGGAGATGCTTTTATCGAGATACCCTACAATGAGGCAGTTAGGGGAAAGCTAGTGCTTCTGGTAGACTCAGGGGCGGACACCAGCCTCGTAAAATCTAGTGTTTTACGGAAAGGATTAGTGGTTAACCCAAAGGATGTAAGAACGCTTAATGGAGCGTTCGGAAGATGCATCAGGACACTGCGGTCGCTCAGAATAGGGCGCAGTGAAGTTAAGGGCATGAGTTTTAGAGTGCACGCAGTGGAATTGGATAGGGAAGGTATCCCGGCCGATGGGATAATTGGCCGCGATAATCTCTGGGGCCGCACCATACTGGGTGCGCTAGACAAGCAGTTATCATTTTATGATGATAATAGGAATAGAATCCTTACTCTTCCATTAAAGTCTTGGCAGTAAGGAACCGTGAATAGGGTTAAGAATTGTATGGAGGTAGTGAATGCAAGGTCAACTAGAGTAGTTACTTATTAGGCACTACTTCCGAATGAAGACAGTAGGAAAAAATATTTTTTAAATATTAAATAATAAAAAAGGGGTTCATTGGACACATTTTAAAAAATAAAATTATAAGACAGTCGTGGGTAAGTAATTTAAACTGAACGTAGAGTATATACACACATATATACGGCTGATAATGAAGTGTAATACGATGCGTAAGTAGTAGCGCCGGCACCGTTGGTGAAGTAAGTATATATGTATATATGTGTATAATATACAGAATGAATGTACGAACGTATATTTAAAGAAGTAAGTATTCTAGTTATGAGGAATGGGTATGTACGTATGTATATTTTTCCAGATTTTTACATACTGAAGCAGGCTACATATTAATATACATAGATTTTTTCGGTTTATCACGTAGGAAATTAGCGTATGGGGAATTGTAATGTATGTATATTAAATTAGAACAATATATTTAGCTTACCATTACAAATTAAGTAATAACGTTGGCAATTAATTATAGTATGCCTTGAATGTATGTATGTATTCATGTAAGAACAGGTTATATGATGTAGGGAAATACACTTGTTAATGGATACATACCGGGCTAGTAGTAAAATTTAAATATATAGAATAATTAGATGCAATGAAAAATTGATTCATGCAATGGACAATGTTTTCACATAAGCGGATTTATCTTAAATATTCTGGTTTATGTCAGAGGGCAAAATAATTTGCTCAGAATTTAAAAATTTAAAAAGATATATAAAAAGAAAAATGATATGAAAAGAATTATGAATGTCTAAACGAAAGAAAAATAAATAATAAATTTATCATTTATATACTCGCTTATGTAAGATGGGCAACTAGTTCTGCCAAGAATTGATATAAAAAAATTTTTTTGTGGCGGCATATAATTTGATATAGAAAATATTTGTTGTATATGAAATAAATTGTTGTAAAATGTATATATTTGAGAAGGATTTAAAGTTTTAATGCCGCTAATAATTTAAAGAAAATTGTATCATAATTAATTAATAATATTTGTAAAGAAAACTGTTTTTATTACTTATTTATAGTTTGGTTATTAAGACGTATTAGATATACAATATATAAATTTAAATAACACATAAAATTTACTATTTTCGTTAGGAAAAATATTAAAAATTGAATGAATGTAACAGCTAGTAAGAATAATTAAAACTCGGCATGTCCGATAAGTTAAACCTATTGTTTTTAGATATTCAGGCGTTGGTGAACAAACAAGGACATCTGGATGGTTCAATTTTGTGCAGCATGAATCTGGAAGGGACTTCCTGCAGCGTCGAAGACTGAGTAAGATGTTTACCAACATCCAGGAGACCAGTAGATGAAATGCAAGAGCAGCGAACAAAAACCTGACTGAATAAGAAGAAGTGAGAAGACGTGGAAGAAGGGTAATCAGTAAGCCGCAAAATGATAATACGAAATTTGCAACGATGATGTCCAGAGATAATTTTTGGTTGGAAGAAAATGAAAACGAAATTAGTGGGAATTCATTTTTATATGAAAGAGTGGAAGAGCTTCCAACTTCCCATGTGCGAGATGACTACGATTTAAGCTTATAAAAAAATGGAGATGGTATCGGCTGAATACAATAGTCTCTATCTGACAAGTAAAAGTCCAATAATACTTGAGTTTTATTGCATAACTGACGAAATGGCATGAAAAACACTAACATGTACGTTGTCTGTATAAAAAATCCAACGTGTCTGCCATTATTACATATGTCAGTATGTATATTGTATTATTGTCTAGAAAGAAGAGGAGGTAATTTTAGCCAAAACCCGAGGTTACTCCGTAATTTTACCGAGAAACGGCTACAACAACAATAACAGCCACAACTACCATCGTTCAATTAGCTTCGCAGAATAAGCTCCTGGCGCAAAAAATCATTTTAACCACGAAAAGATCGAGCATAACATAGCCAAGCTTTATCGGCTAAACTTCGTAACGATTTCTCCAATGAGAAAATATCCATTGTCACTGACTAAGCGATTATCGAATATTTATTTTGATTTCGTCAGAAGCGCATCTAGTCGCGCAAGCTTGCATCATCTTTTTACGTACCGGTCCAGAAAGAAGGGAGGGGTATGCAGAGTTCATCGAAGGACTTCACTCTGACAACGACGGTCGTCAACTAGAGCAGCAGGTAGCAGAGGGCGCAGTATAATATAAGGTTTAAGGTATACAATAGAATTGTGTTATTGTTTAGATATTTGTATATACGCCAATGAGAAAAGAGTCTATTAAAGACCAAATTATAAAAAGGGGAATATAAAAAAAATGATACATAAAAATAAGAAAAAACAAAAACAAAGTAAAGAAAAAAAAACTACAAAAGAAAATAAAAGCTCGAAAAAAAAATAATATGGAAAAGAAAAGAATAAAAAAGAAAAAAATAAAAACCGTGCTAGAACCCAAATAAGGCGATTTAAAAATAAATAAATAAATAAATAAAAACAAATTATATGTATGTAATATAGAGTTAAATCGATGCATATAATTGTTTACAGTGCAAGAAAAATATTGTAGAGATTTAATGGAAGTTAGTTGCACTAACTTCTTTTAGAAAGATGGGAGGGATGTTGTGAGTTAGAATCAAGCTACCTACGCGTAGCTGACTCACAGCAACAGCTCCTATTAAATTCATTAAGAGAGCACATATTTTTAGGATGCAACTATTGTAAATGAATTGTATTTAAGCATTAATTATGACGTAACCTTTTAGGGTGTCACAGTTCCGCAGTCAAGCTGACGAGGGGCATTTAGAATGCACCTACGACACTTTACTTGCAGTAGGTCAGTGGGCTTGAGCCACTGACACCAAATAACAATTGCGTAGCTGGAACACCAGAAACGTCAAGACGTAGGCTGTAATGTTTATTTGTAAATAGTATATCAGAACTAGTATTTTAAGAATAAAGCTTCTTGTTGTTTTAAACCTAAAATAGTGCAGTGCTTATTTAACAAAGTGGTTTAGTGTTTTCTGCGACGCACCCAGCGAACCGAGACAGGACTTCTCCCGAGGACAATAAGCAAGGGCACGACCCCAACAAACTCCCTTCACCAGCAGGGGTCATCGCCACTGTACCAGACTTGCCGGTACAACACTTCATCGTTTCGGAGGGCCCTCCCGTTTTCGAGGGCCCCCGTAGACTCGTCGGTGAACGACTCGCTGCTGCCAAAGAAGAGTTCGCTGACCTCCTCCACAAGCCCATGGGCTAGTCCGCTACACATGGTACCAAAGCCGAATGGAAGCTGGCGAATCACTGGCGACTACCGCCGCCTCAACGCGTATACCTTGCCAGACCGATATCCTCTACCGATCATCGATTACCTGATCCAGGATAGCCGGGGAAAAGTCTTCTCTGTAATCGATCTGCAGAAAGCCTTCTACCAAATCCCGGTTGCCAAAGCTGACATCCCTAAAACGGCAGTCACAACACCTTTTGGCCTCTTCGAGTTCGTGGGTATGCCATTAGGCCTGCGTAACTCCGCGCAAACGCTTCAGCGGGTAATTAATCACCTACTGAGGAAACTCCCCTTCGTGAAGGGCTACGTAGACGACCTGCTCATCGCATCTGAGACACATGACGAGCACCTGCATCATTTGAGCCAATTGTTGGAGACGCTGAGAGCGGTGAACCTACGCATCAACTTGGACAAATGCCAACTCGGTGCCCAGGAAGTTACATTCGCTGGGTATCGAGTCTCGAAAGAGGGGTTCAGGCCCCCGCGCCCAAAGATCGAGGCGATCGACGCCTTTCCAAGCCCGACAGACTCTACCCAGCTGAGACGTTTCCTGGGTATGGTTAATTACTACCGCAGGTGTATACCGCACGCCGAGGAACTACAGGCCCCGCTCAACGAGCTTCTGAGGATCCTGGAGGCACACGCCTTCACAATCCACACGGACCACAAGCCGCTCGCCTTAGCCGCACAACAACGCTCGGACAAGGCAACGCCGAGGCAGAGCCGACACCTGGACTACATCCTCCAGTCCGGGGGAGAAAGCGTTTTGGCAGACGCACTTTCGCGAACCTGTACCGTCTCGATGCCTTCCATCCTCGACGAAGCCACTATCAGCCTGGAGCAAGCCTCTGATGTAGAGCTGCCGCACCTGCTGGAGAATCCGCGTATCCAACTGGATCGTCTCACTTTCAACAACAGCGAGATTTACTGTCTGGTTACCGATGGGGCTACACGGCCCTATTTGCCATCCCACCTGCGTCGACCGGCGTTTGGCATCGTACACGGATCATCCCACCCGAGTCGACCAACGGCGAAACGTCTGGTGGCCAAATACTTCTGGCCAAGCATGCGCAAAACGCGCTCCGCTGGGCCCGTGAATGCCAACCATGCCAACGCGCGAAGGTCCATCGCCACAATCGCGCCGAGTTGCAAAGCTTCGTGGAGACAGATGACAGGTTCATGTTGACCTGATCAAGCTACCGCTGGTGAGAGGACTGTTGCACTTCCTGACCATCATCGACCGCTTTTCCCGATGGCCGGTGGCTGCCCCACTCCCGGACATTCGAGCTGTGACTGTCGCACGAGCCTTCTTCTACAGTTGGGTTTGCACTTTCGGCACGCCACTCACCATCATCTCCGACCAGGGGGGTCAATTCGAGGGGGAGCTATTCACGGCTCTCGCGAAAATGACGGGTGCTCACCATGTTCACACAACGCCTTATCACCCACAGTCAAACGGCATGGTAGAGAGACTACACCGCACACTAAAAGCTGCCTTGATGTGCAGTCCAGACACACCATGGCCAGACGCATTGCCAACAGTGCTATTGGGGATGCGGACGGCGTACAAAGAGGACCTCAAAGCATCTCCAGCCGGGATGCTCTTCGGTACCCAACTCCGCCTGCCGGGGGAATTCTTCGGACAACAGAACGACCCTACCACCCAACCGGTTTTCGTCGAGCAGTTGCGCAAGCTGGTAAAAGCGATCAGGCCAGTACCAGCGTCAAACCACTCGAGACAGAAGCTGTTCGTCTTTAAAGAATTGCGCATAAGGTAATTCGCCGGGTCAACGACAAGAGTTTCATCATCGACTTGAACGGCGTCGAGAAAGCCATCTCTATGGACTGCTTGAAGCCGGCCCACCTTGAAATGAGTGACTCAACATCGTCGCCATCGCTGCAGGCATTCCGATTATCATCGCCATCCTGATCACCATCGCCAACCCGATCGCCATCGCCGCAATCGTCGTCACCGTCAGCGACAAATGACCCGCCAGCGATCCATCCAAGGAGTCAGCTGAGGAATCAACCGCCGCCCCGCTCAGGGGCCCAACCCTCACCACAGTCGGGGAGTCGACCGACGAAACGGGTATCGTTCACCGCGCCTCCTGCGCCGATCACTGGGGGAGGAATACCTGTGGCGACACCACTACCCCCACCCAGTTGTCGCGTACGCCAACGCAAGCAAGCGTTAGTTCCGCGCGCCATCTCCTAACACGCTGTCGCTGTCGCACAGCATGTATATGGAAAACCGGAACTAGCCTGTGTTGGCTGCTGAACAACACACTTCGTGTTTCCGGCCTTTCATTCAATCTCTTTCTCTTTCTGTGCTGAAGCTGTGGTGACGTGTTACAGAGCGCTTTGTGCAATTAAAGGTTATATTAATTACTGGACTTAACACAATCTCTAGAAATTTGTAGAAACGTATCCATCATATATTATATGTACGATATAACAAATAAATTCACAGGAACGTATTTTATTATATGTTATAAACACGATATAACAAATATTTCTGTTTCTTATTGGCAACGCAACGTTGAGCACGCGAACAGCCAAATATATATATATATATATATATATATATATATATATATATATATATATATATATATATATTTATATATATATATCTATATACATATATATATATATATATATATATATATATATATATATATATATATATATATATATATATGTATATATAAATATATATAAATATATATCTATATATATATACGAATGTCAAAAAATGTTTCAATAATTCTCCTTCTGAAAAATTATTACGGTGGCATAACCACACAAACGCAATTGCAACTACTGTTGTAACTTGTCCTGTCAATAAATTCGTTGCAAAAATAATCTTCATATTCACAGAATTGACGACTATCGACTTACTCACATATATTTACTCACATATATATAAATAGTCTCATAATTTCTTCATAATAATCAAACTATACAAAATTAACAATTAAAAAACTTTTATTCACTCGAATCAAAACTCTATTTGCAATTGTTTGCATATTTGTTTTCATCGCATTTTTCTATCATTTGAATTGTGACAGCTACTGAGGGAAAGTTGGTGCAAAAAAATTTGTTCTTGCAGCCACCATGTTGTAAATTCACCTTGTGTATTAGTTGTATCAATAATTTTGTATGTAAATAATAATATATGAAAAAACAAAAAAAAAAAGATAAAGGGCACTTGAGATTTTACTTATTACGAAAACAAAGTGCAAAGTCCGAAAATAGCGGCCAAAATTAACAAAAGACGCAACACTGTTTATTCATTTTGACACTTATTATGACTGTGCGAGAACGACATTTGGAGAGCGGTTTTCTATTAATAATACCAAAGAAGAATAAGAAAAGACATTCAATTCCCTTCATTTTTATTTACCGTTCCGAACATTTTTTTGGTTACACGTATAGCAAGAATGATAGAGAAGAAGATTACGCATTTCGCAGGTCCGTTATAATTTTCTTTCTGAGTTTGACATTTCATTGCTGGGCTGTGACGTCAACGTAGCGATAAATATACATTGCGGATCAAAAATAATAGAGTGCTGATAGTGCACTCAACGCGTTGAACGCAGGGAAAATAAAAAGATTGTCGTTAAGCTACTCCAAGAGCAAAATCTTGTCGCATCTCATAATGGTAATAAAAATCATCAACAATATTTTATAAGGATATTAAAGGTGTAAATTTTAGAGGAACTTTTGGTAGAGAGCTGTGTGTCCAAAGAGGCTATAAGTGTGATCGCAGAAGACCCGCGTCCAGTAGATGAGAACAAGGAAAACCCTTTCCTTTACTCTACAAATATAGAAATAGAAGCCACAACCTCACGAGGAATCATCGATAGTAACAGAAATGTATTTGAAGAAGTGGAGTATTTGCCTCCGATATTGATTGCAATATTAAAGTGAAAAAATTGATTTTCCGGGCGAGAATGTTTTTTAAAATCAGAAAATTGAATAAAGAAATTGTTTTTCTTCAAAAGAAGGAGAAAATTTAGTAAAATATTAATATAGTTTTATTATTATTACTAACATACTATTATTGTTATTATTATACTTTTATTATTATACTATTATTATTATTATTACTTTTACTATTCTTCACAATAAACTATTTGAAAAAACACATACACTTTACTTTTGTTTGCACAACTGATTTAACCAATTTAGCATTTATGATGGGCGGTTTTCTAATACAAATAATTGCAATTTAAATTTAATATTTGCGCCATTATATTTGTAATATGTTTCATGTAAAAAAATAAATGTTTCTATCTTTAATATTACACAGCATTAATCGCTTTGCGCAATCTTTGTCTCTATTATATTTGCACGTATAGTGTATGCGAATTTATTGTGTTTGTTGTAAAAATATTCCATATCCGTGTTGTGAAAATTATAGGCAGTCTTCAAAATATACTACTCAATTTAATAGTAAAAAATCAAGTGGTCAATTTACTAGTTCAAAACTTATCTATAAGTTAACCAGTTACTGACTTATGCGGCACTTCATTGCCGTGTATACTAAATTTGTCCTTTCTTCTCAATTTAATAAAAAAGGAAGTAAAGAAAAACATTGGAATTTGAAGAAAAACAGTTCTTTTTATAATTTCAACCACTTTTTGTAATTCCTCATTTTACAGATAATAAAATAAAATTAAAATATCCGCAGTGTTCGCAAAAAAAAAATGGAAATGCGGCACCATGAATTAACATGTTGAATTAATACACTCCTCATTTATGCATAAACATTATTTTACATTATAGGAATTTTACATATAATATGAGTTTTACTAGAATTTTAACTAGTTGGTTTCACTGCTGGGATGTTGCTTAAATAGCGAATATTCGGAGACAAAAATCAGAAGAAATCAGGGCTACGTTTTACTTAAACTTTTAGAGGGTCACTTCATTTGTATTTTAAAAAGAACAGCAAAACTTCTAAAAAGAAAAGGTTATAATAAATCAAAAAAAATTGTATTATTTAATTTGGAGTTGAAAACTCAAATGTTAACAAGCTCATTTAATAAATTATAACTATTCTTAATGTAAAATCTGTTCCAATTGCTTTCGATTTACACTTCTGTTCACTGTAAACGTACCATAGTAATCATAAGTTGTAGAATCGTAATTGTTTGGTTTTTTGTCATAATATTATACTACTAATAACTAAAATAATTAATAAAAGTTAATTTATTTTAAAATGGGGTCCGACTGTCCCAGTAATACCCCAAGCGTGTTTAAATATACATGGCCATGAACGAATGAAATGCATAGGGGACAGTTAAAAAATTATAATTTGGAACAGAGAGAGACGAAGATTCAGAAACTGCCAGTCAAAAGAGAATTCAACGTTTTTATAGTATTGTCACATATAACAACAGTTTCAATAATCTCAGAAAAATCTTCAAAGTAGGTCAAAAATGCAGCGAAACGAATTAATGCTTTTAATTAAACACAGGTACTGTTTCTTTCTTTAATAATGACGAAAACTATTTTTTAGTTTGTCAAATTAATTTTTTGACTTCAACAGAACTGCAATACCTGCGGATCTTGAGGGTTCATTGACAATGAGAAATTATCAAAGAAATTTTATGTTTTCAGTTATTTTGAGAAGTTAAGTGAATTGAGGAATAAAGACAGTTACAGTTAAAGGGAGTGCACTGTATTTTTACCACTACATACATCAGTTTTAAAACCTCCTCTCGTAGCAGAACTCGCACAAATCCATTCATATCAACTGTCTATTCTTGTATGGCTTTGGTATTGGAGCGCTCATTTTGACTTCCTACGCTAGTAGTATTGGAACGATATTTTATTCATAATACGCGAGTAAAAGGAGAAACGATTATTACTTATTCTGTATATTAACTTTTAATATACGCCAACGTTTTGGTTGTATCGACTGAATCTGCAATTACGACAGTTAAAAATGTATGTATGTATGTAATATATCTCGAATGAAATAATATGCATTAAATAAAATATCTTACCCGTGTTTCCTGAATAAACAGGCAAAAATTATTGTGCCTGTTTATTCAGGAAAGTTAAGTTAGAACCAAACAAGAGAAAGAAGTGACAGAGGAAAGTAAATGGGAGCTGTCAATTTGATCTATTTATGTTCAAAAAGGAGTATTAATGGAGCGCTCTGTTATTCCTCCTTTTTGCGAGCAATCCAAAATTTTTTACTGCAATGTGCGAATGTTTCTATGCTTGCTCTCCTGTTTACGGCATGCATATGTGTGTAGGGATATGCATATAGGAATGTTATTTTTATTTATTTGTTGGAATTGGAATGAAAACGAATTTCAATCATAGCAATCGAAGACTGTCTTTTAATCGGATTTTTTTTTTTATATTAATGATCATTTTTATAAATAGTAGTAAATGTATTTTACTATTTTCCATAAATTAACCAGTATTATATCAATTTACTGGACCAAAACTAGAGCAGAATTATTTCATGCCTGCTTTAGAAGAAGACTGGAAACGGTGGAGTATTATGAAATTCAACCTTGACAAATCATATACATACATACATACATATATACATATGTACTTATTTGTGATTACATCATTTTGGCAGGTAGCGAATTTTGCCATAAAAAGAATGAAAGAAATGAAAATGAAAGCACATTCATGTCTGGTGTTTATGTGCTGTTTGGATTCTTTAAATATAATGGATTCAATTTGTCATGAAATTTTGGATATTTGAATTTTTTCACAATAGACAAATCTCAGCTACGTTTATTCTTTTGATTTTATCTTTTCGCTCTAGCAGGATCCGATCAAACATTTTGTGAGTGAATCTAAAGAAAGAATAGTTATGCACAAAAGACCAAGTTTGCTAAAATTAGTGTTAATATTTTAATATTCATATGTTCGTCTGTTGTCTATTCCATCAGAAAATGTATCTAAATAATTTTGTGATTAAGTGTACAGTCAACAAAATCAAGGTTTTAAACGTTTTATATTACACGCTTGAAAAACTATAGCCACATTTTATTACAATTTAAACCACTATCTATGAACACTGATTCTCCGCATTTACATACATACTATATGATATGTTTAATGTTTGAAGTAAATTTTATGAACTTCAATATCTAGTATTAAATGCATATGTTCTTGTTATACAGTGATTTACAAAGTTTTGTAAATAAAACCGTATGAAATAACCTACATATAAGCAATTATTTCCTATGGAAAAATGTAGTTCAGCCATGATTGTGTTCCAACGTATAATAAACAACTTCATAATCTAAAATTATTATAATCAAAAATCTATAAAAAATTATTTCAAGTATTTAAAAATCCAAGAAATTTTAAATTTATATTAGGATAAATAATGTTTAGTAAAACCAATTTTAATATAAGGTGTGTCTTTTTGCCCATTACATATATCATTTACCTCTAAAAATGTATACATGATGTCTGCAGGGCTTACCCAAGTCAACTTGCTTGCATGTTTTTTCACAAACGCCATTTGAAATACTACAACCGGCAACTCAATTGCTTTGACGTGGAGACTTGAATTATGGAAACTAATAGAAAGAAATGTGTAAAAACTTCTTACTGCTTCGTGCTTCTTTATCGTGTGAACTTATCTTTGGATGTGTATCCACTTACATACATACATATACGAGTATATCGAAAATACTTTAAATCAAATAATCTGTCGACCTACATTCGTGAATAATATTTGGGACTTCTTTTTAGTTTTATTTTTTAATTATTTGCTGTCTAAGTTCTTCTATGCAACTACATGTTTTTTTTATATACATATTATAATGATGTTAATTTAATTATATTAATTTAAGTCCATTTTTATTTTGTAAATAATGTATTAATATAAAAGAAATATCAAAAATTTTCATACATCTGCAAAATTTTCCTTTTCCTACCATAAGAATAAAATCCAATCTAACAATTTACTTAATATAGGATATCAGGAAAAAGAAAAACTTCCTAAAATTGCACTTATTCATTGACGAACGAAATGTTTGATTGGATTAGATTTTGTGAAATTTATGAGCTTCTTCAGACGAATTGCTCAAAAGCATAAAAAAATCAACATAAACAAAGGTATTGAAATCGTACAAATACGAGTACTAACACAATTTCATGCCCACATGAATTTATGCATGCGAGTTAAGAACCGTTACCGTTATGACTATTTTTAGAAGATATAAATTTCTTTGCTGTAATGATCTGCTATAGCAGCAGGAATTCAATGTGGTTTAGTAAAATTATTTAATACTGGATAATCTATGTTAAAGTAGTAAACTATTCTTATTATTTTTATAAAAATAATTATTAGTTTGCTTTCAAAAAAAGGATGAACAATTAAAAAAATATAAAAATAAACACATTTCTCAGCGGACTTGAACCCAGCATCATAAAGTTGATAGACTAACACTTTACCACTTGTGATATCGATCTTTATAAAAGATCCTATGCATGCATATTTCTTTTATATTGTCAAGTGTTTTAATATACACACATAATGCTTTCTCATGGCATGGCAAATCTGTTTTATACGCAAAACCACAAATGACTCATTTTAAGCCCCACTTTCAGTATAAAAAAGCTTTGTTATACAGAAAATTCATTCTTGTGTATTTTACCCCAGTCACACAGAACAGAAAATAAAAATTTGATTTCAAATCAGTCGCTTCTGCTGTGAGCACACACACACTAAATTATTCATACGAATGTGCAAACAACAATAGCCATGTGTGTGGCTGACGATGGATACATATTCACGACTGCTTCGTGAAATTGCCGATCATGATTCCAATGTGGTTGCCATACACATATGTTGATTCTCACTCAAGAGAGCAATGAAAGGTCTTTCTGTATATTATTTTTGGTGATACTCGGCTGTGTTAGATAAGTTCTTGTATACTATGTTGTTGCACTTTATTTTTATTGTCTATCATATTCTAAAATTTTTCTTTTTTTCACAGATTTTCTCTCAATTACCTTTTGCAGTATCTTTCAAACTTTTCAGGTTCGGTCCTGTTCTATTTTTTTTTTATTCAATTTTTTATGTACTGCTTTTAGGCACTCATAGTTTAATTTTTATTCTTTTTTACGAAAGCACACAATTTTTTTTGTTAAATATTTTCTTATTATCTATATTATATTATATTTTAAATATTATCTATAGATTTATTTTATATTTTTTCGCTGTAATTTAAATTGCTTTAAATTTCTTTTGTTGTAGATTTCAGAATTTAATTAAAAGTTTTTTTTGTAATGAGTTGCACTAAGATAGCCTGCAACGTCACAAGTTTGTCAGTTTCCTTTGTAGTGTGCTCGCTGTGTGACGATGCTGAGCACCTTAAGTGTGCTGGCTAGACTTCAATGATGGTAAGGGTATTCGCTGGTCTTGCCATAAATATCGAAACTCTGATGTTGATCTCTTCAAGATGTTTAGAGTTTTTCGTAATGCATTCCTTGATGCTTCCACAGACTTGGCATCGGTGCAAGCAAAGTTTGAGGAATGCGAACAATTTTTACAGAGTTGAAGTGCAGTTTCTCCTAAGCAAAAGCGTAATAAGCTTGTTGCGCGAGGCGCTATCACTTTGTCTTCAAATGTGGTTGCATCACCTGCTAAGTCTGGGCTTTCTCGTAAGCCTTCTCTTAAGCCTACTGCTTCCGTGCTACGGTAACAAAGTCTGTTCAGGATTTGTCATCAGTTGGAAATATGCCACTTAATATAGACCTTTCTCTTAATATGTCTAACTTGGCTATTCCGGCTGAAAACAATCTATTAGTATTCAACCCTTTACAGGGATCAGTTTCTTCTAAGTATGTGGTGAGCAAAACATATGCTAGGATTGCTTCATCCTCTGTTTCGGCAGCAAGTCTAGGTAAATCTGTTGGTGGTGTATCTGAAAAGGATAAAAGCGGTGGAAAAAAATTGTAATAGTTCCGATGAAAGCTGTAGTTGTCTCGCGATTCTCTGCCGATACAACTGATTATGACATACGATTTCATATCGAATCTGCTCTTCCCCATCTTCTAAAGTAAACTTGAAAATTTCTAAGTTGAAACTGTTGTTGACCCAAAATACCTGCCTCTAAATGCAGTGGTGCGTGAATATGAGTCACGATCAAATCCTAAACTTGCAACTCTTAATGCAAAACCAGCTTCAAAAAACTAAACACCGTTACTGATATACCAAAACGTCCGGTGCTTAAATACAATGCTTACAAATGTTCTACTAGTCAATTCTGCATGATGTAATTGGTTTGCCCATTAACTCTTTCGTCAGGGATTTTTGGTCTTAATTCCATGGTATATGGGAAAGACAGGACCTCTGTTTCTTCAATGCCTATTCTAAGAGGGGTTTAGTTGCAGTGTTCTCTGAAGAATTAGTATTATTGTTAGTATTGAAATATTTTGCGTTCAAATCAGAATGGCAAATGTGAATATTTGTGTGTCCTGTCCGCCGCGATCTTCTCCGCAAATATACCAGCTTCATTTAGAAGTTATTTCTTTGTTGGCTAAAAAACTAAAGCCAAATGATAAAATTGTAATATTTTGTGATTTTATTTTGCCATCTCTGTATTGGGAACATTTACGTGATGACCCCATTAGACTCTTCCCATTTTCCAATGATACTGAGATTATAAATTGTATTTTCAGTTTAGGCCTCTCGCAGATAAATTCAATCTATAATAAGATGGGTAGACTTCTTGATCTGGTCTTGGAATTGAAAATGGAATTTATCTCAATTTCCTCTGTTGATCCTTTAGTGCTTCCTGAAGACCCTCACCATCCAACGTTGGAAGTGTCTAACAGATTGGTTTTATTAAGGTAAAGTTGTGTAGAAAATTTACCTGTCGAATCTTAATTATAAGTGGGCTTATTTGAATAAATTAAGTCGTGCAGACTGGTCAGATCTCTTCGAGATGTCTTCTCCTCAGTCCCCATGCGCGATTAACAGTGCAGTAGTTTTGTTTAAGCGGGCATTGTTAGATGCATTCGAGCAATATATTCCTAAAGTCTAGGTGCTTCTTCCTACCCAATTTGGTTTACTGATAGGCCAAAATCTTTGCAAATCCGGTAGTCTTATGGTACCTATTTGACTAAAGCTAAATTAAACTTAAATGTTGACCTTAAATCATTCTGGAACTTTATAAATTCAAAACGTAAGACTAGTTCGCTACCGTTTTCGATAAAGTATATCGACCATGTCTCCAGTGATGATTTGGGTATCCGTAATCTTTTCGCTGATTATTTCAAGTCTAACTATTCTACTGGAGAATATAAAATGGCCGATAATCCCTAACCCGCCATGGTGAATCAACTTATTATTGATGAGGACATTGTGCTCAAGCATTTGTCTCAGCTGAAATCATATTTTACTCCAGGTCCCGACTTAATCCCTTCTTTTATTCTTAAGCAGTGTTGTCTTGAGCTTATCTCTCCGATTACTTCGCTCTTAAGTGCTTCTCTTATATATGGTTATCTTCACGATACTTTGAAAAAGAAATATATTTTACCGTTGCATAAAACGAGTACATCTCAACATCCAATTACCGTGGGATTTCCAAACTTAGTATTCTTCCTAAGTTGCCGGATGCAATCGTAACATCCCAAATTTCGTTCTATGCTCATAGGTGTATGAGTGTCCAGCAGCATGGCTTCCCGCCTGGAAAAGTCAACTGTCACTAATCTGCTGGAATTTTCTAGCCGAGTCATAGATGGCTTTGCTAGGGGTATGAAAACAGATGTTATTTATACTGACTTTAGTAAGGCATTTGATGTAGCAAACCACAGACTTCTCCTCCTTAAACTCTCTATGTTTGGTTTCCCACCATTACTTTTAGAATGGGTAACATTATATTTGTCAGAGCGTACCCAAGAGGTGTCATTTAAAGGACTGTTATCTGATGAATTTCCTGCGTCTTCTGGCGTGCCAAGGTAGCCATCTTGGTCCCTTACTATTTTCAATTTTTATAAACGCCCTTCCTTCGCGTATATCCTATTGTAACATTATTATGTTGGCTGATGACGTAAACATTTTTCATTCGTTTTATAACCCTAATGAATCGCAGTTGCTTCAACATGATTTAAATGTTCTTGGTGATTGGTGCAACATATATATATGCAACTAAACTACAAGAAATGCAAACATATGTGTTTTTCCAGATCATCCCACTCTGCTCATCTTTACTTCATTGTCAATCAACCATTGTTACCCGTTGATCATATGTGCGAATTAGATGTGACCTTTGACCAAAATCTTACTTTTGGTAAACACGTTGCAACTATAGTTAACAAAGCTTCTCTTGCCTACGTTAATTTACATGGAACTGCAATTTTCAACTTCCCTCTTATCTGAGTCGTCTTAAATTTATTCGTCTCCCGTCTCCTAAGACCCGTAGAACTATGCTTATTGCATGTTTCTTATTTAACTTCATGAGAGGTGAAATAAAAAGTAGTTTTTTCTTGGCATTCTCCACTTTAATGCTAAGAAGAACAATGAATTTCTCTCCCTTGTATTTCCATCCTTGCAATCGGAACTCTTTGATTATGCGTAAATTTTTTTTGAAGGTTGAAGGTTTCCCCTCCCTCCGGAAAAAAGCAGTCATTTTATTTTTGTTGGATATTGGAAAATGAGTAAGCAAATCTTATAATTAAAATGCAAGAAATGCTATTTGCCAATGCTTCGAATATTTACAATTATTTCAGTACAACAGTAGATTATATTTTTTAAAGTTAAATTTGACTAAGAATAGAAAAAAACCTGTTTCATAGAATACTCCAATATCAGTTGACTTTTTAAACATTTTTGCAAGTTTATTAGGATGCGTCCCTAACCTCGTAGCATAGTTTGTGCAGAATTTTAGCATATCTTCATTAACTGTGGTAACTTCTAGATCTGTATGTATATTTGCATCTTTCACATACCAATGCACTCCGCAGATAGTGTTTAACAGTTTAGGTTGCAGTTGTTGTACTTTTGCTATATTGGAGTTGCAAAAAGTATCCCCCAACTGTAGCCCGAAGTTCTGTATTGGTTTAATGTTTGTATTAGAAAAAAATTATTTAATTTTTCAATGATAATTCTGATTGTCTACCGATACGGCAAATCATATTAACAGCATAATTTTTTCCATTTGATTGTTCTAAATGTGTTCCATGTTAACTTCTTATCGAGATACTTTCCAAAATAATTTACACATAAATCATTTCGTCTTTTCTTAGTTTGTTTGTTTGTCAGTATGAATGCAGGGATATTTCTGTTACCTTAGTGTGCATGTCACATGTGCGCATTTTAACTTGATAATTCTAATCCTCCATATCCATAGTCATTGATCTATATTTGTAGATGGCTTTGAAGGGTTCGAGTTGCTTTCCTTGGATATATAAGTGTGCTTAGTATTGCGGAGTCATCTGATAGTATCGAGAGGTGAATGTTTTGCTACAAACTTTCTATTTGTAAGTTAGATTTTGAGAATATCAGGAGTCCCTTGTTAAAATAGGGTTTGTATTTTGTAGAATAGAGTTTCATGTCATACCTTATCAAACCACTGGGCTATGCCCAGTAATATTTCAGAGCAGTATTTTATTCTTCGAAAAAGTATTTTATTGAGATAATTATATGGATATGAACTATGATGCCGTGTTTAATACTGAATTAAAAGTGAGTGGGGAAACATTTTTTAAGAATTAATCTTATCTATCTTATCTATGTCTAAGGTTTTCGAGAAAATTGATAGCAAAACTTAAAACTTAAAACTATATACCAATAAATTTGCTATCAATAGTATATACGTATTGTGTTTGTGCTGCCATCTAGCGCTAGGTAGCTTCAATATCAATCCGCCCTCGTATAGTACAGAGTATACAGTTAAAGGATCTTTGCCAGGTTTCAAAGTCGTAATTATTTCGAATATTTTTCAAACGCGTGGAATGTCATTTAATCGTTTTATGCTATTCTTGATATGCATACGATGCTTAATTGCCATTTGGGGTAATTCCGCTATCATTTTTGTGTCTGTGCCAAGTACATTATTTGTATTTATTATTCTCTTTAACCATTTTAATGTGAAGCACAAAAACAACTACTGTACTTGGTGATTTGTATTGAAGAATGCTATTAATGTTTATTATTGGTATATTAGATATAAACAAATTTTTTTAATGTTGCGTGGATGCATAAGGTTTTCCGGGTCCTTCGAGCCCACGGGCCGTCAATTAATAGGTCGTTTTAACCGGTTCACCTCCTTCCAAAAGGTGTAGTTACTTTGTTCTGTTGCTGAATCTGAATCTGAGAATCTGAAGATAGATTTGTAGGCTCTTTTATTTGTTGGTCATTTCAGTAGTTTTTAAAGTTTTCATAAAACCGTTAAGCTGTATCTTTAAGGCGGATGCTCTGCAGATTTCCCAATTCCTCCTTAACTTTCTCTGTTCTCTTATAAGATTTTTTTTATATTGGTAAAGTGGTTTCCCATTGCATATTTTCAGTTCTTATGCTAGCGAGATTTTCAATTGCTAGGGCGATTTCTTTCTCAGCTCAGAGAGGAGTACTTAGCTAATATATATTGTCTGTACCTTAATCAATTAGCATTTTTATTTGAGAGTTGTTGTTATGGTGTTACAAAAGCTGCTATCTTATTAAGAAATAAAAGAAGAGTTATCTGAAGAAACAAAAAATTATCCTTAGCCTTTCGTCGTCCAACAAGCTTTTCAAATGTCATTTTTTATTCTGTAGGAAAGAACGTATTTCTGATACAATTCTATCTAGATGCTCAACTGCGTCGAGCTTTTCTCGGAACCCAAATTAAAGTTTTGGGATAACATTATTAGTCCCGAGATATCGTAGAATATCCCAATAATAGTTTTCAAATAACTTAGAGAGCGTTGGTATAAGACTAATAGGCTTTTAGGAGGTTAGAAGAGTTGAATATTTAAAAGATTTTTGATCACGGCAAATTTCGGGGTTTTCAAGCTTTCGGAGAATATCCCATTCTGATAATCATACTGAATTGTATATGTACCTGACCGCAATTCCTGGTAGCCGGCTTCCCCTATAACAAAATTTACCACCCCACTGCTCGAAGGAAATATAGGTTTACCAATAGCTGCAGCACACAAAAGCGACCAATACAAAGGTTAATTCACTACACCAAATATATATAATCTAACCAGAAGTAGAATCTAAGAAGATATGAGCTAATGACTAGTAGTAACTAAAATTTAAGTAGAAAGAATAAAATAACAGTAAAACATACGGAGTTGACAACAGCACGAGCGGAAAGAAACCGCAGAGCTACCAACAAATACATAGGGCAACAAGAAATTGCATCGAATTGGCCAACAGTCGGTCACCTTCAAGGAAATCGAAGAGGATGTCTAGTGTCGATATAAGAGATACCCACAACATCAATTGTAACTGACAATCAAACGAGATGCCTTATAAAACCAGCAGCAGCCAGGCATTCGCTCTTTTTTCTCGAAGGCATTCAGACCAGCAGCGTTCGTGACAAACACAACAGCGATAATTATAACTTTTTGGCACTTAAGTGAAGCAGTGCTGAGAAGTGAAGGAGACGACGGTGGCCAACCAAACCTGAGCGAGTCAGACACTCGTGCCGGATGACCCCATAAACGGAGAAAGATTCCAGTATAACTCAACTATGCACACTTTTATTACAAAATTATTTTATAAGTTATAAAAACATTGGTCCTGTTAAAGAATATTAAATTGACCCAGAGTATTGTTGCGAGATCTGGCCCAATTGACGCAAAATGTATCTGTGAAAGCCTAAACTATATTGGTCTTTTAAATTTCGTGTTCAATAGCGAATAAACCATTGCTGTTGACGAGGATAAGATCTGGGAGTAGTACCGCATGAATGTTTCCTTTTCATGATGCAAGATTTTGCGAAACTTTGTCTGCATTTTTCCAGTTGAATTTTAAGAGCTGATGATCTGCTCTTTTTCCAATCCCTTCACAATTTTCTTTCGCTATGAGTAGGTGCTGAATTTCAATTGAGAATATTGTTTAGTTATTAGTTTTAGATGGTTTTTTAGATGCTTTTGACTAAGGTGAGAACTGATGTATTTGCGAAACTTCACCCAGTTTTTAAATTTTTTGGATAACCTTCTTTGGATATTATTGTTTGAACTTAGTTTATCGACTTTTATTATGACCTGTGGTTGGTCCGTCGACAAACAATATCTTGAATTAGCATGTAATTGATTGCGATACATATTTTTACTACACCCAAGTCAATCTGATCTGATAATTTTCGTCTATGATAATATAAAATATAGACTATTATTTTTAGTCAATGTTTGCCATAGTTGCTTTTCTTTTGGAAATATCAGTCGAACCCCTAATGTATGCTTGGTATTAATGTCCCCTGTTACTATACATTTATTTCCGAGACTATTAAACAAGTTTGTTTGAATTTTAGAGGGCAGTATGATATTGTTATTCTTTCACCCCATTCAGTTAAACAGATGAAAATTGTTTAAATAATATTTGCAAATGTCTTTTAGGACAAAATGCTCTATGCGAGATTTGATGAGTATTCCAGATCCTCCACGACCTTTACAGTTTGAATGTTTTGTATCGTACAATCTCATAATTTTAAAATTATCTTTGTTGGTAAGATATGTTTCTGAAAGCAGCATAATATCTATATACTGTTTTTAAAGATAATTTTCAAGTTCTCACTTATGTTGGTTGAGTTATTGCTTTATTGGTTATTACAGTTCTTAAGTATATTGGCCAATAAAATATGTATATGGAATTGGGTTTAATATTCTTAAGTTAGTTAAGTTAGTTAGTTGCTGGGATTGGTGCACCCACTCTTTTTGCCTCAATTTGCGGTCATCCAGAATAATTGGCGGTATGCACTTATGAACAGTTACTGCCTAGTTTTATAATAATATCTGATTTGCTATGTCTACAATTCGTAATTGACTTCTTCGCAAATAACGTATAGTAGGACTTGGAATGATCAAATTCCTGATAATTTTGGAATTGTACTATTCCTTCTCGTTTCCTGCTTCCACCACTATTTTCCTGAGGATATATTTAGTGTGAGTTTAATTTTCTTCTATGAATAATATTATAACCTAGAAATCCTAGTGCCCCTTGTATCTCTTGTAATTGCTTACCAATATTGAGGGCCAGAGAACAAGGAAGCATTTTGTGATCATTTCTATTGCTGTTTTTTTTTTGAGTGAATCCAAGTTGATAATTTATGTGCTTAGAGTAAGCGTTTTTGGTTGCGGGTAAGACATTGTGCTCTCAAATCCGAACGAATTTAGTGTGCTCATGTCTGATAGAATGCGCGTACGTCTCTGCAGAGCCTTCCATTTAGTCCGGAGATGGCTCATAAAGAAGTGCTTGGTAAACTATTTTTGTTCTGCTTGTTAGTGTATCCCTAGATTTTCCTGGTTAACCATGACCATCAAATGTTCACCGCCGATACACTTTTTCACAGCAGAGACCGAAAGGAATTTTCTTGAGCTACTTGTTTGCATGCCTAAAGGGCGCCACAAAGGAGAGCTTCCGGCAAGTCGGCTGCACTTGGTGAGAGCATGCGCTGAGAGTAAGAGCTCACAGATTAAGTAGGACATCTCAATACTCATTCACTTACCGTCGCAAATCCGCTTATTTGATACAAACTATTATTTATTAGCAGAGGAAAAAGAATAATCTACCGACTTTATTTATTTAAAAAACCCGGTAATATTAAATTTAATTTTTACAAAAAAATGTCAATGCAAGTGCAGAGCAAAAAACTCGTTCGCACCGTCTAAAGTTTTTAAACGAATGTTCATTGGTAGAATGCTGAACGATGTAACGAACTTACTTACGTTGGGGTATAGTTAGCGGAGTCGGTAAAAACCTTCAACCACTGTTCTGTCTTTGTACTATAGTGTCCCAGTGGAGTCGGTGAAAACCTTAAACCACTGGCTCTCTCTGCGTAAGTTAATGTCCCAGTGGAGTCGGTAAAAACCTTAAACCACTTTTCTGTCTTTGTACTCTAGTGTCCCAGTGGAGCCGGTAAAAACCTTAACAAGTGGCTCTGTCTGCGTAAGTTAATGTCGCAGTGGAATCGGTAAAAACCTTAACTGTTCTGTCTGCGTTGAGTTCCCTAAATGTTCTCTGGAGCTAAGATCTTCGCTGGTGTTGTCTCGAGATGTCGGTATGGAAGAGAGAGCCTCATTCTTGGGTCGCTGGAGCTTTTATAGTCCCAAGCTGCTACAGTATTATTGTAAGAATGGCCAATTCCCTGCTGCTAAGGCCACTGTTCGTTGCCGTTATTCCTGCATTCTTGTTCTTGGTTTTGCTTGCCCTTGTGTCACCTTCAACACCTTGTTGTTTTCCTGTTGTTGTTGTGGTAACAGTTGTCCTTGGGCGATCTCCACCGTTGCGTTGTTGTTATCGCGTTTTGTCCTTGGGCGACCATCACTGCTGTGATGTTGTTGTCACGTTTTAAATGTTTTAGTAATACATTTTCTTCTGTATTCCTACTTGTGCTTTATCCGTATTGGCGACACTCGTAGCGATTGTTCTGTCGTGGTCCATTTGTGTATCAATTTCGTTTCTGCGTGTTGTTAGCGCAGCAGTTGTCCAATTCATGCATTCTATTGTTCGTTGCGCTAGTGTCTGTTGTTGTACTTTGCCGCTTGTATAGTTGTTGGTGTGATCGGACTGTAAGTTTTGAACAAAGCTTTGATCAACTGAGTTCCCAGTTGGAAAGTCGAACGCAGTGATTGGTGGAGTGCAGATCTTTCCATTATATTTCGCATGAACGTCGCTCTTGTTGTTTGTGCCATTTACATTGGTTACCAAATCTATGGGATGTTGGGGATGCGTTATTTTGTTGGTATATTATTCTGCTTAGTGCCTTTCATCTGCTCATACTTGATCTTGTACATAGCTGCGTGCATGCACATAATATATTGCTTTTGCACTTGTTATTTACGTTCTAACAGAGCGTGTGTTTGTACGCTATTGGCTGCTGTTGGCGGCGCAGTCTATGTGGAAGAGTAGGTATGCAATGATTTGGCATTTACTTGTTTGCGGTGCGTGTGTATGTACGCTATTGGCTACTGTTGGCGACGCAGTCAATGTGGGAGCCTAAATATGAGCGGTCTGAGTATTTACGTTCTCACAACAAATAGCAACTTGAATGGGACCAAGCAAGAAGAGGCCATCGAATAATTAGCCTCTGAATATAAAAATAGTGGGAACATAAACATCGAGAATTATATTTTTATCAAACAAGTTATTGAACCGACATAGATTCTTCCTATACTACCTGCACAGGGGAACACACTATTTTGTACTGCCACGGATAGCACGAGTCGGCAAAACATGTCTTCTTCCAGCATGGAGAATCATTAGTTGTTGCGCTGGGGTCTGCAATGCGTAGGAGTCGCGTTAATAGCTGCAGTACCAGCCGACATCGCTCTGCAACACGAAGGAAATGCCATGAGCATCGTAATAACAGGATCGCTGCAGAGCTGTGCCGTGGGATCTTAGCAGCTTCACCGTTGGACTTTTGACAGCTTCGCCGTTGTGGTCGCAGCATCGACGATATTGGAAAACTTAAGCTTCCGATACCAACCTGGGTAAGCGGCGCTGGCCTACCACCAACTGAAAGACATCTCCCATGTATCCGGCCAAACAACGTCCATGCGCTTTCTCTTGGATTTGGTCTCCGTACACCCGAGGGTAAAAGTCACCCGGAGGTTGCAGCGGAATAGCCTCACGCTATACATTGCCAACTCCTCATCGATCGAAACATATGGACAACTCACGATGAAACTTTACGTCGCCCTGCGGTGAGACATTACTTAAACATTCAACGTGGCAGATATACAAATTGCCATACTGGAGGGGGACTTCATGATGTAATATAGACTCCTGTTAGACTTGCGGATGCGACGTATCATGAACCCTCTCACCAACATCTCGGGAACACTCCACATCGACTTACCGCAAATCTCCACTTGGCCCTCATCGACCTGTGGAGACACTTGGCAATCGCTATAGGTAACTCGTCCTTTTAATGCTTCTTGCAACTAGCTTCTCCATCGGGAGTCACGACTACGGGGCCAGAACTGCCGGTGGTGCATTTCATCTTCATGGAGGGCCCTCACGATTAGAGCGCCCCCTTAGTCTTATCGAAGACGATGCAGGCATCCTAGATAGTGGATGATCCGACCATCATCACCATGAGCTAGCCCCTCTGCACATGGTGCCGAAGCCAAAAGGATAGCTCGCGGGCCACTTTAAACGCACCGACTCGTGCACCGTGCCACATCGATTCCCAATGCCAGTCATCCAGAAGGCCTAGAGAGAAGTTTTTTTCTCATCGACCTGCCGAAAGCGTTCTATCAATTAACGTCGCTGAAGCAGACGTCGGAAAAACGGACGTAATAACATCATCCGGCCTGTTCGAGTTCATAAGCAATCCATTAAACCTACGTAATTCCGTGCAATTAACGTGGTAATTAACCATCTGCTGCAAAAATTAGCCACGGTGAAGGGTTATGTGGATGACCTGCATATTGCATCATAGATGCACTACGAAAAACTACGCCATTTGAGCCAAATGATCGAGATGCTAAAAGTGACTTACCTTCTCAACAACCTGGATAAATGTCAACTCGATCCATAGGAAGTGAACTTCGCTGGATACCGGGTCTCCCAGGGGTGGATTCGGCCACCATACAAGAAAATAGATGCAATCGTCGTATTTCCCAGCCCCGTAGACTCCACCCATCTAAGGCGCTCTGTGTGTTTTGTGAACCTCTAGCGGAACTGCATTTCATTCATAAAAAGCCTCTGAAAACTAAAGTAAAGAAGAACTCAACGATCAGTTGGACGGCAGATTCGGAGCACTTGATCAAACGTTGCAAAGCGAGTATTGTAGTAGCCACTGATTTGGCGTTCCTCTCTCCTACAGCGCCAACAGCACTCTAAACCGATGCCTCAAGTACCTCTATCAATATGTGTATGTTCCTGGAGGCGAGAAAGTAGTTGCAAATGATTTTTCGCACACCTGTACAGTATCGATGCCTACAATTATCGACGGTAAGCCTCCCACTTATAGCCGCCTCACCTATTGGAGCACACGTGGATCCACCACATTTGAGGGAGAGCTCTTCACAAACCACGCTAGGATGATGGGTGCTAACCATATTCGCACGACACCTTACCACGCCTAGTCAAATGGTATGGTGAAATATTTATACCGTGCTGTTGGCTATCAGGGCAACATAAAAGGACGATATCAAAGGGAGGCTAGCCGAGATGCTCTTCGGGTCCCAACTTCGCCTGCCGGGAGAATTTTTCGACCCCTACAATGATTCGTGCAATTAACCTTCTTTCGTCGACAAGTTGCGTAAGCTGGTAAAAGTGATAAAGTCAGCGCCAGCGTCGAATCACTCTGGAAAGAATCCATTCTTCCTTAAAGACTTCCGCACCTGTACGCACGTATTCTGCTGGCCAAATTCCTCAAGTCGCTTGAATTTCAGTTACAGTCCCCCACAAAGTGATCTGAAGGCTCAATGACAAGAATTATGTGATTGAATTGAACGTAGAGATGGCCATCGGTAACTTTATCACCGATTCTACCGGCGACGATGGCGAGTATCGTTCCCAGTCTCTACTGCGCATATTATTGGGGGAAGAATATCTGGAACGAAGTGGCCGCTGCCGCTGGATGTCGGGTGAGGCGCCGCAAGCAAGAGCTAACTTCAAGTGTCATCTATTGATTAGCTGCCGCTGCTGCAATTCATTTTACGAGGGAGCAGTGCGAACGTTGCTAGTTGACCTAGCTTGCCGCCCCCTCCCCTGGCAAATGGTCACGCTTGAGTCTCTGCCCTTCTTCGCTGCGGTAGTGGACCGAACAAAGCCATTATTCGAGCCATTGAAATACAAATTATAAAATTATAAATATATATTATTATTATTAATAGATTACAATATGAGCTTTGTTAAAAAAAGTTATCTTTTTAAATTTCGCAGGCTACGTACATTCGATTCACGATTTTTTTTTAATGTTGGTACACACGTTCCCAATACATGCTGACCTTAGCAGCTGTTTTGCATTTTTAGTTTATTTTTGAAAGATATAAATGCTACACTGTTTTTGTTGCCAATTTTTTGTTATCGAAAAAAATTGATCAAAGAATTTGTATTAAATTTCGTCTGAAAAAAAAAATTAAGTGCTCCAACGTACTTGAAATATTGACTGTGGCATTTGGCGAGTCTACTTTGAGCAAAAAAAAAATGTATAAGCGGTGGAAGCTCTTCACAGAAGGCCGAGAAGATGTTAATGACGATGCCCGCCCTGGCCGCCCCAGCACGTGAACATCCGATGAAAACCTTAAAGCAGGGAATAAAGTCGAATCACTTTTAGAGAAGTTGCTGAGGATATTGGCATATCGGATGGCTCATATCATATGTAGTATATACCCACTCAAATCATACCATGCGCAAAGTAGAGTAGTGAATATTTGTAAACATTTGTTTATAAACAGATGCACTAGATTAGGAGGTGAATGATTCATTTATATATTTATGCATTGACGTGCTGGTAAATGTATGTAACTGCTAATTAAGCATGTATGCCCGCGCAAATGTGTGTCAAGTTAGCATGTTACATATCGATCAAGTGATACCTGAGTAATAGTGCATTTGTGTAGGAAATATTTTGTGTGATTGTAATAATTGTGAATTAGTGAAATTAAACGAAAAATGTGTAAAAGCTAAAATCTAATAATTAAATTAGAATCAACCAAATAGGCTTGACTTTTCATTTGACTGGTGCGCTGCAATAATTGCACAGTCGTTAGCGGTGACCGCGGCACACTCTGCTGTCATCATTCTTAGTCAAATAACATTCCTCTAATTTACATAGCGATCCTGACTTGCATACATTACATGCCGATCTTGCGGACGTTCCTGCGAGTCCTTAAGACGCAATTGTGAAGTATTTATCCTGCAGAAAAATTTGTTTCAACCTAAATTATCAATTTGTTTCAAGCTAAATTATCCGTCAACAGTTGACGCTCCATCATATAAACCAACCAATCTTGAGAATTACGGCCCGAAACGACTATCCGTGGATGAGTAGAAACTTTGAAAACAAGAGCGTAAAGAGGAACATCTTACGTGAGATTGCTTTGCCTACTACAAAGAAACGACGAGGTGGACACCAGAGTAAGCTAAAGCTCGCTTATCTATATGCAATATTATGTGACGAACTTAACCCCGTACCGTCGAACATTTCGATTACACTTTTTCAAGAAGTTGTTGCTAAGCTCTCAGAGGCCCTTAAGAAGAGACGAAATCGGTAGAATACGAAAACAACTGTCATGGGAGGCACCCAATCGAAGGATCCGGTAATTGTGACCCAGAATTTTAACAACACCAGCAGCGTGACAAATTACGTAGTAATAAATGGAGCGGTTGGAGGTATAGCAATAGTATTAATATTAATTTTTGCGTGGCTACAAGCCAATAAATATTTTAAGGAGTCAATAATAGTCAATCAGGTTTTTCATATGAGTAGAAGTAATATAACATAGACCAGAATTTAGGTTGGGTAATAGAGCTGACAATAGGTTTAAGTATAACAATAGTAACAATAGGCACCAACAGGGTGGTTTTATAAATAATAATATGCATAGAAATAATGGTAATAATAGGTTTAGTAATACAAATATGGGTCAAAACGGTGGAAATAAGAATAGGTTTCATACCAATCAAAGACCAAATAATGGCAACAATTTTATATACAATGGTAGCAACAAAACCAGGGAAATGTGCAGGGATCGGGGGTCAATACCTGTTATCAGCGTTGACCACCGATTCACACAGAGTAAGTAATTTTCAAATTTTTAGCTTATCGAGTAATTTAGCAAACTTTGTAGTAATTAGTTGTGAAAATGTAAGGTATGATTTTAGACTTTTTGGTTGGGGACAATACATAATAGTCTAGGAAAATTTCAGGAAACAAATATTGATGGTAAATGTAAATTCACTGGTATCACCGAAGAAGATATAGATTCTTTGGGAGACAAAATTTTATATTTACATACTCGTATATGCAGTAAGGAATTTCGACATAAATTTCATTAGGTGAATTCGCAGTTTCCTATCAGAGTTAGTTTATGGTATATTAGGGAGAGATATTTTGTCAAGATATATGTATAAGATTGATTATGGGATATTTACGGCAACGGCAAATACGGAAGAAACCGAATTGGTGATACCTGTGAGATGAGAATCCCTCAGTGCATTTGATATGCATTTTCCGCCAAGAGTAGAAATAATACAAGCCATAGATATGACTTTACAGAAGGATAGTGTAATTCTTAATAAGGAAATTGCCAAAGGAGAATTTTTAGCAAGTTCAATAGCACCCGCTAAAGGAGATTGTAAATATAAGCGACACACAACTCACCTTTTCAGAATTAAAAGTAAAAACGCAACCCTTGCAGAATTATGAATTGTATGTTTCTAATAGGAACAGTAGTAATAGAGACTCAAAATACAATTATCTTTGTTAAATATAGAAGGTACCGATAGGGAAGCGAATGAAAATTTAACAAGTATATTTGCAAGGTACCGATACATATTTAATATAGGGGATTTTTATGCCGAAATTTTAGCTTTGAACGATAATACACCGTAATATATCAAGAATTACAGGTTCCCACAGACACAATTTCAGGAAACTAATGATCAAGTACAAGGTCTCTTAAAATATGACAGTATTGATTCATCAGTGAACCCTTATAACTCACTATTACTGTTAGTGCCCAAGAAAAGTAGTGATGAAGAAAAGAAATGGCGACTGGTAGCAGATTCAGCAAGCTAAATACAAAGAGTTTCAATGACAAATTTCCACTAACTAGTGCGAAGATGTATTGGATATATTAACAAGAGACAAATATTCAAGGTCCTTTTTCGACTACAGATGGCCACTATGAGTTCAAGAGATTGAAGATGTCGGCTAAAAGTTTCCAGCCCTTGTTAAAAATTGCATTGAGTGGTTTAGGTTCACACGCTTTCTAGTATGTAGATGATATAATTGTGTTTGGATGCAGTCCCAAGCAACACAATGATAATTTGGTTAGTGTGACTGAACAACTAAAAAAATACAATTTGAAGTTGAACGCAAGGAAGTGTTGTTTTCTGAAGACCGAAGTTATTTATCTGGGTCACCTGATTACTAACGAAGGTATTCGTACAGACCAGATGGCACCTAGAAAATAAAAAAAAAAAATTATATTAAAAAGGAATAGTGATAATTCGGCGAAATGCGTTTCGAATGAGGAAGCTATTAATTATACAAAAGGAGTAATATATATAGAGACGAAGAGATAGTGAGATGTAGTGAAATTCCGATTTTGAAATTTAAACAGAAGTATATATGGAAAAGTATGAATAAGATGGTAAAACAATACATTTTAACATGCATGGCATATGCATTAACTAAACATACTAACCTCACAAAGGAACAGTTTTTACATACAGATACACCAAGTATGAGTTTTTAAACTATTTTAATCGATACTGTTCGTTCGTTAAAAAACTCAAATAATTATAGATATATTTTTACAATACAATGCGATTTAACTAAATACATTATGAAGACCAAAAATGCCAAAAAGGTAGCACAATATTAGTAGAACAGTTTACATTAAAATATGGTACTTTTAAAATTCTAAAATCTGATAGAGGGAATGAATTCACTAATGAACTTATGAATAGGGTATGTAAGTTACTAAAAATTAAGAAGAGTTTTTCTACTCCATATCATCATCAACCTTTGGTTCAGTTGAACGAAATCACAGAGAGTTATATGTAATTTTCACAAACGATTATGATTGGGACAAGTGGATAAGATAGCAAAGTAGGTAGCAAACCACTTGACTTAGCAATAGGAGTTCTGGCAGTAGTCAAATTGGATAACAGAAGAAAATACCAGAAACCGTACCATGGCCCATATAGTAGAAAGGAAAGGAGAAAATAGACGCCAATGAGAATTTAAAAGAAATATACAATTATATGTTAAAAAATATATAGATACAAACAACTAAGAAACTAACTCAATGTTATAATTATATTAGAATAAAAATATATTTGTATAATAAACAAAATTGAATAAATATTATGTTTACTGAATAAGAATTGAAAATAAAATATAATAAAGTATTGTAATGAGTTTTCACCAAATATCCTTCTTTAAAAAAAATAAAATTTTTACTCGCTCTTGTCTCTGAAACATCAAAAATATTTGCATCAAGTGCACTTCTTTATCCTCTTGCTGCAATGTGAATGAATCTCATCAATGATTGGTCATCACATATAGATTTCCTGTTTATAGAAAATCCTATCCATTTCTATAAATTTCCGCCTCTTCCCTACCCGGCCATTGGATTATTAGCTGTATTCCAATGGCACTAGATCGGATCAAATTTAATGCAAAGCAACAACAAATTTGGATCCAGCTTCATTTTCAGATCCAATTATTGGATCCGGAAGTCTTCGGAAAGCAACTGTATGGAAAGTAGTGCCTGTATTTGGCACTATTGGCAAATGTTTGCAATCAATCAACTGATGCCGATTATTGTTGTTTTCAATTTTTATTTTAGTATCTTGTTTTTAATTTCATTAATTCAAAAATGTCTCAAAACTCTAAACACAGATATATTTATATTTTTCATCTGCTTCTTTTGACAACTAAACAAAAGTGCAGCCAAGTTTAACGTGGATCCATAATTTGGATCGAAACCATTCCAATGAGATTGGATCCGATCCAGTTCCTTTGGAATACGACTATTATATTGGGAAATCTTTGTAATTTCATATACTCGTACTTCATTGTGAATCTTTATAGGTTCGTTTCTTCCTGCTAGTATAGAGATGAAATATGATCGTAATTTTTTCAATGTAATAAATGACTTTCCATACTACACGACAAACTATTGATTTGGACGTATTAAACATCTGCAACATATATTTCAAACCATCCCTTTGCATAAAATCGTAATGCAATAAGCACCTAGTTTCCTCTTAATGTTAGCAATTGTCTGACACATGCTTTTGATAACCGAAATCGTATAGTGAAATCCACCCCGCCATACTCTTCGATTGGGTCTCTATGCTCTGAATAAACTCGAGGAAGCTTATTGCAACTTTTTCACCTTCATCAAATTAATACAATATTTCTGCAATAATTCTACTTAGAATACCCTTTTTACCGTTTTTAAAGATGAAGGGTATAACAATTTAAAAATATCTCGAACATATTTATTATGTTAATATAATAAAAAAAAGTCTCTTTAAATTTTAACAACCTCTTTGATTGGAAAAAAGGTTGGTGAAACCGGGCAAAAACTATTATAAAAAATTTAAGTAGCTTGAGCCTATGCTTGGTGTATTTGTTTTCTCTGGCTAACTAGTTACCGAATCGTTCTTTAGTTCTTTACATATTTATAAAAATATTTTCTTTACAACATTTACTTCATTGGCATATTTTTAAAAAATCTTCTAGCATAGAAAATGATATGGAAATATTTCAATATTTGCTGATACAATACAGCGTGAAGGTATTATCTTTGGAATTGTTTGACCGGATTAATGCTTCGGAAAATCTCGTAATCGTGTTTTGGGAGTAAGTTATTGCATCAATGCAATTTTGCATTTTAATTTTCTGAATCTTTTTGAAACAATTTTTATTCTTTAAAATAGGGTTTAAAATAGGGTTGTACGTGTATTTTGGCATTTTTTGTCTGTGAGATGGATACCTGAATCTATCTTTGAATTGAGTTTCATATCTTCCATTGTAATATCTATCACTTATTGGGTTTCAATTTCTTTCTGAAACTCAAAAACTTTTTTATAGACCCAATCTAGCATTATATCCTTATCATTTCATATTTTCATTGATGTAAAGCTGGGGATATAAGAGACATAGCTACTTAAAATGTGACTTCCGCTATAAACCAGTCATTCTACAAAAACTAATCTTTAACCCATTTAACTGTGTGTAATTTCTTTCCTTGGTGTCGTTATTTAATTCCCTTTCGAACCTCATACAATTGTCATCTACTTGTTTTTTATGTTCTTCAGCAACCACAGAGATGAATATCGGCGTTTGAAAAATACCAAGCGGCGTTGAAAATACCTCTGAGAACTTAAGTTTGGAATCATTGAAATATATTATGTGGTTTTGGCTGGAAAAACTCCACCGGCGTACACCGTAAGACCATAGAGGTTTAAGTATTTGTTCGTATAAACTGATTCTGTTGTGTCTGGATACCTTTAGTGTTGTTTCAATGAGCCAAACCATTTTTATTAGGATTAGATAAAGTTAATTTATTTTCGTTTTCATGAGCTCCTTCCAGCGTAACTTAGCATCGAGGGATTGGAGCGCCTAATAGCATTATTGGATGAAAATATGCTTTTTTGTCGGAGAAGTTCACATGAATTCATTTGGTGTTGTTTAGTTTTATTGACATTTGACTGCTGCTTTTTCACTTGATAGGATTGCTGTGTCGCTAGGGAAAGTGGCGATAATGCTCTTTGGAGGTGGTGGTATGTCTTTTGAATATAGGAAAAAAAGGGGGCCAAGGATGCTCCCTTGTGTTGGTATTTACTTTTTTATGTGTAAATATTCAGAACAATTTATCACACGAAAATGTCTCTGGTTGGCTGGTTCGTTAGTAGCAAGTGCGCCGTTTTGATACCGCTCATTTGGTTTAATTTCAGTTGGACTATTGTTGTGTGCCGGCCAATTGGAGAGGTTTATGAACGCGAGAATTTCCCTATATTGTAGCTCGCGACCTCTTGAATGCTCTGGAAAAATGGTTTGCCAACTATTTTCTATCTTCTTCTGGTCAGGGCCGCGCAGGCACATAGGAACTGTTCCACGGTTTCTCTTTCTACATGATTTCCACAGCTCCGACAACTGGTATTGGACATTATTTCCATTTTTTCCTCATGTCCCCCAATGAGCCAGTGGCCTGTGATGACTGCAGTAAGCCTAGCTACATCACGACGACCTCTGTATAAGTTCAGTGTATTTGTTGTTGTTCTAATCCGGCCAGAGTGCTCTACTGATCTTACAGTTTGCCACACTTCTTCATCGTCTGTTTGCATTCACCAAGAATTCTTTGCATATCTTGCTGTTGATTGAACCAATTGGGACACAAACCGGAGTTGCCCCATGTTCATCAAGAGAGGATCGCCTTCGGGCCAGCTCTTCTACTCTCTCCATTCCCACGATTTCACTGTGCCACGGCACCCATATCAATGTTACGTTCAACCGACGAGCTAGTGCAGTTAAGACTTCCCTACAATCCCATGCTATATCGCCGGGTCCAGTGCTTTGATAGTAGCTAGACTATCTGCTATTATCCATTTTTCTTTGTAGGTTGTGTGTTCTCCTGCCAGCCTACAGGCCTCCCATATTGAAAGCATTTCCGCCTGGAATACACTTGATTTGTTCGGGAGTCGGCATGATATGCCAATCCTTGGCTCTTCTGAGACGACACCTGCTCCTACCCTACCATCCATCTTTGAGCCATCAATGTTGATTGTGGTATCAGTCTGTGTTATATATGATTTGATTTAAATACTGTATTGGAGTGACAGAGAGGAATTAAGTTTGTTGATTAAATCGACATCGGACGCTTGTGCGACATAGAAGAACATTGCTGGGCATACGTTTTTCTCCTCAAATGACTTTTCTTTTTCTAAAATTTTATGCACTGGTCTTTGGTAAAGTGATTGTTACGATAGCATAATTGATTTAAAGGTATCAGATTAAGTGAGCCAATGGTTGAAAACTACATCTTTTGGGAGGATTGGAATGTATCGTAACTGCATAGAGGAATTAAAGAGAGTTGGCAGTTTAAATAAACTTCTGCTGTGCAGTTGTTTAAGAACTTCCGCCGTGATTCCATAAACCATTTTGCTTATAGCAATGTGTATTGAAAGCATTTCCGCCTGGAATACACTTGATTTGTTCGGGAGTCGGCATGATATGCCAATCCTTGGCTCTTCTGAGACGACACCTGCTCCTACCCTACCATCCATCTTTGAGCCATCAATGTTGATTGTGGTATCAGTCTGTGTTATATATGATTTGATTTAAATACTGTATTGGAGTGACAGAGAGGAATTAAGTTTGTTGATTAAATCGACATCGGACGCTTGTGCGACATAGAAGAACATTGCTGGGCATACGTTTTTCTCCTCAAATGACTTTTCTTTTTCTAAAATTTTATGCACTGGTCTTTGGTAAAGTGATTGTTACGATAGCATAATTGATTTAAAGGTATCAGATTAAGTGAGCCAATGGTTGAAAACTACATCTTTTGGGAGGATTGGAATGTATCGTAACTGCATAGAGGAATTAAAGAGAGTTGGCAGTTTAAATAAACTTCTGCTGTGCAGTTGTTTAAGAACTTCCGCCGTGATTCCATAAACCATTTTGCTTATAGCAATGTGTATTGCTGTGACTTTCATTTTTCTATTCGTTGCTAAGAGTAGTTTTATTCTTTTATAGAAAGAAGCATTTTGGAGACCAAGCCCATGGCAGGATTTGAACTACGACCCTCGAGGTGTAAGTCTAGCATGCTTACCACTAGACCACAGAGGGTGGCGCATTTCCTAAGTAAGCAAATTTCTGGTGCTCCAGTTACGCAATTGCTTATTGCGTAAATGTATATGTAAAGGGTTTTTCAAAAGAAACGCTACAAAAGTAAATCGATAGCGACAGCAAACGACGCCATATTTTTTCCCGCTCTTTTGACATTTCTCTTCAGTAAGGTTTGCCATCATCGTGCAAAGATATACGATCCAACAACGAGTCGAAATTATTAAAATTTACTACCGAAATTCGGAGTCAGTCGCCTCAACTTTAAGAGCGCTACGTCCAATTTATGGTCGTCATAATTGTCCTAGCAGATCAACAATTGAGCGTCTAGTGGAAAAATTTGAATCCACAGGCACAGTACAAAATGTTTCCGTGCCAGTGAGACAAAGAAGTGCCCGTAGTGTCGAGAATATTGCTGCCGCTGAGGCTTCAGTTCATGAAAGCCCAAATGTGTCTCTCACACGTCGTTCTCAAGCGTTGGGCATCTCTGTGACGTCGTTGTGGCGAATTTTGCGAAAAGATCTTGGCCTACATCCTTACAAGATCAAATTGACGCAAGAACTGAAGCCGCTTGACCACCATAAGCGTCGTATGTTCGTGAATTGGGCTGAGCAACAACTTGAAAATGATTCGGATTTTCATCGGAAAATCATCTTCAGCGATGAGGCTCATTTCTGGCTGAATGGCTTCGTCAATAAGCAAAATATGCGTTATTGGTTAGACAGCAATCCACACGTACTCCATGAGTCATCATTGCATCCCGAAAAAATTACGGTTTGGTGCGGTATATGGGCCGGCGGCGTCATTGGGCCGTACTTCTTCCGCGATGATCAAGACCGGCACATTACTGTGAATGCGAATCGCTACCGTTCAATGATAATCGAATATTTTTGGCCCCAATTGGATAATATGGACTTGGAGGACATGTGGTTCCAACAGGACGGCGCCACAAGCCACACAGCGAATGCCACAATCAATTTACTGCAAACCAAGTTTGGTGAACGTGTTATCTCACGAAATGGCCCAGTCGATTCGCCGCCTCGGTCGTGCGATTTGACGCCGTTAGAATATTTCCTGTGAGGCTACGTCAAGTCTATGGTCTATGCCAACAAGCCAGCGACGATTGATGAACTTCGTACGAATATCGAACGTGAAATTGCAGCAGTATCAGCCGATTTATGCTTGAAAACCGTTGAAAATTGGGTTCAGCGTCTGGACTTCTGCAATCGTGCCCGTGGTGGCCATGCAAAAGAAATCGAGCTCCATACATAATGACATCTAAGGTACTTTCACAGGAATAAAGAATTTCATAGATATCTAAAACCGGTTTTGTTTTATTTAAAAAAACTTTTGTAGCGCTCTTATTGAAAAACCCGATATTACCCGGCATCTAGCTCCAATCCGTATGAAGCCTATACCTAAGAGCTCTAATATTTTGGCTACTCCTGCGTATACGACTGTCAATTCGTTTTGATATTCATAATCGTACAGCCATCTGGTTATTGATCCTGTTAACATTATGTCCGCACTGTACTTGACTTGTTGCAAACCTTCAATCGCACAGATGTTGTTGGACTTGGTTTGTATTTTTCCCGAATGTAGACACTCTTGCTCTATCAAACCAACATTTCTGCAGGTTTCCTTCTCTGCCGCCGATACATCGATGTTCTCGTTTGAATAGCTTTCTGCTATGTATTCATACTGCAACTTAGGCGACAAGCTCCAATTTTTATTCAAACGTTTTGGTATTTAGTGAACCCTATGCAGTTTGAATAAGTCTGGGTATGGTATCTGTATGATCACTGTAAATCATCATTTGGAATGTGCTGTGCTTATTTTTGCCAGTTCGTACATCAGACAGTCGAGAGAACTTGGTGCTGCGTTTAACAGATCGCTTGCTGGCATGAATAATGGATGCAGTTTTCCAGTTTTGCTACTTCCCTTTGTTGGCGCCCATGCAGGTCCATTAGTTATTCAATGATTATGTTCAGCAATGTAACGTGTTCAGTTAAATCTGCTCGATCTTCTGTATGTTTGGCTTCCACAATATTAATCTCTATTAATCTCATGCTTTCCATGTCGGAGGATGTCTGCGATATTGCCTTGTGGAGACCCGCTGGCATTACTGTAACTTCTCGCACTGGCATAGTTTTAGCCTGCTGGTTCTCAAGATTATGCAACTGCTTTTAAATTCTTTCCTCATCATGGTGGTCCATATATCCAAAAGCTCAATTAAGAATTTCTCCGCCAACATCCATTTTATATCTGCGTACCCGACTCCGCAAAGAAATTGCCTCTTCATTTTTATTCAACATACTGATGATGCTCCCCGCTTCTTGTGCTGAGACTTTGCATCTGAGCCTTCCTTCCGCTTGGGCTATTCTACCCCCTTGTCTATAACAAAGTTCTTTCGTCGCATTCTGTATTCCCTCCAGCCTTTTCAGCACTGTCATGAAATCTAGTCGACGTAATTCCGTTACCATCTCCCATTCATCCTTAGCAAACCATACACTGCCAACTGTCTCAGTTTCAAATCCGTGTTGTTCTGTTTAACTGGTCTACCTCAACCCCAGCATCTGCTTCACAAATATCTGTAGCTACCAATATCAGTATAAGATGGATCTAAATTAACATATACCTAATTCTGTTATATCAAATATAAATCTGTAGAATTTAAACTATTTAATACTAGATAAAAATTAAGATTATTTTTGTAACGAATTTATTGACAAGACAAATTACAAACAGTGGTTGGAATTGCGTATGTGTGGTTATGCCACCGTAATAATTATTGAAACATTTTTTTTGGCCGATCTTATAGCTATTTCGGACACGCCACTTGTCCTCATCAGAGATCTTTCAATGAAAGGCCATTTTTCCCCATGCATTTTTTATTATGTCTCAGAAATCAACAGCACACCCTCCCAGGAATCGAACCTGGGCCTACAGCTGTTGTAATCTGTCCATCCAGACAACTAGGCTAACTGCAGGTGGTGAACTGACTGATCAAATTCTGTCCATGTACTGTCTCATTCCACCACACTCTAATCAACTCTGTCTCATTATTACCCCTCTTTTGTTCCGTTAGGTGTCTCTCTCTGTTTTTTATTACATTTCAGTGGTGTCATAGTACATTGCTTTTTGTTAGTAGCAGGGTAATTAAGCCTGATCACACTTCCCTTCTAGGATACATTCTATAAAGTTTAAAATTTCTTGTGAAGATTCGTCAGTAGACACCGTCACCTTTTTTACCGTATTCATTCTGTAAATGTGAGTAAGTCGATAGTCGTCAATTCTGTGAATATGAAGATTATCTTTGTAATGAATTTATTGACAAGACAAGTTACAACAGTAGTTGCAATTGCGTTTGTGTGGTTATGCCACCGTAATAATTTTTTCAGAAGAAGAAGAAGAATTATAGAAAAATTTTTTTTTGGCAGATCTTATTGCTGGTGGTGTCATAGAACATTGCTTTTTGCATTCCAGTGGTGTCATAGTACATTGCTTTTTGTTAGTGGCAGGCTAATTAAGCCTGATCACACTAACCTTCTAGGATACATTCTATAAAGTTTACAATTTCTTGTGAAGATTCGTCAGTAGGCAAGAACAGATCATATATTGAATTTGAAGTGATTGGACACGGTTGAGCCCCCAAATGTAATTGTATCGTGTTACCACCGCAGTTATTATGTTTGAAATAAAGTGTTTAATTCAGTATTACTTAATCCTAAAAAACTTTTAAAGTCGAAGCAGCTTCTTACTACTTTTTATCGTGAACTACTGCTCGCTTCGCCATGTACGCTACGACTGATTGATGGTGCAGTTGCCAATGTTCTTGCTGACAACAACTGCGCTACTCTGTTACATTCGGCCTTCCTGACTGTCATCTGACTCGGATGGCACCAGATCATCATCCTTTGTTGATTGCAGCCAATGTTTCATATAATCACAACTTGTAGATGTTGAATTTGGATCACCGAATTCAGCTGCCTTCATGACATCATAACGCCCTCCTCTTTTCACTTTCGTTACTTCATACGGGTCCAAATATTCGTTTATTAGTTTTTTCCCAGCTTCGAATTGAGTCCTTTTAATTGCCACTAGGGCACCCGTTTTGTATTCAACTAAGCCTTTGTATTTTTTGTCGTGCTGCTTCTTATAGTTTTCTTGCGCTTTCAATATTTGCTGTTTATCCTCATGTCTTAACTGCTGCCGTTCTTCGTCAAAACTATTTACCAGTTCTTCTTTCAACATTTCGAGTAATCTGTCATCGACTTTTGATTCATTTTTATACCGAGAAGTATTTCGAATGGTGTTGATTTTGTTATACTGTGGACGCAAAAATTGATTGTTTTTTGTACTTGCCCCACATACTTGTATCATTTCGCTGAATCATCTGAAGATAGTTTGCTTATAACTTCCAGGATCGTTCTGTTGAGTCGTTCTACTTGGCCATTGTCGCGTGGAACTCCGGTCGTTGTAACCACATGCTCAATATCTGCTTCCAGACAAAATTCGATTAATGCTTTCGATGTAAAAGCCGCTCCTCGATCGCTGATGATTCTTCTCGGTGACCCAAAAGTAGTCAACCAAACTTTCAGGTTTTTAATGACTTCATCTGCATTTGTTGTCTTGGTCGGAAAGAGCCATACAAACTTGCTAAATGCGTCTATCATGGCGAAAATATATTTGTATCGTTTCGCTGTAATATCCATCGGGCCTAAGTGGTCAACATGTAAGGTGCATTGTGGTGCTTCACCTTTATCAATGCATTGTAAATATCCTTCTTTTTTTGCCTAGCTTCTTGTTATGAATAATGCACTGGATACAATTTTGAATTCGTCGCTCGACTTTTTTCTCCAAGTGCGGAATAAAATATTGTTGCCCGTTGTCGTGTGCATTTCTAATAATCTCGCTTTCCATGGATCTTGGTACTAAGAGCAGATCATTGCCATCAACATTTTTGTAGACAAGTCCACCTTTTATCTTGTAATTATCATACGACCCAACTGCCATAATTGCTTTTATTTGATATTCATTTTATTGTAGCTTACGTAGTCTTGCCGTTAATTCAGAATGAACCACCATAACATTAACCGGATATCTGCTCAAACAATCAACATGTTTCATTCGGTTTGCTGCTCTGTGCTCAACTGTGTAGTTAAAGTCTTGGATGTATATAATCCATTGTGCGACATCTCTGGGTACAACTTTTTTCTCCACCGTTTGCTTAAATGCTGAACAATCTGTGACTAACCTAAAACTGACGCCTAGCAAATAGTGTCCAAACTTTTTGAAGGTTAAATAGGCTGCTTTTACTTCTAGAATGTAGCTATGCAGCTTGTTTTCTTGTACAGAAGCTTTTTTATTCCAGAAGAAAACTGGATGGAAGCGACTATTATACTTTTGCATGATTGCTGCGCCAAAATATACCTCAGTTTCAGCATCTCTGTTGTATATTCTGAGTACTGGTTCACTGGATATTTTTCTTTTAATAATATTTATCGCGTAGATTTGCTCAACATCAATCTTAAATGACACATCTTTTTTTAATAGATCTGTTAAGGGACGAACAGTTGGGGCATATCCTTCAACAAATTTTTGAAAATAGCCCATGAGCCCTAGGAATGATTGCACATCCTTTACGTTTTTGGGTCTAGCGAAATTTTGCACCGCATTTCACTTTGTTTTTGCGGTTGTTATTGTACCATTCCCAATGATATGTCCCAGAAACTCAATTTTTGTTTTCATAAACATGGATTTTTTCCAGTTAAAATCTAATTCATACTTTGCAGCCGTCTGCAGTACCAGTTTTAATTTATTCAAACTGTCTACCGCAGTTTCTCCGAATACTACTATGTCATCTACGTAAAGTTCCATAATATTGTCGTTTATTAAGTCTTTTTTTCATCTTCAATTACAAGAAATTCATGTATAGTGCTTATTTTATCAACAGTTATTTCGCCACTAATGAGTCCTAAAGATTTTGTTTTAATATTACCAAGTCCAAGCAATATCGAGCAACTCGGTCGTATTTTCACATTATTAAACTTTTCTCTATAAACACTTTCTCGAATTAATGACACATCAGCACCGGTGTCTATTAAGCACTCTATTTGCTTACCGTCCAACAACATCGATTTAAATCGTTTTTGACTTTTAATTATATTTATATTTTTTTCAATAGCTTTATTTGAATCACAATTTTTTGAGATGTGTCCAAATTGGTTGCATTTAAAGCACTTTGCTGGAGTCTTACATTCTTTTTCTTTTGTGCTCCTTGGAACCACAATTAAAACAGTGTTTTTGCTTGTCAATTGCTGTTTTCCTCATTACGTTATATTTACTTTTATGATAGGTTTCTGTCTCACGCTGTATTATATGTTCGTAAATTTCGTACTGCTCCCGTAATTGCTTCAAAGATTTCGCATTGTACAAATTCACTTTGAAATTGTCAGCTATATTTATACCATCAACTATGTAATGTATTGTTGAGCGTTCTTCAATGTTAGCTAAACTTGCGTTTCGTTTCATATTTAAAACATATTCATAAAACATATTCAGAATATTTAAAACATATTCAGAATTCGCATCAAATTCTTTAATTAGTTTAGTTTTCAATTGTTCATAATCGGAAACACTTTCGGTTTCTATAAATAACTTTGCAACACCTGAGATTTTGTTTCTTGCATGCACATATATTTGCTTATCACTTAGTTCATAAGCGCCAGCATTTTCCTCAAATATTACGAACCTCTTTTTCACTGGTATGTTTTTCCCATCGAAGTCACTAAGAATTTTTGCAAACGTGTTCACTGTAACCACATTTTTGGTTTTATCTTTGTCTTCTTGTATTTTTAAAGTAAGTGCTTTTATTAATTCGCCCAACTCGGAGTCTAGGCAGAACCAAAATAGACGTGACGTAACGATAGCGATTGGACGGACGTCTGCACTCGTTACGTCGATTTTGACATTTAACCCAAAATGTGACGCTATCAACCGCATCGATGTGTGGCTTTTTACATAAATTACGAGCTCAACCCCCACAGCGGCGATTAAATTGTAGCAAAATTCCGTCATTTTAATTTTAAGTTCTATAAAAAACAACAATCGTGTCAACAAAGAAGAGGTTGTGACGAGTAGCAGACGTTTGCAGTCCGAGAAGATGTCAATGACGATGCTCGTCCTGGTCGCCCGAGCACGTCAACAACCGATGAAAACATTGACGCAGTGAAGAAAATGATTTTGGATAATCGTCGAATCACTATCAGAGAGGTTGCTGATGATGTTGGCATATCGTTCGGCTCATGCCAAGCAATTTTTACGGATGTTTTAGGCATGAAACGTGCGGCAGCGAAGATTGTTCCAAAATTGCTAAATTTTGAGCAAAAACAACGTCGCATGGACATCGCTCAGGAGCTGTTGAACATCGTCAACGACGATCCAGATTTCCTCAAAAAGATCATAACTGGTGACGAATCGTGGGTGTATGGCTATGACATTGAAACCAAAGCCCAATCATCCCAATGGAAACGTCCAGATGAGCCAAGACCGAAAAAAGGACGTCAAGTTCGGTCGAACGTAAAGGTTTTGCTGACAGTTTTCTTTGATTGCAATGGCGTGGTGCATCATGAATTCTTGCCACAAGGTCGTACGGTCAACAAGGAATACTACCTTGAAGTTATGCGCCGTTTGCGAGAAGCAATTCGTCAGAAACGCCCAGAATTGTGGAAAAACCAATCATGGATTTTGCACCATGATAACGCACCAGCTCACACATCGATGCTTGTGTGTAATTTTTTGGCCAAAAACAAAACCGTTATCATGCCTCAACCACCGTATTCACCGGACTTGGCCCCCGCTGACTTTTTCGTCTTTCCAAAACTGAAGACACCGATGAAAGGAAAGCGTTTTGCTACGATTGAGAAGATAAAAGAAAAACCGAAACAGGAGCTGTTGGCGATACCAAAAAAAGCGTTTCAGAAGTGTTTCGAGGATTGGAAAAAACGCTGGCATAAGTGTATTATATCTGAGGGGAATTGCTTTGAAGGGACAAGATAGTAGTTGATGAATAAATAAATCCTTATTGAAAAAATAACGGTTATTTTTTGATCAAACCTCGTATGTACAGTACTATGCAAATATTTTTTCACTGCGGTTATTATTTGACTTCATATATTGAATTTGAAGTGATTGGACACAGTTCAACCCCCAAATGTAATTGTATTGTGTTACCACCGCAGTTATTATGATTGAAATAAAGTGTTTAATTCAGTATTACTTAATCCTAAACAACTTTTATAGTCGAAGCAACTTTTTACTACTTTTTGTCGCGACACACTGTCGCAAGCAACTTTTATTAAACTACTGTTCCCTTCGCCGTGCATAGATTACCAAAGGCTTTCCACACATAACGACTCGGAAACTTTATACAGATAGCACAAAAACTAGCTACGCAAACTCTACACATCCAAACCATACCAATACATAAGACACACCCATCCGCTGCACTGCGACACTATGACACTTGACATGTGCAACGTAATTAGAATCCTAGCGTGCAGTCATTGATGAATCAGTTTGTTTTGTATTTTGAGTGGAATTTGAGTTAGTCTTAAGCGAAAGGGATTGGACATAAACAAATTAGAATAATCGAGAATTGTTATCGAATTTTTGACTCAAACAAATTATGTAAAAACCCTGCTCGGGAATTAAACAAATTAGTTTCCAACTGGCATCTCAAACCAACTGCATTTTTCTTGCAATCAGCCTTTCTTTGGCTCACAGTTAGTTATTGCTCAATGGCGTCTTGCCGAGCAACGCTCTAACATACACAAGGTGTGATCAAAAAATAACCGTTATTTTCATCTTTTCGCATGGACATCGCTCAGGAGCTGTTTTTGGCCAAAAACAAAACCGTTATCATGCCTCAACCACAGTATTCACCGGACTTGGCCCCCGCTGACTTTTTCCTCTTTCCAAAACTGAAGACACCGATGAAAGGAAAGCGTTTTGCTACGATTGAGGAGATAAAAGAAAAATCGAAACAGGAGCTGTTGGCGATACCAAAAAAAGCGTTTCAGAAGTGTTTCGAGGATTGGAAAAAACGCTGGCATAAGTGTATTATATCTGAGGGGAATTACTTTCAAGGGGACAAGATAGTTGTTGATGAACAAATAAATACTTTATTTTTTGATCACATAATAACGGTTATTTTTTGATCACACCTCGTATATATATTGTGGTATTTTCCATGTCGCACACACTATACGCGCATTACAAAGGTGACTGTGAGCAGCGGATTTTTCAGAACACCCCTCCATATCATCACATAGCTTGACTAATAACATTGCACCAAAGGTCTGGAATGATTCTCTAATAATAGATCTATCCAATCCGAGACAGGAGCAGTCATTTTTTAAGCAAATAAGTATAAATGTAGATGTAGATGAGGTAGCTTTCTTAAAAAAAGGTATGTTCTGTTACTGGGAAAAACGTGATCCCAATATACTGTTAGCTTTTTTATTTGGATTAGAATTTATTTCGCAACATATATAAAAATAACATACATATGAAACATAAGAATACCCTACAAAATAATATGTATACGAGTATAACCGATTTCAAATTCAAAGTACTTTTTGATTCTTACGCCACGAAACTCTAAATTCTACTCCCATGTTTAGCGCCAGCTGTAGCAAATCTTACTTTCTCACCATAGCATGGCGGTTATACATTTTGTTGTTATTGTTTCACACGGAGAGGGAAAAAAATGGATTTTTTCAACAGCTGATGAGGAAGAAGAAGAGTTGCGTATCTATATTAATCTCTGTCGCCGTGTACTCTACGACTGATTGATGGTGCAGTTTCCAATGTTCTTGCTGACAACATCTGCGCTACTTTGTTACAGAAACAACCTAAATAGAGTGGAACAGAGTGAATTAAATAGTTATTATCCAGCCATTTAGATCTAAGTACTGTCGCAATATTGGTTGCTGCCCCTACTCATTGTGACATAAGTGTTCAATTTAGTGCGGTACACAAACATTTTTATAAGTTATTTTATTCAAGACTGATCAACATGTGTTCATTATGTTCTACACTCGATACACCACTAGAAAAAGCAAAGCTGGCTGATACATATATATCATTTTATTACGCATATCAAATGGAACAACTCTGACTTCCAAAGTTAATGTCTGCGAAAGTGTGCCAATTTAACTATGTAGGGAATTAAAAAGTTGCATAATATAATTATGCAAAGCAGACATTGTAGCCCAATGATATGATATAAAAAAAAGACGGACATTCTGTTTTGGGTAAAGAAAATATGCAATTCATGCAATTTAGCATGTACAGCGAAGCGCATGTAGGTGGTCACGCATTCGTATATAGTATTTTTATCCAGGCAGTAATTTATGACCTTGTAATGTGACGAATAAACGTTCATTGCTAAGGCAAATGAAACAAAGTTATGAAAATTAAAGAAGGAAAGTAAAATAAAATATTCGCAGAGCAAGAGAATAAAGTTAGGAAAGCTGGAAGGGGAAGGCAGAGACAGAAAAGCAATATGATATAACGCCACCAGGAAGTAAAAAGTGAACAACCACGATAATTGTTTCGAGAAGGGGCATAGGTAAGGGTAAAAAACCTGTTTATGGAGAAGGGAACAGAAAGGAGATACTTAGTGGTGGGCAATTAACTTCCGTTACAAAATCAGAACGCCTTAAAATTATTTTCCAGGTTTGTCCGCGTGCTTTATGCAACTGGTTACTGATCTACATTAAGGCCCGGATTCACAGTCATTGGTTAACCAATGACAAGGGTTTAACTAATAATATTTTATTTTAAGTGTTTAGTTAACCATTAGTTAAACCCCCAAATGCTGTTGGTTAACTAATAGTTAAACAACAGCTGATTCTTAAACAATTGAATCCACATTTGTGTTTGTAGTATACATAAAAATGTCTCGTGAAAAAAACTATTAGAAATCGACCTCATTTTTACAAGAATATGATGCCAAAGATTTTCGTGACAGGTTTCGTTTGTGTAAGGAAGTGGCGTGGCAAATTTTGCAATGTATACGACCTCATATCAATGCTAAAATTCGAAGCACGAACGGTTTCCATTTTCAAACTCAAATTATTGAAATAAACGTAAACAGAAAACATATGTTTTTGAACAGTGCTACCAAAAACAATCCACAAATTGAAGAGTGCTACCATATTTTTTCTTCATTCATTGCTTTAGTTAACTAAAGCACTGTGAATATGAAACATTAGTTATACTCTTGTCATCATTTTAGTTAACTAATGGTTAACCAATGGCTCTGAAACCGGGCCTAAGTTGACACACTTTTGTGGACAGTGATTTTGAAGGTGGAATTAGTCTTGTTTGTTCATGTTAAAATGACTCCTAAAGAGAGTACACATACTCCCCCCTTGTTGGGTCTTGAGTGAAGAAGTTATAGTAAGTCTCTATGTAGCTTCTTGGACTTCCCCTAATGGTAACCAACGAATATCTGCCACGACAAATGGACCTATCCGTACATTAGAAAACTTATTCTTTCGGGTCTGATTCTTCATCAGCACCCGGTCGCCCACATGAAAAATTACAGGTCTTACAACCTCGTTGTATCGGGTTTTTCAATAAGAGCGCTACAAAAGATTTCTTTTGCATGGCCACCACGGGCACGCTTGCAGAAGTCCAGAGGCTGAACCCAATTTTCAACGGTTTTCAAGCATAGATCGGCCGATACTGCAGCAATTTCACGTTCGATATTCGTACGAAGTTCATCAATCGTCGCTGGCTTGTTAGCATAGACCATAGACTTGACGTAGCCTCACAGGAAATAATCTAACGGCGTCAAATCGCACGACCAAGGCGGCCAATCGACTGGGCCATTTCGTGAGATAACACGTTCACCATACTTGGTTTGCAGTTAATTGATTGTGGCATTCGCTATGGGGCTTGTGGCGCCGTCCTGTTGGAACCACATGTCCTCCAAGTCCCTATTATCCAATTGGGGCCAAAAATATTCGGTTATCATTGAACGGTAGCGATTCGCATTCACAGTAATGTGCCGGTCTTGATCATCGCGGAAGAACTACGGCCCAATGACGCCGCCGGCCCATAAACCGCACCAAACCGTAATTTTTTCGGAATGCAATGATGACTCATGGAGTACGTGTGGATTGCTGTCTAACCAATAACGCATATTTTGCTTATTGACGAAGCCATTTAGCCAGAAATGAGCCTCATCATAAATTGGACCTAGTGCTCTTAAAGTTGAGGCGACTGACTCCGAAATTCGGTAGTAAATTTTAATTATTTCGACTCGTTGTTGGCTCGTATATCTTTGCATGATGAAATGGCAAACCTTACTGAAGAGAAATGTCAAAAGAGCGGGAAAAAAATATGGTGTCGTTTGCTGTCACTATCGATTTTCTTTTGTAGCGTTTCTTTTGAAAAACCTTTTACTTGGTATGGCCGTCGTCAGCCACTGATCCCAATTGGGGCCAGTATTATGTTAGTGGCCGCTTCTGCTCCGTCCCAATGAAACATTTGCCTGTGGAAGGTATGCAGTAATATGTAATTGCAAATATATCGCGCTATAGTCTCGTAAAAAAATCGTTGCGAACCGTACTCGCCTCCACGTCGAGTATTGTGAGGCGTGTTATATACTTCGCGAAAACATCTTGGATCTTTAATATGTACTTGTTTCGGTATAAATTTTAAATGTGCGTCCTAGCAAATATGCCCTAAAATATTTCGCCATCTATCCTCGCCGACAAGTCCTTGTGACAATACCGCCCCTAATTATTCATTGGTCACATCGGTGGTCAACAAAAATGTTTCCTCGAAATCCGGGTAGGCTAGGACCGGCGCACAGTGTGACTTTTATCATTTTTAGGATGCCAAAAGTCCTAACAGCCAAACAAAAATAGGTATGGCAATGAAATTTTGCAAAAATAATGCAGAGATCGACTTTGTATAGAACAGAAAAAATGGGTATGATCCGCCTACTTTTTTGCCCACCCCCCATATAAGGTGTAATTTCAGATGACCATAATTTCTAATTTAAAATCATTTGCCAGGGCGGATATAAATTAAAATACTTTTGAATTCACTAAATTTTGAAGATGAAATCAACTTGAAAACAAGCATGTTTCGTAACTTGATATAGAGGCTTTTAAATTGTATTATCAACGTGTTTTGAGATGTTTACATACATTTTTGGAAACAAATTTGAAACACATATTAGAATGAAAAAAGAAATAATAAAATAAGTAAAAAATTAGTGGGAGTCAATATTTTCGACATATTCCTGTTCGGACAATAAGCCAATAACTTCATTAGTTAATGTGCGCCGCTTTGTCTTAGTCGCTTCCCCCAAACTGTATATAAACGGGTCTGACAATATGAGCAATCTGTGTAACAAATTCGAGTTGCTTTCAATTCTTGATATTTTTCTAGTAAAGAGTTCACGATAGTTTCTTGCATCTTTGTTTCTGAACTCTTGAGCTTCTTCAGATAGGTGACCAATAGGAAGAATAGAAGACGCGATTATATCCTTTCCATGAAAGAGGATTTTATGTACACTCACTGGCATATTGTACCATGCATATTCTCATAAGTACAGTTCCCTTGTATCTGTGAGTATGAAACCTCTCCAAAAGATTTATATTTATGCCTGTTATGTCTGACGTTATTTCAGGATCTCCAATTTTTTGTTCAGAGTAGCAGAAATCCTTTATTTTTTTACATAGTTATATGAAGGATATATTTTTTTGATTATTTCTGAAGTATGCTCCCTGACCAATTTATATTCATGTGTTGAAAGATTTGCATCAACTATCATCGCAAGTGCTTGGTCTGGTCACAAACTTTTCATATTTTCATAAGATAATCGAGAATTCTTTAATGCAGTGCCTCTTGATGGGGAAGTCGTGGACAACTCTTCAAATATTTTTGCAGAATTTCTCTTTCCAGATGATCTCAGATTCATTTCCGCTGCCATTAACAATTTGTCATTATCGGTACCACTCATAAGATCCTTCGCTTTTCGTTCTTTTGAGCGCAAAAAACATTCAGAAAAGTTTTTTTTTGGCCTTACCATCTTGGGAATATCACGAAATGTATATGGGCCAATATCAAGAATGTGATCTGTAAAGTCCAGATTTTTAATATCCAGTCAGAGTTTAGTTCAAGAAAACGGCTATTTATTGAACTAGAACGTTCACATCTTGAGCGAAAATCATAACATAGCTTGATCACATATGTTTTTAAATTGAGGTGGTTCACATTGTTCCAATTAAACTAAAAATATGATTAAGTACGGCATCATTCTTTTCTTCTTTCCTACTTTTTAGCCAAACTTCAAAGAGTGCGTTTCGAGAAACTGGCATATTTGATTAGCGATGTAAAAATTCGAGCAAAAACTAGCAAAAACTGATTGTTGAATCGGAAACTAGGCATATTTCCTAAGCATCATATAGGATTCTATAGAATTATGTAAGTTTTACTCTATTGAAAAATTTTTTGTTTTCTGGAATCACTCAATTTTTAGTAATTGCCTATTTTAATGGATCAAAAGTTAGAAGATAACACTTAAGCTTCAGGAACTTACCAGTGTTGTTACAAAATGTCCAATTAAAATAAAATCAAAAAGATTAATGTAAACATATTTATGCAAAAAAAAGTTATGCCACCGCAAAGTTCACCAAAAAGTGCAGACGGCGAAATGAGTTTCTGCACTTGTCACAGTGAGACAGGTTCGATAACAGTTATCCTGTTTATTGTTGTTTTTTTGTTTTCTTTTCAGTTCATATTCGTAACAGTTGCATACTCGTCTATTGCATATCATAAAATTATTGCGATCGGAGAACATTTTTTTTTTTACTTTTGGCATTCTAAAAGTTAAAAAAGTCACACTGTGCGGCGGAGAGCTAATTACGTCTTGTAGCTTTTCAAGTCTCGTTTGGCAGCTCGACGTCCACACAAATGTTGCTTCTTTGCTGAGCAGTTTTTTTATCGACAACACTATTCCTGCTAGTCCTTCTACAAAGTTTTGGTAGTAATTTAGTCGCCCTAGGAATGCTTGCACTTCCTTTTGATTCTTACGAGTTGATAAATTCTGAACGCATTCTCCCTTCTGCAGGTCAGCCAGTGCTCCTGTTTCTGAGCAACTAGATAAAATATCTCTTTTCGAAAAACGGGCACTTCTCCGTGTTCAATTCCAAATTGTGTTCTTGTAATTTCTGGAGCACCTTTACACAAGCGTTCCGAATGCTGCTGCAAGTTCTTCCCGGAGAGTACATTATCGTCAAGATACACAAAACAATTTAAACTTGTTAGCCTGTTAGTAGATGGTGCGTTCACCGTTGAAGTTAGCAGGCGTTCCTGTCAACCCAAATTGCATCCTATTAAAACCATTGTACCACAAACCAGTACTAAACGCAGTTTTCTGCTTATCTTGGATATCCACTAAAATCTGATGGTATTCACTTGCTAACTCAATCGTATAGAAATATCTACTGTGTTCCAACTGATCCATAATCTCTTCTATCTTTCGGATCGGGAAAACTTGCTTCATAGTGACGTCGTTCAATTTCTTAAAATCGATCGCCATTCTCCTCGTCTTCTGACTATGAGCACCCCCCTTTTTTACACCAGAATAATTGGTTAATTCCAAAGCGAGATACTTGGGGAAATTATATTATCCTGTAACATTCCTTGAACTTGCCTTTACCTCATCTTTATGGATTTGTGGCAATCTGTATTGCTTCTGATTCATTGGCGGCTAATATACTATAATAAGTATTTCATGTTCTACATCCGGTGCATATTGGTCCTTGATTTCCTCACAGATCCTCAGTCTTGATTGCCCAGCTCCCTGTTAAGGATATTCTTCCTTATTTGTTTGCCAATTTGGCATTTGTACCAAATTGGCTAATGTTCAACGTTTAATAGTCACATCTAATGCTGGTGGGTTGTTATATCGGTGCTCGTACCAATATAACTAGAACACAGAAATGAATGTGTTTGATGAAGTCAATTTGTTGAAGTAAGTGCTTTATTAAATAAACTTTTATACTAATTGAAAATGATAATTAGAAAAACAGTTTAATGTACACTTGCAGAAAATTAAGAGAATGCGAGAGTTCAAAATTATATATTCTTAAATGGCTATACGCTCAACGAAAACCAAAATTGTGTTTAGATTCAAATGTGTTATGATTCGATCCCGATTTTTAGCAAAATTATTCATAATTCGAATAAGACAATGCCGTAGAAAATACCTTAAAAATTTAACTTTCAAAAATTTAAACTCGTAAAGTTGCACAACGTGATGAGAGAATTCGTTTTTTCGTAACACACTAAACTCATCGTATTGAAAAGTGTGTTACATAAATGTGTGATAAAATTTGTAATAACAATGTCCTACTGACAAACAAAAACAAATCCCTTACAAAAAAATCCTTGCAGGCCAAGCTGACATACATCGACCGTCCGATCATACTGACGAACAATGGTTTCCAACAGTGTCCCATTCCATAGCGCTATTGCGCATATATGTTGCACTTGTGTGACCGGCGCTAAAGCGCCTTCAGTTTCCCAGAATGAGCTATTTAACTTTAATTTTACATCTCTATCACCATTTTCCTGCTTGTTGATGTTTTAGTGGTTATCCTTCCTTAGTTGCAGGATGCTCAGCCTCCTTCAGGAGCAGTTCAAAACTCGTTCTTGGTTTCCTCCAGTAGTTGCAGGATGTTCTGCCTGCTTCAGGTCGTTGAATTCAAAAAGTTCGTCCCAGTAGGGAACCGGGCTACGCCAAAATGTTGCAGTTGCATTAACTGCAACGGGAATTCCGTACTGAGTGGTGGTTTTCTAAGCTGCTAATAAGACACCGATAGTTCTTCTCTTGTCGCAACTTCTCTTAAACCTGTAGGCGCTGTTGGGGTGCCAATAAAAAACACCACACGTTTTCGATACAACATTGAATTCCTTTATTGATATTTTTTCCCTGCCTTATACACTATTTACATTTCTGTCTTACTTCCTAGGAATGCCCTTCTCAGGTACTCCAGTTACGCAATTGCTTATTGATGTCAGTTGCTTAATCAACCGACCTACTTAGGAATTGCAAAAATGTCGCTAGTGCAAACTAAATTGCAACACGCTAAAAGTTTACACTATTACTAATTATAATTTGTTGTAATTATCGCACCCTAAAAGCATGTACGATATTCTGTAATATTTACACTCTGTTTAATCATACCCCGAGCGGAGCGATCCCACTGCTCCACGAACGAATATGCCCATCAAATTGCAGTTAGCTATATTTGCACATACGAGTACGTATGCACAATTTTGCAAGCTAGCATTTTTATGTGTGTGAAAACTTATTTTCAATTTCTTTAATTTTAAGTAACATGATATTTCCGTTTTATTTTGTACGTAAGAATTAGTTTAATTCCTTAATTTTTATTGTAATTATATGTGTATCAATTAGTATATAAGTTCACACCTTTATCAAATAAATCAATCAGTTTTTAATAATTGACTTCATTAACCACAAGAATTTGTGTTCTTTCTAAGTTATACTGGTTCATGCGCCATATAACAATCGCAACAGCTATATTGGTATAAGCACTGAACTGGCAACCATTTAAAGAAAAAGATCCTTAAACAGTGGTATTTTGTGGATATCTTTTTTATCTCTTCGTCAATTCTTGTCAGATTTAGTTTGCGGTGTATCTCTTCATTTGTTGTGTACCAACCAGACTTTCTGATCAGTCTTAATATTCTAGATTGCTGTCGTTGAATTGTTGCTATGTGTGACTACTTTGTCGTTCCCCATACTTGGAGTCCGTACGTCCAAATTGGCTTTATGACACACTTGTAGAACAGCAAGTTGTTGTTAATTGTTAGTTTAGATTGCTTACCCATTAACCGATATAGTTAATTAGCCTAAATTTTTCATTTACTTGTTTCGTTTTTTTTTTGATGTGGTAGTGCCAATTTAACTTTGAGTCCATGTGTATACCAAGGTATTTAGTAGTAGACCCTATTTTTATATCTTTATTGTATATTTTAATAGGTATTGGGTTAAATTTTGATTTTAGTTGTCAAAATTATTTGTAGTCTTATCTGCATTAATTTTCAAGCACCATTTATCAAACCATTCCTTAACATTATCTGTATATATCTGCAGAATAGCAGTCGCAGTATTTAGATTTTTTCAGATGTTAAGAGGATTGTGTCGTCAGCAAAGACGAACACTCTTCATTATATTTGACATAAAAGTAACGATCACTAAGATTACTTCCAACAATTAAATAGTAGTCAAGTGGCAGCATCGTCTTCAGTTTATGCAGCAGTCCTTTATGCCATACTTTGTCAAATGCTTTTGCAACGTCCCAGAATACAGCAACGCAGTACCACTTATATTCTATGTCTGTTTGAATTTTGTTTGTATACGGTGTATCTGTTGAATTGTTGAATGTCGTTTTCTGAAGGCGAATTGATGATTTGGTATAATGTTTTTATTGTCAAGGATCTGGCTAAGTCTATCATGTAATAGTTTTTCAGCACCTTTACAAATTATGGGAGTAGGCTAATTGGTCTATACGATGAAGCAGTTGTAGCATATTTTCCCTGCTTTGGTAGTGCAATGATTTCAGCATCTTTTCATACTTTGGGAAAAAATTGTACTCGGAACATTGAGTTGATAACATTCCTTAAGTTGTTATAATCTATAGTAGGTAGCTCAGCGAGTGCTTGTGGTTTATTCGTTTTTTAATGCAATTAATTATTTCTGTTGTGTTTGTTTTCTTTATTTTGGTTGTAATGTCTATATTTAAGTTCGTATCCTGGGTAGGCATCAAGTTTTTTAGGTGATTTTCAACTTCTATTTTCTTGAGTTTCTTGCAGGCAATATTTAAATTGTGTTTATCCTCAGGCGATCTAGTTATCTGCCACCTCTTTCTCAGCTTTCTCTTCTCAAAAATTTGCTTTCTTATGAAAATATCCGTTGCAGATTTATTTCTTCTAAATTTATGCTGTTGGCTTGATTTGATTCCTGCATCTAGGACCACATCGTTGAAGTGAATAATGGCACGTTCAATGTCTAATTGTGTTTTCAGTGTGATAGATATATTCAGTTGATTTTCAATATGCTGTCTATACTCACTCCAGTTTGTTTTGTGGTTAAAAATCTTAGCTATTGGTTCTATGGGTTTGGTGTCAGTTGTATAGTCAAGTATTATCGGAGAGTGGTCTGAAGAAAGTTCAAAACAAGCTTTAATTTTTAATTGGTTACACTTTATGTTTTTTGTAATGCTGAAGTCGATTATATAAGGTATCTTTTTCCTATCTGTTGGCCAATATGTGGGTTCACCTGAGCCTAAAAATTTGCAGTTATTTTTGTTTATAGCATTAATTAGATTTCGTCCTTTTGTATTGGTTAGCCTAGATCCCCAGTCAGTGTGTTTTGCATTCAGATCTCCAGCTGCAATGAATCTTACGCCAAGCATCTTTGTGTAGTCATCATATTGATCCGTCGTTATTAGGTGTCTGGGGGGACAGTAAATTGAGGAGATGAGTATTGTCCCACTTGTATCCTCAATTTGCACAGTAGGGGATTGAATATGAGGTGTTGCATATGGTTGCTGTTAAGTATGTTTTAATATTGAATTTATTATGATAGCTGTCCCACCACGAGCTTTACAATCAGGATGATTTGTCACATAAATTTTATATCCAGGAAATACTAAATAGCTTTTGTTCGTAAAATGTGTTTCTGAAACTAGAGCTATATCAATTTTCTTGTCAGACAAAAATTGCTTCAACTCAAGATAATGTTTTGTTAGGCCATTTTCAATCCAGGCTACAATTTTTAAACTATTACTTTCGTGCATTTAACACATTGTAACGATATTCATCATATTAGTCATTTGAGTGATTAGGGATTTCACCATATTTTTAATTTCATTAATATCACTATTGTTTGAATTTTTTGTATTTTCTTCAGTTTTATTTGGATTTGACGACCCTGCAATTTCGGCATAGCTTACGCCTGGTTTAACTACTGATGCATCCATATTTTCCTTTCTACGTAAAGATGGAAACCTTTGAATTTTTATGGCTTTGTATATTTCACAGCCTTTGTAGTTTGCTGTATTATTTCCGCCACATAGGGCACATTTAATTTCAGCTGCGATGGTTATTTTTTCTTTAGCATTCACTTGTTAGATGCTTTCCAGCGCATTTCACACATACTGGATCCCTTGTACAGTAGTTTTTTGTATGTCCGTATTTTTGGCATTTAGTGCATTGCGCGATTTCTCTTTTATGATGAGGTGCATAAAAACTACTATGCAATGCATTAATTTGTTAATGCTATAAATATCTTTATTGTTAGTATTTGTTTCCAGTTCTATGCTAAACAGTGGTAGCGGTTTTTTTGTTGTCCGTTGAGTTATGTTAGTTATGTTTAAAACTTTGTGACCGTTTTCACCAAGCTTATTTTTAATTTCTTCTCGGTCTGTGGAAGGGTGCATATTGCGAAGAATAACTTTGAAACCCCTTTCATTTTTGGGTTTAAATGTGTACAGCTTCGTACCTTTTTGCTTTAGCATTTTGAATATTTTTGTGCATGTTTCCAGACATAGGGCGCACTTTTCTTTATTAGTGCACGTTGCTGACATCTGGCCACTCTCTCCGCACTTTCTACACATATCGGTTCGGTCCACCCCTTCTTTGCACTTTTGGGACACGTGAGCGTAGCCCAAACATTTTAAACAGCGCTTGATTCCGGTACTCTGCAAGAGGCCCGTCCAATACGTACATTTTGGGCCTTCGGGACCTTTTTTGCGTTATCGACTGGTAGGCTTATATAGGCGATTTGAGTGCCTTTGTAGCCATTATGCAAACTTCGTAGAGCTGCCGCGTATGGTCTCATTATCACGCATTGTTCATGCAAGGCTACACAGATCTCGGCTGGGGTGGTGATCTCATCTAGATCTGTGCACTGGATGGTAAGCATATGCATCTTCGCCGTCTCCTGCAACACGTCTGCAATCGCAGTTTGGTGGCTCGTCGATCTGCAATCTGCCCTCTGCTTCAGTTCCAATATGATTTCGCCTTTAGCCGTTCTGCTAATCGATTTGGTGTCATCACCGATGGCTTTGAGTGTTGCACTTTCTTTTACGTTCCGCAGGATTTCTGCGTACGATGCTTGTCCAATAGCTGCAATAATCAGCGTATCGGGCCCTGGTCAGATTTCTTTTTCTGTCCTCCGCATGGCTTTTGGGTATTCTTTAGCTTCCATATCCTTTTTGAAATTTCTCTTCAATTTCACTAATTGCCATTCTGGCTCAGAGGCTTGCTGCTACTGGATTGATGCTATTTCACCGTGCACCGTGCAGTGAAACGTTTGCCATACCATCGGACTTAATGGCTGTTCTCGCTCTCTTTGACTGCGCTCTAGAGCCGATCAACGGTGAGGTTTGGGTTGCCTTCACCATAGTCTCCCTCGGATTTCTCCTGCCTCTCTTTTCTATCACCGCCTTCTACAGAGTGCTGATGTCTCCCAGGGGGGTCCTCATTGCCTTATTTATACTCCTCTGGCTAGCCATCATGATGGTCAGTTCTTCTATCTTCTTCCCCATTTGTTGCAGAGTGTCGCTAGGATCCATATTTATTTTTCCGCTCATCTCACCGCTTTCTTGTCTACTCTGCGTTGGCATCTTCTGCCTACTCGTCCATGTGGGAATCAAAACCTCCTCGCCACAGGGTTCAGCCGTACTGCGCATAGCGCTATACTCCCCTGGAGAACTGTATCCGCCGTTCCCTGCAGCATTTACTCGTGCGATTAGCCGTGCACTAGTACCTATAATTATCTTGCGCCCCTGGAGGCGATCACTGAACACTCATGTTCTGCTCCTATGTCAAGACCCAAAAATGAATAATAAAAATAAATATAATTAAAAATAATTTTATTTTCCCTTTTTATTCTTAAAAAATTGAGGAAAGGGCAAAAAATGGGGAAAAGGGGAAAAAGTAAAACACACTAAATGCAATACTTAGCTTGCGCCCAAGGGCGTTGGCAACAATTTTTTTCTTTTTTTCGAGTCTCTCTCTTTTTGCCAGATGAGCGCACTGAACTCCTACACTACACTAAGTGCACAGCTTCCAACGCTCTCTCTTTTTCGGATAAACCAATTGAGAGGTGGGAACTTGCATTGACTGCCGAAGCGTAGGCAAATTTATTAAATTTTAATAAATAAACTAATATTTGCCTGGGCACAGAAATCGATGCAGATGCAGTGTTCCGCCTGCCTACGCTTCGCTGCACAGGAGTCTGGTCCGATGCAGAGACAAAATTGTCGCAAATCACTGGCAGAAACACCAAAATTAAATACCTTATTTTTCCGATCGCGTCAAAATTTTTACACTTAACACTTTTCACCAAACCGGAGTGCGCTCTTTGGCTACCCTTCCACAATTTTCGCACAGATTTAACGTCCACATTTGGTAGATTTTCAAAAAATTCTGCACAAGAAAACTTATAAACGCGCTGTGTAGCTATTGTTAATACTATATAATTAAGCAAGCACATATTTTTAGGGTGCAAGTATTATAAATAAATAATAATTAGTAATAATACATCTTGTAAAATTTTAGGGTGTTACAGTTCCGCATTCGAGTTGACTACGGGCAATGGTCCATAAAATGCACCATTGACATTTTATATTCAGTATGTCAGTTAATTAAACAACAATTGCGTAACTGGAACACCAGGGAAAATTTTACATTAGCGAGTAAGACGAAATGTAAATAGTTTATTTACTTGATGTGACTATGTACAGGGCACATCCGTCGGATTTACGTTCGATGCATCAGGTTTACTGGATTCCAAATTGAAAAATCTTATAAGAACTAGCGTAAATTGACCTTTAAGTTATTTGATAGAAAAAAAATTACATATGTATACAGTTTATAACAACGCTATCTCATCAACGGACCATTTTGGAGCCCGGTGGACTTTGCCGGCCTATTTGAGGTTATGAACTATACAGGGTAACCGTGTCTATATACTTCTAATTAAGGGTTATGTCTACATTTTCGTCTGCTTTTGCAATTAGCAATTTGTCGACTGTTACCTTTTTATCTTGTTTTCGACTTTGCATATCATCGAGGGTATCCAAAAAACATTTTCGGACAATGTAATAAATTTCGTTGATGCCGCTAAAATTCTCAGTAGGGACATTGTCGAATTACTTAATTAATCCCATAACTCAGTGTGTAACTCTGTTAGCCATCAGCAAGTATTTTGGCAGTTTATCCCTGCTGCTATGGTCTTTGGGAGGGTGGCATAAAAAGCTTTCGATTTCGCTACAGAAACTCGATTTATCCGCTCAAATACAATTTCGAAGAACTTTCCACTCTGTTAACTCTAAGCCAAGCGTGCTGAAACTCACATCCAATATCCGAAAATGCGGCTGATAATGTAGCTCTGTCGTCCGGAAACTTTTACTCGTATCTACTCTAGCAACAAGCTATCAGCCAGCACTTTTGCCTCTATATATTACACCACCCAACTGAAAATTTAACTCTCAATAATTTATTAGTAGTAAGATAATAAAATCTGCCGCCGACAGTAGCAGTATACATTAGTAATAAGCTGCATATGACAAATCATCCTGATGGGAAGGCCCATGGTAATACTGGGATAATAATAAGAAATCGAATTAAACACTATACTATTCATGGCTATGCGAACGACTACCTACAAGCCTTTAAAAGAACATCATTCTAAGTGCGCTTTACTGTCACCCTAGATGATCAGGACGCACCTAACCATAAGTGTTACGGGACACTTAAGGCAAATCCGAAAGATAATTTTTTTTCTTTTAATGGTATTAAGATTTACTTACTATATGATTACTGCCACCTTTTTAAAAGTCTCCGGAACACCCTAATGAAATATGACATTCAACCTGCGAATGGCGTAGCAAGTTGGGGTGTTCTGAAAGAATTTTTTGATTTAGACACAAAGGGCACAACTGTAAGACTGGCACCAAAGTTGACCCGTTCACATATAAATCCCGGATTATTTGAAAAATTGCGAGTCTCTTTTGCTGTGCAAGCTTTGAGCCACACAGTATCTATTGGAATTAATTTCTGCGCTGAAACAAATCTGTTCAAAAGGGAACACAATAAACAGAATGCAGAAGCAACTTGGCGCTTCATTAATTAGTGTAATGCTGGCTTCGACATATGCGATGGAACTACATTTACGTTGAGTAACCCCAATAAATGGCCAGTCTCCAGAACTAATGGGCAACTGGATAAACTTAATAATTTTATTGAGTTTATCCAGAGTTTGAAAGAGCTGTCACATGTTACAACTCATTGCATTGACGGGTTACACTGCAGTATGCGAGCACTATGCAATGATTTGTTTAGCGACGAGTCAGTTAAGTATGTTATGTTTGGTAAGATGAATCAGAATAGATAAACAATGTATGATCTGGCTCAAAAACGCGTGTATTTTCTTATGGGTCTCTAAATTCTCCAAAAAACCCTTACATTTATTATTCTGACTCGAAAGCTTTAAGAGGCGCCATCAGGCGGTGAGTTTTTTGCTGGAAGTTTTTTGTGGAAAGCTCTGGTCTGTGTCTTTGCTATGATGGGAGGGAGCTTTTATGGGAAGCTGTGGTTTGGTTTGTGTCATTGCTATAAGAAAGTTCTCATGAATTGAAATTTTCTCATGACCCTTTGTTTGCTATTGATCACCCCAAGTTTCTTTTAAACTAAAAGTTCAACACAGTATTTACTCTCACCTTCCGCCCCGGTGTTTGCAGCTGCCATCAAGTTCAAGTTCAACACAGTTTGGTATTTACTGATAAGAAAGCAGCTGCGTTCGGTCTGATGTGCTCGCTTGGCGCTGAGTGCTACGTTCTGTAACGCAAGTATATATATGCTTGTATGTATGAATTTTCTTATTTTGAATAGATGAAGGAAAGAAAAAAGATTTTCTTTTGTTTCATTTTTATTTTTTTATTTTTAATTAATTGTTTTTCATTTATAAAATAATATCTTATTCTAAATAAACAAACTGGAAAGAGAAAAGAGAAAAAAAAGATTTTCTTTTGTTTTATTTTTATTTTTTATATTTTTTATTTCTTTGTTTTTATCATTTATAAAAATTATAATATAATATATTATTTAAAATTAAAATATAAAATAATATCTTATTCTAAATAAACAAGCTGGAAAGAGAAAAAACATTAATAAATAAAAAGTCAGTAGAAATTAAAAAAGAAAAAGCTCACCTCAAAATTATTCCGTTCACAATACTCATTTAGTTTATCCGCTAAAACCTCTATCTCCTCCCGAAGGAAGATATTTAGGTTATTTTGATTTAAGTTAATGAGCTCATCCATCTCATTTTCGATGCTGGGTTGATCCCAGCACACCTCCCGGAAGCGTTCGAGAAATGCCCTAGCAGTTGCTAAGTATTTTCTCAATATTTCGAAGTCCATTTCAGCTTCCGTTTCTTTCTTTAAAATGTGAATAAGAATATAACTTGCCAGCGTTTTATACAAAAAATGATTTTATATTACAAGCGAATACGACATTTATTAAAAATGTTTCATTTCTTTATTTTCAGTTCCAGTATTAGAGAACAAAGAAAATAAAATTGAAAATAACCTCCCATCCACAGTAAAATAATTATGCGACATTGTGATAGATTTTCAGTATACAAAAAAATTATTTTATATTACAAGCGAATGCGAAATTTATTAAAAAATGTTTCATTTCCTTATTTTCTGTTCTCTTATCAGAGAACAAAGAAAATAAAATTGAAAATAGCCTCCCATCCACAGTAAAATAATTATGCGACATTGTAATAAATTTTCAGTTAATGAAAAAAAGAAATAAATGCAATAGCCATCATTCCTTTATAAAATTTTCTCTTCTTTTATCTGTGAAACAAGAAAAAAATGCAATAACCTCCAATCCACAATAAAATAATTATGCATCATCTAGTACATTTTTTTCTTCATTTTTTTATTTCTCACATTTGAAATTACAATTTTTACATTTAGTTACATTGCAAATATTATAATAAATTTGCATTACTTCTTTTGCTTCTTCTTTTCTAATTTTTCTCTTAAATCTACTATCACAACACTTACAAGTTTCGGGTCCACTATTGTGTTCTGTACCATCTTCTTTTATCTATTCATAGTTATCATAATGTTGACCTTATATTTTTAAACTGTCTATGTACTCCAAATCTGATTGAATATTGATGAGCTTTTGTTTATGATCATCCGAAATAACATGAGCAAATTTTTTTAAGAAGGTTATTATTTCCTTTTTCATATTTGCTGATATGTGTTTACTATATCCTCATATGTAAAGTTTGCGAATAATCTTGATATTGATTGTTCTGGTATTTATATTATTTGTTGCTCGATCAAACAAGGGGTGTTTCGTAAAGACCTAACGGGACTTCATGCACGCTCAGGCCTTCACGGAAACTTCATACTAGATGAAAATGAGAAGAAAAATAAACAAAATAAAATAAATAAAATGAAATTCAAAGAAATAAAACCAAACGATTTTAATTGGGTAAAATAGTTTTTAAAAAACCCAATATTTATTCGGTATTTCGCGCAACCATGCGCCAGCAAGCACCAAAACCGAACTAACTCTTTTACACAGAATATAATATTTGCACGGTGACGATCATCCCTGCACGAAAATGACATTCATGCAGTGACCATCGTCCCTGTGCGAAACAGTGCCAGCGAAAACATACAGTTTTCCCCTATTCCTCGTTCCAGATACTTCGATTATCCTTGCTCCACATTAGAAGGATCAATTGGTAATATGCACACCTTCTGGACTGGTCTTGTCAATCGGCTCGTCTGTGTTTCTACTACAACAGATCTTACCAGTTTGTCCTTGCTCCAGATCAACTCGCTCACTCTCCCTAATGCCCACTGTGCTGGTGGAAAGTTCTCTGCCTTTAGCAGAACCAGCTGTCCGACCTTCAGATTTTCTCGCTCTCTACGCCATTTCTTTCTCTCCTGTAGACTATTCAAGTAGTCGACTTGCCATCTACCCCAAAAATGTTGCATCATGGTCTGGCGCTGTTCCCAAAGTTTAATGCCTTCTGTTTTTGGTTGGTCTTCTAGCGCAAATGACGGTGGTAAAACCAATGGCTCTCCAATTAGAAAGTGACCCGGCGTCAAAGCTTGCACATCAGCTGGATCATCTGATAATGGGTATAATGGTCTAGAGTTTAATATCGCCTCTATTTCGATCAGTAAGGTTGACATCTGGTCTTGTGCCAGCTTTTTCTGGCCCATTATCCTTGTAAAATTGTATTTCATCGACTTAACAGCTGCTTCATAAATTCCCCCTTGATGTGGGGCGGCAGGAATCATGAAGTGCCATTCAGTCCCCTTCATGCTAAAATGTTCTAGCACTTCTTGCTCCCTCAATCGCTTCCATATCCATCCTCTTAGCACCCACAAATGTCGTTGCGCAATCACTATAAATTTTCTCACATCGCCCACGCCGTCCAAAGAATCTTTCATAGCACGCAATAAATGATTGTGTTGTCAAGTCTAGCACCATGTCTATATGTATAGCGCGTGTTTTCAGGCATACGAATATTACAATCCAGCATTTGCTTCTTGCTACGTAATCATCTCGCACCCTTATATGAACATTGAATGGCCCAGCGTAATCTAAGCCCGAATATAAGAACGCACTCTTTCCGCTGGCAATTTTGCCATCAACTGTTGCTCCAGCTTGTAGTTATAACGCACACACACTACACATTTATGTATCAATTTCCTCAGCTCATCTCTTATACGTGGAATCCAATATTTTTGTCGAATGAACTTGATCATTACTTGCACCACTCCATGTTTAGTCTGCCTGTGCGCATGATCTGCTATCAAAATGAGCTAACCTTGAACCCTTCGCAACGATTACTTGATGTCTCATTTCATAGTCATGGTCAGTATTCGTTAACCTTCCTCCAACTCTTAACAACCCATTTCTATTTAAGAATGGTCGTAATGATTCTATTTTGCTATGCTCTGGCAATCAGTTATCTCTTCTTATCATTCCTAGCTCCTTATAGAAATGCTCTTCTTGTGACTTCTTCAACAGATATTCCATTGCCCACAGTTTCTCTTCATTGGTTGGAAGTGAACCTTTTGAATTCACAACTTTTGTCTTGCGAATTCGCTTCGACTTTCTCACTCTATCACCTGTCAAGTGTCTGGTTACCAGAACATCTCTAAACCGTTTCACATATCCCAATTGCTCAGCATCCTTTCTAGCCTGCTCTCATAGTTTGTGAGTGGATCAAGCTCACCGCCTCCCCCCATTTTTGGCACAAAAATGCTCAATGGTTCTTTATAAGTATTCACCACATTTACCTTGACCTCTTCTTGCGCCTCCTTTGATACTTGCATTCTCGCTCGCTCAAATTTATCATCTGGCCATTGCTTCTTTGGTTTACATAGCCATGTTGGACCTAGTAACCAAAGTCTGTTCTCTATTAGCTTCGTTGCACTTAACCCACGACTCAACAAGTCAGCTGGGTTATTCGTCTTGCTCACATGTTTTCATTTTCTGGCTCCAGTGCAATGTTGTATCGCTGCAACACGATTTCCTACAAATGTCTTTAAGTCCCGTGGGAGCTTCTCTAGCCAATAAAGCGTAACAAATGAATCTGTCCATAATGTATAGCTAACATCGTTCCAGTTCATTGATTGTCTAACGTTCTCTAGAAGTCTGGCCAGTAGCTCACATCCCGATAGCTCTAGTCTTGGAATCGTCAGCTTTTTAATTGGAGCCACTCTTGCCTTGGATACTAGTAAATTACACGTTATTGTCCCATTGGCATGCTCCGTTTTTACGTAAATAACAGCACCATATGCACACTCAGAAACGTCAGCGAAACCATGGAGTTCAACTATGTCATTGCTTCTTGCACAAATCCACCGTTGGATTTTGAATCTCTCAAGTTGTTTTATCTGGCTCCAATATTCTATAATTTTGTTTTCTGTTCTACGGGTACTTCTGCATCCCAAGCAATTTTCAAGCGCCACAGATCTTGTATGATAATTTTCCCTATAATTATCACCGGTGAAATGTAACCGTTTGGATCAAACAATTGCGACACATACGAGTAGCTCACAACTAAGCATTTTGTTAGCACATCTGAAATCGATGGCGTTTTCACCATAAATATATACTTGTCTTGCGCCACTAACCATACCAGGCCAAGCACCTTCGCTTCGCTATCGAATTGCAGGAAAGCTTCTTCCTCGTCAGCATTCATCGCTTCCATCAATGGTTTACTGTTTGTTTGCCAATATAATGGCATCTTGCTCACAATCAGCATCTGTAACGCAATCATCCATATACATGTCCTTTATAATTGCTCTAGCTGTGTCTGGATATTTCTCTTGCGCATCTCTCTGGCACACTGGATGACTGCTCTCACTACATTGTGCGCCGATGATTTCATGCCATACGTGACAACCGTTAGCCAATATTCCTTCAAAGGTTCATATCTACTCTCGCGCCAAAAAACTCGTTGTAAATCCCATTGATGTCTTGCAACCCTGACGTGACGGAACAACATTTTAATATCTGCGCTAAAGGCGATTTTGTGACGCCTAAATCGCATAATCGTTTCGTACAGATCACTTTGTAATTTCTCACCCAATAGTTGCACCTCATTTAAAGAGATACCCTTGTTCGTGCGACAGCTAGCATCGAATACTACTCGAAATTTTTTGACCACACAGTGATATGGGATGTAGTATGTTAGCTTGTTCGGTCTTGCCCGTTTGTCAACTTGCTGCATGTGTCCTAGCCCCTCGTATTCTCTCATGAATGCAACATAATGCATTCTTAACTATGGCTCCTTAACTAGCCGTTTTTCTAAATAGAAGAAACGACGAGCTCCCAATATCTTGCACATCTTTTATAGGTATAGTAACGACAAATCTGCCATTACTGTCCCTGTAATATGTCCTCAAGAATATGTTCTCAACTAGCTCCTCTTCCAGCGTCCTAATTGGGTACTCTTTAATTTGGTCTAATTCCCAAAATCTCGATAATAATTTTTCTAGTTCTCTATTGTCCTTGCACTCAACGGTCGATACTAGCTCACCTGTTTGCTCATTAAATTGTTGAGCATGCTCCCCGAAAATAATTGCACCAAACGTCGTATCTATCAGTGTTGCGCCATATGCATCATTTAGAATAACGTCAATAATTTGCTCCTACTAGCACATGCACCCTCTTTGCCTTCCAGTATTCTGGATCAGCAAGAGTTATATTCAGTAGATTGTTTATCGGGGAATCTTGCGCATCGGATGCGGGAAATACTGGTCCCCACTGGCTCTCCTTCGGCAGAACCCAGAATTCTGCCTTAATCTGACTCGTTGAATCATACCATGGCTTAATTGCCAAATTAACTTTCTTGCTCACTTGCAACGGCTCACCGTCAATCCCAACCATCCTCTGCACAATAGGCTGTGTGGGAAGACAATACTTCCGCTGTAAAGCGGACGTGATCAAATTTATCTGCGCGCCGGTGTCTAGCAATGCACGCACATGTCCATACGTATAGCCATTCACCTCAATTCGAATCATAGCTGTTGGTAATAAGACCTTGATTGGATCTCGCTCAACAGATTCAAAGCTGCACTCTTCCATAATTTTGGCTCTTTTATTTAACAACATTTCTCGCTCCGGCAATAACTCGAACTTGCTATCTAACTCTGCCACTCGCCCTGTATCATCTCGCTCACAATTCTCTCGCACACCGTCAAGCTCCGCTCGCACCTCACTATATCGCCTTCTCGCACCATCGTCGCATCATTCGATTTTCTTCTTCAACCTCTGCTGGCTTTTGCCTTCATTCCTGTCTTGCACACTATTGACCTGTCTATTTGCCTCTCGATTCGGGCATAGCGCACTATTATGTTTCGGCTTGCCTGGGCATTTCCAGCATTCTCCCTGGTACGTCCATAGCACGTATCAACGCCATGGCCCTTCTTAAAACAGTTCGGGCAAAGATTGCGCCGAGCTATATAGTCCTTGCGTGTCCTTAGCGTGAGGGACATAAATTCCCTACAATGATATAACATGTGGTTCCCTTGGCACGCTTCACATGTCATTGCCCGCGCAGCTCCCTTAGAGGTGGACGCGCCTTCAATTACGCCTCTCGCCTCTCTAGCACCAGATAGCCCCGGTTGTTTGGCTCTCTCTAGCTGTCTCGTTATCCAGCCGCTCATGCAACATGTGCACCAGCCCCATGTATTTTTTAGTTCGTTCTGCACCGACAACTGTACTTGCACGCTAATCGGCTGCTCCTTTTGTGCTGGCCCCATGGCATCTATTTTCGCATACAGCGAAGCATGCGCCTCAAAATACTGGCACCACAGTAGCGCCAAATTTTCTTGCTAGAACTTACCAGCATCGTCAGGAAGCATCGCATCCACTGTCCCTTCGTACTCATCGTTATACCGCTGCCACACCGTCTCCAGAGTACTTAGGCAAATCCTTGCTTGCCCCATTGTTGATTGCTCCAACTCAGCACCCTTAGCGTAATCTGCTGCACGATTTATAGTAGCTGCCAAGGAATCCAAACGATTATTTGCTGCCATTTCGATTGCTGTGATTTAAAAAGAAGAAAACAAAAACCAAATATACGAAACAAAGTTTTGATCTAATTTAAGCATAAGCTATGCCATATGCCAAAAGGAATACGTAAATATTCCCGTTCGCTCATATAACTTCAAAAGAATGTCACATAAGTGGCGTCATTATTTTGGAAAAAAATACGCAAGCACACAGTGTTACTGAGAAGTGATGAGAAATCCGTGCAAAAACAAATTCTAATAAAAAAAAATCTACTCGTTTCATGCTATTTCAATTTCATATGCACGCACCGCACTCACAACTATGCTCATAACTAGCACACATTCCAGTTCTCACAAATATGCGTATTAGTATTCTAGCTCTCTAAAATATGCATACCGCCTGCAGGCATTCTAGCTCTCTTATTCTCTTCTTGCTCCAATCATTCTGATCTTCTTATTCTTTCAGGCACGCATTACAATGCATCAATACCGCACATTGCAACAAAAATTATGCTTCGAATTCTAGCACCATTATATACTATATATTTCCTTAGCACACAAATATCAAAAATACTCCAGCGAAACCGCTGTTCAACGGAATTTTCAAAACAACAACAAGATATTATACATAGAAAGTAGCGGCAAGCACTAAATATCCCCGCTCATATAAAAATTACTGGCACCGCTGCGCAAATGCACACACCGTATGTATGCTTATACATAATTCTCTTCCCGTTGCACATGGCTCCCATCTAGCGCCTGTATATATCAAGAAATTAATTTTTCTTTAAATTTCCATTTTATCTTGCCCCAGCCTATTTATTATTGCCATGGCATTTCATCACTTTTCTCACACATTTCTTGCACCGCACCTAGCACTTCAGTGGACTGTACATACCGATTGCTGTAATTTTATATGTTTCTTTATATATTTTTTAATTTTCACTACTCAAAATGTTGAATGTTCACTGCTCAAAGCTCTTTACAACTCAACGATTCTTTCACACGTGATTTGCAACTGCACGCGCACTCTAAGGCTGCAGGCAGAGTGCCGGCTGGCGACCGAGCTGAACCGAACCAAACTTATTGCTGACCGAAAAAAAAAAAACTGGTTCAATACAAATTAGTGCAAATCGGCGCCGAGATGGCAGAGTAACAGCCGAACCGAACCGAACTTATTGCTGACTGACTGGACAAAACTGTTTTAGAGACTTATTTGTAACCGATTGTGACTGGTGTTTGATTGTATGTGTAAATATTTAAGTTGATGCTTTGATGCTATTGAAATATTTCTTTCTGTTTTGTTTGACACATATGTATGTGTGTATCTATCATGTAGATCATTATACCATGCTCTTGCTTTTTTGTTTATGATTGGTTTTGTTTACCGTTTGAACGAAATATACATACATATGTATATACAAAACACAAAATTCTTTTCCTTCATTCCACACCAACAACTTCTCCTGCCTCTACCATGCTCTTGCTGTTGTCAACGCAGTGTATGATTGGTTTTGTTTACAAAAAAAGCACAAGTTTCAGCCGGCACTCTGCCATCCCATAAGTTGAAACAAGTCAGCAATAAGTTCGGTTCGGTTCGGTCGCCAGCCGGCACTCTGCCTGCAGCCTAACAGCAACCGGCAGAACCCATTTTAGGTAGCTAAATCCTGTCTCGACATGGACCAAAATATTTCGTAAAGACCTAACGGGACTTCATGCACGCTCAGGCCTTCACGGAAACTTCATACTAGATGAAAATGAAAAGAAAAATAAACAAAATAGAATAAATAAAAGGAAATTCAAAGAAATAAAACCACACGATTTTAATTGGGAAAAAAAGTTTTTAAAAAACCCAATATTTATTCGGTATCTCACGCAACCATGCGCCAGCAAGCACCAAAACCGAACTAACTCTTTTACACAGAATACATAACATTTGCACGGTGTGCGATCATCCCTGCACGAAAATGACATTCATGTAGTGACCATCGTCCCTGTGCGAAACAAGGGGCTTGTTTCATGTTTTCTTTCTCTTTCATTCGAGTTTATTATATCTCTATTATACTCAAAACAATAAATGTTGAGAGTTTTAGAATGATATTTACTATAATAGGTACACCTGATCCTTATTTGACAATTTTCTTCATATTTTAAATTGAAATGACGGAAAAATACTTTAGAACTCTCAATAATACCGACAATATTGTTACGAAATTGCCCTCTTGACAATTTACTCTGTTACAAAATTGCGCTACTGACAATTTCTCTAACTCTCTGTACTCGGACTCGTACCACTGGATTGTGTAGTAATCAAACAATCGCTGGTTCAAATAAAATAATTAGCTTTATTTAATTATTGCTATTTACACATTTAATATTAGGCTTAAAGTTTACTTAGTTATTATTTGCACTTTATTTCACAAACCATTAGTCACTTTATTTACAAATGAATTTCATCATTTTACACAATTACAAATACTGCTGCTTTGATTATAATGCTAGCTGTACACACTGTTACGGTCTCTGATCTACTGCGTTTGACTTTGCACAGTCTTGTGCTTTTATAGTTTCGAATGGTTGAGTTAGAAATTTCCACGCTATTCTCGTAAATTCTAGAAGTTTCTATCCACTTCGACAGAAGTCGAGAATATTCTTTTTGATATTACCGACAGATGGTTCTTGAATAAGCTTTTATTCGAATAGTTCGCATCTTGACTCACAGGGGGCATTCATTCTCAATTTCAGATGGGATCCTGAAAGAATGCAATCACGTTTCACTGATATGCAATCACGTTTCACTGCCCTCCCTAGTACTGCAACCTTTATAAGGAGATAGCCTTTCTAAGTGAACGACTTTGATTTTGCTCCTGACATTTCTCGCCAACTGGATGCGGTATACTACATCGCTGAATCGCTATATCACCTTATACGGACCTTCCCAGTGTGTTTGCAGTTTCGGCGATGATCCCTTTTTCCTTTGCGGATTATGAAGTATAACTAGTTGCCCTTCCTGAAATGCCTTAGAGTTTGCTCGTACATCATATCTGGCTTTCCTTTTATCACTCATCAGATGTGTACGATTTCTGCTGTTTCCATGAATTTGATTCAGCTGTTCGCGTTTTTCAGGAATACAACTGCTGCATCGAAGTACTGTAGATGATTTTTTTAGTCCATTCTTCGTCTGCTTATCCACTACTACTCCTCGCTTATCACACTGTCAGCAATTAGGCATCTGATTTTCCGTGCAATCTGAGAAACGAGGATTCTGGGGATGCATGTTGTGGGAGTCAGATCATGCCCCTCGAGACTGACTCCATTTAGTTTGTCGACAGCTTAATAACATCATCCAATTCCCTCCTTTGTGATCCCACATGCCAGTCTGATGGAGAACGTTTGCGTTTCGTCCGACAACCATGAGCCGCGTATCCAACCTCACCGGAGGCAAGGCCCGTGCAACCCTGTCCACTTTCAACTTGCACCTGAGGGGCTCTGCATATTGGCTGGCACTCCACGGCCGCTATCTCAAACGTTAAAGCGTCAGCCACTGTTTCCATACATTTAGCTTTTGGATTTGTCATCGCTGAACAGTCCATTTTCGCATCGGGAATACCATATACGAAAGTATCCATCATACTTCTCTCAGCAATCTCGCCTGGACAGGCAAGATGGGCGAACCGCTCCACCTCCGCCACATCCTGTTGTAAAGACTCACCACTCCTCCGCTGAATGGCATTCATCACGTTTTCATAACAGTCTCTCTCACCCTCTGCGATATTCGGCAGTACATCAGCACCTTTCAGTGACATAGCCAATGGTGCCAGTACTTCGCGATTACTCCAACTATCTGTGCTGGCAGTAGCTTCAATTTCGTTCCGCCTTTCCTCATTCGCATTGGATTTGTGTTCCACAAATCCTTCAAACGACTCCTGTCGTGTCCCAACCTCACAAACCTTCCTGTCCACCATCTCGGACATTTCATTCTTCTGCTGTGAGTTCTGTTCCGCTAGTTGAGAAGATCGCGTCTCACTCTGCTATAACTGTTCCTTGACATCCTCTTTGACTGCTGGAGCATATTGTTTTAATCGCTGGTGTATATCATCATCGTATTGCTGGAAGAGCTTCTGCATAATCGCATCAAGTGTTTGAGCATGTTGCTGTAATCGTTACTGGATCCTCTCATCTCGCTGCTGCATCCTCTCTTCGGCTGCTTGAGCATTTTGTTGTAACTGCATCTGTATTACCCCGATAAGTGCATTCATGTCAAAGTTACCCGTGTTAGTTTCTTGCGGAGTTTCTTCGTGCCGAGATGTCGTTGGCTCTTCACATTGGAATTCATACTCATCGACATCTATACCCTGCTTCTCTAAAGCGCTTCTTAATCGCACCTGTAGCTCCGCTTTAAGCCCTTGTGTTTGCAAATTTAAACGCTCAAGCTCCTTCTTGAGCTGCTCCAATCTCAGTTTTTCAAATTTAACCATTGTTTATTACAGATACACAATCCCACTTCTGACACCAATTGTTACAAAATTGCCCTCTTGACAATTTACTCTGTTACAAAATTGCCCTCCTGACAATTTCTCTAACTCTCTGTACTCGGACTCGTACCACTGGATTGTGTAGTAATCAAACAATCGCTGGTTAAATTAAAATAATTAGCTTTATTTAATTATTGCTATTTACACATTTAATATTACGCTTAAAGTTTACTTAGTTATTATTTGCACTTTATTTCACAAACCATTAGTCACTTTATTTACTAATGAATTTCATCACTTTAAACAATTACAAATACTGCTGCTTTGATTATAATGCTAGCTGTACACACTGTTACGGTCTCTGATCTACTGCGTTTGACTTTGCACAGTCTTGTGCTTTTATAGTTTCGAATGGTTGAGGTAGAAACTTCCACGCTATTCTCGTATTTTCTAGAAGTTTCTATCCACTTCGACAGAAGTCGAGAATATTCTTTTTGATATTACCGACAGATGGTTCTTGAAAAAGCTTTTATTCGAATAGTTCGCATATTGACTCACAGGGGGCACTCATTCTCAATTTCAGATGGGATCCTAAAAGTACGCAATCACATTTCACTGATATGCAATCACGTTTCAATATTAATTTCTTTTTCAATTAAGTCCCTTCTAAAAGCTTCAATTGCATCCTTTATGCTGTACTTGGCTTCAGAATTATTTGATGGTAACTTAATATTATTTTTTAATGTTGTATCATTTTCTAAATGAATTGATAAATGTATTCTAATATCTATTGAATTATTGGGAAGTTTTATATTAAAATGTATGTATTTACTTTTAGGATCTATATTATCAATATTATAACTTTTAACACTATTAACAATTAAAAATATAAATATTATTATAATAGAGGTCTTCATCTTGCTTTTCCTTTGAGATTATTATGAAAACTATTTCTGTTTCCCTATATGATATCCATTTTATATGTTTGAGTATAGTTTTTTACATCAATTATATTAATATGTTGTAATTTATGGCTCAAATCTGGAGTGAGTACCTTTTCAATTTCCCCATTACTTAAAATTCGTTCAACTTCAAATTCACGATATTCAAAACAACTTATATTTAGTTTTCTCATACATAACATCGTATGTACAACGAATAGGTATATCAAAATTATCATATTCAAGTTTAAAATGGCGATAAAATGATTCCTTTGCTTCCAGTATACCACCTTTATTTTTCTTTTTAAATTAAATGCTTTCGAAACGCTTCTATAGCTGCATCCATTGTAAAATATTTTGATGGAGTTCCTTCTGTTGTTATTTGAAAAATAGGTGAATTTGTTGTTGTTGTTGTTGAAAATGTATTATTTTTATCGATTTGATCTAATTGATAATCATAATCTAAATTCTTTAGTGCTTTACTTTTTTCCATCAGTTTAAATGATATATTAATTTTTAGAATATCATTATTAGGAAGTGTAAGATTAAATGTTACACTTTTTGAACTTGATTCTATCAGAGGAGTATTACTAATAGATAGTGATATTGGATTTCCAATCACCACTTTTAAAAATACAAATAAAATTAATAATGCTAATTTCATTTTCTCCTGTGCATTAGTTGTATGTGACTGCGACGGTGTTTAAAGATATAATGAAGGAAAATACTAGCGATGATTATCTATATAACCAAAAAAAAAAAAATTAATAAGAAATCATTTTATGTAGCCGAAGTTGAATTCCTTTCTGAATATATGAATGATTGAAACAAAAAAAAATGAACATAAATCAAATTTTCTTTTTATTTTCTTTTTATTTTACAATATTTTTCTTACTTCGTTTGTAATGGGAATATATTTGAACACTTTATCATGTATAATTAAACAATATGAAGATGTATTATTTGGTATGTTTGTTAATGTTTTGAATTCAATCCGAATATCGATTTGTCCATATTTGGTAGATTCATTTTGATGAGTTACATCTAAGACAATTATTGGCGCATTTGATGAAAATTCTTATCGTGTTAATAGAGGCTGTAAATCGCGTGAATAATAACTTTGTTGAAACTTCAAGTACATATCATATAATAAAGCAAAACGATTTCGATTAAATTTAAGATTTAGATCATCATAAGGATATGTGTCAGAGTTCAGATATACTTTTATATCTGACAAATCACAATGCATGAACTTCTTATTATTTCGAAATACTAATAATAGAAAACGTGGACTTTCATTTTCAGCGGCTAGTTTGACATTCCATAAAATATTTGTACTATTGTTAGGTAATGATGGATTATAATATGTAAATTAGAATACTCCCTTTTCCTGCTGCTGGCTAAGCCAGACGCGTCAGTCCTGCGAACGCTAAGGCGTGCGGTCTGACGGTGAAGGAGGATAATGTGCAATTAGTATCACAGCCACAATTTTATTTCAGTTTATAATTAGTTGATTAGTTCACAATTTCATTCCATTTTACAATCAGTTTCATTCAGTTCTGCAACCGTTTTAATTCACAATTTGAATAAGTTTAGTTCACAATTTCATTAGATTTTACAATTAATTTAATTCATTCAGTTCTACAATAATTCCAATTAGTTAATTTATCTTTTAATCGCACAACCCTATTTTAATAGGACCGTATTCTTAGGTCTCCAAAATCGAACTCCCTTTTCCCTAACCCGGAGTTCGTCACGAAGCCTCGGTTCGGAAGCCTACGTCACCTAAAGTGCCGCGCCAGCAAACCTCAACGCTCCCACAGTTTGGGTTCCCACCACTTTCGCTTTCCGGTACATCGACCGATCGCATTCGATTTGCCAGAATACCCTTGATCGATGCAGAATCAGCGAAATGCAGGTAATCGAACTGCAGCACCGTCGTTTGGGTGCTTTGGGGCGGAAGTGCTAACCGAAGCAAACACTTTAGAGCGAGGTGCATTGAGCGGACGGATGTCCCACACGCGCATGATGGACGGACAGACGGACAGCTTGCACGCGCAAGATGGACGGACGGCTTGCACGCGCAAGCAAAAGCTGACGCTGATGGATCGTCAACTTGTACGCGCACATGCCGTGCCGGCGGAAAGTCACAATTCACCCTACTAACTCCTCCCCCTCTTAAACGCAGCCGTCCTCGGCTGGCGGTGCAGGCGGGCCGGTAGATCTATTGGAGTGCCAATTCCTAATGAATTGGAGCAGTCTTAGGTTATTCGGAGCCTCCTTGTTCCTCTTTCTAGATTTGCAGGCCCAAAGGATTATGACTAGCGCCAGCAAGGCCACGGTTATAGCCTCTGCAATGAGCAGGTTCTGCAATGATATAGCCACGATCTCGTTGGGTACCGTGTTTATTTGGTCGAGGTTAACTTCATTGAGCTCGCGCAAATAAGGGAGGGATAACACCGACGTGAAATCAGTAAGGTTCACTGTATGGAAAGAAGGAATACCCGCCCTCAGTAAAGGTATCCTTTTGGGGTTTATGTAAGAGGTGCCGTTAATAAGAACTTCAGAATCAAATGTTATTAGCACAGTGCCATTCACCTTTACGGGCGCCCTCTTTGATACCTCGATTATGGTGGGTTTTCTCCTTAAAAGTATGACTCCGTCGTCGATAGTCTGAAGAGCTGGCGTGTCGTGGGCTGGAACGGAATTGCAGGATGAAGAAAAGTTGTTCGCCAAGCGACTCACGCAGGTGTCGGATGGGTTGCGCTCGCAACACCACATCGTCTTGTTGGATGGTTTGCAGGTTAAAGCGGGCAGGAAAGTTCTGTCACAGTTGGCTCAAACGGACGATCCCAAGGACAGGACAAATTTATTTTCCCTAACGACAGGAAAGACTAACGTACGCTCGCAGACTCGATCCACAATTGGGTATTTGACCAGGAAGTACAGCTCCGTTTCACTCTGGTATAGTGAAATATTTGGGACGGCTATAATACTCATTACTGTCACATTTCCCGAATGCTCCTCCCTCACTACCTCTTCCACCTCACGGGCGTCCAATAACGTGGGATTTACGACGTTTAGCCTAGCCATCGTGATGAAATTCAGGAGGTTGTTTAATTCCATCATGATCACCCTATTGCGGCTGGTCGCCAAAGAGAACAGGCTGGCTGAGTCAAGACTATCCCGTTTGGTGGCTCTCATGAGCTCGTTCACAGTGTGGCTTATGTGTCGAATTTGTTCCTGCATTACAGGATTGACGTGTATTTGTTGCCTGTGTGATGCGATGCAGGATCGGGTACCTGAGTGCGCGTAAGAGCTTGGAAGTCATCGGCGTCGGGAGTGCCGGCAATGAATTTTAGAGCCGAACCCAATATGTCAATGCGGCACGCATTCCTATGATGAACCTGAATCAGCTGCAGTAAGCGGCTGATCTGCTCTATGTCAGCTTCAATTAGTTTCCTCATATGGGACTCCGGGAAGTATTGAAGGATATTTTCCGACTGTTCAACCGTTCCCCAATACTCCGACAAGTTGGTGGCATGATGCAAATACCCGTGGTCCGTAAACAAGGCTACCTTTCCTCCGGTGACAGGCACATAATAGGAATGGTTATAATCATGGATGCTGCATCGCTTGTCATGCAGACCCAATAGTAATCTGCAACGATGTGGATGCAAGAGGCGAGGATGGTTATAAATTAATTATGGGGTAGTTAAGCTAGATTCTTGTTTCATTCGTGCAGCCTGCCTAACGCAGATTGTCCTTATGAACCACCCTTCCCTTAATTATGACCTTCGTAAGTTTGTTACCTAGCCTCCTATTCGATTTTATGACAACCTTATCCCCTGGTTGGAATAACTGCGTTCGCAGTTATTCCAACTGAGGTTTCTCAATTCCGATTCCTGTGCGGTCTTCAACCTTTCAATCACCGCGTCCCCTTAGCTCGTCCGGAATGGAGCGAAGTATGTCCACTGGCTTCTGGCCTGTGACCGAATGAATCGTTCGGTTGTATCTAGATACAGCAAGAAGCACTAGCTCCACCGTATCGGATAAGTGATCCACCAGTTTTAGACATCTTGCAATCTCCGTCAACGTACTGTGGAAGCGCTCCACTTGCCCATTCGAGGTACTGTGCAGGGGAGGAACCGCATGGATTTTCGCTCCGAATTGATCCAGCAGTAATGATTTGATGGTCAGGGAGTTCAGAGACTTTTCGTTGTCACATACGACCGTGCGGGTACCTTCGAAGAGATTCAAAGTTTCTAGCAAGGGCCCTTTGAGATCGACTATGGCTCGAGATCTAATCTGCTTAACGGAGGCAAACGTCGAGAACTTATCCATGCATGCTAGGAAATGACTCCCTGCTGTCGAATAGATATCGATGTGGAGTATTTCTCCTGGATAGGTGGGTATAGGTGTAAGTCCAATTTTTGCTTTCCTGGGTCGGCGGTTGTACTTCTAAGCACACCCTACAGTTCGTCACCATCTCCTTCAAACGTCGCCGAATGCCTGGGAAGTAACCGATTCTGAGGATCTGCAAGGTGTTTTCTTGAACTTAACGGTGTGCACGGTTGTGCTCCTTTGTTAGGGCTTCGACTTGTTCACTAGGGTCCACTATATTCCTGACTTCGTTTTTGCAGTACCGGAAATTTACCATGGGGAACATGTCTGGCAGGATATCGCGGAGACGCTCTATAACCCTTTCGTTGCAGAAGATCCCGTTCGTCACCCCGACGTGGACGGCTTCGGTCATTAGCTAGGGGAGATCCTCCATTGATGTTATGGTAAGCTTGTGCCTTGATTGTTTCCAGAACAGGATTGACTGCACTCTTCCGATTTTTGTTCCCTCAATGATCACAATCTGGTTTCTGAAGCAGTTCACCGGGTTAACCACATCTGGTATGAAGCTAGAGTCGCATGACTCGTCCACGTTGTCCTCCATACCTTCGCTTATCAGGGCGTGCATGTACTGGCGAGACAAGGCATCTGCTACCACATTAAGCCTACCAGGTTTATAATGAAACTTCGGCGTATACTCTTCAATGAACGCCCTCCATCTTTTCATCTTGGAGTTGACGTTTGTATCCGACATCCCAAACGTTAGTGGCTGGTGGTCGGTATAGATATTCAAGCTTCTTACACCATAGAGGTAATTACGGAGTTTTTGCAAAGCCCAAACTATTGCCAGCATTTCCCTCTCGTTCGTCGCATAGTTTTCCTCAGCGGAATTCAGCGTTCGGGATATCATGGTTATGGGGCGGCTTCCCTGTGATAGCACAGCCCCCAGCGCGTGTGAAGGGGCATCGGTGGTCAAGTCAAAAGGTGTACTAAAGTCTGGGTACAGAAGTAGGACGTCTTCGGAAGCCAGTATCGCTTTTACCCTGTTGAACGCTTCGATCGCTTCCCCGTCGAGTTCCACTGGAGTGTTATTGGAGCGGGAGGCGCTTACATGCCCATTCTCCCCTCGTAGATATCGTGTCAGAGGCTTAGTGATACTCGCGTAATCCCTGATAATATCCGGCAAGGCCCAGGAAAGATCTGAGGATCCTTAAGCTCTTGGGTAGCTCAAATTGTACGATGACGTTCACCTTTTGTGGTCAGGTCTTTATACCCTCCTTTGACACTACAAAACCCAAGAATTCCACCTCGGTCATGAAGAATTTCGATTTCTCCCGAGATGCCCTCATATTCGCTTCGAATAGCTTACCTAATACGAGGCGAATATCTCTGAAGGGACTATCCCTGTTGGCAGAAAATATCAAAACGTCATCCATGTAGACGTAACAACATTTGCCGATTTCGTCGCGCAGAACATCGTCAATCGCTCAATCGCATCAATCGCTGGAAGATGCTGGGCGCATTCTTCAATCCAATGGGCAGGCGGCAGTACTCGTACTTGCCGTTGTTGACGGAGAATGCTGTTTTTTCCCTATCTTATTCTGCAAGCGCAATCTGGTAAAATCCGTTCTTCAGGTCTACCGTGGAAAAGTACTCGGATTTGCCCAGGTTGGACAAAATTACAGATGGGTCAGGTATGGGATACTTGTCGCTTTTCTTGACGTCATTGAGTCTCTTGAAATCAAGGACGACCCGTAGTTTTCGGACGCCTTGCCTGTCTACGCCCTTTTTAGGGACCACCCACAGTGGATTATTGTACGGCGAGTAAGACTTCCGAATAATTCCTTCCCTGAGCATGGTCTCGATTTCGTTGTTCACGAAGTCGGTAGCGGCGATGGGCTATGGGTAGGACTTGGCGTACACTGGCTGCCTACCTTCGCTTTCGATGGTTGCTACAACTCTTGTGTTAAAAGGGAGGCCCTCCTCCGGGTCGCCGAACACCCTGTCTAACTCGGTTAAAAGCTGTTCCCGATCGTGCCTTTCTGTCGGAGTCCCTAAGGCGTCCTCATGCACGGCATTTATTTCCTGGCATGGGAACTCCTTAATGACTTCGATGCCCTTACGATGAAGGAAGAGTCCCTTATTGAGACCTAGAGTAGCTTCAATTTCCGTAAGGAGATCGAAACCTAGGATAGCATCGAATGTGGCAAGGCCGGGAAGAACAAAAAATGTGGATTTCTCGTGTAGCACCTTCATCTCAAACTTTGATCTGACTAAACTAACTCCTCCTACAGACTTTACCCTGATTGGGCGGTTTACCGGCTTCACCCCCTGAATCAAGGTCCTTGATATAATTCTTGGCAGACCCGGTGTCAATCAGGAACTTAAGGGGGCGGGCGTACAGTGTCATTGAGAGGTATGGTAGGGAGGATCGCCCAAGCCTAAAAAATTAACCTCGTCGATAACTTCCCCTAATCCAGAGTCGTCCATTCTGGCTTGTGGTGGATGAGGCCCGCCTAGTGCGACGACGCGGGAGACCCTGCCTTATCGTCATCTCTCTGTCCTATTTCTCTGGAACCATCACGTGATTCACCCTCTGGTATTAATTCGTCTGCGTTGCACAAGGGCTATTCAGGGGTCTTTTGAATGTCCTGAACGCGTTATTTGACGCCGAGTGCCCTTCTTAGTGGTGCTGACCGGATGAATTGGATGGATGGAAGGGTTCGAATGACCTCCTGGGGCTATTCGGGTGACAGCTGAAGGCGGGTCTACCGAAAAGTGGTCTCTGCTGCGTACCCTGGGATGTTGGGTATGCTGTTCGAGAAGTGGAAGGCCCCTCTATTCCCAATGGCGCTCCATATCCGGGTAACGCTTGCCCTTGGCTCATCCATTGACGACCATCTCGTGGTGATCGCGGTTCCCGGATTGGTTGCGTATCATAGTATGGTGAACGAAACGACCCCTCCTGCTGCCTTGGGTTTGACCACTGTGGAACTCTGTCAGTCTGTGCGCGAGCTTGGTTCTCTTCTAATTCTAATGCCAAAGCCAGGGTGGCGGACATATCGGTGGGCCCGGCACAAAGCACTGCAGAGCTTGTGGGCTGGTTCAGTCCGGTGACAAACACGCTCCGAGCGAGATTCCTATATTCCTCGTTCAGCACCTCCTTCTTAGCGCTGTCGTTGGCGTTGTTCATCTCGTTCTGATTCGTGAGCAACGTAAGGCGTTTCTGAGTCTCATCATAATACCGCGAGACCGTCAAACGCCTCTGTCGCAGCGCCAACAACTCGTGCTGAATCGAGTAGGATGATCGTTTGTCTGCGTACGTGATGTCTAGCCTAGCCATAATGGCCCTGAAGTTGCTAGGCGTGTTTAAGGAGGTCAAGAGTGTGTCTGCTTCCCCCACAATTTTTCCACGAATTAAATGCACCGCCTGGTAATGCTTGGTGGTACCTTCCAAGCGGTCAAACGGGTCATACGCGCTTTGAGCAGCCCGTCGCCACGAGGCGTAATGCGCCCGGCTACCCCCGAACTCCCTCAGAGCCTGTGATAGGACGAACGATTCGTCAGACCCCGCATCGGTGTTGAACACCACGTCTCTGTACGGCTCAATAATGGGGGCAGTCTGCTTCAAGGAATGGATCTCCAGGCGGAGTTCCTCAATGAGCTTCAAGATCTCATTGAAGCGATGCTTACCATTCTTGGTCGCGGCAGTAAGGGCGGTGTTCCACAGTGCCTGATAGAGGGAGACCCCCTGGGAAGTACCCCCAAACTCTGGTGCTCCTGTCTCAACAAACTGTCCATCCCCACTATGCATTTTTCTAAATTGGATTCTATATTCACGGGTTCTGCGATTATTACAGGAAAAATATAAATTGCAAAAACGTAAAGTTATAAATATATGATTAATATCTTACAGGACTAATACTGGAGCTGATGTCTTCATTGGATTGTTGTAGCTGCTGCTGTATCGCGTAGGACTGCTCCGATTTATTATTATGAAGATTTTAGCGAGAGCTACCTAGCCAATGGTAGTTTAGGCTGCTCGTCGACTTTTCCGACGGTGTATTCGCTTTAATTTAGCTTATACGCAGTCTTACTGACCTGAAGGGTCCCGTAGGAATCGCAGATTTCAGACTCTTTTTTATGTTTTAATATCTTTCAACCTGGAGGGTCCCGTAGGAGTCGCAGATTTCAGGTTTTCGTTATGGTAGGAGCTACTAACCTGGAGAGTCCCGTAGGAGTCGCAGATTTCTGATCGCTTACCTCAGAGGCAAACCTGGGAGTCTATTCGGTTTGGTATACTGATGTACCAGGAACCGAATGTTACGACCAGACTACCCTGCTATTGTTGACCCTGGTCTGATGGTTTTTTGATGGCCCAACCGGTTAAGGTAGTCCGTGCACCGCTTTTATTTGGCCGCACTAAAACTTCTCCAAGGGTTGGTTCCTTGAGACCACGACTTTTTCGCGGTCCCTGCTCGGGTGCCAATTAGAATACTCCCTTTTCCTGCTGCTGGCTAAGCCAGATGCGTCAGTCCTGCGAACGCTAAGGCATGCGGTCTGACGGCGAAGGAAGATAATGTGCAATTAGTTTCACAACCACAATTTTATTTCAGTTTATAATTAGTTTATTAGTTCAATATTTCATTCCATTTTACAATCAGTTTCATTCAGTTCTGCAACCGTTTTAATTCACAATTTGAATAAGTTTAGTTCACAATTTCATTAGATTTTACAATTAATTTAATTCATTCAGTTAATCAGTTTCACTCAGTTCTACAACCGTTTTAATTCACAATTTGAATAAGTTTAGTTCACAATTTCATTAGATTTTACAATTAATTTAATTCATTCAGTTCTACAATAATTCCAATTAGTTAATTTATCTTTTAATCGCACAACCCTATTTTAATAGGACCGTATTCTTAGGTCTCCAAAATCGAACTCCCTTTTCCCTAACCCGGAGTTCGTCACGAAGCCTCGGTTCGGAAGCCTACGTCACCTAAAGTGCCGCGCCAGCAAACCTCAACGCTCCCACAGTTTGGGTTCCCACCACTTTCGCTTTCCGGTACATCGACCGATCGCATTCGATTTGCCAGAATACCCTTGATCGATGCAGAATCAGCGAAATGCAGGTAATCGAACTGCAGCACCGTCGTTTGGGTGCTTTGGGGCGGAAGTGCTAACCGAAGCAAACACTTTAGAGCGAGGTGCATTGAGCGGACGGATGTCCCACACGCGCATGGTGGACGGACAGACGGACAGCTTGCACGCGCGAGAAGGACGGACAGCTTGCACGCGCAAGATTGACGAACGGCTTGCACGCGCAAGCAAAAGATGACGCTGATGGATCGTCAACTTGCACGCGCACATGCCGTGCCGGCGGAAAGACACAATGCACCCTACTAACTTGTATACCAACTCCTAAATTAAATATTTAATGGTTGTTGTCTCTTAATTACTTTTAACATTGCCAATTTATATTCATCAGCAAGTTGAACATCTTGTATTTCATTTGCAGTGATAGATGTTAAGACATTGCTATCATTCATAGAACTTAACAAAATCAGTTCATGTTTAGAATTCATTATTATTTTATTAAAATCTTCGGCAAATCCAAGCAATAATTTTAATGGCACACAAAAATTCAAATAAAAAGTGTAAGATTCGCCCATCCTGCATTTCTTAGTGCACTACTTTCATCTTTGTTCAACGATACAAAGTTTTTTAGTTCTGTAGCAATACACAAATGTTGTGTACGATAAATTTCTATACCATTAATTTCATATCGAATTTCATCAAATAAATATGCCATACAATTATTAAAAAGTTTTACAGTATTACAGATTGTATTATCTGCCCTGTCAGGCCACTTCTAGTTATACATATGTATGAACGGTAATATCGGACCACTCTTACTTGTTCACCTTGGACCTGGTGACACTTGTATGTACATCTACATACCAGTTTACATTCAACAACGGTGCGGATCGCAACAAATTTCTTTTAAAGTCTTTTTAAACAAAAATTTAAATATTTAAAATAGTGGAATAAATATACATTAAATAAATATATAAACTGAAGTTTTTTCTGTTAAAAAGTGAGCTTCTCTCGCCTGTAAACTCGGGCATATAAAGCCAAATTACATCCACCATGGGCCTTCCCTTCAGGATGATAAGTCATATGCAGCTTATAACCTGGGATGGAAAAGTTTAATTTGTTTGTAAGATTTATTGTTTTTTTTTTTTTTTGTTTTATTTCCCTTTATTTCATACATCTGTCACCATTATATTGACACCTAGTACATGATTTGACAATTTGTTTGGAAATTAATATTAAAAACACATTTTGGCCAGTGCCAAGAAGTGATACAACAAAAATTATTTACATTAATTATAATAGTTCACTATAATTATATTATAACAATTTATGATCAAAATTATGTTTAAGATAATTATTTACATTTACATTTATAATACTATTACTACTATGTGTAATCTGAATTTCCTAGTTCAGTAGGTCGTTTGGTCGAGTTCTCTTTAAACGGCGCATGGTGGTTTCTTCTAAATGTAGCAACTCGTTTATTTCTTCGTTATTATGCCCTTACAGTGTATCGTAGTGTTTTGTGGATATCTTTTTTATTTCTTCGTCAATTCTTATCATATTTAGTTTGCGGTGTATATCTGCATTTGTTGTGTACCAACCCGATTTTATGATAACTCTTAATATTCTAGATTGCTGTCTTTCAATTTTTTGTATGTGTGACCGCTTTGCCGTTCCCCATACTTGGAGACCGTACGTCGAAATTGGCTTTATAATACACTTGTATAGCAGCAACTTGTTGTTAATTGTGAGTTTAGATTGCTTACCCTTAATCAATATAGTTGCCTAAATTTTTCATTTATTTGTTTCGTTTTTTGTTTGATGTGGTAGTGCCAATTTAGCTTTGAGTCCATGTGTATACCAAGGTATTTAGTTGTGGACCCTATTTTTATATCTTTATTGTTTATTTTAATAGGTATTGGGGTAAATTTTGTTTTAGTTGTAAAAATTATTTGTACTGTCTTATCTTCATTAATTTTCAAGCACCATTTATCAAACCATTCCTTAACATTCTCTGTGTATATCTGCAGATTTGCAGTCGCAGTATTTAGATTTTTCTCAGATGCTAAGAGGATTGTGTCGTCAGCAAAGGTAGCAATTGTGGTATTCAGTTCTTTTGGAAGTGGTATATCTGAGGTAAATATGACATATAGCAGTGGTCCTAAAACACTCCCTTGAGGAACTCCAGCTGTTGAAAGATGAATAGACGAACACTCTTCATTATATTTGACGTAAAAGTAACGATCACTAAGATAACTTTCAACAATCAAATAGTAGTCAAGTGGCAGCATCGTCTTCAGTTTATGCAGCAGTCCTTTATGCCATACTTTGTCAAATGCTTTTGCAACGTCTAAGAATACAGCAACGCAGTACCGCTTATATTCTATGTCTGTTTCAATTTTGTTTGTTATACGGTGTATCTGTTGAATTGTTGAATGTCGTTTTCTGAAGGCGAATTGATGATTTGGTATAATGTTTTTATTGTCAAGGATCTGGCTATGTCTATCATGTAATAGTTTTTCAGCAACTTTAGAGATTATGGGAAGTAGGCTAATTGGTCTATACGACGAAGCAGTTGTAGCATCTTTTCCCTGCTTCGGTAGTGCAATAATTTCAGCAACTTTCCATACTTTGGGAAAAAATTGTAGTCGGAACATTGAGTTGATAACATTCCTTAAGTAGTTATAACCTATAGTAGGTAGCTCAGCGAGAGCTTTTCCTGTCAACATATCTTATCCTGGTGCTTTTCTGTGGTTTATTCGTTTTTAATGCAATTAATTATTTCTGTTGTGTTTGTTTTCTTAATTTTGGTTGTAATGTCTATATTTAAGTCATTGCGTGTTTCAATATATTTATCTTCGTCATTTGATAGGACTTTTTCAAAGTATTTAGCCAATGCAGTGGCTTTTTCATTGGTAGTAGCCCATGAGTTGTCATCTTTCCGTAGTAGTGGCTGATACCTTATCTGAGTTTTTAATTTCTTTGTGCATTTCCATAATGAGTAGTTAGTATCCTGGGTAGGCGTCAAGGTTTTTAGGTAATTTTCAACTTCTATATTTTGTCTTTTAGTTAATATTTTCTTGAGTTTTTTGCAGGCTATATTTAAATTGTGTTTATCCTCAGGCGATCTAGTTATCTGCCACCTCTTTCTCAGCTTTCTCTTCTCAATAATTTGCTTTCTTATGAAAATATCCGTTGCAGGTTTATTTCTTCTAAATTGATGCTATTGGCTTGATTTGATTCCTGCGTCTAGGACCACATCGTTGAAGTGAATAATTGCACGTTCAATGTCTAATTGTGTTTTCAGAGTGATAGACATATTCAGTTGATTTTCAATATGTTGTCTATACTCATTCCAGTTTGTTTTGTGGTTAAAAATCTTAACTATTGGTTCTATGGGTTTGATGTCAGTTGTGTAGTCAAGTATTATCGGAGAGTGGTCTGAAAAAGTTCAAAACAAGCTTTAATTTTTAATTGGTTACACTTTATGTTTTTTGTTATACTGAAGTCGATTAGATCTGGTATCTTCTTCCTATCTGTTGGCCAGTAGGTGGGTTCACCTGAGCTTAAAAATCTGCAGCTATTTTTGTTTATAGCATTAATCAGATTTCGTCCTTTTTTATTGGTTAGCCTAGATCCCCAGTCAGTGTGTTTTGCATTCAGATCTCCAGCTGCAATGAATCTTACGCCAAGCGTCTTTATGTAGTCATCATATTGATCCGTCGTTATTAGGTGTCTGGGGGGACAGTAAACTGAGGAGATGAGTATTGTCCCACTTGTATCCTCAATTTGCACAGTAGTGGATTGAATATGAGGTGTTGCATATGGTTGCTGTTAAGTATGTTTTAATATTGAATTTATTATGATAGCTGTCCCACCACGAGCTTTACCATCAGGATGATTTGTCACATAAATTTTATATCCAGGAAATACTAAATAGCTTTTGTTCGTAAAATGTGTTTCTGAAACTAGAGCTATATCAATTTTCTTGTCAGACAAAAATTGCTTCAACTCAAGAAAATGTTTTGTTAGGCCATTTGCAGTCCAGGCAACAATTATTAAACTATTACTTTCGTGCATTTAAGCTTGTTAGTAACATTGTAATGATATTCATCATATTAGTCATTTGAGTAATTAGGGATTTCACCATGTTTTTAATTTCATTAATATCACTATTGTTTGAATTTTTTGTATTTTCTTCAGTTTTATTTGGATTTGACGACCCTGCAATTTCGGCATAGCTTACGCCTAGTTTAACTACTGATCCATCCATATTTTTGGTCTGTAGTAATAATGGATCCTTTCTACGTAAAGATGGAAACCTTTGAATTTTTATGGCTTTGTATATTTCACAGCCTTTCTAGTTTGCTGTATTATTTCCGCCACATAGGGCACATTTAATTTCAGCTGCGATGGTTATTTTTTTTAGCATTCACTTGTTAGATGCTTTCCAGCGCATTTCACACATACTGGATCCCTTGTACAGTAGTTTTTTGTATGTCCGTATTTTTGGCATTTAGTGCATTGCGCGATTTCTCTTTTATGATGAGGTGCACAAAAACTACTATTCAATGCATTAATTTGTTAATGCTATAAATATCTTTATTGTTAGTATTTGTTTCCAGTTCTATGATAAACAGTGGTAGCGGTTTTTTTGTTGTCCGTTGAGTTATGTTAGTTATGTTTAAAACTTTGTGACCATTTTCACCAACCTTATTTTTAATTTCTTCTTGGTCTGCGGAGGGGTGCATATTGCGAAGAATCACTTTGAAACCCCTTTCATTTTTGGGTTTAAATGTGTACAGCTTCGTACCTTTTTGCTTTAGCATTTGGAATATTTTTGTGTATGTTTCCGAGTCATTCGATTGAACTCGTACTTCAAATTGTTTGTTAATATTTAAAATATGAAGTTACTGTCTGCAACAGCGGGAAAAGCATTTTTTAACGTCTTTATGCATTCTACGCCTTGTACGTATATAGGGGGTGGTTTGTTTAAACTTTTTTTTTCTGACTAGTTGTTTTTTCTTTTTCGGACTCAATTTGATCAACTTGTCCACTGTGCGAGGGTTCAGCAAGTTCGTCATCATCAACGGTCAAAGCAGCAAATCTGTTTTTTCTTTCTGAAGTAGTATCGCTCAACCAGTAGTTTGATAACTTACTTTGGCTTGGGTTTTTTGCTATTTTTTGCTTTTTGTTAGTGTTGGGCGTTCTTTTCACTTTATCTGTCGTGGGTGAGGTTCGTGCTCTCTTTGGTAGCGATTGCAGTTGACTTACCTGCTCGCCTTTTGGTGGAATTTGCACACAGGCAGAATAACATGTTGATGTCGCAGTTGTAGTCGAGAATGTAGTTGTTGTACCGTACGTAGAGAAGGCATATATTGTTGTTGCTGACAAAATTGATGTAGTTCTCTCCCACGTGGGAGAGCGCTGCACACTCATGGCGACTATACTTTGTTATTAGTTTTTTAAAAATTTTAATTATTATTATTTTTGCTATATTTTAATCTTATTCTCCTTTGGTTGTTTGATTGTTTATGTAACACTTTTAATAAATTTCAAATTAGTTATTATAAGTATTTAGATTATCCAAACAGAACTAGACACTTTCTGGAAAATTGCACTTTCATTTAGCGTCTCTTTCGCGGGTTTTGTAAAATTAGTTATTTGGTTTTAAACAACGATAAATGTCACAAGGGCGGCGCTCGTGTGATTACACGTCCGTTTAGTTGCACGACCGTTTAGTTATTTGTTTGTAAGATGAGTTTCCAAAACAACCATTACATAAATTTTATTGGAAGACAAAAAGTTTTCTAATTCCAATTTATGCTGCCTGATACTATTGGCATTCCAGTGACAAATAGAAGTGAAGTTCATTTTTGGAAATGAACATTTGCGTCATTTGGTTTTGCGTTTTTATGACCTCTTAAACTCTATTTTGCATTGTGGTCATGAATTGTGTTAAACCAAAGAACATCAACGTAATAAGTAGTCTCATCAAGAAGAATAACAAAATATTTGATTTTCTTTTCACGTTACGAGTTAAATGGGCGACACTACAAACTGTGGCAAACTACACAATATTTTCTTTTAATTGCACATATACGGGCTTATATACATATGCATGGTTGTATACTATACTTGAGCTCACAAGCAAAATAAAAAGAAAGAAAAAAGAAGCACGTGTATATGTACATACATTTATACATACGAGGTGTGATAAAAATATAACCGTTATTGTGTGATCAAAAAATAAAGTATTTATTTTTTCATCAACAACTATCTTGTCCCCTTCAAAGAAATTCCCCTCAGATATAATACACTTATGCCAGCGATTTTTCCAATCCTCGAAACACTTCTGAAACGCTTTTTTGGTATCGCCAGCAGCTCCTGTTTCGATTTTTTCTTTTGTCTCCTCCATCGTAGCAAAACGCTTTCCTTTCATCGGTGTCTTCAGTTTTGGAAAGAGGAAAAAGTCAGCGGGGGCCAAGTCCGGTGAATACGGTGGTTGCGGCATGATAACGGTTTTGTTTTTGGCCAAAAACAGCTCCTGAGTGATGTCCATGCAACGTTGTTTTTGCTCAAAATTTAGCAATTTTGGAACAATCTTCGTTTCATCATCCGTAAAAATTACTTGGAATGAGCCGAACGATATGATCATAGTAGACTCGCCAAAGGCCACAGTCAACATTTCAAATGTCCTTGCGCATTTAATTTCATTTTTTACACAAATCTGAATACAGTTTCTTTGATCCATTTTTTTCGAATAGTACAAAATCGAAGAGCACACCAAAACACGACTAACCTTTTTATCTGTCAAAAACAAACTGACAATCCAAAATGGTTGGTATTACCAACATATATAACAGACATGTGTACCAACATAACAGAAAAAAATGCGAACATCGAACTTACGTAACTCACGAAAAGAGGAAAATAACGGTTATTTTTTGATCACACCTCGTATATAATTCTGCTAGGTACCACAAAAGACAATATACTACAAAGAATTTACATCGTTCTCATCACTCAGCGAAATGAGTTTAAATTGCATGGCTGACTATGGTGAAATTATTAACTCAACACCCGCGCTCGGCAAAGCAACGGCAAAACCTATAGATACACATTCTGGTTTTTTCGTTTTGTTACGACTTCTATATGTCGTGTGTGTTTACTATATGTGCGAATGTTTCTATGATTGCTTGCATGTTTACGGCATACATATGTGTGTATGGATATGAATGTAAGAATGTTATTTTTATTTATTTGTTGGAATTGGAATGAAGATGAATTTAAATCATTGCAATCGAAGACGAGGTATTAGCTATATGTCAAAAGCGGACCGGTTGTAGTGTGTACTGGTGTGTACATGCATTTTGAGTGGCTGTAGAAAAAGAAACAATCAGCCAAGTCGACTTTGTTAACGCCTGCGCACATGTTATTCAGATATATAATTATACAAATGTTCTTATTCGGCAGTGTATAATATTAAATGTATTGAAGAACCATAGTTTTAGATTTTTCAAATTTATTTATTTATTTATTTATTCATACTTGTGTTAAAATTAAAATTTTAATACAATAAGACTTACAGCTATGACATCTATGGTCTTAAGCTAGTTTTTTCAACTTTAAATAATATAAATGTATTAATTTTACTTCATTTTTTAAGTTTACTCGTATATTAGTAATTATTAATAAATGAAAAACATCCGTTAAAATGTGGAACAATAAAAGTATATAAACAAAATACATTGCAATTTTCCTTAGTCAAGCGAAGCAGATATATTAAGGGAATTCATTTAATGTTATAAGTTTATAGTTTATATAGCTTTGCAACCTATAATTTTACAATGAAGATTAAATTAACCCAACTTTTTCACGCTGATTGTAAATCAACCTGCTGTTATGTTTACTGTCGAAATTAAATGTACAAAAATAATGTATTGTGAAAAAACAATGCAACGTTTGCAACCAATATACAACGTTAAATAAAAACCGTTGTTATGAATGAGCTCCAAGTTCAGGCATTTTAAATATTTCATGCATTGCAACAGTATGCCACGGTGGAAATGCGCAGCAATTCAGTAATATTTTGTTTGCATACTACCGAAACTGTATATGTGGGGCTTTTTTTTATTTGTGTTCCTTTTTTTGGTAAGACTGATAATTAGAAATAAAAGTAGAAAGTTAATTTATTATTTCATAATTAAAATATATGGCAAAATTGTGCTGTGAAAAATTGTAAAAGCTAGAAATGTACAATGAAGCAGTAAAGAGTAATTTACTTAAATTTGCAATGGGAGAAGATCTTGATAATTTGGCTGAGTTTTATGGAGTGGAAAGACAAAAAGAAGAAGATGATGAAAGATTTTTTAACGTTCCTAGGGAAGGAAAACAATATTGGGAAACTAATTTAAAATGTGTTTTAACGGATAGTACCAAAATCTGTGTAACACACTTTAATCCAGAATGCATTGGAAAGAGGAAGCTGAGGCTTGGTGCCATTCCCACAATGAATTTGGCTGAGTGTCGATTTATATAAATTGTTACAAAAGTTATCTTTTGATTAGAATCATTGTATATCACTGAACAACACAAAAATTTTTGTTTCCTTATTTAATTTTAATAAAATTGTGTCAAATTACATAATTTTCAAAGTTTACTGGTAACTTTATAATTCTCCTTACTGTTTTCAATTTTGAAAGATCAACTATTGTTTTACTCTGCGTATTTTATATAGATTTGAAGTATATTAAGTTTTTTTTGGTTTTTCAATTAATCTAGGACATGATGATAGCGAATGTGTACTAAATCCCATCCTTAATGTTAAGTGTGGGCACATTCGCAACTGCTGTGTGTCAACTTCCAAGACGAGTTCCCCTCCGAGTATATTGTACTCGTTTCCTAAAGGTGTAGAAGAGCAAAAAAACGCGCCACTTACTCTACCTCAGTGGTGGTGTGGAAAATAGTCTCTACAAATTTTGGTTATGCAACTACAATATGCCGAGCGTAGCGATCCCACTGCTCCACGAACGAATATGCACATCAAATTGCAGTTAGCTATATTTGCACATACGTATGCACAATTTTGCAAGCTAGCATTTTTATGTGTGTGAAAATTTATTTTCAATTTCTTTAATTTTAAGTAACATGATATTTCCGTTTTATTTTGTACGTAAGCATTACTTAAATTCCTTAATTGTTATTGTAATTATATGTGTATCAATTAGTATATAAGTTCACACCTTTATCAAATAAATCAGTCAGTTTTAATAATTGTCTCCATCAACCACACGCATTTGTGTTCTTTTTAAGTTATACTGGTTCATGCGCCATATAACAATCGCACCAGCTATATTGATACAAGCACCGAAATAGCAAACTAACTAATCAATTTGTGATTAACCTACGTTATACTGGTACAAGCATCATATAACAATTCATCAGCCATTTTGGTACAAGCCTCGAACTGGCAACCATTTAAGGAAAAAGATCCTTAACATTTTTGGTGACCCCGACGTGATCAACAGGACACGACAGATCTACCATTCCTGAGGACATCAGCTGAATAAAGCTCATCAATAATTTTTCATGACTTCATCTTTAAGACGATTGATCAATTGCTTGCCAACCAGCCAATAAACCCAGGCAGTTTCTACACGCGTCAGGCAAGCAATCTAGAGCAACATTGGCAGATAGTACAAGGTCTGCCCAAACTACTGTGTGAAGCTGGAGACATCACGTACGACATTGAAGACTTCTTCAAACGCGAACAACAGTTTCACAACAAATTGGCCCTCCTCTTGGACATGGGCCAACAATCGAGCAGCTGCAATGCTGTGGATAGAAGCACGCCAACAAATGCATCTCCAAAATTACAATTGCCAAAGGTGGAGTTACCAAAATTTGACGGTAATTATCTCCAGTGGCGACAATTCCGAGATTTACTCATGGAACTGGTGGACAAGCAGCCCATACCACAGTGCCAAAAAATGTGGTACCTGAAATCCAGCCTTATAGGGGAAGCAGAAGCCCTCATTCGTCATCTCAAATCGGCAGACAACTACGTGACCGCAGGGCAAGTGATCAACGAACGGTACGAAAACTCGAGGCATTTAGTTAACGCAGCATTGTGTGGACTACTAACGCAAACAACATCAAATCTCGAGAATGCTACGAACGTCAAATTACTGCATGATACAACGCGAGAGTGCATTTTAAGCCTTCAGAATTTGGGTCTAGACACTTCATCATGGGACCCAATTCTGCTATTCATCCTAGTTCAGCAGCTCAGCAAGTCAACGACCGTTTTATGGGAACAATCCATCCAGGACCCAACTAAAATGCCATCACTGGAGGAATTCCTAGCCTTTTTGAGGATACGTTTCCAAACCCTGGAAGCGCTGGGAATCAAGAGCAACAAGCCTAATAGCGAAAGGGGCAAGCAGCATGGCAACTACAGCGCTTTAAGTGCCACCACATCAGCTCAAGCGTGTGACATATGTAAGCAGTCACACGCACTCTACCTGTGCCCAAGGTTCCTGAAGATGACTCCAAGTCAACGGTTGAACACAATTCAACGCCTAAAACGATGCGTCAACTGTTTGAAAACTGGTCATGGTTCTAAGAATTGCTCATCAAGAACATGTACCAAGTGTCCAAGGAAGCACAATACGCTTTTGCATTTGCAGCTAGCATCAGACCAAGAAAAACTGGAAAGCGCCAACGCAACCAAGCCATCATCAGCAGTTCGCTAGCAGCGTTGCCTATGCAACCAACTCTTCATGGACCAGCACTGTTGAGTACTGTGTCCATAACGTTAAGATCCGATTGGGGACAGGAAGTCACATGTCACGCGCTCATCGACAGTGGCTCGCAGTTGAATTTCATAACACAAAGCCTAGCAAGGCAATTAGGATTGCGTAAGCGAAAAGGCGACACTTCCATCGAAGGAATCGGCAATAGCAAAAAGCGAACCACAGAGACGGTGATCGTCGGATTGGAATCACGACACACATAGAAGCGCAAATTCTTCCTAAAATCGTATCTGATCAGCCACAAAAAACTATTGACATTTCACAGTGGTCAATTCCGAAAAACATTAAGCTAGCAGATCCATCATTCAATAAATCAGCTCGAATTGATTTGCTGATAGGCGCGGGTTACTTTTACCAAACATTATGTGTCGGACAACTATCACTAGGAGAAGGGGGAACAATTTTACAAAACACACTCTTCGGATGGGTAGTTGGTGGTGCATACAACAGGCAGGATATATCAAGTCCAATTGCAACTTGTGGAGTTTGCACGGACGATGAAAATCTTGACGAATCATTGGAGAAATTCTGGCGCTTAGAAGAATGTGATGCAACCATCTACTCTCACATTAGCTGAACGACAATGTGAAGAACACTACAACCATCATACCCAACGAGGCACAGATGGCCGCTTCATTGTAAAACTTCCTTTCCAAGGAGACCCTACGCATTTGGGTGAGTCAAGGGACATAGCCCTTCAACGGTTCTTCGCAGTCGAACGCAAACTAGAAAGAAATCCCGAGCTTAAGAACCAGTATGTCGCGTTTATGAGAGATTATGAATCCCTGGGACATATGGAGGAAGTATCAACTGACACCATCAGAGGTCCGCACTATTTCCTGCCACACCATGCGGTGATGAAACCAGACAGTTCCACAACAAAATTACGGGTCGTATTTGATGCATCAGCCAAAACTTCAGCTAATATATCGCTCAACGACATTCTGTTAATTGGCCCCAGTATACAAGATGATGTGGTTGAAATACTACTTCGGCTTCGGATGTCACAATATGCCTTCACCGCTGACATTGAAAAAATGTATCGGCAAATTTGGGTTGCTAAGGAGGATCGGAAGTACCAGCTTATCTGGTGGAGAGAAGACTCGTCGCAGCCGTTAAAATGTTACCAGCTAGCTACAGTCACATATGGCACACCAGTGGCTCCATACCTGGCCATTAAAACATTGCGGACACTAGCAAACCAACAAGCTCACAGATTTCCCTTAGCAGCAGCAGCAATCAATTCTAATTTCTACGTAGACGATGCACTGAGTGGAGCCAATATACTATCTGCAGCAGTCGACATTCAAACACAGTTACAAAATATGCTTGGATCGGCCGGATTTAAGTTACGGAAGTGGTGCGCCAACCACCATCATCTGTTAAAAAATGTTCCACCTAGTGATCAAGAGCTAGCGTTAAACTGTAGTCAACCCGGAAAGGATAGCATTAAGACAATGAGACTTATCTGGCAACCAATATGCGATACATTCACTCTCAAGATAGTTACTACAGAAGCAAGAAAAATCACAAAACGCAGTACGCTGGTTGACATATCTAGGCTTTTTGACCCTCTTGGATTCATTGCACCAGTCACCGTCACAGCCAAAATATTTCTTCAAACACTCTGGAAGCTCAACGTAGACTGGGATGCATCCTTGCCACAAAATCTTCATACAACGTGGCTACAGTTTCGCACTGAATTAAGAGAACTACAAAAAATCAGTGTCCCACGATACATATTTAGTGGAGCATCACCCAAAAATCCCCAAATATATATCTTCGCAGATGCATCAGAGCGGGCCTATGGTGCAGTGGCATATATACGATCATCAGATGTTCACGATACCATCATAGTACGATTCATTTGTGCAAAATCTAGAGTAGCTCCTACAAAACAGATTACGCTGCCTAGACTAGAACTTTCCGCTGCTAAACTTGCGGTAGAATTAATGTAGAAGCTAAAACAAGGAGCAACATTCCTCGATGCTGAAGTGTTCTATTGGTCAGATTCCACAGCAGTCCTCGGCTGGATCAATGCTGACTCAGCACATTATCATACATTTATCGCCAATCGAATCTCTTCAATTCAACTATGGTCATCTCCAAGACAATGGCGCCATGTCCGATCACAAGACAACCCAGCGGATCTAATATCAAGAGGCTTGACTCCAGGGAAGTTGATTAATAACAGTTTCTGGTTCTACGGGCCCCGTTTTTTACATGGATCGATCACAATTTGGCCACTTCAACCAGCTCTAGGAAAATGCGAATTAAAACTACGTGAGGCCAAGGAATCAATAGTATCGGGGTCTGCAGTAGCAACGACCACCAAAGAATCTAACCTCTTGTCAAGCATCAATCATGGTAACTCTTTCCACCGCTTGCAAAGGATTGTAGCATACATACAACGCTTCAAAAGATTCAAAAGGGATGAAAGATTTAATTCAACTTGCCCCACTGCAGATGAACAGGAAGGTGCTCTAATAGCAATTGTAAGGCTAATGCAGCAGCACGAATTTAACAAGGAATTCACACAATTAACGGAATATTCGACAGTGAGTAACAATAGCTCATTCAGCTCTCTTTCCCCGTTCGTTGACACAAATGGAATTCTCAGAGTAGGGGGGCGGTTACAGTCATCTAGCCTTACCTACGACGCCAAACACTCAATGCTCTTGCCTTATCGTCATCCATTAATCAAACTCCTGTTAAGTGATCTACATAAACTACATCTTCACGCCGGCGCGCAGACATTAATATCCATCGTAAGGCAAAGATATTGGCCAATCAAGGTAAAGGTGTTAGCCAGGACAGTAATTCAGGGCTGTGTGAGATGCGTAAGAATGAAACCTGTAATGCTACAACAAATAATGGGAAACCTTTCTAAGGACAGAGTGCATCCGGCCAGACCGTTCATAATTTCCGGCCTCGACTTCTTTGGACCAATCTACACACACTTCAAGCTGCGCGGGACGCGGCCGCTTAAGGCATACGTAGCTGTATTCTGTTGCCTCGCTACCAAGGCCGTACATATGGAAATAGTCAGTGATTTAACAACAGAGGCCTTCATTGGAGCCCTAAGGCGTTTTATAGGACGACGAGGACACTGCAAGAAAATCTACTGTGACAATGCCACTAACTTTGTTGGCACAAAGAATCTTACGTACGAATTACAACAAGTTATCCTAGCTAAGGACGCTAAGCTGCACATTATCAGCGAATGTAGTAAGCAGCACATCGAATTTTCATTCATTCCACCCCGCGCCCCACAATTTGGCGGTTTATGGGAAGCAGCAGTCAAATCCGCTAAACATTTACTACAGTCAACATTAGCTGCAGCGGCCTTAACGTATGAAGAAATGGAGGCTGTGATAGTGCAAGCTGAGGCAATCCTAAATTCTCGCCCAATAACTCCTTTATCATCACTCACGCCCGGTCATTTTATTGATAGGGGAACCTTTAACATCAATAGTCGACCCAGGAGCACAAGAAAATCATGCCAATTACCATAAAAGATGGCAAATTGTGTCTCACTTACGTACAGAATTCTGGAGGAGGTGGAAAAATGAATATTTGAACACCTTGCAACATCGATACCGATGGAAGAGCGCCTGTCACAGTGTCAATCCTGGCATGATGGTGATAATTAAGGATGAAAATGCACCACCACTGAAATGGCCATTAGGAAGAATTACCAAGGTGATAAGAGGAGATGACGGCCTAATCAGAGTGGCAGATGTAAGAACTGCCACAAGAATTCTGAGGCGACCAATTCACAAATTAGCCCCACTTCCCATTGTACCTGAGGAAGACAATTCACCAGAAACCACGACAAGTCAGACATACTCCACTGATAATAAACCAGCCCCGAAGGAAACGCCAATCAATGGAGCGCCTCCTACCAAGCGTACGCGAATCACAGCCACGTCATCAATTGTAGCAGTATTGTTGGTGTCAATACAAAACAAACCATTTTCCTCCGATCCCGGAATATAATTCGAAAACATTGGCAAGGCAGATATTGTAACCAGTCAATGGAGTATCATCACCTATGTGGACATGCAATCATATTGGAAGGAGTTTGACAAACTCAAGGGTTATCCACAAATACTCCAGCGATCGAGTGAATCAACCCATGACCCGAAAGCATGCTCCACTACAATAACAATAATACAGCGATTGGCAAATGAATTTGACGCCAGAAATCAATTATTGCAGGCCAGTCAGAATACACGAGGCGCAATTGACTTCATAGGTAATGTTGCACACTCACTGTTTGGCGTTCTTGATTCAGAATATGCAAAAACAAGACGCCGCACAAACCATTCAAAAAAAAATTAAACAAAACGAGCAGCTGAATCAGCAGACCTGGAGTTCGTTACGAGTTACGATAGATCAGGTAGAGCGACTGCCACTCAAGGCCGGGAGGATGTTTAACCATATGCCGAGCGTAACGATCCCACTGCTCCACGAACGAATATGCACATCAAATTGCAGTTAGCTATATTTGCACATACGTATGCACAATTTTGCAAGTGTGAAAATTTATTTTCAATTTCTTTAATTTTAAGTAACATGATATTTCCGTTTTATTTTGTACGTAAGCATTACTTAAATTCCTTAATTGTTATTGTAATTATATGTGTATCAATTAGTATATAAGTTCACACCTTTATCAAATAAATCAGTCAGTTTTAATAATTGTCTCCATCAACCACACGCATTTGTGTTCTTTTTAAATTATAATGGTTCATGCGCCATATAACAATCGCAACAGCTATATTGATACAAGCACCGAAATAGCAAACTAACTAATCAATTTGTGATTAACCTAGGTTATACTGGTACAAGCACCATATAACAATGCATCAGCCATTTTGGTACAAGCCTCGAACTGGAAACCATTTAAGGAAAAAGATCCGTAAACAACAATATTTTAAAAAAATTCCTTTAAACAATGCATTAATTGCACTTTATTAATATATCAACTAAAAAATAAAAAAAAATATTTCATACATTTATAGCTGGAAGAAATATTACACTGCTAATTCATAAATGTATATATAAAATATTCAAAAGTAAAATAATTTCTATGCATGCGTATTTCTTTTATATTGTCAAGTGTTTTAATAGTAGATATTGTCAAGTGTTTTAATAGAAAGTTAAGTATCTCCTGCATCTATCTAAAATTATAAAAATATTTAATTTGTTTTAATATTATTTTATTATTATTAAGGTCCTTCTCCTTCGAGCTCCTGTCAATTAAAAGATGCGGGCTCTTGTACTATGGTTCTTTTTATATCTTTTCATCATTCAGTACTTCCCGTCCTATACGCCATCGACAAGCGCATGGTGACAGCGCTTCGAGGCGGTATTGCGCGACTGCGTTTCACGGCTGGGCTTGGCGCCAGCGACATACAACACATGTCTTGCCAATTCCTCCGGCACCGAGAACCAGCACCGTCTACCGTGCCCCTGCGCAGCGGATGGCAGCGGATGGCAGCAGACGCTAATGCAGCGTATTTCGTACAATGCTTTGTACCGCTGCGCTAGCGCATGGTGCCAATGCTCTCTGTCGTGTACTTTCTCACGTACCGAGAACCAGCACCGTCTACCGTGCCCCTGCGCAGCTGATGGCAGCATATTTCGTACCATCCTTTGTACCGCTGCGCAAGCGCACGGCGCCAACGACATGCAACACGTATGTTGCTAACTTATACACACATTATGCTTTCTCATGGCATGGCAAATTTTTTTTATTCGCAAAACCACATATGATTTGTTTTAAGCCCCACTTTCCGTATAAAAAACCTTTGCCATACAGAAAATTCATTCTTGTGTATTTTACCCCAGCCACACAAAACAGAAAATAAAAATTTGATTTCAAATCATTCGCTGCTGCAGTGAGTACACACATTAATATTATTCATACGAATGTGCAAACAATAATAGCCATGTGTGTGGCTGACAATTGATATTGCCGATGATTTTTCCAATGTGGCTGCCATACGCTTCAATATGTGGATTCTCACTCAAGAGAGCAATGAAAGGTATTTCTGTATATTGTCTTTGTGCCAAACATGGAATCACCGTGGAACTGCTGTCAAAATGTAACAATTTTCTGCTAAAAATTTGTATAACAGAGGCATGTTACCAGTTAATTTAATAAGAAATTTGAAAAAATTTAATGTCAAACAAAAAATTTACAAAATTGCTAAATTTTTAAAATGTTTTTTTTGTACAAATATTTATTGCTGTATGCAATATATATTTTAATAAATTAATTACTATTTTTCCGTTAATTTCATTTTGAATATTATATATGAAACTGCAGCGTGGTCAATGTTGGGCAAAGGCACAGAATTCATACCAGCAGCGGGATATATTTACATTTTTTTTTAATTGTTCATCTTTTTCTTTAAGTAAATTAATAAATATTTTTCTCTTACTTATAATCTTCTAATCTTACTTATAATCTGATAATTAATCTTATTGAACCACATTTAATTGCTGCTGCCAGATATGAAATCTATATTTGTTGTAAAGGCTTTTTAGTTGAAGTTCAAGTCCTACCAGGGACACCACTTTCAAAAAAACGCCCCAATAACTCTATTTCAAAGGTGGTATGGAAAAGAGTTCAACAACTTTTTAAATTTCTATTAGTTTTATTACTAGAATATTTTGTTAACTTTTGAATTTCATCATACTAGATTGCTACCAGTGTTTTTCTATAGCTGTCATGAAATTTTTTTTTATAGTGCCAATAATAAAACGATCGATAATTTAGGGAAAATAAATATCTAAAATTTAAATACATTGCAAAATTCTTGCGTTTACTACCATAACAATAAAATCCAATCTAACAATTTGCTTGTATGGAAATACAACAAATTCCAAAAATTGCACATATTCATTGACGAACGAAATGTTTGATTGGATTAGATTTTGAGAAATTTATGAGCTTCTTCAGACGAAAAGCATCACAAAACTATCATCAACAAAGCAATTCTAGCGTTCTTTGGATGAATGCAGCGATAAATAAGTGCGATAGTGTGATGCTAGGTAAATGCGGTTCGCGAGGGCTATCTGGGACACATGCCCGATTTATTTCCAAGACCTGAAATAAATGTAAAATAAATAAATAAAAAGCAGAGTTTTGGGAAAAATAGAAACAAAAACAAAAACAGTGCCGAGTGCCAAAGTGTTCGCGTACGAAAAAATATTAATCCAGTGTAACGGTACTCCAGCGATACTCGAGAGAATGGCTCTCACACCACATTTAATACGGTCAAACTCTGACGCCAGCAGCATATTGCGATCTACCTCTGAGAACGCATGCAATAACCCCTCTACTTTAACAGTAAGTACGAAATAGTGGAAAAATTAGCAAAGCAGCAGTGACTGTAGCGTCTGATATGGAGACATGGAGCTCTCAGTGCATATCTCCTAGCGATTTGACTCGAAAAGAAACTCATGCCCATGATAATTCTAGTGAGTACAAAAGACTGGTAGTGCAGACTGGTATGGATCGCTACATACTAGTGAAGCGCAAACGCAGCCCTACTCACATAGATATAAAGACTTCAAAAATCTCTAAGCCAAACGATAAAAACCCATAAAAACCACAAACAAATTTGCATTACTCGCAAATGAGCCAGGCCCCAGCGATAATTCTGCTGAAAAAAGGTAAAGCCACCCCCAAGTTACCTTCGCGACCGTAACTCTAATCCCTGAGTGTAAACGCTAACCAGTACAGTCGGCCCCAACGACTTCCACGTTGTCCCGATCACTAAGGGAAACATTCATGAATCCAAGATTCAGGTTTACTCCGAATCTGGTTATCGCAAAGTAGTGGATTATTTAGAAAAATATAAGAAAATTTTTTACACGTACCAACTTAAAAGTGCTAAAGGGCTAATGGTGATAATCAAAGGTATAGAACCAAACATTGATACAAATGACATACAAGACGCTCTACGTCAGAAAGGTTTCGAAGTGAAGTCGGTATATAACATGCGCAACAAAAACAAATCCCCAATGCCCTAATATCGTGTTGAGCTACAGCCCGTCACTATAATTTTAAAGAAAGGAGAATCGCACCCCATTTATAGCCTTCGCTATCTCCTACACCGAAAAATCACGGTAGAAGAACCCCATAAGCGATATGGGCCCGTGCAATGTCTGAATTGTCAGGAATTTGGACACACCAAAAAATACTGCACACTCTCCAGTGTATGCTTTATTTGTGGCGAACTGCACGAGTCACAACATTGCACTTAGTCCAAGGAAGATCCGATGGCCAAAAAATGCAGTAACTGTTGAGAAAACCACACCACAAACTATACAGGCTGCTCCGTTTATGTCAGCTTTAAACAAAAACTCACCCCTCAGCCAAAACTGGCAAAAAGTGTTACCCAATCACAAGTTTCACGTGCTATCCCTTCTAGCGTGATACAACCTCAAACAGTTTCCTATGCAAATATTCGCAAAGGAACTTCTTCGGTAAACCCTACAACCGAAGAGAATACTACGCTTGAAAAAACTCTACAAGTATTCATGGCAAATATGACACAATTCATGTGTTCTATGCGAAATATGATGCAAGAGATGATGCGAAATCAAAACATGCTTTTGCAATCCCTCCTAGCAAACCCATGAACTCACTAAAAATCTGCCACTGGAATGCAAACGGCATAAGTCAGCACAAAAATGAACTCAAGCTATTTCTCAATGCAAACTCAATAGATTTGATGCTCATTTCTGAGACACATCTCACTCAGAAAAGCTGTTTCCAAGTAGAAGGGTACACAGTATACGGCACCAAACACCTTGGTGGCAAAGCTCGTGGCGGTACTGCTATTCTTCTAAAAAAAACGAATAAAGCATTTCCCAATACAGATATCCTCCAAGCAACGAGTATTCGTCTCGAATAATATATTAAAGGCCTAACAATCTCAGCCATTTATTGCCCACCAAGATTCAGTATAGATGAGGAGCAATATAAACAACAACGGGACAGCTGCCACAAACAGTGAAAGCTGCTACTCCCCGTATTGAGGCTGCGACTCGAAAAGAATGTACCCCCCAAGATATTCTAGATCTTCTATTTGAAAAAATCTCTCAGACGAGAATGGCAGAAACTGAGATCCCCATCTCTTAAAAAAGAATTATCGGACTGTACCAAGAAACTTCGCCGCCTTCTTCAATAGAAAGAAGCCTGTGAGTTGAACCAATATATAGAGAATCTCTGTCCTACCGAAAACTCGAGCTATTCCTTATGGCGGGCAGCAAAAAACTTAAAACGACCGATTTTAGCAGAGTCCCCAATACGCCTGCCCAACTGTGACTGGGCCAGAAGTGATGCAGAAAAGGGAAACGCATTTGCAAATCACTTAAAGCAAGTGCTTACCCCAAATGTTGCTAATCCTAGCTCTTTACCACTAGGCAATGCTATCGAATTATTACAGGTATATCTATCAAGAAAAATGAGCTCACAAATGCTATCAAGGATCTCAACGCCAAAAAATCTCCAGGGCGTGATCGTATAACTGGTGAAATGATAAAAGAACTCCCAACAACCGGTGTAATGCATCTCTTGCATATATTTAATGCGATAATTCGCATTGGATACTTTCCTCAGTCATGGAAAATCTCCCAAATTACCATGATCCCCAAATCTGGTAAATACCCTACAAATGTCCCTTCTTACAGACCCATTAGCCTATTATCTATTTTCTCAAAACTCTTTGAGAAACTGATAATAATGCGAGTAAGAAATGCGATTGAGCAGAAAAGTGTCATACCCGACCACCACTTTGGTTTCCGTGAGAAGCACAGTACTGTCGAACAAGTTCACCGTATTGCAAGCACCATCCAAAAATCAAACGAGAAGAAACAATACTGTTCGGCAGTAATTCTCGACATCACGCAGATGTTTGACAAGGTGTGGCACGAAGGGATTCTATTGAAACTCAAGAACATTTTGCCCCTCGACATCTATAAGCTAATTGAAAGCTATCTTTCAGATCGACAATTTGTGGTGAAACGGTGAAATGGGTTTGTTTCCACGGAATACCCAATTCAAGTTGGTGTACCCCAAGGCAGTGTGCTGGGCCCTTTGCTCTATACGCAATACACGGCTGACATGCCAACTAATGACAATACTGTCACCTCAACATTTGCTGATGACACAGCAATTTTACCAAATGTGTACACATCACATTCACTTTATGCGGGAGCACTTGCCCTTCTGTGCAAATCAACTCCAAGCCTATTCCACAGGCTTCTGAAACCAAATATCTTGGAATGCTTCTTGATCGCAGACTTACCTGGAGAAAACACATAAGCGCTAAATTTACCCAAATAAGACTCAAAGCAAATCAATTCGGTTGGCTCTTAAACCGGCAATCCAAGCTTAAGCTAGATTACAAGGTATTGCTCTATAAGGCCACAATTAAACTCATTTGGACTTACGGTAGCCAACTCTGGGGTACGGCAGCACCGTCAAATGTAAAGAAACTCCAGAGAGCACAGTCAAAAATTCTACGGATGATTACTACCGCCCTTTGGTACATAAAAAACTCAAACATCTATAAAGACCTACATATCTCGACTGTAACCGAAGAGGTCTCAAAAGTTGCTAAAAACTACTTAGCTAAACTAGATCCCAATGCTTTAGCGAGACAACTACTGCAAAATCAGGGCTACATCCGACTGAAGCGAAAGAAAGCCCAGGGCCTAATAACCAATTATATATTAAGCTTTTGCGTATCTTTACAATCTAAGTATTGCTCTTATTCTTTTCATACAACACCTCAAAGCACTGGCATTGAGAGATTGGTAATAAAATTGTATTTATACAAAGTGAAGTGGAAAATTCCTATTATGAAAAGTTATTGTTAGTTCTAATATAGTTTTAGAAGATTCAATAATATAAATATTAAAAAAAAAAAACAAAGCAATTGAAATCGCACAAACACTAACACAATTTTATGAGCACATGAATTTATGTATGTGAGTTAAGAATCACCGTTATGACTTTTTTTGAAATTATAAATTTCATTGCTGCAGTATTCTGCTATAGCAGCAGCAATTAAATATGGTTCAGAAAAATTATTTAATACTGGAAAATTTATGTAACTTTCTTGCAAATTAATATTAATAATTATATTAATTTATTAATTACACAATTCATTCAATAAGTTCACACACTCAGAAGCATGAAGCAGTAACAAGTTTTGGCACTTTTTTATTAGTTTCCAAAACCCAAGTCTCCACGTCAAAGCGAGTGATGTATGAGTTACCGGTTGTAGTATTTCGCATGGCGTTTAATATTTTATAGATTTTTGATTATAATAATTTTCGATTATGAAGTGGTTTATTATGCGTTGGAACAATCATGGTTGAACTACATTTTTCCATAGGAAATAAATGTTTATATAAAGGGTGTTTATTTTAGACGTGTGGTTTTCAGTCTGGCAATACTTCTTTCGGAGTTGGTCATTTTGACAGTTGTCACTTGATTTATGCTCAGTTTGGGTTGCCATTTCATAATCAATAGACTGAATCCTGAACAACGTTTGCAAATCGTGCAAAGTTATTACAAAAATAATGGTTCGGTTCGCGCGATGCATCACGCGCTGCGTCCAATATTCGGTCGACATAATCGCCCAGCAGAGTCGGTAATTCGAGCAACTTTGGATCGGTTTCGCACCACGTTTACTCTAGTGGATAATGCGCATCCTCAGAGACGCCGTACAGTGCGCACCGAAGACGCTATTGCTGCTGTGGAGCGGAGTATCGAAGAAGACCCGAATGAGTCCATCCGACATCGCGCGCAACAATTGGAGCTGTTCCCATCCACTTTATGGAAGATTTTGCGGAAGGATCTTGGTTTGCGGGCTTACAAAATCCAACTCGTGCACGAATTGAAGCCGAACGACCATCAAGCGCGTCGCACGTTCGGTGAATGGGACCAAAACGAGATGGCCACCGATCCCGATTTTCACAAGAAAATTTTGTTCAGCGATGAAGCTCTGTTTTGGTTGAATGGGTACGTTAATAAACCAAATTGTCGCATTTGGAGTGATGATAATCCATAAGCCATTGTTGAGACGCCGTTACCTCTTCAAAAAGTCAATGTTTGGTGTTCTCTATGGACACAGGGAATCATTGGTCCATATTTCTTAAAATGAAGCCGGCCATACTGTTACAGTCAATGGGGAACGCTATAGAGCCATGATTAATGACTTTTTCGTGCCTGAATTGGAGGATGTTGATGTGGACGGCCTTTGGTTCCAGCAAGACGGCGCTACATGCCATACAGCCAACTTTCTATTTCTATTTGTTTATATTTGTTCATAATGGTCCCTAGTATAAAATCCAAACACAAGTTTTCACAATGGTACGAGCAAAATTATTGACTAATTTTGCTCACACAATAATTCCCCAACAAAACAATAGTTACTGCGAATTGGGATTGCCGTAGCGAATCATATTGCGGGGCCCCATCAACGCTTAATTTTAAATATTAGAATACCTTCGCACGAATGGAAACCACGGCGAAGGTGGGAGCGCATGAAATGCACGAAGTGTTAAACGTTGGTCAATAAATCACATGCAAATTATACCAACAACTACGCAAGCGGAATGTCAACAACAGCATTGGCAAAGCCAAGCCAGCCGCTTGCATAAGACAAGGAAAATAAATTGCATGTGGATTACACTAACAAGAATGCGTCGACAGACTTGGCGAACTCAAGCCAGCCGTTTGCACTGACCGACAACAACAACACTACAAGCAGAATGCAGTTAATCGTGCGTTAATTACAATAACAAGACTCGGTAGAATTTAACGAGTGCGTTAGCTCTGGAAATAAGACAACAACAACACGAAAGAGGAATGCAAAGAAAAGAGACGACGACATAACAATCGCTGTGCATACAAGTGGCGCGACCATCACACAAAGGAGAAGCCCACAAATAATTTTCAAACGCTGGTGGATAATTTATATAATATTAACCGCCAGCAGAAAGAAATCATGGGTGCAACAATAACAACAACAGGGCGTGCTATAGCAACAACGTGCCGCGGCCACTACTACGCGCTTGACAACAGCCGGCCTTTTCCCGGAAAGCACTGAGGGTCGCCTAAGGTCAAGAGAAAACACCAACAATGCCTTGGCCTTAGCAACAGGAAGCGGTAGTCGGAGCAACGGCCAGCGGGACTAGAAGAACAACTAGAGTTGCAACAGGTGGATATAAAAGCACCTGCACCCTGAAATACGCTCTCTTTTCCTGCTACACATCGCGCAAATCAGTACTAAAGAAACGTTGCCGCATAGACGCCACCAGGTTAGCAATCAGAACCAACGGAAAAAAAACAACCACACAAGCGCTGCATTTACTACGAATGCTGGATTTTAATCCACTCTCATAGTAAACCAGGACTTCTTCGTCAATGTTAGAACGGTGGAAGTGGTTTGTCAATCCACCACCGTTGAAACTAAAGACCCTAGACACTTAGAAGTACTGCGTTTGCTACGAACACTGGGTTTTTCATTCCGCCTTCATAGATAACCAGGACTTGCTTCTCAAAGTCAAACCGGTGGATGTGGTTTTTTAATTCACCACCGTTGAGACTGGAGACAAGACGGCACAGCACCGATTTCAGGAGCGGCCTTCCTAAAATCTTTAAAGTATAGCCTAAAATCTTTAAACTATAGCCTTAGGTCACTCAACCCAATTCCAAATGACCAACACATATATTCAGTGGGCCATCAACAGCTTTAAGGAATAAATAAAGAACACTTTAAACATTACAACGCCCGAATAATTTTCTGTACACGACTTTGGCGAACCGCTGAGTACTACCCCAGCAAATTTGAGTCGTTATAGTTTCGCCAGAGCAGGGACTATAAAAACAAGGAAATTCAACGCATCTAACGCCCACCCATAGCCTTCGCCATTAACCAAGAATGTCACAGGATGGGGAAAACAAGCTGGGTGTACTTGCTACGGAAAGAAGAGTTGGTGATATTTGCGGAGGAATTCGGTTTGGGAGCTACAGGCACAGTGGATGATATCCGAAAGCGACTTTCCGAGTTTTACACAGAATCGGTACTGACACAGGAGCAACAATACCGGTTGATGAATCTGCAATGCAGTTATGTTAAAAGCACATCACCAAGGCCAGGCCAAGGCCATACGCAGGTGCAACTCTACCAGCATGGAAGCCAGAGGTACGGGGAATACCACAGCATCTGCCGGTTTCACCTGAACCAATGGATCAACAATACAACGGATCTACATAGTACGCCGCTGCTATTGACCAAGTACGGAAGTGATCGCTTAACTTTTACGGTGGGCGTGACCCACTAGCTTTTATCGAGCGAGTGGAAGAATTTGCAGATGTGTACGGAATAAGCAAAGCTATTCTTTTTACCGGCCCGTTTCATGGAGAAACTCAACGACCAGATCCGGCAGCGTCACCAGAGGCATCGAGATTCGTTCAAGCAGTATGTGCTCGAACTGCAAAATCTTATGAGACACGTGGAGTATTCGGATATCAGCTACACGTGCGCCGTACAGATTTCGGATCGCTACAGGAGCTGATAGAGGTGACCGAGGATTTGGAGAGCATGCGGGGAGAAGGCGAACAGCTAGCAGCGCAACCCGCACAAAGGCGAACAGACGAAGGTCCACCTCGAGAGGTAAGGAACCGACAGGTGACGGTAGAGATGACAGCGGTAAATATAGATCCTAAAATAGCCTGCTGGCGTTGGGGCCAAAATGGTCACATAATACGACTCTGTCGCAACGCGCAGATACTGTTTTGTTGGGAGTGTGGCCGTAGGGGAGTTAGGACGATCAAGTGCTGCAACCAGAAAGCACCATGCAACAGAAGACTACCGTCACACACGCAGCATGGAGCAGAGCAGCGACACCAGAGCTCTTTTTATACCCCCAAATCCCAGATATTTTGTTTACAATAGCTCTCTTACATTATGTACAATAATTCTCTTATGTAATTCTTATATAAAGTTTCTAATAAAATTCTTACATCATAAGTAGTGTGTGTCTGTGTGTTAGTATGTAAGTATATGTATCTCAATGTGTCGCATTACAGTTCACTGCAAATCAAATCAAATCATAATTATTTTAAGCATATAAATATACAAAAAATAATTACAGTTCACTGCAAGTATCGCTGACCGACGCACTTTACAAGTATGTAAATGAATGCTACCAAACATTGTGGCATTGGTCGACTTGAGTGTCTGTAGCTCGCGGTCGTGACGATAGTGTTGTACCACCACAATACCCATATAATTACTACATATTGTAGTGTATCATGAAAGTCATGCATACCATACGTATGCCTGCGATTGTTAAAGAACCAAATGCACCAGAGAAATGTGTAGTGCACGCGCAGCATGATCGCACACACACTCACTCCCCATGCTCAAACCTTTCCTCTATCCCAAAGCAATGCACTTAAAATAGGTCATGTGCAATTCGAATCTCAAAGGTCTGCCGTAGGCAAGAATTGCACATTCATAATTTATTGCTTGCACATGTAATTTTGATGACACATGGGATATTGGAAATATGGAATGGAAATGAAACACTAATTATAGCAAAATTTAATGGTAGAAATAAGTATATAAGAGCGTAGTTGTAAGAATAAAAATCAGTTCTAAAACACAACCCAAAATAGTTTGAACTCGAAGGAGCTGACTCAAGTCGCTTCGCTAAAACATTTGGCTGCCTTAAGGCGCCGATACACAAGTGCGCAAGCTCTCGCGCAATCAAATAATCAAATGAGCCCATCATCTTCGTAGGGAAACATACTGTTAGGTAAACATACTAAATCACTGACTAAAGATATTACAATATATAATCTAATTGTGTGCTGAATTTGTAGTGTCATTTTAAGCGAGCAAACCAGTCTGAATTAGGCTCTTCCTTTCCATCGGGATGCAGCAAAAAATGTTTGTCGCTCCTTAAATATTATAACAGGCTAGGAATTGTAGGAATTGTGCTGCTTTAGCAGCTTGCAGAACTCTGCATATGCTTTTTTGCTGGTAGGACTGGATCGTAGTTTTACGTAAAATAGACCTCATGATACGGTTATCATCGCAGGTCACTTCAACAAAGTGGGAATCCAGGACCTCCATCCAGTTATGCCAATTGTAAATCTGCGGCTAAAATTCACCTACATTTGTTGTTGTGGTGGGTGCTGCGATCCTTATGCTGTTGTTAACGTAATCTGGCATTTTGTTGCTGTTAACAATTATAATTTTTCGCTTTTGTTTCATTTATTATTGCTCGTCGGCAATGTAATGTATTGATCAACCACAAATTTACTTGTCAGAGTTTAGTGCTAGACTGTTTTTGCTTTAATTAGTTTCACTTAGCATTGCCTTAATATATACCAAAGTAACAGCAGATAGGTACTAGTAATACATAAGAATATAAGATAGAAGAGAGCTTATTGTCCTAATAAGTGCAGCCATGATATAGACAAAGTACATATAGAATAGACAGTTGATATGAATTTGTGCGAGTTCTGCTAGTGTGAGAAGGTTTTAAAATTAATGTATGTAGTGCTAAAAATACAGTGCATCCCCCTAAACTCTAACTATCTTTATTTCTCAATTCACTTAACTTCTCAAAATAACTGAAAACATACAATTTCTTTGATACTTTCTCATTGTCAATGAACCCTCAAGATCCAAGGTATTGCAGTTCTGTTGAAGTCAAAAAATTAATTTGATAAACTAAAAAATTGTTTTCGTCATTATGAAAGAAAGAAACAGTACCTGTGTTTAATTAAAAGCATAAAGCCGTTAACTTAATTCGTTTAGCTGCATTTTTGACCTATTTTGAAGATTTTTCTGAGATTATTGAGACTGTTGTTATTTGTGAGAACTGTTGTTATTTGTGAGCTGTAAAAAGGTTTAATTCTCTTTTGACCGGCAATTTCTTAATCTTCGCCTCCTTCTGTTACAAATTCTAATTCTTTAGTGTCTCTTTACTGATTAATTCGTTCATGGCCATAGGTTAAATTTGAACGCGAGGGGTGTTACTGGGGCAGTTGGACCCCATTTTAATATAAATGAATTTTTAGTAGTATAATATTATGGCAAAAAATCAAAGAATTATTATTCTACAACTTATGATTACTATGGTGCATTTACAGTGAACCAAAGTGTAAATGGAAAGCAATTGGATCAGATTTTACATTAAGAATCGTTATAATTTATTAAATGAGCTTGTTAACATTTGAGTATTCAACTCCAAATTAAATAATACAATTTTTTTCGATTGATTATCACTTTTTTTTCGCAGTTCGTTTTAAAATACAAATGAAATGACCCCCTAAAAGTTTAATTTAAATGTAGTCCTGATTTCTTCTGATTTTTTTTTCCGTATATTCGCTATTTTAGACAACATCCCAGCAGTGAAACCAAGTAGTTAAAATACTAGTAAAATTTGTATATATATGTAAAGTTCATATATATGTATGTACATAAAATAATAATGTGTAGTGTAAAATAATTTTTGTGCATAAATGAGGAGTGTATTAATTCAGCATGTTAATTCATGGTGCCGCATTTCTACTCTTCTTTGCGAGCACTTTGCGGATATTTTAACTTAAGATTTATCTCTAAAATAAGAAATTACAAAAATTGGTTGAAATTATAAAAATAACTGTTTTTCTTCAAATTCCAATGTTTTTCTTTACTTCCTTTTTTATTAAATTGACAAGAAAGGAAAAATTTAGTGTACACGGCAATGAGTCAGTCAGTAACTGGTTAACTTATAGATAAGTTTTGAACTAGTAAATTAACCAATTAATTTTTTACTATTAGATTTAGTAGTGTTGCGTGCTCCGTGCGTTAGCTGTGGCAATGCGCCCTGCAGTTGCCTGTCACCTGTAAATACTTGCCACACCTGTAAAACACTTGCCGACTGCGGCGTAAACACAACACACACCGTTTCGCTTTCGGAAATATACTACTTCGATTTAATCTTAATCCACTCGTATTTAAATTCTTAATTCTAGCTACATAATTATTTTTATAACCTACTTAGGTGATCCAATTACGCAAGTGTTGACCCAAAACAACAATCGCAATGAGCCAGTTCATACAAAATGCCAATGGTGCATTTTAGCCCTAGTTTTTGTGTCACTGTGTAATTGCAACCCCTGTGATATTCATATATGTAATATTAATAATAGCTACAACCGGTCTATAGGCTAATTGGGTTGTGTCGCGAGTCAACTACTCGTAGGTAGTCGTATCTTGACTCGCAACATTCCTCCCCTCTTTCTGGAAGAAGGTAGTGTAGCTACCATCTAAAATTGTATAACCTACTATAATATTTTATATGTATACATTTACTATATATTTTTTTCGGATAACCTAATACAATATTTTATATGTATATTTATGTTTTTTTTATTTTTATTATATATATATATATATATATATATATATATATATATATATATATATATATATATATATATATATATATATATATATATATACTCGTATATATATCTTTTTCTTTTCAAATGTTTTTTATTTTTCTTCTTTTAACTATTGTATTTTTTTATATTTTTTTTTCATTTATTTTTTATTTTTATTCTTTTGATATTGTTTTTTTTTATATTTTATTTATTGTTTCTTTTTTTTCTTGGTTCGTTTTCTCTTCCTTTTTGTTTATTTATTTTCTTTTTCTCAAACATTTTGTACATTCTAACTCTAACATCTGGTTTGCTTAGCCTACGCTACTCTACACTGCAATCTCTGCTACCTGCGGCGTTGGTTGTGGTTCTCGTTGTGGGTATTTGACTCGCTTCCTTAACTGGCAGAATATATATGAGATTACTGCAACGATCATTGCCAGCGTTGTGATCGGGGCGATCCCTCCCTGTTCCAACGATGAGTGCGTTATACCGTACGATGTTTTAAGGTTCAACAACGTCTGCTCTTTCTCCGTTTCCCTCATTAACTCATTAATTAACTTGCCATTAGTCGCTAGAATCTCCCGCAGATCTCCGTGGGGTATTGCTTGTATCGTCGTTGGTACATACGAGTATGTACTACTTATTGGTTTCGAACGCTGCAAAGTTGTTAGCAAGGCCTGAATGTTGGCCGCCATCTCTCTAGTTCCCATACTTGCTGGTAAAAACTCGTAATGCTGGTTCTTCTGCGCTCTATGCACCAGCATCCCAATCAACCGACAGTCTTCGCTAAAGTGCAGGAATCCCGTCCCCTGCAGCTCTAGTCTTGTCGATCTTGCTTGGCACACTGCAGACACAAAAATTTTCTCATCAAAATGGTATAGCCAGCGGTTGGGTGACTCTGTCACTACCAACAATCCTCCCGTAGCCGAGACTGCTACATGCTCGCACTTATCTTGCTCGTTTTTCAACACATGTACTTCACAAGATTTGCTTTCCCTTGTAAGGGATTTCCCCGGATGTGGACACATACGCTGTGAAATATCCATCATCCTACATAACTTAATATCCTCCGACGTTAGTCCGATATAATTATCATGCACTCGATTCTCTGTGATGTAGTCATATAGTGTCTTCAGTACTATGCTCCAATTACCGTTTAACGCTTAAGGTACGGGATATACCTTGTATAGCGCATATGCATCAGGAAGAGGAAGTGGTATTTTTATGACCACCAGATACCCCGCTTTCGACTTCGCTGCTCGTACCGTTTCTAACTCGTACAGCTGTTCGGGCTTCTCCAAATACCAGTTTATGCCACCCAAAGTCTTGGGAGCTGCTTTAAGTAGGGCTTCGGTGGAAGTGAACATAGGGTGTAACTTCCCATGCAACAAATCATCCGCCACTGCTATTTCAATTTGCAGACGTCCTAGCTGCTTCACAAGCTCTTCTGATATAAAATTCTCCAGATTTACGAGTTCCGCCAAATTGCTCATGGCTTCCGCAGTTTTCTCATTTATCGATTTCATGGTCCATGGTTCCGATACCCCACTTCAGTTTCTCACTGCCGACATCTATTAACGACCTTGTTGCACGTTGTTTGCTACCCCGAAATGACATAGCTTGCTCGTTTCGTCTGAGCCCCGCTATTATTGATTCCGCTTCCGCTGCCGTTATCTCACACCCTCTCTTACTTCCGTCAGATCCTGCCGTATTTGCTCTTAACTGGCAAAGCTCCATTGTCTTCTTTTGCAAGTCTTCTAGTTTCTTCAGTACTGGCTCCAGATCAGCATCGCAAAACTCCGATATCCCCACCCACTCCTCTTTCCAGAACCAAACATTATCCAGTGATTCCAAAATCAGGTCCATTTCCGCCAAGGGTTCCACCCGCACTTTCGCGGCTTCGCTGCATTTCGCTGGAACGCTCAAGTAGGCTACCAAGAATACAGCTGCCTTACACATATACTGTAGAAAAAGAAAAGTAATCGCAACAATAACTTATCTAATAAAAATTTCTATTTCTCTAAATATTTAAAAAATCATGATGGTTATACTACTACTACATTATCGTTATCACTACTTTACACTAACATACACCATCGACCGACCTTTTCTCCTCTTTTTTTCTTACCATAATCTAGAATATCTAAATATCTTTGACCATGTATTTCCGTTGTCAATGGCATGACCTAATTCTTTTCTTCTCTTGAAAAAAAATCTCCTGGTTTCGTATATATTCATAACACCTCTAGTGTGGAAAACCCCTCTATGAATGCATACGAAACATACAGGCACCCCCTCGGTATTAACACTACCCTATTTCCTACTACGCTGAAGCTCCGCCCATTTTACGTTAGCTTTCTAACCGCTGTCAGCTAGCCTATAGCTCCAGATTGTCTCTCCATTAACACTTAACTTAATACACACAATAAACTTACAAGCAAACTTTAGTCTATCTAACCTAATTTCGATTTTACTACTATCCATTCTCAACTAGCTCTCTTAACTTGTTACCTACTGCTTATTCTCCCTAACTTATTTTAGCTTAGACCAACCTGTCATATTAAGTAAATATATTAACAAGTCCTTTCTAACCTCTTACTTCAAAACAACCCCATTCAGAATTGTCCTACGTAATTGTTAAACGAGTCAAAACCTGCCTTGGTCGGCTTACCATCTTACTGTACCGATTGTACCAGAGCTACGCGACCAACATCCGATGCTGCCAACGTTCGATACTTCCAGGGTCGTACACCCGGAAGTCATATTCAAACCAATTGAAATCAATTGTATTCCATACTTATCTTCTTTATTACATTATTCATATCAATATAAAAGATATTTATAAAAATGTGTTTTTTTCTATTTCCTTGAGTTTCTTCTTTTCCTATTATCATTACTTATACTAAATATAAAATTGTTTAATTACACTTCTTCCGTGTTTATTTACTTTACTTACTTCCCTATTGCTCTTCCAAACCTACTTACGTTTACCTTCATGCCCCTACCCCTACGACTTCACGTATATCGTACTGATAAAACAATTAAAATATTACTCCTAAACATATGCATGCAAACCACCATGTCTCATATTAAACTTACACGCTTCCCGCGCTCATACTTACTTATTGGCATACATACATATGTACATGGCACATGCGCTTGTCATTATAGCGCATGCCAAAAATGTCAACGCATCATATTACCCGTGTACGTTATGAGTGGCTACAAACTTAATAACGTATTGCATAAACGCCCCGGTTATTGACTCTGCTGCTCATGCGACTACCTAAACCGCAGAAACAAACAAAAAATTGTATGCATTTAATTGTTTCCCATTTTTTTTCTTCATTCTTTATTGAAGTCATATTTTCAGCTCGCAAAAATTATTTCTTTTACTACATCACGAGGGCATTCGTACACTGTCTCGCCCTTGAATCATAATATATGGTTTCATTCTTTCATACCGCTGTCTTGCTTACGTTTAATTTTCTTCGATTTCAAGGTTGAAATTAAAATTTCACTCATTTCAGCCGTCACTTTCCGCACGAACTGAATTCTGTGATAGGTCAAGCAAAGAAAACCTCTGCTTCAATTCAGTCATCATTGCAACCAGTTTTACACTAAAATTCTTAATTCGATCTGTAGGGCTTCAACATATTGTTATGGAAACGTCTCAATTTGTGTCCTATCCTAACCTCTGTCGTTACTGGCCCCAAAATTTTTTCTACTTTATATGGACCAAGCCAAATATGGGAAAATTTGTTCTTCTTGTTACTGTTAGGCAGTAAAACATTGTCCCAAGCAACGAACTGCACGGGATTAGCGGAAGCATCATATTGCCTCTTGGATACCTCTTTTGCCCTTTCCTGCGCCTTCCTAGCCAACTCGTGTCCTTTCTGCACTTGATAACGTAACAGATGTGGGTAGTCGTCTGTATTATATAAAGGCGCTGGCTTTCGTTTCAAATTCGATGGCATTTGAGGTTGGAAACCATACAACGTGAAAAATGGCGTCTGGTTAGTGGATGCGTGTACAGTGTTGTTGTGCACATGCATTGCTGACGCCAACCACTGGTCCCAGTTCGATCCATCCTCCTTCACAGAATGCCTCAAGTATTCAGCTAGCGGTCGGTGGCTACGTTCTAACGAACCGTTAGCCTGAGGGTGATACGGGGTGATGTGAAGTTTCTTCACCTTTAGCAGTTTACACGTTTCAGAAAAAATTCTCGAAATGAAATTAGTGCCGTTATCTGTTACAAGTATTTTTGGGACACCTAATTTTGCTACAACTTCCCCAAAGAAAATCTTAGCTACCGTGGTTGCCTCCGCATCCGGCATGGCAACCGCTATAAAGTATTTAGATAGGTCGTCCTGGAATGTTAGGATGTATTTATTCCCAGACGAGCTCTCGGGCAATGGTCCCACCATATCCATGAACACCTTCTTGAATGGTCTGTTAGCAGTATCAGTTAGTTGCATAGGCATCCTTGTTAGCCTTGATACCTTGTTCTTCTGGCAACTCTCACACCCAGCGATGAGTTTCCGTATATCCAACATCATTTTAGGCCACCTATAGTTATTGCATATACGCCTATACGTCTTCATGAAACCCTGGTGACCCCCCAAAGGAGAATTATGGTAATCTTTTCACACCGTTTCAATCTCCTTCTGGTCCGATAGTTCAATTACTGTGTCCGTAACAAAAGGTAATTCTGGAGTCGTACCGTCACCCATGGCGTCCCCCTGCTTCGCGGAGTCATCGACAGTACTCTTTCGCTCCCTTACTTGCGCTCTTGTTTGGACAGCTGCTATCCGGGGTGCTGTGTTACACCTCTCGGCTGGTGAAAATCTCGCTTTCTCCCTTAACCGAGTTATTACCTGTTGGACTCTCGCTGCTGTATCCTCAAGGGCTTTCCGCAAATTTTCCTGTTCTTGTACGTTTATATATAAATCGTCGGTTGCTTTCTTCAGTCAAAGAGGAGAAGGCGGTGTTGATCATAGCCTCAAATATAGCCAAATCTCCGTGGGGTTGGTGCGCTGCTTCGTTGTGCGCCATGCTACAGTCTAGAAGCGCACTCTACTTTGCGATGAACGGTACTAGAGACCTGACTGAACGTTGCCTGTGCTGGCCTTCCCTTGTTAGCCGCTTCAGAAATGCTAAGTAAATTTGCATACGCACATTATTGACCAAATGTACGAATAATGCACCTGCACTTACCCGATAAATTATAGATTTAGGTACCAATTTAGAATATGCATTATATTGTAACTATATCTGGTATGAGTGATTAGTTTTATTTTTAAAAACTTAAAACTTACACATCAAGCTATAAATAACAATGAATTTTATATTTATAATGATTATAAAAAATTCAGGATAAATGTTATTGTATAGTTAAATTGATTTTTTCGGAATTTTCTAAGTATTTTAATTTGTAAGTTTTAAAGAGCATCCTCAAAGCTTCCATGACTTTTTGATGCACTTCATCTACATACTTCGGATCGGGCACATTATTCTGTATTACTTCGATTGGGGCGCCAACTGCAAAAATTAATATATAGCATATATCAAGAAAAGACTATACCATCTATGAATTGGAAACTCACCAACTTGCACCATGTGTTTTCTGCGTGGAAGAAAGCCGTAAGTATACTGGAAGAAACCACGTCCCATGACAACCACTGGAGATACGCCGGTAAGCTTCTTAGCTAACGATTGGAATCGACGCAGCCATGAATTTGCAGGATTGTTGACCTGATCAAAGATGTTCACTTCACCAATGGAAAATGAAGGAACAATTGGTGATCTGCGCAATTTTATCATTATTAGAAATGGCGTTAAAAACTAAAATTATAATAAATCACACCCGGTTCTGATGGCTAGTTTTATAAAGCCTTTGCGGTTTTTTAAAGTAAGAATATACAGTCCAGGATGTGAGTCCAGTGCTTCTTGCGCGCCGCCTACTAAGATTGCAACTGCATTTGAGGTGAATCCATCTTTGTTGCCCACATGCATTGGATCATTGGATTTGTTTAAGTAGTACAACAAAGAAGCCTTTTATACGGAAACTAATCCCCAAATCCATAGTAATTCACGCAAAACCGGTGTATAGAAATGCATGTCTAAAGTAGCTATTTTGGGACGAATACCCGGATACAATTCCAACCATTTTCTGATGTCATTGCCCATGTTATTTGTGACGCCAGTACTAAAATGGTACAACGCAGAAAGATTTTAATCCATATAGATATTTGTTATATATTAAAACTCTTTTAATTACTATTGCGAGCGCATTTATAATGGATAACTGTCATAAGTATTGAATTAAATTCCTATATACGAGTATATGGATATCTATATCAAAGAAGAATAAGAAAAGACATTCAATTCCGTCCATTTGTATTTACCGTTCCGACCATTTTTTTTTTGGCCACTCGTATAGTGTATGTGAATTTATTGTGTTTGTTGTAAAAATATTCCATAGTAGTGAAAATTATAGGTAGTCTTCAAAATATACTACTGTTGCGAGTCAAGATACGACTACCTACGAGTAGTTGACTCGCGACACAACCCAAGTAGCCTATAGACCGGTTGTAGCTATAATTAATATTACATATATGAATTTCACAGGTGTTGCAATTACACAGTGACACAAAAACTAGGGCTAAAATGCACCATTTGCATTTTGTATGAACTGGCTCATTGCGATTGTTGTTTTGGGTCAACACTTGCGTTATTGGAACACCTAAGTAGGTTATAAAAATAATTATGTAGCTAGAATTAAGAATATAAATAAGAGTGGATTAAGAATAAATTGAAGTTGTATATTTCCGACAGCGAAACGGTGTGTGTTGTGTTTACGCCGCAACGGCAAGTGTTTTACAGGTCTGGCAAGTATTTACAGGTGACAGGCAACTGCAGGGCGCATTGCCACAGCTAACGGACGGAGAACACAACAATTGGCGGAGCCGGTCTAAAGGACCTATTGGAGGAATCCCAGGGCGAGGAACCTGAAGCAGGGAAGCATCCTGCAACGAAAGTCAAAGGACCCAAAGGACAGAGGACCCTAAGAGAAAGATGTCATCGAATAAAATGGTGAGTAGAGTGTATAATAGCGTAATGTAAGTAGATACTTCTGCGACCCTGAAAGCGCCGTAGCGCTGGTCAAAGAAGTTGCAACATACAGGCGAATTTGCGCTGTTGCACGCAGCTTGGAAAGGCAACCATAAACCGTCAGCATAATCGGACGGTCTATGTATGTTCATCCTAGCTGTGAGGATTTTTTGGTAGGGGTTTTGTGTTTGTTTGTCGTTAGTGATATATTTGGATACACATTTTTTCACTTTTTTACACAATTAAATACCATGAGCTTAGGGTATTAGGAAGAATATATATGTTTTTATTACGTTGCACATACTGATTTATTTTTTTAAATATGGATTCGAATTTCCGGGAGTGAATCAAGACATTTTTGCCTGTAAATCCGATTTCGGTTTTTGAGAATCGGGAGGAGTTTTCTTGGAGTATTAAAGTTGGTGATTGGTTATGGGGATACATGTGAGGAAATCAAGGTATATCTGTGAGAAAGTCAACGACCAATTTGCATTGATGGAAGGTCTTAATGGACACAGGTAAACAGGAAGATAAGTAAAGCAAGAATATTAAGAGGGAATTTACGGTGGAATGTTGGTTAATAAATTTGTATTTATCATTCAGTAAGATGAAATAAAAAAATTTTGGAATAAGTCAATAACAAGTTTTAACAATTATTGGGTTTTATTTGTAAATGGGATACACCATCTGTTCTGGCATTTGGGGTGAACAGATGGATGGAGATTTTTCCTTGAGATTGGGTTGTTCAACGGGATATTTATTGGATAGTACATGGGACTATCGAAGGAAGTGAAGGAGTTGCTGAAATCCCAGGAAGTGGTGGGCAAAGAGGTCCAGAGGTTGATTTCCAACTTCAGGAAGGACCGGAAGGATGTAAAAACGGTGAAGTATTATTACAGACGAATCACCGAGTTGCGAGGTTTGGTGGAAAAATTTCAAAACAACCACGTAAAATTACTGCCGCACGAATACTTTGCGACGAATTTTCCGGGATATGTGGAAAATTTAGTGTCAGGGTGGCTCAAGGTATTCGAGACGGATTTAGCAACAATTGAGGCACCGAGTGGGTCTCCGTTAAAGAGCAAAGAAGACGCACAGGACGAGTTAAAAGCAGTAAAAACAGAGGTGAATCTTTTCACCGAGAGGGTATTCGCACATTTCGAAGCCAGCGCGTTGACTGAAGCGCAGACGTTGTGGGAGGAGGCCAGAGTAAGGGGTAGAAAATCGCCTTTGGAAGCAGCCGATTTGGCGCTGACTGCTATCTTGAGCAGGAGGGAAAAGGAATTAGAGGAAGTACGTAAGGAAAAATAGGATCTGAAAGCTGATAGAGAATTCCTGCAAAATAAAGCTAAGGAACTCTCAAGACGGCTCAAGGAAACAGAGGAGGAAGCTTCTTTGTTAGAGCAAGAGAATTTCAGGTTTAGGGGAGCGACGGTAGAAGTGAAGCCATCCCAGGTGAGGCCAAGGTCGGTGTCGACGTCGGAAATACAAACGCAGACTGTTCAAGCTTCGATACCGGAAGAAGGAGGATCAGGATACTTGACGCCCCAGTGTACCCGAGGATATCTCGTTCCGAAAATAGTAGCGAGGGATTACGAGATTACACGGGCGGTACTAGTAATAACCATCATACCTATGGTTCGCAGCAAAACCAAACATACGATACAAGGAACGAACGGAAAGGAAGTCGCCACCCAACCTGTACATGGTGTGGGCGCATTGGCCATATGGCAGAGAACTGTTTCGCGAGGAACAGCAACAGGCAGAATCAGGGAAACCGGTAGGGGGCCAACCTCAGCCTAGAGGTTGGAAACCCCAGAACACTGCTAATATACAGGCACCAAACGTGGTTTTCACATCAGCGACAGTCGAGAGACCACAAACATTGAAGATACAGGATACAGCACTCTTAGGGACAATACATTTTTTTGTCTATTGCTAAGCCTGTTTGGAGTAATTCGCCAGAGAGCAGTGGGGTTAGTCAGGAACTACCTCCCTGGTATATTAATATACGAATATATAGGAGCAAATTTTAATAATATTACTGAACGATGCAGACAGGCAATTCAGCCGGCCAGGGGCATGCCAGCAGGTTTAGAAAACTGCATGGGGAAGATGAATGATAGTACGGCATATTTTAAATCGTGTTTAAGTATATTTTTTGGTAGCACCGCTAGGTTCATGACAGATATGTGTAGAGATCCTCCGCGATATAAACATTTTTTGGCTAATAATCTCAACAGTCAGTCTACGTACACGGATGATCCTTATGTGGTCATTCCGTGCAAGGCAGCAAAAGCAGGTCATCTGGTATTATTGCTGGACACAGGTGCGAACACCAGTCTAATAAAGGCTGAATCCATGAGGTCATTCCCTAATGTACAAACGTGCAGAATAAGCAGATTATGCGGGGCATTTGGGGGAAGTGTTAAAACCCTTTGCCTAGTGAAGCTCGATATTCACCATGCTGAGAATTTGGAATGGGATTTCCACATTATCCAGACCCAAGATGGTATCCCGGCAGATGGAATACTGGGAAGAGATAATTTGTGGAATTGCTCTATAATAGATACAGTACATAAACGCTTATCCGTATACAATGGGAACGGGAAAACTGTGAAAAATGTTGGACTTTGTGCAAGGGACAGTATAGGAAGGAACCCGAGTAGAACACGGAGGGACAGTTTAAGCAGGGAGCAGGAAAGTCAATCAGAAGGCATAGCGAAGACTAGGGCAATAACTGTAAAGAAGGTAAGGGTACCTGTTAAAGAGGGTTTAACAATAGTAAACAGGCAAGAGATACAGCCTGGCGTGCATATCAGCGATACTTTGGCATACGCCACAGATTATACAGTTGACGCACCGGTGCTGAACACTCAAGAATCGGACGTAGTGTGGGCTCAGAATTACGAGGCGACATGTTCCAATATCTCGGAGTACGACATTAGAGAAGTGAGCGATGAGAGTGATTTTGTAGTGCAGGAAAAGTCTCAGGAGAATACCGAGAGAGCGGAGAAACTGAGAAACGAATTGGGAACGGGGAGTATTTTGAATGAGGAGGAAATCCGTTCAATAGCAAGAATGTGCGCAGAGTATAACGATGTTTTCCTACTCGATGGGGACGCGCTGCCGTTCACATCTACAATAGAGCACAATATTCCCATAGCGGAGGGGCAGTGGCCCATAAATCAAAGGCAATATAGAACTCCAGAGGCTCATCGTGACGAAATGAATCGACAGGTGGACAAGTTGTTGGAGGAGGGCATAATAATGCCGAGCAATTCTCCTTGGAATTCACCTTTATTATTTGTTCCGAAAAAGTCCCAGGACAACACCAAGAAATGGAGATTGGTGGTCGATTTCAGGAAATTAAATGACGTCACGCTGAAGCAAGTTTTTCCGATCCCAAGAATTGACGAAATTCTGAATCAGTTGGGTCATTGTAGGTATTTCTCTACACTAGATTTGGCTAGTGGATACCATCAAGTCTTGATGGGTGCGGAAGACAGGGAGAAAACGGCATTCAGCACGTCTTTGGGTCATTTTGAGTTCAAATGAATGCCATTCGGAGTTACTGGTGCTCCAGCAACTTTTCAGAGGCTCATGAATAGCATTCTAACTGGTCTGCAAGGTATTGACTGTTTTGTATACCTAGATGATATAGTGGTATATGGAAGGAATCTGTCAGACCACAGTAGCAAGTTGAGTAAAGTTCTGGATCTACTGAGGGAGCATGGTCTCAAGCTCAACACGAAGAAGTGTAACTTCCTGCGACGCGAGGTGGTCTATCTGGGACACAAGTGTACTGAGAAAGGTGCGCTTCCTGATCCTGCGAAGATAGAATGCGTCAAGAATATTGCTCAGCCAAGAAACAGGAAGGACGTACAAGCTTTTCTTGGTTTAGCAAATTTTTATAGGAAATTCGTGAAGAATATGGCACAGTTGTCGCTGCCAATCACAAAATTGCTACATAAGGACACACAATTCTTATGGACGGTGTCATGCCAAGAGGCGTTCGAAGGTTTGAAATTGGCTATTACGATACCGCCCATCCTGATTTACCCGGACTTTAATAAGCATTTAATTTTAACGACAGACGCCAGTGGCGAAGCTTTGGGAGCGGTTCTTTCGCAGGAGAGCGCTGAGGGAGACCGAGAAGCGGTACTCTACGATAGAGAGGGAGATGCTCGCTATAGTTTGGGCCACTCGTAACTTCAGATCATACCTTTTGGGGAGGCAGATCACGGTTTATACCGACCACCAACCGCTAAGGGGAATCGTAAATTTAAAGGATCAAACGTCTAGACTGGCACGGTTCAGGCATAAGCTGTCCGAGTACACATTTGATACTGTATACAAGCCAGGGAAAACCAATTTGAATGCGGATGCGCTGAGAAGGCGCCGCAAAATACGAGTGTTCTGAGAATCACTGAGAATATCGCGGGATATGCGATCAATGCTGGGCATACGGAAAAGTCAAAAAGGGAACGAACAATAGTGAGGGCATGGATTGAGTTAGACAGGGTAGAAGTGGAACTGGGGTTTTTGGAAGCGAGGGCAGTTTCTTTTGACATCACGAAAGACTGTTTGGCATACAGGTTCATCAGTGAGGGGTTGAGACAGTGTCTCGCTAGATTGGATGATATAAACGTACAAGAACAGGAAAATTTGCGGAAAGCCCTTGAGGATACAGCAGCGAGAGTCCAACAGGTAATAACTCGGTTAAGGGAGAAAGCGAGATTTTCACCAGCCGAGAGGTGTAACACAGCACCCCGGATAGCAGCTGTCCAAACAAGAGCGCAAGTAAGGGAGCGAAAGAGTACTGTCGATGACTCCGCGAAGCAGGGGGACGCCATGGGTGACGGTACGACTCCAGAATTACCTTTTGTTACGGACACTGTAATTGAACTATCGGACCAGAAGGAGATTGAAACGGTGTAAAAAGATTACCATAATTCTCCTTTGGGGGGTCACCAGGGTTTCATGAAGACGTATAGGCGTATACGCAATAACTATAGGTGGCCTAAAATGATGTTGGATATACGGAAACTCATCGCTGGGTGTGAGAGTTGCCAGAAGAACAAGGTATCAAGGCTAACAAGGATGCCTATGCAACTAACTGATACTGCTAACAGACCATTCGAGAAGGTGTTCATGGATATGGTGGGACCATTGCCCGAGAGCTCGTCTGGGAATAAATACATCCTAACATTCCAGGACGACCTATCTAAATACTTTATAGCGGTTGCCATGCCGGATGCGGAGGCAACCACGGTAGCTAGGATTTTCTTTGGGGAAGTTGTAGCAAAATTAGGTGTCCCAAAAATACTTGTAACAGATAACGGCACTAATTTCATTTCGAGAATTTTTTCTGAAACGTGTAAACTGCTAAAGGTGAAGAAACTTCACATCACCCCGTATCACCCTCAGGCTAACGGTTCGTTAGAACGTAGCCACCGACCGCTAGCTGAATACTTGAGGCATTCTGTGAAGGAGGATGGATCGAACTGGGACCAGTGGTTGGCGTCAGCAATGCATGTGCACAACAACACTGTACACGCATCCACTAACCAGACGCCATTTTTCACGTTGTATGGTTTCCAACCTCAAATGCCATCGAATTTGAAACGAAAGCCAGCGCCTTTATATAATACAGACGACTACCCACATCTGTTACGTTATCAAGTGCAGAAAGGACACGAGTTGGCTAGGAAGGCGCAGGAAAGGGCAAAAGAGGTATCCAAGAGGCAATATGATGCTTCCGCTAATCCCGTGCAGTTCGTTGCTTGGGACATTGTTTTACTTCGTAACAGTAACAAGAAGAACAAATTTTCCCATATTTGGCTTGGTCCATATAAAGTAGAAAAAATTTTGGGGCCAGTAACGACAGAGGTTAGGATAGGACACAAATTGAGACGTTTCCATAACAATATGTTGAAGCCCTACAGATCGAATTAAGAATTTTAGTGTAAAACTGGTTGCAATGATGACTGAATTGAAGCAGAGGTTTTCTTTGCTTGACTTATCACAGAATTCAGTTCGTGCGGAAAGTGACGGCTGAAATGAGTGAAATTTTAATTAAATAATAATTTCAACCTTGAAATCGAAGAAAATTAAACGTAAGCAAGACAGCGGTATGAAAGAATGAAACCATATATTATGATTCAAGGGCGAGACAGTGTACGAATGCCCTCGTGATGTAGTAAAAGAAATAATTTTTGCGAGCTGAAAATATGACTTCAATAAATGAAGAATGAATGAAGAAAAAAAATGGGAAACAATTAAATGCATACAATTTTTTGTTTGTTTCTGCGGTTTAGGTAGTCGCATGAGCAGCAGAGTCAATAACCGGGGCGTTTATGCAATACGTTATTAAGTTTGTAGCCACTCATAACGTACACGGGTAATATGATGCGTTGACATTTTTGGCATGCGCTATAATGACAAGCGCATGTGCCATGTACATATGTATGTATGCCAATAAGTAAGTATGAGCGCGGGAAGCGTGTAAGTTTAATATGAGACATGGTGGTTTGCATGCATATGTTTAGGAGTAATATTTTAATTGTTTTATCAGTACGATATACATGAAGTCGTAGGGGTAGGGGCATGAAGGTAAACGTAAGTAGGTTTTGAAGAGCAATAGGGAAGTAAGTAAAGTAAATAAACACGGAAGAAGTGTAATTAAACAATTTTATATTTAGTATAAGTAATGATAATAGGAAAAGAAGAAACTCAAGGAAATAGAAAAAAACACATTTTTATAAATATCTTTTATATTGATATGAATAATGTAATAAAGAAGATAAGTATGGAATACAATTGATTTCAATTGGTTTGAATATGACTTCCGGGTGTACGACCCTGGAAGTATCGAACGTTGGCAGCATCGGATGTTGGTCGCGTAGCTCTGGTACAATCGGTACAGTAAGATGGTAAGCCGACCAAGGCAGGTTTTGACTCGTTTAACAATTACGTAGGACAATTCTGAATGGGGTTGTTTTGAAGTAAGAGGTTAGAAAGGGCTTGTTAATATATTTACTTAATATGACAGGTTGGTCTAAGCTAAAATAAGTTAGGGAGAATAAGCAGTAGGTAACAAGTTAAGAGAGCTAGTTGAGAATGGATAGTAGTAAAATCGAAATTAGGTTAGATAGACTAAAGTTTGCTTGTAAGTTTATTGTGTGTATTAAGTTAAGTGTTAATGGAGAGACAATCTGGAGCTATAGGCTAGCTGACAGCGGTTAGAAAGCTAACGTAAAATGGGCGGAGCTTCAGCGTAGTAGGAAATAGGGTAGTGTTAATACCGAGGGGGTGCCTGTATGTTTCGTATGCATTCATAGAGGGGTTTTCCACACTAGAGGTGTTATGAATATATACGAAACCAGGAGATTTTTTTTCAAGAGATGAAAAGAATTAGGTCATGCCATTGATAACGGAAATACATAGTCAAAGATATTTAGATATTCTAGATTATGGTAAGAAAAAAAGAGGAGAAAAGGTCGGTCGATGGTGTATGTTAGTGTAAAGTAGTGATAACGATAATGTAGTAGTAGTATAACCATAATGATTTTTTAAATATTTAGAGAAATAGAAATTATTATTAGATAAGTTATTGTTGCGATTACTTTTTTTTTTCTACAGTATATGTGTAAGGCAGCTGTATTCTTGGTAGCCTATTTGAGCGTTCCAGCGAAATGCAGCGAAGCCGCGAAAGTGCGGGTGGAACCCTTGGCGGAAATGGACCTGATTTTGGAATCACTGGATAATGTTTGGTTCTGGAAAGAGGAGTGGGTGGGGATATCGGAGTTTTGCGATGCTGATCTGGAGCCAGTACTGAAGAAACTAGAAGACTTGCAAAAGAAGACAATGGAGCTTTGCCAGTTAAGAGCAAATACGGCAGGATCTGACGGAAGTAAGAGAGGGTGTGAGATAACGGCAGCGGAAGCGGAATCAATAATAGCGGGGCTCAGACGAAACGAGCAAGCTATGTCATTTCGGGGTAGCAAACAACGTGCAACAAGGTCGTTAATAGATGTCGGCAGTGAGATACTGAAGTGGGGTATCGGAACCATGGACCATCGTGTCGCGGACAAGATTTACGCTCATTTGCAAGGTCTGGACATTCAACAGGCTAAAACTATGTCGGTCTTAGGCAAAGAAATAACCATTCTGGGTTCGAGCTACAAAGGGTTACACAAAGCAGTAAAGGAAATTTTTGTCGATATTGAACTGTTTCAGGCTGGCATGAAATCGATAAATGAGAAAACTGCGGAAGCCATGAGCAATTTGGCGGAACTCGTAAATCTGGAGAATTTTATATCAGAAGAGCTTGTGAAGCAGCAAGGACGTCAGCAAATTGAAATGGTAGTGGCGGATGATTTGTTGCATGGGAAGTTACACCCTATGTTCACTTCCACCGAAGCAGCTCCCAAGACTTTGGGTGGCATAAACTGGTATTTGGAGAAGCCCGAACAGCTGTACGAGTTAGAAACGGTACGAGCAGCGAAGTCGAAAGCGGGGTATCTGGTGGTCATAAAAATACCACTTCCTCTTCCTGATGCATATGCGCTATACAAGGTATATCCCGTACCTTAAGCGTTAAACGGTAATTGGAGCATAGTACTGAAGACACTATATGACTACATCACAGAGAATCGAGTGCATGATAATTATATCGGACTAACGTCGGAGGATATTAAGTTATGTAGGATGATGGATATTTCACAGCGTATGTGTCCACATCCGGGGAAATCCCTTACAAGGGAAAGCAAATCTTGTGAAGTACATGCGTTGAAAAACGAGCAAGATAAGTGCGAGCATGTAGCAGTCTCGGCTACGGGAGGATTGTTGGTAGTGACAGAGTCACCCAACCGCTGGCTATACCATTTTGATGAGAAAATTTTTGTGTCTGCAGTGTGCCAAGCAAGATCGACAAGACTAGAGCTGCAGGGGACGGGATTCCTGCACTTTAGCGAAGACTGTCGGTTGATTGGGATGCTGGTGCATAGAGCGCAGAAGAACCAGCATTACGAGTTTTTACCAGCAAGTATGGGAACTAGAGAGATGGCGGCCAACATTCAGGCCTTGCTAACAACTTTGCAGCGTTCGAAACCAATAAGTAGTACATACTCGTATGTACCAACGACGATACAAGCAATACCCCACGGAGATCTGCGGGAGATTCTAGCGACTAATGGCAAGTTAATTAACGAGTTAATGAGGGAAACGGAGAAAGAGCAGACGTTGTTGAACCTTAAAACATCGTACGGTATAACGCACTCATCGTTGGAACAGGGAGGGATCGCCCCGATCACAACGCTGGCAATGATCGTTGCAGTAATCTCATATATATTCTGCCAGTTAAGGAAGCGAGTCAAATACCCACAACGAGAACCACAACCAACGCCGCAGGTAGCAGAGATTGCAGTGTAGAGTAGCGTAGGCTAAGCAGACCAGATGTTAGAGTTAGAATGTACAAAATGTTTGAGAAAAAGAAAATAAATAAACAAAAAGGAAGAGAAAACGAACCAAGAAAAAAAAGAAACAATAAATAAAATATAAAAAAAAACAATATCAAAAGAATAAAAATAAAAAATAAATGAAAAAAAAATATAAAAAAATACAATAGTTAAAAGAAGAAAAATAAAAAACATTTGAAAAGAAAAAGATATATATACGAGTATATATATATATATATATATATATATATATATATATATATATATATATATATATATATATATATATATATATATATATATATAATAAAAATAAAAAAAACATAAATATACATATAAAATATTGTATTAGGTTATCCGAAAAAAATATATAGTAAATGTATACATATAAAATATTATAGTAGGTTATACAATTTTAGATGGTAGCTACACTACCTTCTTCCAGAAAGAGGGGAGGAATGTTGCGAGTCAAGATACGACTACCTACGAGTAGTTGACTCGCGACACAACCCAATTAGCCTATAGACCGGTTGTAGCTATTATTAATATTACATATATGAATATAACAGGGGTTGCAATTACACAATGACACAGAAACTAGGGCTAAAATGCACCATTGGCATTTTGTATGAACTGGCTCATTGCGATTGTTGTTTTGGGTCAACACTTGCGTAATTGGATCACCTAAGTAGGTTATAAAAATAATTATGTAGCTAGAATTAAGAATTTAAATACGAGTGGATTAAGATTAAATCGAAGTAGTATATTTCCGAAAGCGAAACGGTGTGTGTTGTGTTTACGCCGCAGTCGGCAAGTGTTTTACAGGTCTGGCAAGTATTTACAGGTGACAGGCAACTGCAGGGCGCATTGCCACAGCTAACGCACGGAGCACGCAACACTACTAAATCTAATAGTAAAAAATTAATTGGTTAATTTACTAGTTCAAAACTTATCTATAAGTTAACCAGTTACTGACTGACTCATTGCCGTGTACACTAAATTTTTCCTTTCTTGTCAATTTAATAAAAAAGGAAGTAAAGACAAACATTGGAATTTGAAGAAAAACAGTTATTTTTATAATTTCAACCAATTTTTGTAATTTCTTATTTTAGAGATAAATCTTAAGTTAAAATATCCGCAAAGTGCTCGCAAAGAAGAATAGAAATGCGGCACCATGAATTAACATGCTGAATTAATACACTCCTCATTTATGCACAAAAATTATTTTACAGTACACATTATTATTTTATGTACATACATATATATGAACTTTACATATATATACAAATTTTACTAGTATTTTAACTACTTGGTTTCACTGCTGGGATGTTGTCTAAAATAGCGAATATACGGAAAAAAAAAATCAGAAGAAATCAGGACTACATTTAAATTAAACTTTTAGGGGGTCATTTCATTTGTATTTTAAAACAAACTGCGAAAAAAAGGTGATAATCAATCGAAAAAAATTGTATTATTTAATTTGGAGTTGAATACTCAAATGTTAACAAGCTCATTTAATAAATTATAACGATTCTTAATGTAAAATCTGATCCAATTGCTTTCCATTTACACTTTGGTTCACTGTAAATGCACCATAGTAATCATAAGTTGTAGAATAATAATTCTTTGATTTTTTGCCATAATATTATACTACTAAAAATTCATTTATATTAAAATGGGGTCCAACTGCCCCAGTAACACCCCTCGCGTTCAAATTTAACCTATGGCCATGAACGAATTAATCAGTAAAGAGACACTAAAGAATTAGAATTTGTAACAGAAGGAGGCGAAGATTAAGAAATTGCCGGTCAAAAGAGAATTAAACCTTTTTACAGCTCACAAATAACAACAGTTCTCACAAATAACAACAGTCTCAATAATCTCAGAAAAATCTTCAAAATAGGTCAAAAATGCAGCTAAACGAATTAAGTTAACGGCTTTATGCTTTTAATTAAACACAGGTACTGTTTCTTTCTTTCATAATGACGAAAACAATTTTTTAGTTTATCAAATTAATTTTTTGACTTCAACAGAACTGCAATACCTTGGATCTTGAGGGTTCATTGACAATGAGAAATTATCAAAGAAATTGTATGTTTTCAGTTATTTTGAGAAGTTAAGTGAATTGAGAAATAAAGATAGTTAGAGTTTAGGGGGATGCACTGTATTTTTAGCACTACATACATTAATTTTAAAACCTTCTCACACTAGCAGAACTCGCACAAATTCATATCAACTATCTATTCTATATGTACTTTGTCTATATCATGGCTGCACTTATTAGGACAATAAGCTCTCTTCTATCTTATATTCTTATGTATTACTAGTAGTCTGCTGTTACTTTGGTATATATTAAGGCAATGCTAAGTGAAACTAATTAAAGCAAAAACAGTCTAGCACTAAACTCTGACAACTAAATTTGTGGTTGATCAATACATTACATTGCCGACGAGCAATAATAAATGAAAAAAAAGCGAAAAATTATAATTGTTAACAGCAACAAAATGCCAGATTACGTTAACAACAGCATAAGGATCGCAGCACCCACCACAACAACAAATGTAGGTGAATTTTAGCCGCAGATTTACAATTGGCATAACTGGATGGAGGTCCTGGATTCCCACTTTGTTGAAGTGACCTGCGATGATAACCGTATCATGAGGTCTATTTTACGTAAAACTACGATCCAGTCCTACCAGCAAAAAAGCATATGCAGAGTTCTGCAAGCTGCTAAAGCAGCACAATTCCTACAATTCCTAGCCTGTTATAATATTTAAGGAGCGACAAACATTTTTTGCTGCATCCCGATGGAAAGGAAGAGCCTAATTCAGACTGGTTTGCTCGCTTAAAATGACACTACAAATTCAGCACACAATTAGATTATATATTGTAATATCTTTAGTCAGTGGTTTAGTATGTTTACCTAACAGTATGTTTCCCTACGAAGATGATGGGCTCATTTGATTAATTGATTGCGCGAGAGCTTGCGCACTTGTGTATCGGCGCCTTAAGGCAGCCAAATGTTTTAGCGAAGCGACTTGAGTCAGCTCCTTCGAGTTCAAACTATTTTGGGTTGTGTTTTAGAACTGATTTTTATTCTTACAACTACGCTCTTATATACTTATTTCTCCCATTAAATTTTGCTATAATTAGTGTTTCATTTCCATTCCATATTTCCAATATCCCATGTGTCATCAAAATTACATGTGCAAGCAATAAATTATGAATGTGCAATTCTTGCCTACGGCAGACCTTTGAGGTTCGAATTGCACATGACCTATTTTAAGTGCATTGCTTTGGGATAGAGGAAAGGTTTGAGCATGGGGAGTGAGTGTGTGTGCGATCATGCTGCGCGTGCACTACACATTTCTCTGGTGCATTTGGTTCTTTAACAATCGCAGGCATACGTATGGTATGCATGACTTTCATGATACACTACAATATGTAGTAATTATATGGGTATTGTGGTGGTACAACACTATCGTCACGACCGCGAGCTACAGACACTCAAGTCGACCAATGCCACAATGTTTGGTAGCATTCATTTACATACTTGTAAAGTGCGTCGGTCAGCGATACTTGCAGTGAACTGTAATTATTTTTTGTATATTTATATGCTTAAAATAATTATGATTTGATTTGATTTGCAGTGAACTGTAATGCGACACATTGAGATACATATACTTACATACTAACACACAGACACACACTACTTATGATGTAAGAATTTTATTAGAAACTTTATATAAGAATTACATAAGAGAATTATTGTACATAATGTAAGAGAGCTATTGTAAACAAAATATCTGGGATTTGGGGGTATAAAAAGAGCTCTGGTGTCGCTGCTCTGCTCCATGCTGCGTGTGTGACGGTAGTCTTCTGTTGCATGGTGCTTTCTGGTTGCAGCACTTGATCGTCCTAACTCCCCTACGGCCACACTCCCAACAAAACAGTATCTGCGCGTTGCGACAGAGTCGTATTATGTGACCATTTTGGCCCCAACGCCAGCAGGCTATTTTGGGATCTATATTTACCGCTGTCATCTCTACCGTCACCTGTCGGTTCCTTACCTCTCGAGGTGGACCTTCGTCTGTTCGCCTTTGTGCGGGTTGCGCTGCTAGCTGTTCGCCTTCTCCCCGCATGCTCTCCAAATCCTCGGTCACCTCTATCAGCTCCTGTAGCGATCCGAAATCTGTACGGCGCACGTGTAGCTGATATCCGAATACTCCACGTGTCTCATAAGATTTTGCAGTTCGAGCACATACTGCTTGAACGAATCTCGATGCCTCTGGTGACGCTGCCGGAACATTTTTGTTTCGGAAAAATTTTTTTTTTGTTTTATGTATATACTTGGCTATGTTTTGGTTTTACAATGCTATATGGCTATATCTAGCTTTTCATATTTATAGTTTTCCTATATGAATTTCTTACTATGTTTAGTTGCTCTTATACATATTTCTTATTTATATTTCTTATTTGTATATTTCTTATATATATTTCTTATTTATATTTCTTATTTATGTTTTTCTTATACATATTACTTATTTAGATTTCTTATTTGTATTTTTCTTATATGTATTTCTTAATGTGTTTAGTTTTTCTTATACATATTACTTATTTAAATTTCTTAAGATTGTTATTATGTACTAAGATATCTTTTCCATTCTTATCTATTAGAGAATTTACACCTAGTCTATTAATAACTTTAAACGGGCCTATGTATGGGCTGTCTAGCTCTTTCCCACGCATATTTCTTAGCATTACCAAGTCTCCTATATTAAAATTTGAACTATTCGTTCCTATGTCGTAGTTTATTTTTCTTTTCTCCTTTGTTTTTTGGAGTATTTGTCTTTCAGTGTCTTTTGCATTTTCTAGTCTGTTTTTTAATTCATTTAGGTATTCTTCAGTGTTGATCGGAATAACTGTTTTGATCCCTTGTTTATCTGTTAGAATGTTTGGCAATTTTCCAAATATGAGTTCGAAAGGTGAGTAACCTGTGTCGACATGTGGTGTGGTATTATATGAGAAAACATAGTAAGGTAAACCCTTTTCCCATTCCTGTTCTTGTGTCGAGGTGCGTATGTATTCATTGAGAACTCTATGATTTCTTTCTATGCTACTTAGTGTTGGTTTGTTGATGTTTTATGTTGAAAATCTAACGTTTTGCTCATGTGGTCAAATACCTGGTTCACGAATTCTCTACCCATGTCTGTCTTTATTGTATGAAAACATCCATACTTTAGTATGAATTTTTCTAGTAAAGTATTGGCAACTTCTAAAGATTATTTTGTATACATTGGATATGCTTCAATATATTTAGTTAATTGGCACTGAAGTGTTAAAATGTATTTATATCCTTTTGAAATATGGAATGGTCCTACTGTGTCCATTTCTACTATTTGGAAACTTGTCGATGGGGTGTCTGTAATGACCATATTTTCTCTTATGTGTTTTGTTGTTTTGTTTTTTGCACATATCTCGAAGTTATTTATATATGTCTTCACCATTTTTGTCATATTTTTCCATGTCTATTTTTGTTTTAACTTTAATAACGTACTTCTTACTCCAGGATGTCCGGATGTTTGTGTGCAATGATTATCATGTATGAGTTTCTTTTGCTCATTTATATCATGTATATTACGTGGGGGTACAAATAAAATTATTGCAGGAGTTTGCCGTCCTTTAGCTAAATTCTCAATAAATATATTCTTATATAAGGCCTTTAAATTATCTTCATTAATAATATCGAACAAGGTATCCTCTTTTGAAAGAGCGATCTTGTCGATTCCATGACTGATCAAAAATTGAGTATACTTCCTCTTGACCGTACCAAGGACTAAGTCAGAATTATCGCTTAACTCTATCAGTATATTTTTATAGTCGACTGTAATATTTGGCAAACTTTTATTATTTCTACGCGTATTTCGCTCGAGCTCATCCCCTTTTAAAATTTTGCACTTAAATTGTTTTAAATTTCTAATATCCGATAAAGATGTACTGTTCCATATATAGAGGCGCGCTTTCCTCTTGTCTGATTGTTCAGTGATTACATCTGTTTGTTTTTTCTTCATGCTTCTTGTGATAGCCATAACTGTGGGTATCATTGCCTTTAATGTGTCGGAATTTATTTCTATTCTTGACAAAGCATCTGCGTTTGTATTAATTTTTCCCTGTTTGTATATAATTTTGAAGTCATATTCCATGAAGTCTAATCGGATACGAGTCATTCTAGATGAGGGGTTATTGTGTGTAAACAGTGATACTAGTAGTCTATTATCTGTTACCACTGTGAATTTCGTTCCAAATAAGTATGGTCGAAAATGATTAATAGCCCAATGAATGGCTAATAATTCTTTCTCAATAACAGGTTTGTTAATTTCATGTTTACGAGTATTGAGAGATCTGCTAGCATAGGCTATTGGTCGATCTTCTCCTATAGTTCCTTGTGATAAAATAGCACCTAATGCATAATTGGATGCATCAGTGGTCAATATGAATTCTTCATCGAAATCAGGGTATCTAAGTACGGGTGAGTGAGTTATACTTTCTTTTAGTTTCTTGAATGCTACTTCTCATTCATCCGTCCATATGTATTCGGTGTTTTTCTTTTGTAGGTTATTTTAAAGGTTTGGCTATTTCCGCGAAATTCTTTATAAAGCGACGGTAATAATTACAGAAAGCTACGAATATTTTGATTTCATCCTTATTTTTTGGATTTGGATATATGTTTAAAACTTTACATTTTTCTGGATCAGCTGTTACTCCATTAGCGGCAACTAAGCGACCTAGAAAAATTACTTCTGGTTTCAAAAAATTACCCTTTTTCGGATTTAATTACAGATTGTACTTTCTTATTCGCTTAAAGATTTTTACTAGATTATCATTATGATGTTTTATAGATTTACCGAAAACAATTATGTCGTCTACGTAAAGAAAAGCATTACTCTCTAATACTGCTAATGTGATAGTTAGCATACGCTGAAAGCTATTCGAAGAGATTTTTAGACCAAAGGGTAGTCTTTTGCACTGATAGTGACCATCAGCAGTTGAAAATGCTGTTAAATGTCTTGACTCGTAATCTAGAGGGATTTGATGGAAAGAGCTAGTCATGTCTAAGGTTGTAAAGTATTTAGACCTGCCTATTTTGTCCAGTACGTCTTCTAGTCTTGTGATGGGGAATTTATCATCCACTAACTTTTTATTTAATTGGCGGTAATCTACTACTAATCTCTACTGTTTGGAATCATCGGAACTCTTTTTCGGTACAACAAGTAGTGGTGAGTTATAAGCACTAATTGAATGTTCAATTATTTCTTGTTTCAGCAGATATTTTACTTGCTCATTAATATTTTCCATTTGTGTGTGGGGCAAACGGTAATTTTTTATGTATACCGGTTTTTTATCTGTTGCCTCTAAATGTTGTTCATAGAAATTGTTGACTGTCAGGACATCGTCATCTAAGTGGAAAATATCTGCGCATTCTTGACACAATTTCTCTATACTGTCCTTTGCAAATGTGTGTTGCGTGTCAAATTTTAGCAGTGGTTGTATTTGGTTCCATCTTTTTTTGCTATTGTTCTGTATGCTGTTCACTATGTAATAATTTTTTAAGGGTTTGCATTCTATTTTTAGCTTGTTTAACTCTATTTTGTCTTGTGTTGTGTTGCGTATGTGTTTTATGCCTTTAGCTGGAATTATAGTATTGCTTATGTATATGCCTGTTTGTATTTCATTATTGCATACAAGCATGTCTTCATTTATGTTCCCATTTATTGGGTGTATTACCTCGTATCTTGGTGGTATGGTGATACAAAATACTTTGCTTGCTAAATCAAGCACTAACAATGTGTTATTAAGTGTAAATTGTAACGTGAGTGTTTCGTAGTCTATCTTTCCGCCGAATTTTAAGAGAAAATCGTCTCCCAAAATTCCATCGGCTTTGACTGGAAAACTATCTTCTACAATTTGGAATGTGTGTTTAAAGTTTTCTTGCTGAATTTTTAGTAAGATTTTTGATGTACCTAAAGTGTAAACATTTTCTTTTGAAATTCCTGTTAATGGACAAGAATGTTGGCTGAAAATATCTTCGTCGAATATACTACCAATTTTTAGCTGTGAAATTTCTGCTCCAGTATCTACTAAAAAATTTATGTATGTGTTCTTGTATTTTATTTTGACAAAACTTGTTATACGTCGGTCTGTGTTTATAGTGAATGCTGTTTTGGGTAATTCTTTTTTGTTTATCCCCGCACCACTCATATTATTTTGTATATTTAGCAGGCGGGGAGTTCGTCGTTTCCCTGCTGATTTATGCAATCAGCTGTGTCTTGTGCAGTGGTTTCTACATACATTATTCTATTTCGACCGGAGTTTCTTCTGTTATTGTTGTTGTTTCTGTATATTTGCTGGTCAGTGCGTTGGTTATTGTAGTTGTTGTTTCTGTATGGTTGTTGATTAGTACGTTGACTGTTGTAGTGGTTTGTGTTGTTGTTATTTCTCCACTTACGTCTGTAAGCAATGTTATTCGAATTTTGTTTTCTGTTGTTATTGTAGTAATTTCTGACGTTGCCATTAGAGTAATGACTTAGTTGGTTATTGACACTAAGATTATTGCTGCTGTATCTGTTTTGTTGAGGCATATTGTTGTATTGTTTTTGTTCGCGATAATTGTTACTTCTATATGACAAAATGCGAGTCTCGTTCGGGTTTTCAAATTCTTCAGCTATTTGTACCGCTTCTTTAAATTGTTTGCTGCGGCTTGCTGTAATTGTTTGGATTGTTGACATATTAGTGAGACCGTTTTTAAATGAATTGAAAGGTATTGTATCGTTATTATTTATGATTGCTTTCTTGACTTCTGCAGAGGTGTCTGTAGTTTGTAACTTGTTTAGAGCACAAATTTGTTCCTCAATCTGTTCTGCATAACGAGAAATTATCTTACTACCCTGTCTTAGTTTCGAAAGATCGTCTAATATACAATTTGTAGGTTTTGTTGGTTTTAGCAAATTTTTTAGTTCTGAAATTAGTGTTGTGGTATTATCTGCTCCCGCTAGTTCTAATTTGTTTTTATTTTGTCTGGGAGTTTAGTATTAAATACTAGTGTGAAAAATATGTTCTCATTAGTTGTTGGTACAGTGGTCTTCATAATTTCCACTAAGCTTATGAACTTGGACAAGTCTTCAGGCTTGCCTGAGAACTCAGGTATTGCCTTCAGGCAATCAATTACATTAAAGACGTCATAGCGAGCTCTGATAACTGTTCCGTTGTTAATTCTAATTTTGCTACTTTTTCCTCTTTCATAAACTTTTGACTGCTAATGATTTTCTTAACATAGTCGCTCAATATACTAAACCTGGATACATATGTGTTTCTTTCTAAGCTGGGCGCTTGATTAAGCTCTAGTTCAAAATAAGCAGTCTGAGTATTTAGTGTTGCCTGTAAGTCTGTTATATAATTCTCAGTATATATTCTGTTCGGGTTTTTCTTTAAAATGCCTACAATTTGCTCAATTTTTTCTAATGAAGCGAGGCTCATAACTTATTTTTTAGACACTATCTCAGTCAGGTCAAAAATATATTTTGCTGCCTTTATTGTCTGTTTCCTATTATATTCTCTATACATTTGCAGTAACGTTATTCCTAACTGTAGTCCTACTATAATAGTTATAATTAGGAGTTTCATATCATATCCCTCTAACATGTCAGAGTGCTGACTCTGCGTGTTTAAGATTGTAACCTGTGGATCTCCACTATGGTTCTATACTTTGGATTTTGTACCTCCCATGTTTGGAGTTAACAATTACAAATATTTAATTTGTATTACATATACGAGTATATTTGAATAAAGTATTAAAAATAACTACACGATATACTTATATTAGTTGTAACATATATTAATTATTTAAATGTTTTATTTTATATATAGTTACTGATATTACTTTATATAATTTTAACATGTAATATGATTTTAACATATTTTTAAAATGATTTATCTATAGTTAATATATTAATTTCTTTCTATATATAATATTTAAATGATTTATATATATATATATGGTTGTAGATCAGAATGGGCAGTATTTCCTTATCATGGTTCTTGTTTCCAACGTTCTTACTGCACCATTATCTCAGTCAGGAGCTGTAGGTGTTCCGTTAATGCCTATAGATTTCCATAACCATGTCAAGCACTTAATGTTTCCGGCATCAGTTAACGGCTTGTAAGGCTTTAATATCGCTTGCTCGGTTTCCATCTATACGAATTCTATTTATTATTCTTTTGTAGCGTTTTTTTTTCTTCAACTGTCTGTTGCAGATTGTAACCGTGATACAGTTTCTTCAGCTGTGTCCTGTTTTGGACCTTTTTTCCAGCTCTCTTCCCTCTCTTGCGTTGCTTATTTTCTTGGCATTGACACAAGCTGCGTCTTATCTCAGAGTTTTTTATTTGTCGGTCCCTGTATTCATCGATGGTAATCGGCTTAGGACCTTTGGATGGGATGTAACGGATATTGTTAGTTTTTGACCCTGGTTGTGGTTGTGGCACGCATTGCTCTTCTAAGATGGATGCTTGTTTATAAAAAGCATTTAGGAGTCGTGGTGCTGGTACTGCGTTTCCCAGTGGGTACAGCGTTTCCTTGACGTCTGCGTCCTTTGATTTTACTATTTCCAGATGTTTAGCCGCTCTGTTGTATGTTTTGTCGAATAAAGCGTGGAATTCTGCGTCATTCATCCCTGTAAAATTAGCTATCTGGTCGGCGGTATGGCAGGAAAATCAGGATCGGTGTGGCAGGATCAGCTATCTGGTCAGAAAGATCAGGCGCGGTGTGGCAGGATCAGCTATCTGGTCAGAAAGATCAGGCGCGGTGTGGCAGGATCGCCATGTAATATCTTTAGTCAGTGATTTAGTATGTTTGCCTAACAGTATGTCATTCATCCCTGTAAAATTAGCTATCTGGTCGGCGGTATGGCAGGAAAATCAGGATCGGTGTGGCAGTATCAGCTATCTGGTCAGAAAGATCAGGCGCTGTGTGGCAGGATCAGCTATCTGGTCAGAAAGATCAGGCGCGGTGTGGCAGGATCGCCATGTAATATCTTTAGTCAGTGATTTAGTATGTTTGCCTAACAGTATGTTTCCCTACGAAGATGATGGGCTCATTTGATTCTTTGATTACGCGAGAGCTTGCGCACTTGTTTATCGGCGCCTTAAGGCAGCCAAATGTTTTAGCGAAGCGACTTGAGTCAGCTCCTTCGAGTTCAAACTATTTTGGGTTGTGTTTTAGAACTGATTTTTATTCTTACAACTACGCTCTTATATACTTATTTCTCCCATTAAATTTTGCTATAATTAGTGTTTCATTTCCATTCCATATTTCCAATATCCCATGTGTCATCAAAATTACATGTGCAAGCAATAAATTATGAATGTGCAATTCTTGCCTACGGCAGACCTTTGAGGTTCGAATTGCACATGACCTATTTTAAGTGCATTGCTTTGGGATAGAGGAAAGGTTTGAGCATGGGGAGTGAGTGTGTGTGCGATCATGCTGCGCGTGCACTACACATTTCTCTGGTGCATTTGGTTCTTTAACAATCGCAGGCATACGTATGGTATGCATGACTTTCATGATACACTACAATATGTAGTAATTATATGGGTATTGTGGTGGTACAACACTATCGTCACGACCGCGAGCTACAGACACTCAAGTCGACCAATGCCACAATGTTTGGTAGCATTCATTTACATACTTGTAAAGTGCGTCGGTCAGCGATACTTGCAGTGAACTGTAATTATTTTTTGTATATTTATATGCTTAAAATAATTATGATTTGATTTGATTTGCAGTGAACTGTAATGCGACACATTGAGATACATATACTTACATACTGACACACAGACACACACTACTTATGATGTAAGAATTTTATTAGAAACTTTATATAAGAATTACATAAGAGAATTATTGTACATAATATAAGAGAGCTATTGTAAACAAAATATCTGGGATTTGGGGGTATAAAAAGAGCTCTGGTGTCGCTGCTCTGCTCCATGCTGCGTGTGTGACGGTAGTCTTCTGTTGCATGGTGCTTTCTGGTTGCAGCACTTGATCGTCCTAACTCCCCTACGGCCACACTCCCAACAAAACAGTATCTGCGCGTTGCGACAGAGTCGTACTATGTGACCATTTTGGCCCCAACGCCAGCAGGCTATTTTGGGATCTATATTTACCGCTGTCATCTCTACCGTCACCTGTCGGTTCCTTACCTCTCGAGGTGGACCTTCGTCTGTTCGCCTTTGTGCGGGTTGCGCTGCTAGCTGTTCGCCTTCTCCCCGCATGCTCTCCAAATCCTCGGTCACCTCTATCAGCTCCTGTAGCGATCCGAAATCTGTACGGCGCACGTGTAGCTGATATCCGAATACTCCACGTGTCGCATAAGATTTTGCAGTTCGAGCACATACTGCTTGAACGACTCTCGATGCCTCTGGTGACGCTGCCGGATCTGGTCGCCGAGTTTCTCCATGAAACGGGCCGGTAAAAAGAATAACTTTATTTATTCCGTACACATCTGCAAATTCTTCCACTCGCTCGATAAAAGCTAGTGGGTCACGCCCACCGTAAAAGTTAAGCGACCACTTCCGTACTTGGTCAATAGCAGCGGCGTACTATGTAGATCCGTTGTATTGTTGATCCATTGGTTCAGGTGAAACCGGCAGATGCTGTGGTATTCCCCGTACCTCTGGCTTCCATGCTGGTAGAGTTGCACCTGCGTATGGCCTTGGCCTGGCCTTGGTGATGTGCTTTTAACATACCTGCATTGCAGATTCATCAACCGGTATTGTTGCTCCTGTGTCAGTACCGATTCTGTGTAAAACTCGGAAAGTCGCTTTCGGATATCATCCACTGTGCCTGTAGCTCCCAAACCGAATTCCTCCGCAAATATCACCAACTCTTCTTTCCGTAGCAAGTACACCCAGCTTGTTTTCCCCATCCTGTGACATTCTTGATTAATGGCGAAGGCTATGGGTGGGCGTTAGATGCGTTGAATTTCCTTGTTTTTATAGTCCCTGCTCTGGCGAAACTATAACGACTCAAATTTGCTGGGGTAGTACTCAGCAGTTCGCCAGGGTCGTGTACAGAAAATTATTCGGGCGTTGTAATGTTTAAAGTGTTCTTTATTTATTCCTTAAAGCTGTTGATGGCCCACTGAATATATGTGTTGGTCATTTGGAATTGGGTTGAGTGACTTAAGGCTATAGTTTAAAGATTTTAGGCTATAGTTTAAAGATTTTAGGAAGGCCGCTCCTGAAATCGGTGCTGTGCCGTCTTGTCTCCAGTCTCAACAGTGGTGAATTAAAAAACCACATCCACCGGTTTGACTTTGAGAAGCAAGTCCTGGTTATCTATGAAGGCGGAATGAAAAACCCAGTGTTCGTAGCAAACGCAGTACTTCTAAGTGTCTAGGGTCTTTAGTTTCAACGGTGGTGGATTGACAAACCACTTCCACCGTTCTAACATTGACGAAGAAGTCCTGGTTTACTATGAGAGTGGATTAAAATCCAGTATTCGTAGTAAATGCAGCGCTTGTGTGTTTGTGTGTCCGTTGGTTCTGATTGCTAACCTGGTGGCGTCTATGCGGCAACATTTCTTTAGTACTGATTTGCGCGATGTGTAGCAGGAAAAGAGAGCGTATTTCAGGGTGCAGGTGCTTTTATATCCACCTGTTGCAACTCTAGTTGTTCTTCTAGTCCCGCTGGCCGTTGCTCCGACTACCGCTTCCTGCTGCTAAGGCCAAGGCATTGTTGGTGTTTTCTCTTGACCTTAGGCGACCCTCAGTGCTTTCCGGGAAAAGGCCGGCTGTTGTCAAGCGCGTAGTAGTGGCCGCGGCACGTTGTTGCTATAGCACGCCCTGTTGTTGTTATTGTTGCACCCATGATTTCTTTCTGCTGGCGGTTAATATTATATAAATTATCCACCAGCGTTTGAACATTATTTGTGGGCTTCTCCTTTGTGTGATGGTCGCGCCACTTGTATGCACAGCGATTGTTATGTCGTCGTCTCTTTTCTTTGCATTCCTCTTTCGTGTTGTTGTTGTCTTATTTCCAGAGCTAACGCACTCGTTAAATTCTACCGAGGCTTGTTATTGTAATTAACGCACGATTAACTGCATTCTGCTTGTAGTGTTGTTGTTGTCGGTCAGTGCAAACGGCTGGCTTGAGTTCGCCAAGTCTGTCGACGCATTCTTGTTAGTGTAATCCACATGCAATTTATTTTCCTTGTCTTATGCAAGCGGCAGCGCGTGATGCATCGCGCGAACCGAACCATTATTTTTGTAATAACTTTGCACGATTTGCAAAAGTTGTTCAGGAGTCAGTCTATTGATTATGAAATGGCAACCCAAACTGAGCATAAATCAAGTGACAACTGTCAAAATGACCAACTCCGAAAGAAGTATTGCCAGACTGAAAACCACACGTCTAAAATAAACACCCTTTATATAAACATTTATTTCCTATGGAAAAATGTAGTTCAACCATGATTGTTCCAACGCATAATAAACCACTTCATAATCGAAAATTATTATAATCAAAAATCTATAAAACATTAAACGCCATGCGAAATACTACAACCGGTAACTCATACATCACTCGCTTTGACGTGGAGACTTGGGTTTTGGAAACTAATAAAAAAGTGCCAAAACTTGTTACTGCTTCATGCTTCTGAGTGTGTGAACTTATGAATGAATTGTGTAATTAATAAATTAATATTAATTTGCAAGAAAGATACATAAATTTTCCAGTATTAACTAATTTTTCTGAACCATATTTAATTGCTGCTGCTATAGCAGAATACTGCAGCAATGAAATTTATAATTTCTAAAAAAAGTCATAACGGTGATTCTTAACTCACATACATAAATTCATGTGCTCATAAAATTGTGTTAGTGTTTGTGCGATTTCAATTGCTTTGTTTTTTTTTTTAATATTTATATTATTGAATCTTCTAAAACTATATTAGAACTAACAATAACTTTTCATAATAGGAATTTTCCACTTCACTTTGTATAAATACAATTTTATTACCAATCTCTCAATGCCAGTGCTTTGAGGTGTTGTATGAAAAGAATAAGAGCAATACTTAGATTGTAAAGATACGCAAAAGCTTAATATATAATTGGTTATTAGGCCCTGGGCTTTCTTTCGCTTCAGTCGGATGTAGCCCTGATTTTGCAGTAGTTGTCTCGCTAAAGCATTGGGATGCTTTTCTAGTTTAGCTAAGTAGTTTTTAGCAACTTTTGAGACCTCTTCGGTTACAGTCGAGATATGTAGGTCTTTATAGATGTTTGAGTTTTTTATGTACCAAAGGGCGGTAGTAATCATCCGTAGAATTTTTGACTGTGCTCTCTGGAGTTTCTTTACATTTGACGGTGCTGCCGTACCCCAGAGTTGGCTACCGTAAGTCCAAATGATTTTAATTGTGGCCTTATAGAGCAATACCTTGTAATCTAGCTTAAGCTTGGATTGCCGGTTTAAGAGCCAACCGAATTGATTTGCTTTGAGTCTTATTTGGGTAATTTTAGCGCTTATGTGTTTTCTCCAGGTAAGTCTGCGATCAAGAAGCATTCCAAGATATTTGGTTTCAGAAGCCTGTGGAATAGGCTTGGAGTTGATTTGCACAGAAGGGCAAGTGCTCCCGCATAAAGTGAATGTGATGTGTACACATTTGGTAAAATTGCTGTGTCATCAGCAAATGTTGAGGTGACAGTATTGTCATTAGTTGGCATGTCAGCCATGTATAGCGTATAGAGCTAAGGGCCCAGCACACTGCCTTGGGGTACACCAACTTGAATTGGGTATTCCGTGGAAACAAACCCATTTCACCGTTTCACCACAAATTGTCGATCTGAAAGATAGCTTTCAATTAGCTTATAGATGTCGAGGGGCAAAATGTTCTTGAGTTTCAATAGAATCCCTTCGTGCCACACCTTGTCAAACATCTGCGTGATGTCGAGAATTACTGCCGAACAGTATTGTTTCTTCTCGTATGATTTTTGGATGGTGCTTGCAATACGGTGAACTTGTTCGACAGTACTGTGCTTCACACGGAAACCAAAGTGGTGGTCGGGTATGACACTTTTCTGCTCAATCGCATTTCTTACTCGCATTATTATCAGTTTCTCAAAGAGTTTTGAGAAAATAGATAATAGGCTAATGGGTCTGTAAGAAGGGACATTTGTAGGGTATTTACCAGATTTGGGGATCATGGTAATTTGGGAGATTTTCCATGACTGAGGAAAGTATCCAATGCGAATTATCGCATTAAATATATGCAAGAGATGCATTACACCGGTTGTTGGGAGTTCTTTTATCATTTCACCAGTTATACGATCACGCCCTGGAGATTTTTTGGCGTTGAGATCCTTGATAGCATTTGTGAGCTCATTTTTCTTGATAGATATACCTGTAATAATTCGATAGCATTGCCTAGTGGTAAAGAGCTAGGATTAGCAACATTTGGGGTAAGCACTTGCTTTAAGTGATTTGCAAATGCGTTTCCCTTTTCTGCATCACTTCTGGCCCAGTCACAGTTGGGCAGGCGTATTGGGGACTCTGCTAAAATCGGTCGTTTTAAGTTTTTTGCTGCCCGCCATAAGGAATAGCTCGAGTTTTCGGTAGGACAGAGATTCTCTATATATTGGTTCAACTCACAGGCTTCTTTCTATTGAAGAAGGCGGCGAAGTTTCTTGGTACAGTCCGATAATTCTTTTTTAAGAGATGGGGATCTCAGTTTCTGCCATTCTCGTCTGAGAGATTTTTTCAAATAGAAGATCTAGAATATCTTGGGGGGTACATTCTTTTCGAGTCGCAGCCTCAATACGGGGAGTAGCAGCTTTCACTGTTTGTGGCAGCTGTCCCGTTGTTGTTTATATTGCTCCTCATCTATACTGAATCTTGGTGGGCAATAAATGGCTGAGATTGTTAGGCCTTTAATATATTATTCGAGACGAATACTCGTTGCTTGGAGGATATCTGTATTGGGAAATGCTTTATTCGTTTTTTTTAGAAGAATAGCAGTACCGCCACGAGCTTTGCCACCAAAGTGTTTGGTGCCTTATACTGTGTACCCTTCTACTTGGAAACAGCTTTTCTGAGTGAGATGTGTCTCAGAAATGAGCATCAAATCTATTGAGTTTGCATTGAGAAATAGCTTGAGTTCATTTTTGTGCTGACTTATGCCGTTTGCATTCCAGTGGCAGATTTTTAGTGAGTTCATGGGTTTGCTAGGAGGGATTGCAAAAGCATGTTTTGATTTCGCATCATCTCTTGCATCATATTTCGCATAGAACACATGAATTGTGTCATATTTGCCATGAATACTTGTAGAGTTTTTTCAAGCGTAGTATTCTCTTCGGTTGTAGGGTTTACCGAAGAAGTTCCTTTGCGAATATTTGCATAGGAAACTGTTTGAGGTTGTATCACGCTAGAAGGGATAGCACGTGAAACTTGTGATTGGGTAACACTTTTTGCCAGTTTTGGCTGAGGGGTGAGTTTTTGTTTAAAGCTGACATAAACGGAGCAGCCTGTATAGTTTGTGGTGTGGTTTTCTCAACAGTTACTGCATTTTTTGGCCATCGGATCTTCCTTGGACTAAGTGCAATGTTGTGACTCGTGCAGTTCGCCACAAATAAAGCATACACTGGAGAGTGTGCAGTATTTTTTGGTGTGTCCAAATTCCTGACAATTCAGACATTGCACGGGCCCATATCGCTTATGGGGTTCTTCTACCGTGATTTTTCGGTGTAGGAGATAGCGAAGGCTATAAATGGGGTGCGATTCTCCTTTCTTTAAAATTATAGTGACGGGCTGTAGCTCAACACGATATTAGGGCATTGGGGATTTGTTTTTGTTGCGCATGTTATATACCGACTTCACTTCGAAACCTTTCTGACGTAGAGCGTCTTGTATGTCATTTGTATCAATGTTTGGTTCTATACCTTTGATTATCACCATTAGCCCTTTAGCACTTTTAAGTTGGTACGTGTAAAAAATTTTCTTATATTTTTCTAAATAATCCACTACTTTGCGATAACCAGATTCGGAGTAAACCTGAATCTTGGATTCATGAATGTTTCCCTTAGTGATCGGGACAACGTGGAAGTCGTTGGGGCCGACTGTACTGGTTAGCGTTTACACTCAGGGATTAGAGTTACGGTCGCGAAGGTAACTTGGGGGTGGCTTTACCTTTTTTCAGCAGAATTATCGCTGGGGCCTGGCTCATTTGCGAGTAATGCAAATTTGTTTGTGGTTTTTATGGGTTTTTATCGTTTGGCTTAGAGATTTTTGAAGTCTTTATATTTATGTGAGTAGGGCTGCGTTTGCGCTTCACTAGTATGTAGCGATCCATACCAGTCTGCACTACCAGTCTTTTGTACTCACTAGAATTATCATGGGCATGAGTTTCTTTTCGAGTCAAATCGCTATATCAGACGCTACAGTCACTGCTGCTTTGCTAATTTTTCCACTATTTCGTACTTACTGTTAAAGTAGAGGGGTTATTGCATGCGTTCTCAGAGGTAGATCGCAATATGCTGCTGGCGTCAGAGTTTGACCGTATTAAATGTGGTGTGAGAGCCATTCTCTCGATTATCGCTGAAGTACCGTTACACTGGATTAATATTTTTTAGTACGCGAACACTTTGGCACTCTGCACTGTTTTTGTTTTTGTTTCTATTTTTCCCAAAACTCTGCTTTTTATTTATTTATTTTACATTTATTTCAGGTCTTGGAAATAAATCGGGCATGTGTCCCAGATAGCCCTCGCGAACCGCATTTACCTAGCATCACACTATCGCACTTATTTATCGCTGCATTCATCCAAAGAACGCCAGAATTGCTTTGTTGATGATAGTTTTGTGATGCTTTTCGTCTGAAGAAGCTCATAAATTTCTCAAAATCTAATCCAATCAAACATTTCGTTCGTCAATGAATATGTGCAATTTTTGGAATTTGTTGCATTTCCATACAAGCAAATTGTTAGATTGGATTTTATTGTTATGGTAGTAAACGCAAGAATTTTGCAATGTATTTAAATTTTAGATATTTATTTTCCCTAAATTATCGATCGTTTTATTATTGGCACTATAAAAAAATATTTCATGACAGCTATAGAAAAACACTGGTAGCAATCTAGTATGATGAAATTCAAAAGTTAACAAAATATTCTAGTAATAAAACTAATAGAAATTTAAAAAGTTGTTGAACTCTTTTCCATACCACCTTTGAAATAGAGTTATTGGGGCGTTTTTTTGAAAGTGGTGTCCCTGGTAGGACTTGAACTTGAACTAAAAAGCCTTTACAACAAATATAGATTTCATATCTGGCAGCAGCAATTAAATGTGGTTCAATAAGATTAATTATCAGATTATAAGTAAGATTAGAAGATTATAAGTAAGAGAAAAATATTTATTAATTTACTTAAAAAAATGATGAACAATTAAAAAAAAATGTAAATATATCCCGCTGCTGGTATGAATTCTGTGCCTTTGCCCAACATTGACCACGCTGCAGTTTCATATATAATATTCAAAATGAAATTAACGGAAAAATAGTAATTAATTTATTAAAATATATATTGCATACAGCAATAAATATTTGTACAAAAAAAACATTTTAAAAATTTAGAAATTTTGTAAATTTTTTGTTTGACATTAAATTTTTTCAAATTTCTTATTAAATTAACTGGTAACATGCCTCTGTTATACAAATTTTTAGCAGAAAATTGTTACATTTTGACAGCAGTTCCACGGTGATTCCATGCTTGGCACAAAGACAATATACAGAAATACCTTTCATTGCTCTCTTGAGTGAGAATCCACATATTGAAGCGTATGGCAGCCACATTGGAAAAATCATCGGCAATATCAATTGTCAGCCACACACATGGCTATTATTGTTTGCACATTCGTATGAATAATATTAATGTGTGTACTCACTGCAGCAGCGAATGATTTGAAATCAAATTTTTATTTTCTGTTTTGTGTGGCTGGGGTAAAATACACAAGAATGAATTTTCTATATGGCAAAGGTTTTTTATACAGAAAGTGGGGCTTAGGGGAGTGGGGAGAAGGACCTTAATAATAATAAAATAATATTAAAACAAATTAAATATTTTTATAATTTTAGATAGATGCAGGAGATACTTAACTTATATTAAAACACTTGACAATATAAAAGAAATACGCATGCATAGAAATTATTTTACTTTTGAATATTTTATATATACATTTATGAAATAGCAGTGTAATATTTCTTCCAGCTATAAATGTATGAAGTATTTTTTTTATTTTTTAGTTGATATATTAATAAAGTGCAATTAATGCATTGTTTAAAGGAATTTTTTTTTAAATATTGTTGTTTACGGATCTTTTTCCTTAAATGGTTTCCAGTTCGAGGCTTGTACCAAAATGGCTGATGCATTGTTATATGGTGCTTGTACCAGTATAACCTAGGTTAATCACAAATTGATTAGTTAGTTTGCTATTTCGGTGCTTGTATCAATATAGCTGTTGCGATTGTTATATGGCGCATGAACCAGTATAATTTAAAAAGAACACAAATGCGTGTGGTTGATGGAGACAATTATTAAAACTGACTGATTTATTTGATAAAGGTGTGAACTTATATACTAATTGATACACATATAATTACAATAACAATTAAGGAATTTAAGTAATGCTTACGTACAAAATAAAACGGAAATATCATGTTACTTAAAATTAAAGAAATTGAAAATAAATTTTCACACACATAAAAATGCTAGCTTGCAAAATTGTGCATACGTATGTGCAAATATAGCTAACTGCAATTTGATGTGCATATTCGTTCGTGGAGCAGCGGGATCGTTACGCTCGGCATATGGTTAAACATCCTCCCGGCCTTGAGTGGCAGTCGCTCTACCTGATCTATCGTAACTCGTAACGAACTCCAGGTCTGCTGATTCAGCTGCTCGTTTTGTTTAATTTTTTTTTGAATGGTTTGTGCGGCGTCTTGTTTTTGCATATTCTGAGTCAAGAACGCCAAACAGTGAGTGTGCAACATTACCTATGAAGTCAATTGCGCCTCGTGTATTCTGACTGGCCTGCAATAATTGATTTCTGGCGTCAAATTCATTTGCCAATCGCTGTATTATTGTTATTGTAGTGGAGCATGCTTTCGGGTCACGGGTTGATTCACTCGATCGCTGGAGTATTTGTGGATATCCCTTGAGTTTGTCAAACTCCTTCCAATATGATTGCATGTCCACATAGGTGATGATACTCCATTGACTGGTTACAATATCTGCCTTGCCAATGTTTTCGAATTATATTCCGGGATCGGAGGAAAATGGTTTGTTTTGTATTTACACCAACAATACTGCTACAATTGATGACGTGGCTGTGATTCGCGTACGCTTGGTAGGAGGCGCTCCATTGATTGTCGTTTCCTTCGGGGCTGGTTTATTATCAGTGGAGTATGTCTGACTTGTCGTGGTTTCTGGTGAATTGTCTTCCTCAGGTACAATGGGAAGTGGGGCTAATTTGTGAATTGGTCGCCTCAGAATGCTTGTGGCAGTTCTTACATCTGCCACTCTGATTAGGCCGTCATCTCCTCTTATCACCTTGGTAATTCTTCCTAATGGCCATTTCAGTGGTGGTGCATTTTCATCCTTAATTATCACCATCATGCCAGGATTGACACTGTGACAGGCGCTCTTCCATCGGTATCGATGTTGCAAGGTGTTCAAATATTCATTTTTCCACCTCCTCCAGAATTCTGTACGTAAGTGAGACACAATTTGCCATCTTTTATGGTAATTGGCATGATTTTCTTGTGCTCCTGGGTCGACTATTGATGTTAAAGGTTCCCCTATCAATAAAATGACCGGGCGTGAGTGATGATAAAGGAGTTATTGGGCGAGAATTTAGGATTGCCTCAGCTTCCACTATCACAGCCTCCATTTCTTCATACGTTAAGGCCGCTGCAGCTAATGTTGACTGTAGTAAATGTTTAGCGGATTTGACTGCTGCTTCCCATAAACCGCCAAATTGTGGGGCGCGGGGTGGAATGAATGAAAATTCGATGTGCTGCTTACTACATTCGCTGATAATGTGCAGCTTAGCGTCCTTAGCTAGGATAACTTGTTGTAATTCGTACGTAAGATTCTTTGTGCCAACAAAGTTAGTGGCATTGTCACAGTAGATTTTCTGGCAGTGTCCTCGTCGTCCTATAAAACGCCTTAGGGCTCCAATGAAGGCCTCTGTTGTTAAATCACTGACTATTGTACGGCCTTGGTAGCGAGGCAACAGAATACAGCTACGTATGCCTTAAGCGGCCGCGTCCCGCGCAGCTTGAAGTGTGTGTAGATTGGTCCAAAGAAGTCGAGGCCGGAAATTATGAACGGTCTGGCCGGATGCACTCTGTCCTTAGAAAGGTTTCCCATTATTTGTTGTAGCATTACAGGTTTCATTCTTACGCATCTCACACAGCCCTGAATTACTGTCCTGGCTAACACCTTTACCTTGATTGGCCAATATCTTTGCCTTACGATGGATATTAATGTCTGCGCGCCGGCGTGAAGATGTAGTTTATGTAGATCACTTAACAGGAGTTTGATTAATGGATGACGATAAGGCAAGAGCATTGAGTGTTTGGCGTCGTAGGTAAGGCTAGATGACTGTAACCGCCCCCCTACTCTGAGAATTCTATTTGTGTCAACGAACGGGGAAAGAGAGCTGAATGAGCTATTGTTACTCACTGTCGAATATTCCGTTAATTGTGTGAATTCCTTGTTAAATTCTTGCTGCTGCATTAGCCTTACAATTGCTATTAGAGCACCTTCCTGTTCATCTGCAGTGGGGCAAGTTGAATTGAATCTTTCATCCCTTTTGAATTTTTTGAAGCGTTGTATGTATGCTACAATCCTTTGCAAGCGGTGGAAAGAGTTACCATGATTGATGCTTGACAAGAGGTTAGATTCTTTGGTGGTCGTTGCTACTGCAGACCCCGATACTATTGATTCCTTGGCCTCACGTAGTTTTAATTCGCATTTTCCTAGAGCTGGTTGAAGTGGCCAAATTGTGATCGATCCATGTAAAAAACGGGGCCCGTAGAACCAGAAACTGTTATTAATCAACTTCCCTGGAGTCAAGCCTCTTGATATTAGATCCGCTGGGTTGTCTTGTGATCGGACATGGCGCCATTGTCTTGGAGATGACCATAGTTGAATAGAAGAGATTCGATTGGCGATAAATGTATGATAATGTGCTGAGTCTGCATTGATCCAGCCGAGGACTGCTGTGGAATCTGACCAATAGAACACTTCAGCATCGAGGAATGTTGCTCCTTGTTTTAGCTTCTACATTAATTCTACCGCAAGTTTAGCAGCGGAAAGTTCTAGTCTATTTTGCGGAAGGATCTTGGTTTGCGGGCTTAAAAAATCCAACTCGTGCACGAATTGAAACCGAACGACCATCAAGCGCGTCGCACGTTCGGTGAATGGGACCAAAACGAGATGGCCACCGATCCCGATTTTCACAAGAAAATTTTGTTCAGCGATGAAGCTCAGTTTTGGTTGAATGGGTACGTTAATAAGCAAAATTGTCGCATTTGGAGTGATGATAATCCACAAGCCATTGTTGAGACGCCGTTACATCCTCAAAAAGTCAATGTTTGGTGTTCTCTATGGACAGAGGGAATCATTGGTCAATATTTCTTAAAATGAAGCCGGCCATACTGTTACAGTCAATGGGGAATGCAATAGAGCCATGATTAATGACTTTTTCGTGCCTGAATTGGTGGATGTTGATGTGGACGGCCTTTGGTTCGAGCAAGACGGCGCTACATGCCATACAGCCAACGAAACAATCAATTAATCAATACAGCGAACGAAAAAATATTATTTCAAGCGGATCTGACAAAGTAAAAACACTTTTAAACAAGTTGCCATTGTTGACTTTACACTTCATTTAAAAATATGCTGCTAGCTGCGTCTGCTAATATACTCCATATATTACATACGATACTCGCCGCTTCAATTAATGGCCGGTTTTCATAAAATGCTTATTCATTCACACTAAGCGACCGCAACGCGAGCAGCAGAAATTGAATTTTTTCTATTTGTTTATATTTGTTAATAATGGTCCCAAATATAAAATCCAAACACAAGTTTTCACAATGGTACGAGCAAAATTATTGACTAATTTTGCTCACACAATAACTCCCCAGCAAAACAATAGTTACTGCGATTTGGGATTGCCGTAGCGAATCATCTTGCGGGGCCCCATCAACGCTTAATTTTAAATATTAGAATACCTTCGCACGAATGGAAACCACGGCGAACGGGGAACGTTGGTCAATAAATCACATGCAAATTATACCAACAACTACGCAAGCGGAATGTCAACAACAGCATTGGCAAAGCCAAGCCAGCCGCTTGCATAAGACAAGGAAAATAAATTGCATGTGGATTACACTAACAAGAATGCGTCGACAGACTTGGCGAACTCAAGCCAGCCGGTTGCACTGACCGACAACAACAACAACACTACAAGCAGAATGCAATTAATCGTGCGTTAATTACAATAACAAGACTCGGCAGAATTTACCGAGTGCGTTAGCTCTGGAAATAAGACAACAGCAACACGAAAGAGGAATGCAAAGAAAAGAGACGACGACATCACAATCGCTGTGCATACAAGTGGCGCGGACATCACACAAAGGAGAAGCCCACAAATAATTTTCAAACGCTGGTGGATAATTTATATAATATTAACCACCAGCAGAAAGAAATCATGGGTGCAACAATAACAACAACAGGGCGTGCTACAGCAAAAACGTGCCGCGGCAACTACTACGCGCTTGACAACAGCCGGACTTTTCCCGGAAAACACTGAGGGTCGCCTAAGGTCAAGAGAAAACATCAACAATGCCTTGGCCTTAGCAACAGGAAGCGGTAGTCGGAGCAACGGCCAGCGGGACTAGAAGAACAACTAGAGTTGCAACAGGTGGATATAAAAGCGCCTGCACCCTGAAATATGCTCTCTTTTCCTGCTACACATCGCTCAAATCAGTACTAAAGAAACGTTGCCGCATAGACGCCACCAGGTTAGCAATCAGAACCAACGGAAAAAAAACAACCACACAAGCGCTGCATTTACTACGAATGCTAGATTTTAATCCACTCTCATAGTAAACCAGGACTTCTTCGTCAATGTTAGAACGGTGGAAGTGGTTTGTCAATCCACCACCGTTGAAACTAAAGACCCTAGACACTTAGAAGTACTGCGTTTGCTACGAACGCTGGGTTTTTCAATCCGCCTTCATAGATAACCAGGACTTGCTTCTCAAAGTCAAACCGGTGGATGTGGTTTTTTAATTCACCACCGTTGAGACTGGAGACAAGACGGCACAGCACCGATTTCAGGAGCGGCCTTCCTAAAATCTTTAAACTATAGCCTAAAGTCTGTAAAATATATAAAATCACTCAACCCAATTCCAAATGACCAACACACATATTCAGTGGGCCATCAACAGCTTTAAGCCTTTTAAATCTCCCGGGCCTGCTGGCATCATTCCCGCGGACATTCAGCACACTGCAAGTGCGGTTGCGCCTTGGCTACTGCATATTTATAATGCATGCCTATGATGGTCGTACATTCCCAAAAGCTGGAGAGTAGCTCGAGTAGTATTCATCCCTAAAGCGGGAAAGTCGACCCACACCAAGCCTAAGGACTATAGACCAATTAGTTTGTCCTCCTTTCTTTTGAAAACACTGGAAAGAGTCCTTGATATACAAATCAGGAGCTCTATTAATTCCACGTGCCTATCCAAATCACAGCATGTCTATACTAAAGGCAAGTCTTTGGAAACAGCGCTTCACGTGCTCATTGAGCAAGTAGAGAAATCTCTTGCCAAAAAAGAATATACTCTTGCAGTATTTCTCGACATAGAAGGGGCATTCAAAAATATTTGTCCCTCCGCCATTACTAAATCCTTAGTAAACCTGAACCTGGACCCCAGCTTGGTTAGGTTCATAGAACAGCTACTGAAAACACGCGTCACTAGCTCCTCAATAGGAAACGTACATGCTAAAATGACTGTCAAGAGAGGTACTCCACAAGGCGGTGTGCTCTCACCCCTCATATGGAATCTGACGGTGAACACACTACTTAGGAGATTAGACCAGACCGGCTGTAACTCTATAGCTTGTGCGGACGACATTGCTATCTCTGTTTCCGGCAAGTATCTGTCAACACTATCAGAAGAGCTAAGCTACACTCTTAGTATTTTGTCCCAATGGTGTCTTGAAGTTGGCCTAGATGTCAACCCTTCCAAAACTGAGGTTATGCTCTTCACCAGGAAGCACAAAATACCAAGTTTTGACTTACCCAAACTTAATGGGAATTCGCTTAGCCTAAGCAATAGCGTCAAGTATTTAGGTCTGATCCTGGACCCTAAGCTCCATTGGAAAGCAAATTTGGCGGAGAGGGTACGGAAAGCCACCTGTGCTCTGTACTGTTGCAAGAGATCCATGGGAACAAGATGGGGCGTCCAGCCTCGAACCATGTCCTGGCTCTATGCGGCGGTGGTTGAGCCGTACTTTCTCTACGGCGCTGTCTTCTGGTGGCCCGCAACTGACACGGCTGTGAACCTAAAACCTCTTGTGGTTAGGAGAACAGCAGCGGTTCGGATAACAGGGGCTCTGCGTACCACCTCTACCAAAGCTCTATTTGCATTCCTACATTGGTTGCCCACTAGGCTTCTGGTCAGGCAACAAGCAAAATGCTCGGCAACCAGACTCAATGCTATATCGCGCTGGACTAGGCAGAACCTGTGCCACGCCAATATTCTGATGCAGGACACGCCCGTACAGACTGACGTTGACTATACGTGCTCTACACCTAATCTAAACCACGGGTTCGACACTTACATTCCTAGTAGAGAGGAATGGTCCAACAATTTAGTGGTCACTGGTAGTTCCATTGACATATATACGGATGGCTCCAAACTGGAGAATAAGGTCGGTTGCGGCATCTTCTCCAGAAAACTTGGCATCAAGCTATCCTACCGTCTCCCTGACCATTGCAGCGTCTTTAAGGTGGAAGTAATGGCAATATTCCAAGCGTCCAAGTGGCTTATTCGCAATGAAGTATGCGATGTGATGATACGCATATTCACGGACAGTCAGGCGGCAATCAAGTCACTGGCTGATGTAGTCACTACCGCTAAGCTTGAACTCGATTGCCACTCCTCCCTGAACGTCGTCTCAGGTAACTCACAAGTTCACATATGCTGGGTGCCTAGACATAGCGACATTCTAGGAAACTGCGAGGCCGATGAATTGGCCTAAATAGGTACGCTGCTCCCCTCCTTTGATGTAGGTGTCCCACTGGCCACGGTCAAATCGGCCATAAAACATGACTATCTTGAGGCAGCTAAAAAAGCCTGGGTAAATGAACATACTTGTAGTGTTGCCAGACAAACCTGGAGCACTATCGACATTAGGCGTACTAGTCAGCTACTTAATATTAGCAGGAACTCCATCGGCACTATAATAAATGGGCTCACAGGACACTGTCTGATCGGGAAACATGCTGAAAGACCAGCACTGCCCCATAACGACTTCTGTCGCAGCAATTCGCAATCACTAAAGGTTTAAAAAGCACAATCTCTTTTACAATCTTCACTCGAGCTATCCTCTGATCACTCACCAACCATAATTACTCTAAGACCCGATAATTCTCAACAGAAAGCCCAAGAAGGTCGTCCCGACCATAATCGTACAGACTGGCTCAAATATAAAATGTACATAAGTTCACATCTCGATATTAAGGCATATCTAAAGTCAGAAGCGGAAATATATTCTGCCATTAATAATCTCTCGGGACAGCTGCCACAAACAGTGAAAGCTGCTACACCCCGTATTGAGGCTGCGACTCGAAAAGAATGTACCCCCCAAGATATTCTAGAACTTCTATTTGAAAAAAGATCTCTCAGACGAGAATGGCAGAAACTGAGATCCCCATCTTTTAAAAAAGAATTATCGGACTGTACCAAGAAACTTCGCCGCCTTCTTCAATAGAAAGAAGCCTGTGAGTTGAACCAATATATAGAGAATCTCTGTCCTACCGAAAACTCGAGCTATTCCTTATGGCGGGCAGCAAAAAACTTAAAACGACCGATTTTAGCAGAGTCCCCAAGACGCCTGCCCAACTGTGACTGGGCCAGAAGTGATGCAGAAAAGGGAAACGCATTTGCAAATCACTTAAAGCAAGTGCTTACCCCAAATGTTGCTAATCCTAGCTCTTTACCACTAGGCAATGCTATCGAATTATTACAGGTATATCTATCAAGAAAAATGAGCTCACAAATGCTATCAAGGATCTCAACGCCAAAAAATCTCCAGGGCGTGATCGTATAACTGGTGAAATGATAAAAGAACTCCCAACAACCGGTGTAATGCATCTCTTGCATATATTTAATGCGATCATTCGCATTGGATACTTTCCTCAGTCATGGAAAATCTCCCAAATTACCATGATCCCCAAATCTGGGAAATACCCTACAAATGTCCCTTCTTACAGACCCATTAGCCTATTATCTATTTTCTCAAAACTCTTTGAGAAACTGATAATAATGCGAGTAAGAAATGCGATTGAGCAGAAAAGTGTCATACCCGACCACCACTTTGGTTTCCGTGAGAAGCACAGTACTGTCGAACAAGTTCACCGTATTGTAAGCACCATCCAAAAATCATACGAGAAGAAACAATACTGTTCGGCAGTAATTCTCGACATCACGCAGATGATTGACAAGGTGTGGCACGAAGGGATTCTATTGAAACTCAAGAACATTTTGCCCCTCAACATCTATAAGCTAATTGAAAGCTATCTTTCAGATCGACAATTTGTGGTGAAATGGTGAAATGGGTTTGTTTCCACGGAATACCCAATTCAAGTTGGTGTACCCCAAGGCAGTGTGCTGGGTCCTTTGCTCTATACGCTATACACGGCTGACATGCCAACTAATGACAATACTGTCACCTCAACATTTGCTGATGACACAGCAATTTTACCAAATGTGTACACATCAAATTCACTTTATGCGGGAGCACTTGCCCTTCTGTGCAAATCAACTACAAGCCTATTCCACAGGCTTCTGAAACCAAATATCTTGGAATGCTTCTTGATCGCAGACTTACTTGGAGAAAACACATAAGCGCTAAAATTACCCAAATAAGACTCAAAGCAACTCAATTCGGTTGGCTCTTAAACCGGCAATCCAAGCTTAAGCTAGATTACAAGGTATTGTTCTATAAGGCCACAATTAAACACATTTGGACTTACGGTAGCCAACTCTGGGGTACGGCAGCACCGTCAAATGTAGAGAAACTCCAGAGAGCACAGTCAAAAATTCTACGGATGATTACTACCGCCCTTTGGTACATAAAAAACTCAAACATCTATAAAGACCTACATATCTCGACTGTAACCGAAGAGGTCTCAAAACTTGCTAAAAACTACTTAGCTAAACTAGAAAAGCATTGCTGCAGTATTCTGCAGTATTAAAACATGACTACCTTGAGGCAGCTAAAAAAGCCTGGGTATATGAACATACTTGTAGTGTTGCCAGACAAACCTAGAGCACTATCGACATTAGGCGTACTAGTCAGCTACTTAATATTAGCAGGAACTCCATCGGCACTATAATAAAAGTGCTCACGGGACACTGTCTGATCGGGAAACATGCTGAAAGACTAGCACTGCCCCATAACGACTTCTGTCGCAGCTGTGGCTCTGAGGAGGAGGAAGAAACAGTACTTCATCTCATGTGTCAGTGCCCAGCTCTGGCCAGGCGAAGATTAAAATTCCTAGGCTCACCTTTCTTCACTTCCTTAACCGAACTCTCTTCCATCAACATTAAGGACATAGCCAGGTTCATTTCGGTTCCCAAAATTCTAGACGGGGGAGTCGCGTCGTCTTAGTGTGGTACCACAACGAGCCATTGTATGTGCTTAAGTGTGCTTTTTGCGACAAAGGCTGCCACTTCTATCTACCTAGCTAGCCTGTAAACCTAGAAATAAGAATAAGGAATAAATAAAGAACACTTTAAACATTACAACGCCCGAATAATTTTCTGTACACGACCCTGGCGAACCGCTGAGTACTACCCCAGCAAATTTGAGTCGTTATAGTTTCGCCAGAGCAGGGACTATAAAAACAAGGAAATTCAACGTATCTAACGCCCACCCAGCCTAGTCTTCGCCATTAACCAAGAATGTCACAGGATGGGGAAAACAAGCTGGGTGTACTTGCTACGGAGAGAAGAGTTGGTGATATTTGCGGAGGAATTCGGTTTGGAAGCTACAGGCACAGTGGATGATATCCGAAAGCGACTTTCCGAGTTTTATACAGAATCGGTACTGACTCATGAGCAACAATACCGGTTGATGAATCTGCAATGCAGGTATGTTAAAAGCACATCACCAAGGCCAGGCCAAGGCCATACGCAGGTGCAACTCTACCAGCATGGAAGCCAGAGGTACGGGGAATACCACAGCATCTGCCGGTTTCACCTGAACCAATGGATCAACAATACAACGGGTCTACATAGTACGCCGCTGCTATTGACCAAGTACGGAAGTGGTCGCTTAACTTTGACGGTGGGCGTGACCCACTAGCTTTTATCGAGCGAGTGGAAGAACTTGCAGATGTGTACGGCATAAGCAAAGCTATTCTTTTTACCGGCCCGTTTCATGGAGAAACTCGACGACCAGATCCGACAGCGTCACCGACGAACTGCAAAATCTTATGCGACACGTGGAGTATTCGGATATCAGCTATACGTGCGCCGTACAGATTTCGGATCGCTACTGGAGCTGATAGAGATGAACGAGGATTTGGAGAGCATGCGGGGAGAAGGCGAACAGCTAGCAGCGCAACCCGCACAAAGGCGAACAGACGAAGGTCCACCTCGAGAGGTAAGGAACCGACAGGTGACGGTAGAGATGACAGCGGTAAATATAGATCCCAAATAGCCTGCTGGCGTTGTGGCCAAAATGGTCACATATTACGACTCTGTCGCAAAGCGCAGATACTGTTTTGTTGGGAGTGTGGCCGTAGGGGAGTTAGAACGATCGAGTGCTGCAACCAGAAAGCACCATGCAAAAAGAAGACTACCGTCACACACGCAGCATGGAACAGAGCCGCGACACCAGAGCTCTTTTTATACCCTCAAATCCCAGATATTTTGTTTACAATAGCTCTCTTACATTATGTACAATAATTCTTTTATGTAATTCTTATATAAAGTTTCTAATAAAATTCTTACATCATAAGTAGTGTGTGTCTGTGTGTCAGTATGTAAGTATATGTATCTCAATGTGTCGCATTACAGTTCACTGCAAATCAAATTAAATCATATTTATTTTAAGCATATAAATATACAAAAAATAATTACAGTTCACTGCAAGTATCGCTGACCGACGCACTTTACAAGTATGTAAATGAATGCTACCAAACATTGTGGCATTGGTCGACTTGAGTGTCTGTAGCTCGCGGTCGTGACGATAGTGTTGTACCACCACAATACCCATATAATTACTACATATTGTAGTGTATCATGAAAGTCATGCATACCATACGTATGCCTGCGATTGTTAAAGAACCAAATGCACCAGAGAAATGTGTAGTGCACGCGCAGCATGATCGCACTCACACTCACTCCACATGTTCAAACCTTTCCTCTATCCCAAAGCAATGCACTTAAAATAGGTCATGTGCAATTCGAACCTCAAAGGTCTGCCGTAGGCAAGAATTGCACATTCATAATTTATTGCTTGCACATGTAATTTTGATGACACATGGGATATTGGAAATATGGAATGGAAATGAAACACTAATTATAGCAAAATTGAATGGTAGAAATAAGTATATAAGAGCGTAGTTGTAAGAATAAAAATCAGTTCTAGAACACAACCCAAAATATTTTGAACTCGAAGGAGCTGACTCAAGTCGCTTCAATAAAACATTTGGCTGTCTTAAGGCACCGATACACAAGTGCGCAAGCTCTCGCGCAATCAAAGAATCAAATGAGCCCATCATCTTCGTAGGGAAACATACTGTTAGGCAAACATACTAAATCACTGACTAAAGATATTAAATATATAATCTAATTGTGTGCTGAATTTGTAGTGTCATTTTAAGCGAGCAAACCAGTCTGAATTATGCGCTTCCTTTCCATCGGGATGCAGCAAAAAATGTTTGTCGCTCCTTAAATATTATAACAGGCTAGGAATTGTAGGAATTGTGCTGCTTTAGCAGCGTTCAGAACTCTGCATATGCTTTTTTGCTGGTAGGACTGGATCGCATAGATCGCGCAAAAGACCTTATCCTTCCATATCAATAGTTTTACGTAAAATAGACCTCTTGATACGGTTATCATCGCAGGTCACTTCAACAAAGTGGGAATCTCTGCGGCTAAAATTCACCTTCATTTGTTGTTGTGGTGGGTGCTGCGATCCTTATGCTGTTGCTAATGTAATCTGGCATTTTGTTGCTGTTAACAATTATAATTTTTCGCTTGTTTTTTCCCTTTTTATTGCTCGTCGGCAATGTTATGTATTCATAAACCACAAATTTACTTGTCAGAGTTTATTGCTAGACTGTCTTTGCTTTATTTAGTTTTACTTAGCATTGCCCAAATATATACCAAAGTAACAGCAGATAGGTACTAGTAATACATAAAAATATAAGAGAGAAAGGAGCTTATTGTCCTAATAAGTGCAGCCATGGTATAGACAAAGTACATATAGAATAGACAGTTGATATGAATTTGTGCGAGTTCTGCTAGTGTGAGAAGGTTTTAAAATTAATGCATGTAGTGCTAAAAATACAGTGCACCCCCCTAAACTCTAACTATCTTTATTTCTCAATTCACTTAACTTCTCAAAATAACTGAAAACATACAATTTCTTTGATAATTTCTCATTGTCAATGAACCCTCAAGATCCAAGGTATTGCAGTTCTGTTGAAGTCAAAAAATTAATTTGATAAACTAAAAAATTGTTTTCGTCATTATTAAAGAAAGAAACAGTACCTGTGTTTAATTAAAAGCATAAAGCCGTTAACTGAATTCGTTTAGCTGCATTTTTGACCTATTTTGAAGATTTTTCTGAGATTGTTGAGACTGTTGTTATTTGTGAGAATACTGTAAAAAGGTTTAATTCTCTTTTGACGGGCAATTTTTTAATCTTCGCCTCCTTCTGTTCCAAATTCTAATTCTTTAGTGTCCCCTTACTGATTAATTCGTTCATGGCCATAGTTAAATATGAACGCGAGGGGTGTTACTGGGGCAGTCGGACCCCATTTTAATATAAATGAATTTTTATTAATTATTTTAGTTATTAGTAATATAATATTATGGCAAAAAATCAAAGAATTATTATTCTACAACTTATGATTAGTATGGTGCATTTACAATGAACCAAAGTGTAAATGGAAAGCAATTGGATCAGATTTTACATTAAGAATAGTTATAATTTATTAAATGAGCTTGTTAACATTTGAGTTTTCAACTCCAAATTAAATAATACAATTTTTTTTGATTGATTATCACTTTCTTTTTAGAAGTTTCGCAGTTCGTTTTAAAATACAAATGAAGTTTAATTTAAACGTATCCCTGATTTCTTATGATTTTTTCCTCCGAATATTCGCTATTTTAGACAACATCCCAGCAGTGAAACCAACTAGTTAAAATACTAGTAAAATTTATATATATATGTAAAATTCATATATATGTATGTACATAAAATAATAATGTGTACTGTAAAATAATTTTTGTGCATAAATGAGGAGTGTATTAATTCAGCATGTTAATTCATGGTGCCGCATTTCTACTCTTCTTTGCGAGCACTTTGCGGATATTTTAACTTATGATTTATCTCTAAAATGAGGAATTACAAAAATTGGTTGAAATTATAAACAGAACTGTTTTTCTTCAAATTCCAATGTTTGTCTCTACTTCCTTTTTTTATTAAATTGTCAAGAAAGGAAAAATTTAGTGTACACGGCAATGAAGTGCCGAAGAAGTCAGTAACTGGTTAACTTATAGATAAGTTTTGAACTAGTAAATTAACCAGTTAAATTTTTAGTAGTATATTTTGAAGACTACCTCTAATTTTCACTACAGGGATATGGAATATTTTTACATCAAACATAATAAATTCACATACACTATACGTGTGACAAAAAAAAAAAAAAAAATGGTCGGAACGGTAAATAAAAATGGACGGAATTGAATGTCATTTCTTATTCTTCTTTGATATAGATATCCATATACTCGTATATAGGAATTTAATTCAATACTTATGACAGATATCCATTATAAATGCGCTCGCAATAGTAATTAAAAGAGATTTAATATATACAAAATATCTATATGGATTAAAATCTTTCTGCGTTGTACCATTTTAGTACTGGCGTCACAAATAACATGGGCAATGACATCAGAAAATGGTTGGAATTGTATCCGGGTATTCGTCCCAAAGTAGCTACTTTAGACATGCATTTCTATACACCGGTTTTGCGTGAATTACTACGGTTTTGGGGATTAGTGTCCGTATCAAAGGCTTCTTTGTTGTACTACTTAAACAAATCCAATGATCCTATGCGTGTGGACAACAAAGATGGATTCATCTCAAATGCTGTTGCAATCTTAGTAGGCGGCGCGCAAGAAGCACTGGACTCACATCCTGGACGGTATATTCTTACCTTAAAAAATCGCAAAGGGTTTATAAAACTAGCCATCAGAACCGGGTGTGATTTATTATAATTTTAGTTTTTGACGCCATTTCTAATAATGATAAAATTGCGCAGATCACCAATTGTTCCTTCATTTTCCTTTGGTGAAGTGAACATCTTTGATCAGGTCAACAATCCTCCCAATTCATGGCTCCGTCGATTCCAATCGTTAGCTAAGAAGCTTACCGGCGTGTCTCCAGTGGTTGTCATGGGACGTGGTTTCTTCCAGTATACTTACGGCTTTCTTCCACGCAGAAAACACATTGTGCAAGTTGGTGAGTTTCCAATTCATAGATGGTATGGTCTTTTCTTGATATATGCTAAATATTAATTTTTGCAGTTGGCGCCCCAATCGAAGTAATACAGAATAATGTGCCCGATCCAAAGTATGTGGATGAAGTGCATCAAAAAGTCATGGAAGCTTTGAGGATGCTCTTTGAAACTTACAAATTAAAATACTTAGAAAATTCCGAAAAAATCAAATTAATTATACAATAACATTTATCCTGAATTGTTTATAATCATTAACAATATAAAATTCATTGTTATTTATAGCTTGATGTGTAAGTTTTAAGTTTTTAAAAATAAAACTAATCACTCATACCAGATATAGTTACAATATAATGCATATTCTAAATTGGTACCTAAATCTATATTTTGTCGGGTAAGTACAGGTGCGATCCTTATGCTGTCTTTAACGTAATCTGGCATTTTGTTGCTGTTAACAATTATAATTTTTCACTTGTTTTTTTTCCTTTTTTATTGCTCGTCGGCAATGTAATGTATTGATCAACCACAAATTTACTTGTCAGAGTTTAGTGCTAGACTGTCTTTGCTTTATTTAGTTTTACTTAGCATTGCCTTAATATGTACCAAAGTAACAGCAGATAGGTACTAGTAATACATAAAAATATAAGAGAGAAGGGAGCTTATTGTCCTAATAAGTGCAGCCATGATATAGACAAAGTATATGTAGAATAGACAGTTGATATGAATGCATTTGTGCGAGTTCTGCTAGTGTGAGAAGGTTTTAAAATTAATGTATGTAGTGCTAAAAATACAGTGCATCCCCCTAAACTCTAACTATCTTTATTTCTCAATTAACTTAACTTCTCAAAATAACTGAAAACATACAATTTCTTTGATAATTTCTCATTGTCAATGAACCCTCAAGATCCACAGGTATTGCAGTTCTGTTGAAGTCAAAAAATTAATTTGATAAACTAAAAAATTGTTTTCGTCATTATGAAAGAAAAAAACAGTACCTGTGTTTAATTAAAAGCATAAAGCCGTTAACTTAATTCGTTTAGCTGCATTTTTGACCTATTTTGAAGATTTTTCTGAGATTATTGAGACTGTTGTTATTTGTGAGAACTGTTGTTATTTGTGAGCTGTAAAAAGGTGTAATTCTCTTTTGACCGGCAATTTCTTAATCTTCGCCTCCTTCTGTTACAAATTCTAATTCTTTAGTGTCTCTTTACTGATTAATTCGTTCATGGCCATAGGTTAAATTTGAACGCGAGGGGTGTTACTGGGGCAGTTGGACCCCATTTTAATATAAATGAATTTTTAGTAGTATAATATTATGGCAAAAAATCAAAGAATTATTATTCTACAACTTATGATTAGTATGGTGCATTTACAATGAACCAAAGTGTAAATGGAAAGCAATTGGATCAGATTTTACATTAAGAATAGTTATAATTTATTAAATGAGCTTGTTAACATTTGAGTTTTCAACTCCAAATTAAATAATACAATTTTTTTTGATTGATTATCACTTTCTTTTTAGAAGTTTCGCAGTTCGTTTTAAAATACAAATGAAGTTTAATTTAAACGTATCCCTGATTTCTTATGATTTTTTCCTCCGAATATTCGCTATTTTAGACAACATCCCAGCAGTGAAACCAACTAGTTAAAATACTAGTAAAATTTATATATATATGTAAAATTCATATATATGTATGTACATAAAATAATAATGTGTACTGTAAAATAATTTTTGTGCATAAATGAGGAGTGTATTAATTCAGCATGTTAATTCATGGTGCCGCATTTCTACTCTTCTTTGCGAGCACTTTGCGGATATTTTAACTTATGATTTATCTCTAAAATGAGGAATTACAAAAATTGGTTGAAATTATAAACAGAACTGTTTTTCTTCAAATTCCAATGTTTGTCTCTACTTCCTTTTTTTATTAAATTGTCAAGAAAGGAAAAATTTAGTGTACACGGCAATGAAGTGCCGAAGAAGTCAGTAACTGGTTAACTTATAGATAAGTTTTGAACTAGTAAATTAACCAGTTAAATTTTTAGTAGTATATTTTGAAGACTACCTCTAATTTTCACTACAGGGATATGGAATATTTTTACATCAAACATAATAAATTCACATACACTATACGTGTGACAAAAAAAAAAAAAAAAATGGTCGGAACGGTAAATAAAAATGGACGGAATTGAATGTCATTTCTTATTCTTCTTTGATATAGATATCCATATACTCGTATATAGTATGACAGATATCCATTATAAATGCGCTCGCAATAGTAATTAAAAGAGATTTAATATATACAAAATATCTATATGGATTAAAATCTTTCTGCGTTGTACCATTTTAGTACTGGCGTCACAAATAACATGGGCAATGACATCAGAAAATGGTTGGAATTGTATCCGGGTATTCGTCCCAAAGTAGCTACTTTAGACATGCATTTCTATACACCGGTTTTGCGTGAATTACTACGGTTTTGGGGATTAGTGTCCGTATCAAAGGCTTCTTTGTTGTACTACTTAAACAAATCCAATGATCCTATGCGTGTGGACAACAAAGATGGATTCATCTCAAATGCTGTTGCAATCTTAGTAGGCGGCGCGCAAGAAGCACTGGACTCACATCCTGGACGGTATATTCTTACCTTAAAAAATCGCAAAGGGTTTATAAAACTAGCCATCAGAACCGGGTGTGATTTATTATAATTTTAGTTTTTGACGCCATTTCTAATAATGATAAAATTGCGCAGATCACCAATTGTTCCTTCATTTTCCTTTGGTGAAGTGAACATCTTTGATCAGGTCAACAATCCTCCCAATTCATGGCTCCGTCGATTCCAATCGTTAGCTAAGAAGCTTACCGGCGTGTCTCCAGTGGTTGTCATGGGACGTGGTTTCTTCCAGTATACTTACGGCTTTCTTCCACGCAGAAAACACATTGTGCAAGTTGGTGAGTTTCCAATTTATAGATGGTATGGTCTTTTCTTGATATATGCTAAATATTAATTTTTGCAGTTGGCGCCCCAATCGAAGTAATACAGAATAATGTGCCCGATCCAAAGTATGTGGATGAAGTGCATCAAAAAGTCATGGAAGCTTTGAGGATGCTCTTTGAAACTTACAAATTAAAATACTTAGAAAATTCCGAAAAAATCAAATTAATTATACAATAACATTTATCCTGAATTGTTTATAATCATTAACAATATAAAATTCATTGTTATTTATAGCTTGATGTGTAAGTTTTAAGTTTTTAAAAATAAAACTAATCACTCATACCAGATATAGTTACAATATAATGCATATTCTAAATTGGTACCTAAATCTATATTTTGTCGGGTAAGTACAGGTGCGATCCTTATGCTGTCTTTAACGTAATCTGGCATTTTGTTGCTGTTAACAATTATAATTTTTCACTTGTTTTTTTCCTTTTTTATTGCTCGTCGGCAATGTAATGTATTGATCAACGACAAATTTACTTGTCAGAGTTTAGTGCTAGACTGTCTTTGCTTTATTTAGTTTTACTTAGCATTGCCTTAATATGTACCAAAGTAACAGCAGATAGGTACTAGTAATACATAAAAATATAAGAGAGAAGGGAGCTTATTGTCCTAATAAGTGCAGCCATGATATAGACAAAGTATATGTAGAATAGACAGTTGATATGAATGCATTTGTGCGAGTTCTGCTAGTGTGAGAAGGTTTTAAAATTAATGTATGTAGTGCTAAAAATACAGTGCATCCCCCTAAACTCTAACTATCTTTATTTCTCAATTCACTTAACTTCTCAAAATAACTGAAAACATACAATTTCTTTGATAATTTCTCATTGTCAATGAACCCTCAAGATCCAAGGTATTGCAGTTCTGTTGAAGTCAAAAAATTAATTTGATAAACTAAAGAATTGTTTTCGTCATTATGAAAGAAAGAAACAGTACCTGTGTTTAATTAAAAGCATAAAGCCGTTAACTTAATTCGTTTAGCTGCATTTTTGACCTATTTTGAAGATTTTTCTGAGATTATTGAGACTGTTGTTATTTGTGAGAACTGTTGTTATTTGTGAGCTGTAAAAAGGTTTAATTCTCTTTTGACCGGCAATTTCTTAATCTTCGCCTCCTTCTGTTACAAATTCTAATTCTTTAGTGTCTCTTTACTGATTAATTCGTTCATGGCCATAGGTTAAATTTGAACGCGAGGGGTGTTACTGGGGCAGTTGGACCCCATTTTAATATAAATGAATTTTTAGTAGTATAATATTATGGCAAAAAATCAAAGAATTATTATTCTACAACTTATGATTACTATGGTGCATTTACAGTGAACCAAAGTGTAAATGGAAAGCAATTGGATCAGATTTTACATTAAGAATCGTTATAATTTATTAAATGAGCTTGTTAACATTTGAGTATTCAACTCCAAATTAAATAATACAATTTTTTTCGATTGATTATCACCTTTTTTTCGCAGTTTGTTTTAAAATACAAATGAAATGACCCCCTAAAAGTTTAATTTAAATGTAGTCCTGATTTCTTCTGATTTTTTTTTTCCGTATATTCGCTATTTTAGACAACATCCCAGCAGTGAAACCAAGTAGTTAAAATACTAGTAAAATTTGTATATATATGTAAAGTTCATATATATGTATGTACATAAAATAATAATGTGTACTGTAAAATAATTTTTGTGCATAAATGAGGAGTGTATTAATTCAGCATGTTAATTCATGGTGCCGCATTTCTATTCTTCTTTGCGAGCACTTTGCGGATATTTTAACTTAAGATTTATCTCTAAAATAAGAAATTACAAAAATTGGTTGAAATTATAAAAATAACTGTTTTTCTTCAAATTCCAATGTTTGTCTTTACTTCCTTTTTTATTAAATTGACAAGAAAGGAAAAATTTAGTGTACACGGCAATGAGTCAGTCAGTAACTGGTTAACTTATAGATAAGTTTTGAACTAGTAAATTAACCAATTAATTTTTTACTATTAGATTTAGTAGTGTTGCGTGCTCCGTGCGTTAGCTGTGGCAATGCGCCCTGCAGTTGCCTGTCACCTGTAAATACTTGCCAGACCTGTAAAACACTTGCCGACTGCGGCGTAAACACAACACACACCGTTTCGCTTTCGGAAATATACAACTTCGATTTAATCTTAATCCACTCGTATTTAAATTCTTAATTCTAGCTACATAATTATTTTTATAACCTACTTAGGTGATCCAATTACGCAAGTTTTGACCCAAAACAACAATCGCAATGAGCCAGTTCATACAAAATCCCAATGGTGCATTTTAGCCCTAGTTTTTGTGTCACTGTGTAATTGCAACCCCTGTGAAATTCATATATGTAATATTAATAATAGCTACAACCGGTCTATAGGCTAATTGGGTTGTGTCGCGAGTCAACTACTCGTAGGTAGTCGTATCTTGACTCGCAACATTCCTCCCCTCTTTCTGGAAGAAGGTAGTGTAGCCAACATCTAAAATTGTATAACCAACTATAATATTTTATATGTATACATTTACTAAATATTTTTCGGATAACCTAATACAATATTTTATATGTATATTTATGTTTTTTTATTTTTATTATATATATATATATATATATATATATATATATATATATATATATATATATATATATATATATATATATATATATATATATATATATATATATATATATATATATATATATATATATATATATATATATATATATATATATATATATATATATATATATATATATATATATATATATATATATATATATATATATATATATATATATATATATATATATATATATATATATATATATATATATATATATATATATATATATATATATATATATATATATATATATATATATATATATATATATATATATATATATATATATATATATATATATATATATATATATATATATATATATATATATATATATATATATATATATATATATATATATATATATATATATATATATATATATATATATATATATATATATATATATACTCGTATATATATCTTTTTCTTTTCAAATGTTTTTTATTTTTCTTCTTTTAACTATTGTATTTTTTATATATATTTTTTTCAATTATTATTTATTTTTATTCTTTTGATATTGTTTTTTTTATATTTTATTTATTGTTTGTTTTTTTTCTTGGTTCGTTTTCTCTTCCTTTTTGTTTATTTATTTTCTTTTTCTCAAACATTTTGTACATTCTTAACTCTAACATCTGGTTTGCTTAGCCTACGCTACTCTACACTGCAATCTCTGCTACCTGCGGCGTTGGTTGTGGTTCTCGTTGTGGGTATTTGACTTGCTTCCTTAACTGGCAGAATATATATGAGATTACTGCAACGATCATTGCCAGCGTTGTGATCGGGGCGATCCCTCCCTTTTCCAACGAGGAGTGCGTTATATCGTATGATGTTTTAAGGTTCAACAACGTCTGCTCTTTCTCCGTTTCCCTCATTAACTCGTTAATTGTCTTGCCGTTAGTCGCTAGAATCTTCCGCAGATCTCCGTGGGGTATTGCTTGTATCGTCGTTGGTACATACGAGTATGTACTACTTATTGGTTTCGAACGCTGCAAAGTTGCTAACAAGGCCTGAATGTTGGCCGCCATCTCTCTAGTTCCCATACTTGCTGACGAAAACTCGTAATGCTGGTTCTTCTGCGCTCTATGCACCAGCATCCCAATCAACCGACAGTCTTCGCCAAAGTGCAGGAATCCCGTCCCCTGCATCTCTAGTCTTGTCGATCTTGCTTGGCACACTGCAGACACAAAAATTGTCTCATCAAAATGGTATAGCCAGCGGTTGGGTGACTCTGTCACTACCAACAATCCTCCCGTAGCCGAGACTGCTACATGCTCGCACTTATCTTGCTCGTTTTTCAACGCATGTACTTCACAAGATTTGCTTTCCCTTGTAATGGATTTCCACGGATGTGGACACATACGCTGTGAAATATCCATCATTCTACATAACTTAATATCCTCCGACGTTAGTCCGATATAATTATCATGCACTCGATTCTCTGTGATGTAGTCATATAGTGTCTTCAGTACTATGCTCCAATTACCGTTTAACGCTTTAGGTACGGGATATACCTTGTATAGCGCATATGCATCAGGAAGAGGAAGTGGTATTTTTATGACCACCGGATACCCCGCTTTCGACTTCGCTGCTCGTACCGTTTCTAACTCGTACAGCTGTTCGGGCTTCTCCAAATACCAGTTTATGCCACCCAAAGTCTTGGGAGCTGCTTCGGTGGAAGTGAACATAGGGTGTAACTTCCCATGCAACAAATCATCCGCCACTACCATTTCAATTTGCTGACGTCCTTGCTGCTTCACAAGCTCTTCTGATATAAAATTCTCCAGATTTACGAGTTCCGCCAAATTGCTCATGGCTTCCGCAGTTTTCTCATTTATCGATTTCATGCCAGCCTGAAACAGTTCAATATCGACAAAAATTTCCTTTACTGCTTTGTGTAACCCTTTGTAGCTCGAACCCAGAATGGTTATTTCTTTGCCTAAGACCGACATAGTTTTAGCCTGTTGAATGTCCAGACCTTGCAAATGAGCGTAAATCTTGTCCGCGACACGATGGTCCATGGTTCCGATACCCCACTTCAGTATCTCACTGCCGACATCTATTAACGACCTTGTTGCACGTTGTTTGCTACCCCGAAATGACATAGCTTGCTCGTTTCGTCTGAGCCTCGCTATTATTGATTCCGCTTCCGCTGCCGTTATCTCACACCCTCTCTTACTTCCGTCAGATCCTGCCGTATTTGCTCTTAACTGGCAAAGCTCCATTGTCTTCTTTTGCAAGTCTTCTAGTTTCTTCAGTACTGGCTCCAGATCAGCATCGCAAAACTCCGATATCCCCACCCACTCCTCTTTCCAGAACCAAACATTATCCAGTGATTCCAAAATCAGGTCCATTTCCGCCAAGGGTTCCACCCGCTTTTCCGCGGCCTCCCTGCATTTCGCTGGAACGCTCAAATAGGCTACCAAGAATACAGCTGCCTTACACATATACTGTAGAAAAAAAAAGTAATCGCAACAATAACTTATCTAATAAAAATTTCTATTTCTCTAAATATTTAAAAAATCATTATGGTTATACTACTACTACATTATCGTTATCACTACTTTACACTAACATACACCATCGACCGACCTTTTCTCCTCTTTTTTTCTTACCATAATCTAGAATATCTAAATATCTTTGACCATGTATTTCCGTTGTCAATGGCATGACCTAATTCTTTTCTTCTCTTGAAAAAAATCTCCTGGTTTCGTATATATTCATAACACCTCTAGTGTGGAAAACCCCTCTATGAATGCATACGAAACATACAGGCACCCCCTCGGTATTAACACTACCCTATTTCCTACTACGCTGAAGCTCCGCCCATTTTACGTTAGCTTTCTAACCGCTGTCAGCTAGCCTATAGCTCCAGATTGTCTCTCCATTAACACTTAACTTAATACACACAATAAACTTACAAGCAAACTTTAGGCTATCTAACCTAATTTCGATTTTACTACTATCCATTCTCAACTAGCTCTCTTAACTTGTTACCTACTGCTTATTCTCCCTAACTTATTTTAGCTTAGACCAACCTGTCATATTAAGTAAATATATTAACAAGCCCTTTATAACCTCTTACTTCAAAACAACCCCATTCAGAATTGTCCTACGTAATTGTTAAACGAGTCAAAACCTGCCTTGGTCGGCTTACCATCTTACTGTACCGATTGTACCAGAGCTACGCGACCAACATCCGATGCTGCCAACGTTCGATACTTCCAGGGTCGTACACCCGGAAGTCATATTCAAACCAATTGAAATCAATTGTATTCCATACTTATCTCCTTTATTACATTATTCATATCAATATAAAAGATATTTATAAAAATGTGTTTTTTTCTATTTCCTTGAGTTTCTTCTTTTCCTATTATCATTACTTATACTAAATATAAAATTGTTTAATTACACTTCTTCCGTGTTTATTTACTTTACTTACTTCCCTATTGCTCTTCAAAACCTACTTACGTTTACCTTCATGCCCCTACCCCTACGACTTCATGTATATCGTACTGATAAAACAATTAAAATATTACTCCTAAACATATGCATGCAAACCACCATGTCTCATATTAAACTTACACGCTTCCCGCGCTCATACTTACTTATTGGCATACATACATATGTACATGGCACATGCGCTTGTCATTATAGCGTACTCTTTCCTCGCTCCCTTACTTGCGCTCTTGTTTGGACAGCTGCTATCCGCGGTGCTGTGTTACACCTCTCGGCTGGTGAAAATCTCGCTTTCTCCCTTAACCGAGTTATTACCTGTTGGACTCTCGCTGCTGTATCCTCAAGCGCTTTCCGCAAATTTTCCTGTTCTTGTACGTTTATATCATCCAATCTAGCGAGACACTGTCTCAACCCCTCACTGATGAACCTGTATGCCAAACAGTATTTCGTGATGTCAAAAGAAACTGCCCTCGCTTCCAAAAACCCCAGTTCCACTTCTACCCTGTCTAACTCAATCCATGCCCTCACTATTGTTCGTTCCCTTTTTGACTTTTCCGTATGCCCAGCATTGATCGCATATCCCGCGATATTCTCAGTGATTCTCAGAACACTCGTATTTCTCAGCGCATCCGCATTCAAATTGGTTTTCCCTGGCTTGTATACAGTATCAAATGTGTACTCGGACAGCTTATGCCTGAACCGTGCCAGTCTAGACGTTTGATCCTTTAAATTTACGATTCCCCTTAGCGGTTGGTGGTCGGTATAAACCGTGATCTGCCTCCCCAAAAGGTATGATCTGAAGTTACGAGTGGCCCAAACTATAGCGAGCATCTCCCTCTCTATCGTAGAGTACCGCTTCTCGGTCTCGCTCAGCGCTCTCCTGCGAAAGAACCGCTCCCAAAGCTTCACCACTGGCGTCTGTCGTTAAAATTAAATGCTTATTAAAGTCCGGGTAAATCAGGATGGGCGGTATCGTAATAGCCAATTTCAAACCTTCGAACGCCTCTTGGCATGACACCGTCCATAAGAATTGTGTGTCCTTATGTAGCAATTTCGTGATTGGCAGCGACAACTGTTCCATATTCTTCACGAATTTCCTATAATAATTTGCTAAACCAAGAAAAGCTTGTACGTCCTTCCTGTTTCTTGGCTGAGCAATATTCTTGACGCATTCTATCTTCGCAGGATCAGGAAGCGCTCCTTTCTCAGTACACTTGTGTCCCAGATAGACCACCTCGCGTCGCAGGAAGTTACACTTCTTCGTGTTGAGCTTGAGACCATGCTCCCTCAGTCGATCCAGAACTTTACTCAACTTGCTACTGTGGTCTGAGAGATTCCTTCCATATACCACTATATCATCTAGGTATACAAAACAGTCAATACCTTGCAGACCAGTTAGAATGCTATTCATGAGCCTCTGAAAAGTTGCTGGAGCACCAGTAACTCCGAATGGCCTTCATTTGAACTCAAAATGACCCAAAGACGTGCTGAATGCCGTTTTCTCCCTGTCTTCCGCACCCATCAAGACTTGATGGTATCCACTAGCCAAATCTAGCGTAGAGAAATACCTACAATGACCCAACTGATTCAGAATTTCGTCAATTCTTGGGATCGGAAAATCTTGCTTCAGCGTGACGTCATTTAATTTCCTGAAATCGACCACCAATCTCCATTTCTTGGTGTTGTCCTGGGACTTTTTCGGAACAAATAATAAAGGTGAATTCCATGGAGAATTGCTCGGCATTATTATGCCCTCCTCCAACAACTTGTCCACCTGTCGATTCATTTCGTCACGATGAGCCTCTGGAGTTCTATATTGCCTTTGATTTATGGGCAACTGCCCCTCCGCTATGGGAATATTGTGCTCAATTGTAGATGTGAACGGCAGCGCGTCCCCATCGAGTAGGAAAACATCGTTATACTCTGCGCACATTCTTGCTATTGAATGGATTTCCTCCTCATTCAAAATACTCCCCGTTCCCAATTCGTTTCTCAGTTTCTCTGCTCTCTCGGTATTCTCCTGAGACTTTTCCTGCACTACAAAATCACTCTCATCGCTCACTTCTCTAATGTCGTACTCAAAGTTATTGGAACATGTCGCCTCGCAATTCTGATCCCACACTACGTCCGATTCTTGAGTGTTCAGCACCGGTGCGTCAACTGTATAATCTGTGGCGTATGCCACAGTATCGCTGATATGCACGCCAGGCTGTATCTCTTGCCTGTTTACTATTGTTAAACCCTCTTTAACAGGTACCCTTACCTTCTTTACAGTTATTGCCCTAGTCTTCGCTATGCCTTCTGATTGACTTTCCTGCTCCCTGCTTAAACTGTCTCTCCGTGTTCTACTCGGGTTCCTTCCTATACTGTCCCTGGCACAAAGTCCAACATTTTTCACAGTTTTCCCGTTCCCATTGTATACGGATAAGCGTTTATGTACTGTATCTATTATAGAGCAATTCCACAAATTATCTCTTCCCAGTATTCCATCTGCCGGGATACCATCTTGGGTCTGGATAATGTGGAAATCCCATTCCAAATTCTCAGCATGGTGAATATCGAGCTTCACTAGGCAAAGGGTTTTAACACTTCCCCCAAATGCCCCGCATAATCTGCTTATTCTGCACGTTTGTACATTAGGGAATGACCTCATGGATTCAGCCTTTATTAGACTGGTGTTCGCACCTGTGTCCAGCAATAATACCAGATGACCTGCTTTTGCTGCCTTGCACGGAATGACCACATAAGGATCATCCGTGTACGTAGACTGACTGTTGAAATTATTAGCCAAAAAATGTTTATATCGCGGAGGATCTCTACACATATCTGTCATGAACCTAGCGGTGCTACCAAAAAATATACTTAAACACGATTTAAAATTTGCCGTACTATCATTCATCTTCCCCATGCAGTTTTCTAAACCTGCTGGCATGCCCCTGGCCGGCTGAATTGCCTGTCTGCATCGTTCAGTAATATTATTAAAATTTGCTCCTATATATTCGTATATTAATATACCAGGGAGGTAGTTCCTGACTAACCCCACTGCTCTCTGGCGAATTACTCCAAACAGGCTTAGCAATAGACAAAAAAATTTATTGTCCCTAAGAGTGCTGTATCCTGTATCTTCAATGTTTGTGGTCTCTCGACTGTCGCTGATGTGAAAACCACGTTTGGTGCCTGTATATTAGCAGTGTTCTGGGGTTTCCAACCTCTAGGCTGAGGTTGGCCCCCTACCGGTTTCCCTGATTCTGCCTGTTGCTGTTCCTCGCGAAACAGTTCTCTGCCATATGGCCAATGCGCCCACACCATGTACAGGTCGGTTGGCGACTTCCTTTCCGTTCGTTCCTTGTATCGTATGTTTGGTTTTGCTGCGAACCATAGGTATGATGGTTATTACTAGTACCGCCCGTGTAATCTCGTAATCCCTCGCTACTATTTTCGGAACGAGATATCCTCGGGTACACTGGGGCGTCAAGTATCCTGATCCTCCTTCTTCCGGTATCGAAGCTTGAACAGTCTGCGTTTGTATTTCCGACGTCGACACCGACCTTGGCCTCACCTGGGATGGCTTCACTTCTACCGTCGCTCTCCTAAACCTGAAATTCTCTTGCTCTAACAAAGAAGCTTCCTCCTCTGTTTCCTCGAGCCGTCTTGAGAGTTCCTTAGCTTTATTTTGAAGGAATTCTCTATCAGCTTTCAGATCCTATTTTTCCTTACGTACTTCCTCTAATTCCTTTTCCCTCCTGCTCAAGATAGCAGTCAGCGCCAAATCGGCTGCTTCCAAAGGCGATTTTCTACCCCTTACTCTGGCCTCCTCCCACAACGTCTGGGCTTCAGTCAACGCGCTGGCTTCGAAATGTTCGAATACCCTCTCGGTGAAAAGATTCACCTATGTTTTTACTGCTTTTAACTCGTCCTGTGCGTCTTCTTTGCTCTTTAACGGAGACCCACTCGGTGCCTCAATTGTTGCTAAATCCGTCTCGAATACCTTGAGCCACCCTGACACTAAATTTTCCACATATCCAGGAAAATTCGTCGCAAAGTATTCGCCGTCCCTACAAACCTCCTTGTGCGGCAGTAATTTTATGTGGTTGTTTTGAAATTTTTCCACCAAACCTCGCAACTCGGTGATTCGTCTGTTATAATACTTCACCGTTTTTACATCCTTCCGGTCCTTCCTGAAGTTGGAAATCAACCTCTGGACGTCTTTGCCCACCACTTCCTGGGATTTCAGCAACTCCTTCACTTCCTTCGATAGTCCCATGTACTATCCAATAAATATCCCGTTGAACAACCCAATCTCAAGGAAAAATCTCCATCCATCTGTTCACCCCAAATGCCAGAACAGATGGTGTATCCCATTTACAAATAAAACCCAATAATTGTTAAAACTTGTTATTGACTTATTCCAAAATTTTTTTATTTCATCTTACTTAATGATAAATACAAATTTATTAACCAACATTCCACCGTAAATTCCCTCTTAATATTCTTTCTTTACTTATCTTCTTGTTTACCTGTGTCCATTAAGACCTTCCATCAATGCAAATTGGTCCTTGACTTTCTCACAGATACACCTTGATTTCCTCACATGTATCCCCATAACCAATCACCAACTTTAATACTCCAAGAAAACTCCTCCCAATTCTCAAAAACCGAAATCGGATTTACAGGCAAAAATGTCTTGATTCACTCCCGGAAATTCGAATCCATATTTAAAAAAGTAAATCAGTATGTGCAACGTAATAAAAACATTTATATTCTTCCTAATACCCTAAGCTCATGGTATTTAATTGTGTAAAAAAGTGAAAAAATGTGTATCCAAATATATCCCTAACGACAAACAAACACAAAACCCCTACCAAAAAATCCTCACAGCTAGGATGAACATACATAGACCGTCCGATTATGCTGACGGTTTATGGTTGCCTTTCCAAGCTGCGTGCAACAGCGCAAATTCGCCTGTATGTTTTACTTCTTTGACCAGCGCTACGGCGCCTTCAGGGTCGCAGAAGTATCTACTTACATTACGCTATTATACACTCTACTCACCATTTTATTCGATGACATCTTTCTCTTAGGGTCCTCTGTCCTTTGGGTCCTTTGACTTTCGTTGCAGGATGCTTCCCTGCTTCAGGTTCCTCGCCCTGGGATTCCTCCAATAGGTCCTTCAGACCGGCTCCGCCAATTGTTGTGTTCTCCGTGCGTTAGCTGTGGCAATGCGCCCTGCAGTTGCCTGTCACCTGTAAATACTTGCCAGACCTGTAAAACACTTGCCGACTGCGGCGTAAACACAACACACACCGTTTCGCTGTCGGAAATATACAACTTCAATTTATTCTTAATCCACTCTTATTTATATTCTTAATTCTAGCTACATAATTATTTTTATAACCTACTTAGGTGTTCCAATTACGCAAGTGTTGACCCAAAACAACAATCGCAATGAGCCAGTTCATACAAAATGCCAATGGTGCATTTTAGCCCTAGTTTTTGTGTCACTGTGTAATTGCAACACCTGTGAAATTCATATATGTAATATTAATTATAGCTACAACCGGTCTATAGGCTACTTCGGTTGTGTCGCGAGTCAACTACTCGTAGGTAGTCGTATCTTGACTCGCAACAGTAGTATATTTTGAAGACTACCTATAATTTTCACTACTATGGAATATTTTTAAAACAAACACAATAAATTCACATACACTATACGTGTGGCCAAAAAAAAAATGGTCGGAACGGTAAATAAAAATGGACGGAATTGAATGTCATTTCGTATTCTTCTTTGATATAGATATCCATATACTCGTATATAGGAATTTGTTTCAATACTTATGACAGTTATCCATTATAAATGCGGTCGCAATAGTAATTAAAAGAGTTTTAATAATTTAATACATAAAAAATATCTATATGGATTAAAATCTTTCTGCGTTGAACCATTTTAGTACTGGCGTCACAAATAACATGGGCAATGACATCAGAAAATGGTTGGAATTGTATCCGGGTATTCGTCCCAAAATAGCTACTTTAGACATGCATTTCTATACACCGGTTTTGCGTGAATTACTATGGATTTGGGGATTAGTTTCCGTATAAAAGGCTTCTTTGTTGTACTACTTAAACAAATCCAATGATCCAATGCATGTGGGCAATAAAGATGGATTCACCTCAAATGCAGTTGCAATCTTAGTAGGCGGCGCGCAAGAAGCACTGGACTCACATCCTGGACTGTATATTCTTACTTTAAAAAACCGCAAAGGCTTTATAAAACTAGCCATCAGAACCGGGTGTGATTTATTATAATTTTAGTTTTTAACGCCATTTCTAATAATGATAAAATTGCGCAGATCACCAATTGTTCCTTCATTTTCCATTGGTGAAGTGAACATCTTTGATCAGGTCAACAATCCTGCAAATTCATGGCTGCGTCGATTCCAATCGTTAGCTAAGAAGCTTACCGGCGTATCTCCAGTGGTTGTCATGGGACGTGGTTTCTTCCAGTATACTTACGGCTTTCTTCCACGCAGAAAACACATGGTGCAAGTTGGTGAGTTTCCAATTCATAGATGGTATGGTCTTTTCTTGATAAATGCTAAATATTAATTTTTGCAGCTGGCGCCCCAATCGAAGTAATACAGAATGATGCGCCCGATCCAAAGTATGTGGATGAAGTGCATCAAAAAGTCAAGGATGCTCTTTAAAACTTACAAATTAAAATACTTAGAAAATTCCGAAAAAATCAATTTAATTATACAATGACATTTATGCTGATTTTTTATAATTATTATAAATATAAAATTCATTGTTATTTATAGCTTGATGTGTCTGTTTTAATTTTTTTTAAATAAAACTAATCACTCATACCAGATATAGTTACAATATAATGCATATTCTAAATTGGTACCTAAATCTATAATTTATCGGGTAAGTGCACGTAACGTAATCTGGCAATTTGTTGCTGTTAACAATTTTAATTTTTCACTTGTTTTATTCCTTCTTTATTGCTCGTCGGCAATGTAATGTATTGATCAACCACAAATTTACTTGTCAGAATTTAGTGCTAGACTGTTTTTGCTTTATTTAGCTTTACTTAGCATTGCCTTAATATATACCAAAAGTAACAGCAGATAGGTACTAGTAATACATAAGAATATAAGAGAGAAGAGAGCTTATTGTCCTAATAAGTGCAGCCATGATATAGACAAAGTATAAGTATACATCTAAAATTATAAAAAAGAAGAGAACCAGCACCGTCTATCATTCCCCTGTGCAGCGGATGGCAGCGGACGCTGTTGCAGCATATTTCGTACAATTCTTTGTACCGCTGCGCAAGCGCACGGCGCCAACGACATGCAACTCGTATGTTGCTAACTCCTCCCCCCCTCAAGATCAGCCGTCCTCGGCTGACGGGCTTCCCGCCCTCGGGCACTACCACGCTATTTCTGATATGATTGACAATATAAGATTAAGAAAATAAGCCGTAACGTAGGTTGTCTTTGTGGACTACTCGGCCATCTACCAGGATACTCGATCCGAGGTCTGCGCCTACAGTCTTCTGGTTGTAAACTTTTGATAGTTTGTTTCCAAGTCTTTTATATATACCTTGTCTCCTGTTTTGAAAAATCTTCTTTTTCGCAGCCGGTTGCCATTGGAGTTTAGTTTGGTGGGTAACTCGTAAACTGGCTTCCACCTCGCCTCTCATTACCTCGGAAATAGAATGAAGTATCTCGACAGGTCTCTGATTAGTAACAGAGTGGATTGTGCGGTTATACCTGGATACCGCTAACAAAACTAGCTCCCCTATATCCGAGGAATAGTCCGCTGCTTTGAGACATCTTGAAATCTCCGTCAATGTGCTGTGGAAGCGTTCCATCTGTCCATTAGATGTGCTGTGAAGGGGCGGAACTGCATGAACGCTAGCATCGAACTGATTTTGTAATAGTGACCTCATAGTGTTAGAAGTCAGCGATTTTTCGTTGTCGCATACCACAAAGACACTGAGGGTTTCCAGTAGGCGTCCTTTGAACTCCACTATACTTCTGGATCTTAAGTGTTTTACGAGTTTGCTATCGTGGAGAACTTGTCCAGGCATGTGAGGACGTGGTGACCTAACCAGAAACAAAATTTCGACCTAATGCGTGGGAATAGGGGTTTTTCCTATTTGGGTTGCGTGTGGGTGTCGATTGTATTTGCCTTCCTGACATATACGGCAGGCAGATGCCAGCTGCTTGAATTGTTTACGGACACCGGGGAAATATGTCATCCGCAACACCCGACGTGTAGTTTCATTCGGCGAACGATGGGCTCTGTTGTGCTCTCTGGCTAGGATTTCTTGTTGCTCGCTTGGGTTGGTGATATCCTTTACCCTTCTCTCACTGAATCGGAACTTCACGGATAGGAAGAGATCCGGCAAGGTGTCCTCCAAATATTGCAATGTAACTCGATCGCAATATATTCCATTCACAACATTGACGTTAACGGACTCGTTCAGCAGCTGGGGCAAGTCCGAAGGTGAGGCATAAGTTAGGACATGCCTGAGCTGCTTTTGGAATACTATGAAGGAAGTTTTCTTCGACTTCTCTCTAGCTTGGCGGATAAGCTGATTTCTGAAGCCATTGACGGGGTTATCGACAGTCGGTTTAGGTGATCCCAGCGACTTTTCAGCACTGCTATTGGTTTCACATTACTTAGGTTCCTTCATTATTACATTTATGTGCTGTCGTGAAAGCGCGTCCGCGACAATGTTGAGTCTTCCTGGCTTGTAAAGGAACTTCGGGGCGAACTCCTCAATGAAGGTTCGCCATCGCTTCATCTTTGAGTTAACATTTCTGTCCGAGAGATCGAAGGTGTTAATGTGCATATATTGTGATTCTATATATTTTTGCATTTTGTTTGAAACTGCAAATTTGATTTCTGTTCAATTTATTCTTTGCGTCAATAATAACAGAAGTTCGTTGCAATTTGCATAATAACAATTTAAATTCTCTTGCATATAAAGCAGACGGAAATTGAACACGTTTGTTGGTTGTTGTAGTCTCATGATAATATGCTATACTAGCAAATATGTTGTGCAACTTGCATCGAACTACAGTATTGCTGATCATTTGTATTATATGTATTATATTGTATTGCTATGGATTTTGACATGTTAATTTTGTATAAAAAAGCATGCAGTAATTTAATAGAATCCGTTCAAAATCAGAACTCAAAAAGAACAATTATTGAATTATCATTTCTTCGTGGTTTTCTAGTTCAAGTACTAGAAGGTCAGTTTTAAGTTAACTTCAATTTTGTTTCATCGAGAATCTTCAGTTCAAGTACTGAAAATTCATAACCATAAATTCATATTAAAATCTTGAATTAAAATTTAATCATCGTGAATTCCCAGTTGAAGTATGACCATTCTTCCCCCTCAGATATATGGTTAGTGGCTTCTGAGGAAATTTCCGTTTGATCGTTGCCGCTGGAATGCTCTACTTCTTCATTCTCGTCTATGCTGGAATCTCTGTAATTCATCCCTTCACACTCCTGAAAGAGCAACGTTTCCATTCCCCGCGCACGTCTGAGGGTTCCCACGTCTAAGTTGACACAAGCCGAGACGTCCGTTAGCAGATCAAACCCGATTATAGCGTCAAAGGTGTTTAGAGTGGGAAGTATGTAAAAGGTAGATGTCCTTCTCAGCATATTGATTCCACATTTCCTAGTGACATGCACACTCCCCACCATAGTTTTGACCTTAACTGGTTTGATTATCGGATTTATTCCCCGTAGGCCAGGGATATTCCTAATATAATTCTTGGCAGAGCCGGTGTCCACCAAGAACTTTAAACTGTGATGCTAGAGTCATTTGAAGGTATGGGAGAAGTGGCCTCCCCTCCCTAAAAAATTCGCCTTAGCGAAAGTTGTTTCTCCCTCAACATCGGCCCCGCGTCACCCCGTCTGTAGTTTCGGTTGCGACGACGATCTTCATTCCGGCGGCTTCTATTGTCCCAGCCACCAGGAGAAGAATCAATTAACTTAGTTTCCAGGTAATTGACTCTTGGGAATTTCCAATCGTGTGAAGGTGGTTGCGACGGAGGTGGCATTTTTGTAGCTAGTTCCCTCACTTGAAATTGCTGGCCTTCCGAATATCCTTTCTGCATATGTGGAGCGCTGGTAGAAGCTCCAACCCGGTTTGCATTAAAGGGATTTCGTGGATGAGCGTCTATAGCGGGTATCGTAGACGGATTGTCCCATCGGGGTGAAGTTATAGACTGCTGGTTGATGCTATAATTGAAGGAGGGGTGCATTCCCTGGGCCCCCGGCGCTTCCATGTCTGGTATACATGGGCTCTGGCTTTATTTACTTCTAGATCCAGGATCAGAGCGAGGGCTACCGACATATCCGGGGGACTAGCAAAAAGAACCGATGAATTCATTGGCTCGTTGTGCTCTCTAGGTTCCTAGCCAGGTTCCTGTGCTCTTCATTCAGGATTTGGTTCAGTGATGCGTCTCCAGAATTGCTCGAGTCATACTGGTTGGTTAGAATGGTGAACCATTTTTGAATCTCGCCATAATAGTGAGAGACGGACCATCCCCTTTGCTGAGCCTCCGCATTTCTTGTTGAAGCGCATATGGGAATCTTCTGTGTGCGTATTTTAAGACTAAACGAGCCAGAATTGCGTCAATGTTAGTAGGCATATTGAAGGATGTTAGGGGGGATCGGTCTCTCGCATTGTTTTGCTCCTGGTCAAGCGGACGGCCTGATATTGGCGAGGAATTCCATATGAATCTGTGAAACGGGAATAAACGCTTGTGACAGCATTCCGCCAGAAAGCGTACTGTGATCTACTTCCGCCAAACTCGCGAAGGGCTTGAATGAGCACGAATGAATCAACCCCTTCACCCTCTCGATCGAACGTAACATCGCTATAAACTGTGGGAGTTACAGCCGGTTGTCCAAGGATCTGCAGTTCTTTCCGGAGTTCGCATATCTCATTGCGACTCTCAGTAAATCGTCGGTTGCTTTCTTCAGTCAAAGAGGAGAAGGCGGTGTTGATCATAGCCTCAAATATAGCCAAATCTCCGTGGGGTTGGTGCGCTGCTTCGTTGTGCGCCATGCTACAGTCTAGAAGCGCACTCTACTTTGCGATGAACGGTACTAGAGACCTGACTGAACGTTGCCTGTGCTGGCCTTCCCTTGTTAGCCGCTTCAGAAATGCTAAGTAAATTTGCATACGCACATTATTGACCAAATGTACGAATAATGCACCTGCACTTACCCGATAAATTATAGATTTAGGTACCAATTTAGAATATGCATTATATTGTAACTATATCTGGTATGAGTGATTAGTTTTATTTAAAAAAAATTAAAACTGACACATCAAGCTATAAATAACAATGAATTTTATATTTATAATGATTATAAAAAATTCAGGATAAATGTTATTGTATAGTTATTTTGATTTTTTCGGAATTTTCTAAGTATTTTAATTTGTAAGTTTCAAAGAGCATCCTCAAAGCTTCCATGACTTTTTGATGCACTTCATCTACATACTTCGGATCGGGCACATTATTCTGTATTACTTCGATTGGGGCGCCAACTGCAAAAATTAATATATAGCATATATCAAGAAAAGACTATACCATCTATGAATTGGAAACTCACCAACTTGCACCATGTGTTTTCTGCGTGGAAGAAAGTCGTAAGTATACTGGAAGAAACCACGTCCCATGACAACCATTGGAGATACGCCGGTAAGCTTCTTAGCTAACGATTGGAATCGACGCAGCCATGAATTTGCAGGATTGTTGACCTGATCAAAGATGTTCACTTCACCAATGGAAAATGAAGGAACAATTGGTGATCTGCGCAATTTTATCATTATTAGAAATGGTGTTAAAAACTAAAATTATAATAAATCACACCCGGTTCTGATGGCTAGTTTTATAAAGCCTTTGCGGTTTTTTAAAGTAAGAATATACAGTCCAGGATGTGAGTCTAGTGCTTCTTGCGCGCCGCCTACTAAGATTGCAACTGCATTTGAGGTGAATCCATCTTTATTGCCCACATGCATTGGATCATTGGATTTGTTTAAGTAGTACAACAAAGAAGCCTTTTATACGGAAACTAATCCCCAAATCCATAGTAATTCACGCAAAACCGGTGTATAGAAATGCATGTCTAAAGTAGCTATTTTGGGACGAATACCCGGATACAATTCCAACCATTTTCTGATGTCATTGCCCATGTTATTTGTGACGCCAGTACTAAAATGGTACAACGCAGAAAGATTTTAATCCATATAGATATTTGTTATATATTAAAACTCTTTTAATTACTATTGCGAGCGCATTTATAATGGATAACTGTCATAAGTATTGAATTAAATTCCTATATACGAGTATATGGATATCTATATCAAAGAAGAATAAGAAAAGACATTCAATTCCGTCCATTTTTATTTACCCTTCCGAACATTTTTTAAGCCACACGTATAGTGTATGTGAATTTATTGTGTTTGTTGTAAAAATATTCCATAGTAGTGAAAATTATAGGTAGTCTTCAAAATATACTACTGTTGCGAGTCAAGATACGACTCCCTACGAGTAGTTGACTCGCGACACAACCCAAGTAGCCTATATACCGGTTGTAGCTATAATTAATATTACATATATGAATTTCACAGGTGTTGCAATTACACAGTGACACAAAAACTAGGGCTAAAATGCACCATTGGCATTTTGTATGAACTGGCTCATTGCGATTGTTGTTTTGGGTCACCACTTGCGTAATTGGAACACCTAAGTAGGTTATAAAAATAATTATATAGCTAAAATTAAGAATATAAATAAGAGTGGATTAAGAATAAATTGAAGTTGTATATTTCCGACAGAGAAACGGTGTGTGTTGTGTTTACGCCGCAGTCGGCAAGTGTTTTACAGGTCTGGCAAGTATTTACAGGTGACAGGCAACTGCAGGGCGCATTGCCACAGCTAACGGACGGAGAACACAACAATTGGCGGAGCCGGTCTAAAGGACCTATTGGAGGAATCCCAGGGCGAGGAACCTGAAGCAGGGAAGCATCCTGCAACGAAAGTCAAAGGACCCAAAGGACAGAGGACCCTAAGAGAAAGATGTCATCGAATAAAATGGTGAGTAGGGTGTATAATAGCGTAATGTAAGTAGATACTTCTGCGACCCTGAAGGCGCTGTAGCGCTGGTCAAAGAAGTTGCAACATATAGGCGCATTTGCGCTGTTGCACGCAGCTTGGAAAGGCAACCATAAACCGTCAGCATAATCGGACGGTCTATGTATGTTCATCCTAGCTGTGAGGATTTTTTGGTGGGGGTTTTGTGTTTGTTTGTCGTTAGGGATATATTTGGATACACATTTTTTCACTTTTTTACACAATTAAATACCATGAGCTTAGGGTATTAGGAAGAATATAAATGTTTTTATTACGTTGCACATACTGATTTATTTTTTTAAATATGAATTCGAATTTCCGGGAGTGAATCAAGACATTTTTGCCTGTAAATCCGATTTCGGTTTTTGAGAATTGGGAGGAGTTTTCTTGGAGTATTAAAGTTGGTGATTGGTTATGGGGATACATGTGAGGAAATCAAGGTGTATCTGTGAGAAAGTCAACGACCAATTTGCATTGATGGAAGGTCTTAATGGACACAGATAAACAGGAAGATAAGTAAAGAAAGAATATTAAGAGGGAATTTACGGTGGAATGTTGGTTAATAAATTTGTATTTATCATTCAGTAAGATGAAATAAAAAAATTTTGGAATAAGTCAATAACAAGTTTTAACAATTATTGGGTTTTATTTGTAAATGGGATACACCATCTGTTCTGGCATTTGGGGTGAACAGATGGATGGAGATTTTTCCTTGAGATTGGGTTGTTCAACGGGATATTTATTGGATAGTACATGGGACTATCGAAGGAAGTGAAGGAGTTGCTGAAATCCCAGGAAGTGGTGGGCAAAGACGTCCAGAGGTTGATTTCCAACTTCAGGAAGGACCGGAAGGATGTAAAAACGGTGAAGTATTATAACAGACGAATCACCGAGTTGCGAGGTTTGGTGGAAAAATTTCAAAACAACCACATAAAATTACTGCCGCACAAGGAGGTTTGTAGGGACGGCGAATACTTTGCGACGAATTTTCCTGGATATGTGGAAAATTTAGTGTCAGGGTGGCTCAAGGTATTCGAGACGGATTTAGCAACAATTGAGGCACCGAGTGGGTCTCCGTTAAAGAGCAAAGAAGACGCACAGGACGAGTTAAAAGCAGTAAAAACAGAGGTGAATCTTTTCACCGAGAGGGTATTCGAACATTTCGAAGCCAGCGCGTTGACTGAAGCCCAGACGTTGTGGGAGGAGGCCAGAGTAAGGGGTAGAAAATCGCCTTTGGAAGCAGCCGATTTGGCGCTGACTGCTATCTTGAGCAGGAGGGAAAAGGAATTAGAGGAAGTACGTAAGGAAAAATAGGATCTGAAAGCTGATAGAGAATTCCTGCAAAATAAAGCTAAGGAACTCTCAAGACGGCTCGAGGAAACAGAGGAGGAAGCTTCTTTGTTAGAGCAAGAGAATTTCAGGTTTAGGGGAGCGACGGTAGAAGTGAAGCCATCCCAGGTGAGGCCAAGGTCGGTGTCGACGTCGGAGATACAAACGCAGACTGTTCAAGCTTCGATACCGGAAGAAGGAGGATCAGGATACTTGACGCCCCAGTGTACCCGAGGATATCTCGTTCCGAAAATAGTAGCGAGGGATTACGAGATTACACGGGCGGTACTAGTAATAACCATCATACCTATGGTTCGCAGCAAAACCAAACATACGATACAAGGAACGAACGGAAAGGAAGTCGCCACCCAACCTGTACATGGTGTGGGCGCATTGGCCATATGGCAGAGAACTGTTTCGCGAGGAACAGCAACAGGCAGAATCAGGGAAACCGGTAGGGGGCCAACCTCAGCCTAGAGGTTGGAAACCCCAGAACACTGCTAATATACAGGCACCAAACGTGGTTTTCACATCAGCGACAGTCGAGAGACCACAAACATTGAAGATACAGGATACAGCACTCTTAGGGACAATAAATTTTTTTGTCTATTGCTAAGCCTGTTTGGAGTAATTCGCCAGAGAGCAGTGGGGTTAGTCAGGAACAACCTCCCTGGTATATTAATATACGAATATATAGGAGCAAATTTTAATAATATTACTGAACGATGCAGACAGGCAATTCAGCCGGCCAGGGGCATGCCAGCAGGTTTAGAAAACTGCATGGGGAAGATGAATGATAGTACGGCAAATTTTAAATCGTGTTTAAGTATATTTTTTGGTAGCACCGCTAGGTTCATGACAGATATGTGTAGAGATCCTCCGCGATATAAACATTTTTTGGCTAATAATTTCAACAGTCAGTCTACGTACACGGATGATCCTTATGTGGTCATTCCGTGCAAGGCAGCAAAAGCAGGTCATCTGGTATTATTGCTGGACACAGGTGCGAACACCAGTCTAATAAAGGCTGAATCCATGAGGTCATTCCCTAATGTACAAACGTGCAGAATAAGCAGATTATGCGGGGCATTTGGGGGAAGTGTTAAAACCCTTTGCCTAGTGAAGCTCGATATTCACCATGCTGAGAATTTGGAATGGGATTTCCACATTATCCAGACCCAAGATGGTATCCCGGCAGATGGAATACTGGGAAGAGATAATTTGTGGAATTGCTCTATAATAGATACAGTACATAAACGCTTATCCGTATACAATGGGAACGGGAAAACTGTGAAAAATGTTGGACTTTGTGCCAGGGACAGTATAGGAAGGAACCCGAGTAGAACACGGAGAGACAGTTTAAGCAGGGAGCAGGAAAGTCAATCAGAAGGCATAGCGAAGACTAGGGCAATAACTGTAAAGAAGGTAAGGGTACCTGTTAAAGAGGGTTTAAAAATAGTAAACAGGCAAGAGATACAGCCTGGCGTGCATATCAGCGATACTTTGGCATACGCCACAGATTATACAGTTGACGCACCGGTGCTGAACACTCAAGAATCGGACGTAGTGTGGGATCAGAATTGCGAGGCGACATGTTCCAATATCTCTGAGTACGACATTAGAGAAGTGAGCGATGAGAGTGATTTTGTAGTGCAGGAAAAGTCTCAGGAGAATACCGAGAGAGCAGAGAAACTGAGAAACGAATTGGGAACGGGGAGTATTTTGAATGAGGAGGAAATCCATTCAATAGCAAGAATGTGCGCAGAGTATAACGATGTTTTCCTACTCGATGGGGACGCGCTGCCGTTCACATCTACAATTGAGCACAATATTCCCATAGCGGAGGGGCAGTTGCCCATAAATCAAAGGCAATATAGAACTCCAGAGGCTCATCGTGACGAAATGAATCGACAGGTGGACAAGTTGTTGGACGAGGGCATAATAATGCCGAGCAATTCTCCATGGAATTCACCTTTATTATTTGTTCCGAAAAAGTCCCAGGACAACACCAAGAAATGGAGATTGGTGGTCGATTTCAGGAAATTAAATGACGTCACGCTGAAGCAAGATTTTCCGATCCCAAGAATTGACGAAATTCTGAATCAGTTGGGTCATTGTAGGTATTTCTCTACGCTAGATTTGGCTAGTGGATACCATCAAGTCTTGATGGGTGCGGAAGACAGGGAGAAAACGGCATTCAGCACGTCTTTGGGTCATTTTGAGTTCAAATGAAGGCCATTCGGAGTTACTGGTGCTCCAGCAACTTTTCAGAGGCTCATGAATAGCATTCTAACTGGTCTGCAAGGTATTGACTGTTTTGTATACCTAGATGATATAGTGGTATATGGAAGGAATCTCTCAGACCACAGTAGCAAGTTGAGTAAAGTTCTGGATCGACTGAGGGAGCATGGTCTCAAGCTCAACACGAAGAAGTGTAACTTCCTGCGACGCGAGGTGGTCTATCTGGGACACAAGTGTACTGAGAAAGGAGCGCTTCCTGATCCTGCGAAGATAGAATGCGTCAAGAATATTGCTCAGCCAAGAAACAGGAAGGACGTACAAGCTTTTCTTGGTTTAGCAAATTATTATAGGAAATTCGTGAAGAATATGGAACAGTTGTCGCTGCCAATCACGAAATTGCTACATAAGGACACACAATTCTTATGGACGGTGTCATGCCAAGAGGCGTTCGAAGGTTTGAAATTGGCTATTACGATACCGCCCATCCTGATTTACCCGGACTTTAATAAGCATTTAATTTTAACGACAGACGCCAGTGGTGAAGCTTTGGGAGCGGTTCTTTCGCAGGAGAGCGCTGAGCGAGACCGAGAAGCGGTACTCTACGATAGAGAGGGAGATGCTCGCTATAGTTTGGGCCACTCGTAACTTCAGATCATACCTTTTGGGGAGGCAGATCACGGTTTATACCGACCACCAACCGCTAAGGGGAATCGTAAATTTAAAGGATCAAACGTCTAGACTGGCACGGTTCAGGCATAAGCTGTCCGAGTACACATTTGATACTGTATACAAGCCAGGGAAAACCAATTTGAATGCGGATGCGCTGAGAAGGCGCCGCAAAATACGAGTGTTCTGAGAATCACTGAGAATATCGCGGGATATGCGATCAATGCTGGGCATACGGAAAAGTCAAAAAGTGAGGGCATGGATTGAGTTAGACAGGGTAGAAGTGGAACTGGGGTTTTTGGAAGCGAGGGCAGTTTCTTTTGACATCACGAAAGACTGTTTGGCATACAGGTTCATCAGTGAGGGGTTGAGACAGTGTCTCGCTAGATTGGATGATATAAACGTACAAGAACAGGAAAATTTGCGGAAAGCGCTTGAGGATACAGCAGCGAGAGTCCAACAGGTAATAACTCGGTTAAGGGAGAAAGCGAGATTTTCACCAGCCGAGAGGTGTAACACAGCACCGCGGATAGCAGCTGTCCAAACAAGAGCGCAAGTAAGGGAGCGAAAGAGTACTGTCGATGACTCCGCGAAGCAGGGGGACGCCATGGGTGACGGTACGACTCCAGAATTACCTTTTGTTACGGACACTGTAATTGAACTATCGGACCAGAAGGAGATTGAAACGGTGTGAAAAGATTACCATAATTCTCCTTTGGGGGGTCACCAGGGTTTCATGAAGACGTATAGGCGTATACGCAATAACTATAGGTGGCCTAAAATGATGTTGGATATACGGAAACTCATCGCTGGGTGTGAGAGTTGCCAGAAGAACAAGGTATCAAGGCTAACAAGGATGCCTATGCAACTAACTGATACTGCTAACAGACCATTCAAGAAGGTGTTCATGGATATGGTGGGACCATTGCCCGAGAGCTCGTCTGGGAATAAATACATCCTAACATTCCAGGACGACCTATCTAAATACTTTATAGCGGTTGCCATGCCGGATGCGGAGGCAACCACGGTAGCTAAGATTTTCTTTGGGGAAGTTGTAGCAAAATTAGGTGTCCCAAAAATACTTGTAACAGATAACGGCACTAATTTCATTTCGAGAATTTTTTCTGAAACGTGTAAACTGCTAAAGGTGAAGAAACTTCACATCACCCCGTATCACCCTCAGGCTAACGGTTCGTTAGAACGTAGCCACCGACCGCTAGCTGAATACTTGAGGCATTCTGTGAAGGAGGATGGATCGAACTGCGACCAGTGGTTGGCGTCAGCAATGCATGTGCACAACAACACTGTACACGCATCCACTAACCAGACGCCATTTTTCACGTTGTATGGTTTCCAACCTCAAATGCCATCGAATTTGAAACGAAAGCCAGCGCCTTTATATAATACAGACGACTACCCACATATGTTACGTTATCAAGTGCAGAAAGGACACGAGTTGGCTAGGAAGGCGCAGGAAAGGGCAAAAGAGGTATCCAAGAGGCAATATGATGCTTCCGCTAATCCCGTGCAGTTCGTTGCTTGGGACAATGTTTAACTGCCTAACAGTAACAAGAAGAACAAATTTTCCCATATTTGGCTTGGTCCATATAAAGTAGAAAAAATTTTGGGGCCAGTAACGACAGAGGTTAGGATAGGACACAAATTGAGACGTTTCCATAACAATATGTTGAAGCCCTACAGATCGAATTAAGAATTTTAGTGTAAAACTGGTTGCAATGATGATTGAATTGAAGCAGAGGTTTTCTTTGCTTGACCTATCACAGAATTCAGTTCGTGCGGAAAGTGACGGCTGAAATGAGTGAAATTTTAATTTCAACCTTGAAATCGAAGAAAATTAAACGTAAGCAAGACAGCGGTATGAAAGAATGAAACCATATATTATGATTCAAGGGCGAGACAGTGTACGAATTCCCTCGTGATGTAGTAAAAGAAATAATTTTTGCGAGCTGAAAATATGACTTCAATAAAGAATGAAGAAAAAAAATGGGAAACAATTAAATGCATACAATTTTTTGTTTGTTTCTGCGGTTTAGGTAGTCGCATGAGCAGCAGAGTCAATAACCGGGGCGTTTATGCAATACGTTATTAAGTTTGTAGCCACTCATAACGTACACGGGTAATATGATGCGTTGACATTTTTGGCATGCGCTATAATGACAAGCGCATGTGCCATGTACATATGTATGTATGCCAATAAGTAAGTATGAGCGCGGGAAGCGTGTAAGTTTAATATGAGACATGGTGGTTTGCATGCATATGTTTAGGAGTAATATTTTAATTGTTTTATCAGTACGATATACATGAAGTCGTAGGGGTAGGGGCATGAAGGTAAACGTAAGTAGGTTTTGAAGAGCAATAGGGAAGTAAGTAAAGTAAATAAACACGGAAGAAGTGTAATTAAACAATTTTATATTTAGTATAAGTAATGATAATAGGAAAAGAAGAAACTCAAGGAAATAGAAAAAAACACATTTTTATAAATATCTTTTATATTGATATGAATAATGTAATAAAGAAGATAAGTATGGAATACAATTGATTTCAATTGGTTTGAATATGACTTCCGGGTGTACGACCCTGGAAGTATCGAACGTTGGCAGCATCGGATGTTGGTCGCGTAGCTCTGGTACAATCGGTACAGTAAGATGGTAAGCCGACCAAGGCAGGTTTTGACTCGTTTAACAATTACGTAGGACAATTCTGAATGGGGTTGTTTTGAAGTAAGAGGTTAGAAAGGGCTTGTTAATATATTTACTTAATATGACAGGTTGGTCTAAGCTAAAATAAGTTAGGGAGAATAAGCAGTAGGTAACAAGTTAAGAGAGCTAGTTGAGAATGGATAGTAGTAAAATCGAAATTAGGTTAGATAGACTAAAGTTTGCTTGTAAGTTTATTGTGTGTATTAAGTTAAGTGTTAATGGAGAGACAATCTGGAGCTATAGGCTAGCTGACAGCGGTTAGAAAGCTAACGTAAAATGGGCGGAGCTTCAGCGTAGTAGGAAATAGGGTAGTGTTAATACCGAGGGGGTGCCTGTATGTTTCGTATGCATTCATAGAGGGGTTTTCCACACTAGAGGTGTTATGAATATATACGAAACCAGGAGATTTTTTTCAAGAGAAGAAAAGAATTAGGTCATGCCATTGACAACGGAAATACATGGTCAAAGATATTTAGATATTCTAGATTATGGTAAGAAAAAAAGAGGAGAAAAGGTCGGTCGATGGTGTATGTTAGTGTAAAGTAGTGATAACGATAATGTAGTAGTAGTATAACCATAATAATTTTTTAAATATTTAGAGAAATAGAAATTTTTATTAGATAAGTTATTGTTGCGATTACTTTTTTTTTCTACAGTACAGGGTTGCCCAAAAGACGGACCCATCTGGCAACGCCATAACTTTTGACAGAGATGTCAGATCGCTTAATGACATACCGCGTTTGAAGCGTCAGTCCAAGCAGATTTTTACCATGGAACAATACACGCCACGCGAGCGCTCTGAAATAGTTGAAATTTACATTCAACAGAAGAAGTCAATTGTGAAAACTCAACGTGCTTTTAAAAACTTAAAAAATGTGATAAGTGCGCCTTCTAAGAACACCATTAAGCGTTTATACGAAAAATTTTCGACTGGTGAGGCTCTTTCTAATCCGAAGAGGCCAAATAAAAGTCGACCAAGGCGATCGGCCGAGAATATCGCTGCCGTACGAGCCAGTGTTGAGAGGTCCCCAAGAACATCCCAAAAACGCCGTTCTCAGCAGTTGGGCATGGCTCGGTCCACTTTACAACGGATTATTCGCGTTGATTTGCATTTGTTCCCGTACAAAATTCAATTGACGCAAAGATTGTTGCATGCGGACAAGCCTCGTCGATTGGAATGGGCCCAAAGAGTCATCGAAATGGCCGAAGATGACGAGCAATTTTGGAACAAAATTATCATGTCCGATGAAGCCCATTTCACATTGAATGGGACCGTAAATAAGCAAAATTGCCGTATTTACGCCACTGAAAATCCTTAGGAGATTCAAGAAGTGCCTCTTCATGACGAAAAAGTCACAGTTTGGTGCGGCGTTAGTGCGAAAACGGTCATTGGGCCGTTTTTCTTCCAAAATGAAAATGGCCATGCTGTTACCATCAACCAGGAGCGTTATCGCGACATGATGACCAATTTTGTGATGCCAATTATTCATCGAAAGCGTATGAGGCAGTTCTGGTTTCAACAAGACGGCGCTCCACCGCACACAAGTCGCATAACAATCGATTTTCTGAAGAATTTGTTTCCGGGCCGTTTGATGTCGAAAAGTGGTGATTTGGACTGGCCACCGCGTTCGCCCGATTTGACGCCGCCTGACTTCTTCTTGTGGGGATATTTGAAGTCAAAGGTTTACGTTAACAAGCCAAGGACCGTAGAAGAGCTCAAGGACAACATTCGTGAAGAAATAGCGCTATTCCGGTCGAAATGTTGGCGAAAACGATGGAAAATGCTGCAAAAAGGGCACAATACGCCATCAACGCCAGAGGCGGCCATTTGAGAGATATCATATTCAAAAATTGATGTAAACAAATCTACTTGGAACAAATTAAATGATTAAGATTGCCAACCGCCAAATTTTTATTTTTTTCTTTGATTTTTTTAACAAAAACATGGGTCCGTCGAATTTGTATATGTGTGTATATGTGTAAGGCAGCTGTATTCTTGGTAGCCTATTTGAGCGTTCCAGCGAAATGCAGCGAGGCCGCGGAAGTGCGGGTGGAACCCTTGGCGGAAATGGACCTGATTTTGGAATCACTGGATAATGTTTGGTTCTGGAAAGAGGAGTGGGTGGGGATATCGGAGTTTTGCGATGCTGATCTGGAGCCAGTACTGAAGAAACTAGAAGACTTGCAAAAGAAGACAATGGAGCTTTGCCAGTTAAGAGCAAATACGGCAGGATCTGACGGAAGTAAGAGAGGGTGTGAGATAACGGCAGCGGAAGCGGAATCAATAATAGCGAGGCTCAGACGAAACGAGCAAGCTATGTCATTTCGGGGTAGCAAACAACGTGCAACAAGGTCGTTAATAGATGTCGGCAGTGAGATACTGAAGTGGGGTATCGGAACCATGGACCATCGTGTCGCGGACAAGATTTACGCTCATTTGCAAGGTCTGGACATTCAACAGGCTAAAACTATGTCGGTCTTAGGCAAAGAAATAACCATTCTGGGTTCGAGCTACAAAGGGTTACACAAAGCAGTAAAGGAAATTTTTGTCGATATTGAACTGTTTCAGGCTGGCATGAAATCGATAAATGAGAAAACTGCGGAAGCCATGAGCAATTTGGCGGAACTCGTAAATCTGGAGAATTTTATATCAGAAGAGCTTGTGAAGCAGCAAGGACGTCAGCAAATTGAAATGGTAGTGGCGGATGATTTGTTGCATGGGAAGTTACACCCTATGTTCACTTCCACCGAAGCAGCTCCCAAGACTTTGGGTGGCATAAACTGGTATTTGGAGAAGCCCGAACAGCTGTACGAGTTAGAAACGGTACGAGCAGCGAAGTCGAAAGCGGGGTATCCGGTGGTCATAAAAATACCACTTCCTCTTCCTGATGCATATGCGCTATACAAGGTATATCCCGTACCTAAAGCGTTAAACGGTAATTGGAGCATAGTACTGAAGACACTATATGACTACATCACAGAGAATCGAGTGCATGATAATTATATCGGACTAACGTCGGAGGATATTAAGTTATGTAGAATGATGGATATTTCACAGCGTATGTGTCCACATCCGTGGAAATCCATTACAAGGGAAAGCAAATCTTGTGAAGTACATGCGTTGAAAAACGAGCAAGATAAGTGCGAGCATGTAGCAGTCTCGGCTACGGGAGGATTGTTGGTAGTGACAGAGTCACCCAACCGCTGGCTATACCATTTTGATGAGACAATTTTTGTGTCTGCAGTGTGCCAAGCAAGATCGACAAGACTAGAGATGCAGGGGACGGGATTCCTGCACTTTGGCGAAGACTGTCGGTTGATTGGGATGCTGGTGCATAGAGCGCAGAAGAACCAGCATTACGAGTTTTCGTCAGCAAGTATGGGAACTAGAGAGATGGCGGCCAACATTCAGGCCTTGTTAGCAACTTTGCAGCGTTCGAAACCAATAAGTAGTACATACTCGTATGTACCAACGACGATACAAGCAATACCCCACGGAGATCTGCGGAAGATTCTAGCGACTAACGGCAAGACAATTAACGAGTTAATGAGGGAAACGGAGAAAGAGCAGACGTTGTTGAACCTTAAAACATCATACGATATAACGCACTCCTCGTTGGAAAAGGGAGGGATCGCCCCGATCACAACGCTGGCAATGATCGTTGCAGTAATCTCATATATATATATATATATATATATATATATATATATATATATATATATATATATATATATATATATATATATATATATATATATATATAATAAAAATAAAAAAACATAAATATACATATAAAATATTGTATTAGGTTATCCGAAAAAAATATATAGTAAATGTATACATATAAAATATTATAGTAGGTTATACAATTTTAGATGGTGGCTACACTACCTTCTTCCAGAAAGAGGGGAGGAATGTTGCGAGTCAAGATACGACTACCTACGAGTAGTTGACTCGCGACACAACCCAATTAGCCTATAGACCGGTTGTAGCTATTATTAATATTACATATATGAATTTCACAGGGGTTGCAATTACACAGTGACACAATAACTAGGGCTAAAATGCACCATTGGGATTTTGTATGAACTGGCTCATTGCGATTGTTGTTTTGGGTCAACACTTGCGTAATTGGATCACCTAAGTAGGTTATAAAAATAATTATGTAGCTAGAAGTAAGAATTTATATACGAGTGGATTAAGATTAAATCGAAGTTGTATATTTCCGAAAGCGAAACGGTGTGTGTTGTGTTTACGCCGCAGTCGGCAAGTGTTTTACAGGTCTGGCAAGTATTTACAGGTGACAGGCAACTGCAGGGCGCATTGCCACAGCTAACGCACGGAGCACGCAACACTACTAAATCTAATAGTAAAAAATTAATTGGTTAATTTACTAGTTCAAAACTTATCTATAAGTTAACCAGTTACTGACTGACTCATTGCCGTGTACACTAAATTTTTCCTTTCTTGTCAATTTAATAAAAAAGGAAGTAAAGACAAACATTGGAATTTGAAGAAAAACAGTTATTTTTATAATTTCAACCAATTTTTGTAATTTCTTATTTTAGAGATAAATCTTAAGTTAAAATATCCGCAAAGTGCTCGCAAAGAAGAATAGAAATGCGGCACCATGAATTAACATGCTGAATTAATACACTCCTCATTTATGCACAAAAATTATTTTACAGTACACATTATTATTTTATGTACATACATATATATGAACTTTACATATATATACAAATTTTACTAGTATTTTAACTACTTGGTTTCACTGCTGGGATGTTGTCTAAAATAGCGAATATACGGAAGAAAAAAAATCAGAAGAAATCAGGACTACATTTAAATTAAACTTTTAGGGGGTCATTTCATTTGTATTTTAAAACAAACTGCGAAAAAAAGGTGATAATCAATCGAAAAAAATTGTATTATTTAATTTGGAGTTGAATACTCAAATGTTAACAAGCTCATTTAATAAATTATAACGATTCTTAATGTAAAATCTGATCCAATTGCTTTCCATTTACACTTTGGTTCACTGTAAATGCACCATAGTAATCATAAGTTGTAGAATAATAATTCTTTGATTTTTTGCCATAATATTATACTACTAAAAATTCATTTATATTAAAATGGGGTCCAACTGCCCCAGTAACACCCCTCGCGTTCAAATTTAACCTATGGCCATGAACGAATTAATCAGTAAAGAGATACTAAAGAATTAGAATTTGTAACAGAAGGAGGCGAAGATTAAGAAATTGCCGGTCAAAAGAGAATTAAACCTTTTTACAGCTCACAAATAACAACAGTTCTCACAAATAACAACAGTCTCAATAATCTCAGAAAAATCTTCAAAATAGGTCAAAAATGCAGCTAAACGAATTAAGTTAACGGCTTTATGCTTTTAATTAAACACAGGTACTGTTTCTTTCTTTCATAATGACGAAAAGAATTCTTTAGTTTATCAAATTAATTTTTTGACTTCAACAGAACTGCAATACCTTGGATCTTGAGGGTTCATTGACAATGAGAAATTATCAAAGAAATTGTATGTTTTCAGTTATTTTGAGAAGTTAAGTGAATTGAGAAATAAAGATAGTTAGAGTTTAGGGGGATGCACTGTATTTTTAGCACTACATACATTAATTTTAAAACCCTCTCACCCTAGCAGAACTCGCACAAATGCATTCATATCAACTGTCTATTCTACATATACTTTGTCTATATCATGGCTGCACTTATTAGGACAATAAGCTCCCTTCTCTCTTATATTTTTATGTATTACTAGTACCTATCTGCTGTTACTTTGGTACATATTAAGGCAATGCTAAGTAAAACTAAATAAAGCAAAGACAGTCTAGCACTAAACTCTGACAAGTAAATTTGTCGTTGATCAATACATTACATTGCCGACGAGCAATAAAAAAGGAAAAAAACAAGTGAAAAATTATAATTGTTAACAGCAACAAAATGCCAGATTACGTTAAAGACAGCATAAGGATCGCACCTGTACTTACCCGACAAAATATAGATTTAGGTACCAATTTAGAATATGCATTATATTGTAACTATATCTGGTATGAGTGATTAGTTTTATTTTTAAAAACTTAAAACTTACACATCAAGCTATAAATAACAATGAATTTTATATTGTTAATGATTATAAACAATTCAGGATAAATGTTATTGTATAATTAATTTGATTTTTTCGGAATTTTCTAAGTATTTTAATTTGTAAGTTTCAAAGAGCATCCTCAAAGCTTCCATGACTTTTTGATGCACTTCATCCACATACTTTGGATCGGGCACATTATTCTGTATTACTTCGATTGGGGCGCCAACTGCAAAAATTAATATTTAGCATATATCAAGAAAAGACCATACCATCTATGAATTGGAAACTCACCAACTTGCACAATGTGTTTTCTGCGTGGAAGAAAGCCGTAAGTATACTGGAAGAAACCACGTCCCATGACAACCACTGGAGATACGCCGGTAAGCTTCTTAGCTAACGATTGGAATCGACGGAGCCATGAATTGGGAGGATTGTTGACCTGATCAAAGATGTTCACTTCACCAAAGGAAAATGAAGGAACAATTGGTGATCTGCGCAATTTTATCATTATTAGAAATGGCGTCAAAAACTAAAATTATAATAAATCACACCCGGTTCTGATGGCTAGTTTTATAAACCCTTTGCGATTTTTTAAGGTAAGAATATACCGTCCAGGATGTGAGTCCAGTGCTTCTTGCGCGCCGCCTACTAAGATTGCAACAGCATTTGAGGTGAATCCATCTTTGTTGTCCACATGCATTGGATCATTGGATTTGTTTAAGTAGTACAACAAAGAAGCCTTTGATACGGACACTAATCCCCAAAACCGTAGTAATTCACGCAAAACCGGTGTATAGAAATGCATGTCTAAAGTAGCTACTTTGGGACGAATACCCGGATACAATTCCAACCATTTTCTGATGTCATTGCCCATGTTATTTGTGACGCCAGTACTAAAATGGTACAACGCAGAAAGATTTTAATCCATATAGATATTTTGTATATATTAAATCTCTTTTAATTACTATTGCGAGCGCATTTATAATGGATATCTGTCATAAGTATTGAATTAAATTCCTATATACGAGTATATGGATATCTATATCAAAGAAGAATAAGAAATGACATTCAATTCCGTCCATTTTTATTTACCGTTCCGACCATTTTTTTTTTTTTTTTTGTCACACGTATAGTGTATGTGAATTTATTATGTTTGTTGTAAAAATATTCCATATCCCTGTAGTGAAAATTAGAGGTAGTCTTCAAAATATACTACTAAAAATTTAACTGGTTAATTTACTAGTTCAAAACTTATCTATAAGTTAACCAGTTACTGACTTCTTCGGCACTTCATTGCCGTGTACACCAAATTTTTCCTTTCTTGACAATTTAATAAAAAAGGAAGTAGAGACAAACATTGGAATTTGAAGAAAAACAGTTCTGTTTATAATTTCAACCAATTTTTGTAATTCCTCATTTTAGAGATAAATCATAAGTTAAAATATCCGCAAAGTGCTCGCAAAGAAGAGTAGAAATGCGGCACCATGAATTAACATGCTGAATTAATACACTCCTCATTTATGCACAAAAATTATTTTACAGTACACATTATTATTTTATGTACATACATATATATGAATTTTACATATATATATAAATTTTACTAGTATTTTAACTAGTTGGTTTCACTGCTGGGATGTTGTCTAAAATAGCGAATATTCGGAGGAAAAAATCATAAGAAATCAGGGATACGTTTAAATTAAACTTCATTTGTATTTTAAAACGAACTGCGAAACTTCTAAAAAGAAAGTGATAATCAATCAAAAAAAATTGTATTATTTAATTTGGAGTTGAAAACTCAAATGTTAACAAGCTCATTTAATAAATTATAACTATTCTTAATGTAAAATCTGATCCAATTGCTTTCCATTTACACTTTGGTTCATTGTAAATGCACCATACTAATCATAAGTTGTAGAATAATAATTCTTTGATTTTTTGCCATAATATTATACTACTAATAACTAAAATAATTAATAAAAATTCATTTATATTAAAATGGGGTCCGACTGCCCCAGTAACACCCCTCGCGTTCATATTTAACTATGGCCATGAACGAATTAATCAGTAAGGGACACTAAAGAATTATAATTTGGAACAGAAGGAGGCGAAGATTAAGAAATTGCCCGTCAAAAGAGAATTAAACCTTTTTACAGTATTCTCACAAATAACAACAGTCTCAACAATCTCAGAAAAATCTTCAAAATAGGTCAAAAATGCAGCTAAACGAATTCAGTTAACGGCTTTATGCTTTTAATTAAACACAGGTACTGTTTCTTTCTTTAATAATGACGAAAACAATTTTTTAGTTTATCAAATTAATTTTTTGACTTCAACAGAACTGCAATACCTTGGATCTTGAGGGTTCATTGACAATGAGAAATTATCAAAGAAATTGTATGTTTTCAGTTATTTTGAGAAGTTAAGTGAATTGAGAAATAAAGATAGTTAGAGTTTAGGGGGGTGCACTGTATTTTTAGCACTACATACATTAATTTTAAAACCTTCTCACACTAGCAGAACTCGCACAAATTCATATCAACTGTCTATTCTATATGTACTTTGTCTATATCATGGCTGCACTTATTAGGACAATAAGCTCCCTTCTCTCTTATATTTTTATGTATTACTAGTACCTATCTGCTGTTACTTTGGTATATATTTGGGCAATGCTAAGTAAAACTAAATAAAGCAAAGACAGTCTAGCAATAAACTTTGACAAGTAAATTTGTGGTTTATGAATACATAACATTGCCGACGAGCAATAAAAAGGGAAAAAAACAAGCGAAAAATTATAATTGTTAACAGCAACAAAATGCCAGATTACGTTAGCAACAGCATAAGGATCGCAGCACCCACCACAACAACAAATGTAGGTGAATTTTAGCCGCAGAGATTCCCACTTTGTTGAAGTGACCTGCGATGATAACCGTATCAAGAGGTCTATTTTACGTAAAACTATTGATATGGAAGGATAAGGTCTTTTGCGCGATCTATGCGATCCAGTCCTACCAGCAAAAAAGCATATGCAGAGTTCTGCACGCTGCTAAAGCAGCACAATTCCTACAATTCCTAGCCTGTTATAATATTTAAGGAGCGACAAACATTTTTTGCTGCATCCCGATGGAAAGGAAGCGCCTAATTCAGACTGGTTTGCTCGCTTAAAATGACACTACAAATTCAGCACACAATTAGATTATATATTTAATATCTTTAGTCAGTGATTTAGTATGTTTGCCTAACAGTATGTTTCCCTACGAAGATGATGGGCTCATTTGATTCTTTGATTGCGCGAGAGCTTGCGCACTTGTGTATCGGTGCCTTAAGACAGCCAAATGTTTTATTGAAGCGACTTGAGTCAGCTCCTTCGAGTTCAAAATATTTTGGGTTGTGTTTTAGAACTGATTTTTATTCTTACAACTACGCTCTTATATACTTATTTCTACCATTCAATTTTGCTATAATTAGTGTTTCATTTCCATTCCATATTTCCAATATCCCATGTGTCATCAAAATTACATGTGCAAGCAATAAATTATGAATGTGCAATTCTTGCCTACGGCAGACCTTTGAGGTTCGAATTGCACATGACCTATTTTAAGTGCATTGCTTTGGGATAGAGGAAAGGTTTGAACATGTGGAGTGAGTGTGAGTGCGATCATGCTGCGCGTGCACTACACATTTCTCTGGTGCATTTGGTTCTTTAACAATCGCAGGCATACGTATGGTATGCATGACTTTCATGATACACTACAATATGTAGTAATTATATGGGTATTGTGGTGGTACAACACTATCGTCACGACCGCGAGCTACAGACACTCAAGTCGACCAATGCCACAATGTTTGGTAGCATTCATTTACATACTTGTAAAGTGCGTCGGTCAGCGATACTTGCAGTGAACTGTAATTATTTTTTGTATATTTATATGCTTAAAATAAATATGATTTGATTTGATTTGCAGTGAACTGTAATGCGACACATTGAGATACATATACTTACATACTGACACACAGACACACACTACTTATGATGTAAGAATTTTATTAGAAACTTTATATAAGAATTACATAAGAGAATTATTGTACATAATGTAAGAGAGCTATTGTAAACAAAATATCTGGGATTTGAGGGTATAAAAAGAGCTCTGGTGTCGCGGCTCTGTTCCATGCTGCGTGTGTGACGGTAGTCTTCTTTTTGCATGGTGCTTTCTGGTTGCAGCACTCGATCGTTCTAACTCCCCTACGGCCACACTCCCAACAAAACAGTATCTGCGCTTTGCGACAGAGTCGTACTATGTGACCATTTTGGCCACAACGCCAGCAGGCTATTTGGGATCTATATTTACCGCTGTCATCTCTACCGTCACCTGTCGGTTCCTTACCTCTCGAGGTGGACCTTCGTCTGTTCGCCTTTGTGCGGGTTGCGCTGCTAGCTGTTCGCCTTCTCCCCGCATGCTCTCCAAATCCTCGGTCATCTCTATCAGCTCCTGTAGCGATCCGAAATCTGTACGGCGCACGTATAGCTGATATCCGAATACTCCACGTGTCGCATAAGATTTTGCAGTTCGTCGGTGACGCTGTCGGATCTGGTCGTCGAGTTTCTCCATGAAACGGGCCGGTAAAAAGAATAGCTTTGCTTATGCCGTACACATCTGCAAGTTCTTCCACTCGCTAGATAAAAGCTAGTGGGTCACGCCCACCGGCAAAGTTAAGCGACCACTTCCGTACTTGGTCAATAGCAGCGGCGTACTATGTAGACCCGTTGTATTGTTGATCCATTGGTTCAGGTGAAACCGGCAGATGCTGTGGTATTCCCCGTACCTCTGGCTTCCATGCTGGTAGAGTTGCACCTGCGTATGGCCTTGGCCTGGCCTTGGTGATGTGCTTTTAACATACCTGCATTGCAGATTCATCAACCGGTATTGTTGCTCATGAGTCAGTACCGATTCTGTATAAAACTCGGAAAGTCGCTTTCGGATATCATCCACTGTGCCTGTAGCTTCTAAACCGAATTCCTCCGCAAATATCACCAACTCTTCTTTCCGTAGCAAGTACACCCAGCTTGTTTTCCCCATCCTGTGACATTCTTGGTTAATGGCGAAGACTAGGCTGGGTGGGCGTTAGATGCGTTGAATTTCCTTGTTTTTATAGTCCCTGCTCTGGCGAAACTATAACGACTCAAATTTGCTGGGGTAGTACTCAGCGGTTCGCCAGGGTCGTGTACAGAAAATTATTCGGGCGTTGTAATGTTTAAAGTGTTCTATATTTATTCCTTATTCTTATTTCTAGGTTTACAGGCTAGCTAGGTAGGTAGAAGTGGCAGCCTTTGTCGCAAAAAGCACACTTAAGCACATACAATGGCTCGTTGTGGTACCACACTAAGACGACGCGACTCCCCCGTCTAGAATTTTGGGAACCGAAATGAACCTGGCTATGTCCTTAATGTTGATGGAAGAGAGTTCGGTTAAGGAAGTGAAGAAAGGTGAGCCTAGGAATTTTAATCTTCGCCTGGCCAGAGCTGGGCACTGACACATGAGATGAAGTACTGTTTCTTCCTCCTCCTCAGAGCCACAGCTGCGACAGAAGTCGTTATGGGGCAGTGCTAGTCTTTCAGCATGTTTCCCGATCAGACAGTGTCCCGTGAGCACTTTTATTATAGTGCCGATGGAGTTCCTGCTAATATTAAGTAGCTGACTAGTACGCCTAATGTCGATAGTGCTCTAGGTTTGTCTGGCAACACTACAAGTATGTTCATTTACCCAGGCTTTTTTAGCTGCCTCAAGGTAGTCATGTTTTAATACTGCAGAATACTGCAGCAATGCTTTTCTAGTTTAGCTAAGTAGTTTTTAGCAAGTTTTGAGACCTCTTCGGTTACAGTCGAGATATGTAGGTCTTTATAGATGTTTGAGTTTTTTATGTACCAAAGGGCGGTAGTAATCATCCGTAGAATTTTTGACTGTGCTCTCTGGAGTTTCTCTACATTTGACGGTGCTGCCGTACCCCAGAGTTGGCTACCATAAGTCCAAATGTGTTTAATTGTGGCCTTATAGAACAATACCTTGTAATCTAGCTTAAGCTTGGATTGCCGGTTTAAGAGCCAACCGAATTGAGTTGCTTTGAGTCTTATTTGGGTAATTTTAGCGCTTATGTGTTTTCTCCAAGTAAGTCTGCGATCAAGAAGCATTCCAAGATATTTGGTTTCAGAAGCCTGTGGAATAGGCTTGTAGTTGATTTGCACAGAAGGGCAAGTGCTCCCGCATAAAGTGAATTTGATGTGTACACATTTGGTAAAATTGCTGTGTCATCAGCAAATGTTGAGGTGACAGTATTGTCATTAGTTGGCATGTCAGCCGTGTATAGCGTATAGAGCAAAGGACCCAGCACACTGCCTTGGGGTACACCAACTTGAATTGGGTATTCTGTGGAAACAAACCCATTTCACCGTTTCACCACAAATTGTCGATCTGAAAGATAGCTTTCAATTAGCTTATAGATGTTGAGGGGCAAAATGTTCTTGAGTTTCAATAGAATCCCTTCGTGCCACACCTTGTCAATCATCTGCGTGATGTCGAGAATTACTGCCGAACAGTATTGTTTCTTCGCGTATGATTTTTGGATGGTGCTTACAATACGGTGAACTTGTTCGACAGTACTGTGCTTCTCACGGAAACCAAAGTGGTGGTCGGGTATGACACTTTTCTGCTCAATCGCATTTCTTACTCGCATTATTATCAGTTTCTCAAAGAGTTTTGAGAAAATAGATAATAGGCTAATGGGTCTGTAAGAAGGGACATTTGTAGGGTATTTCCCAGATTTGGGGATCATGGTAATTTGGGAGATTTTCCATGACTGAGGAAAGTATCCAATGCGAATTATCGCATTAAATATATGCAAGAGATGCATTACACCGGTTGTTGGGAGTTCTTTTATCATTTCACCAGTTATACGATCACGCCCTGGAGATTTTTTGGCGTTGAGATCCTTGATAGCATTTATGAGCTCATTTTTCTTGATAGATATACCTGTAATAATTCGATAGCATTGCCTAGTGGTAAAGAGCTAGGATTAGCAACATTTGGGGTAAGCACTTGCTTTAAGTGATTTGCAAATGCGTTTCCCTTTTCTGCATCACTTCTGGCCCAGTCACAGTTGGGCAGGCGTATTGGGGACTCTGCTAAAATCGGTCGTTTTAAGTTTTTTGCTGCCCGCTATAAGGAATAGCTCGAGTTTTCGGTAGGACAGAGATTCTCTATATATTGGTTCAACTCACAGGCTTCTTTCTATTGAAGAAGGCGGCGAAGTTTCTTGGTACAGTCCGATAATTCTTTTTTAAAAGATGGGGATCTCAGTTTCTGCCATTCTCGTCTGAGAGATCTTTTTTCAAATAGAAGTTCTAGAATATCTTGGGGGGTACATTCTTTTCGAGTCGCAGCCTCAATACGGGGTGTAGCAGCTTTCACTGTTTGTGGCAGCTGTCCCGAGAGATTATTAATGGCAGAATCTATTTCCGCTTCTGACTTTAGATATGCCTTAATATCGAGATGTGAACTTATGTACATTTTATATTTGAGCCAGTCTGTACGATAATGGTCGGGACGACCTTCTTTGGCTTTCTGTTGAGAATTATCGGGTCTTAGAGTAATTATGGTTGGTGAGTGATCAGAGGATAGCTCGAGTGAAGATTGTAAAAGAGATTGTGCTTTTTAAACCTTTAGTGATTGCGAATTGCTGCGACAGAAGTCGTTATGGGGCAGTGCTAGTCTTTCAGCATGTTTCCCGATCAGACAGTGTCCCGTGAGCCCATTTATTATAGTGCCGATGGAGTTCCTGCTAATATTAAGTAGCTGACTAGTACGCCTAATGTCGATAGTGCTCCAGGTTTGTCTGGCAACACTACAAGTATGTTCATTTACCCAGGCTTTTTTAGCTGCCTCAAGGTAGTCATGTTTTATGGCCGATTTGACCGTGGCCAGTGGGACACCTGCATCAAAGGAGGGGAGCAGCGTACCTATTTAGGCCAATTCATCGGCCTCGCAGTTTCCTAGAATGTCGCTATGTCTAGGCACCCAGCATATGTGAACTTGTGAGTTACCTGAGACGACGTTCAGGGAGGAGTGGCAATCGAGTACAAGCTTAGCGGTAGTGACTACATCAGCCAGTGACTTGATTGCCGCCTGACTGTCCGTGAATATGCGTATCATCACATCGCATACTTCATTGCGAATAAGCCACTTGGACGCTTGGAATATTGCCATTACTTCCACCTTAAAGACGCTGCAATGGTCAGGGAGACGGTAGGATAGCTTGATGCCAAGTTTTCTGGAGAAGATGCCGCAACCGACCTTATTCTCCAGTTTGGAGCCATCCGTATATATGTCAATGGAACTACCAGTGACCACTAAATTGTTGGACCATTCCTCTCTACTAGGAATGTAAATGTCGAACCCGTGGTTTAGATTAGGTGTAGAGCACGTATAGTCAACGTCAGTCTGTACGGGCGTGTCCTGCATCAGAATATTGGCGTGGCACAGGTTCTGCCTAGTCCAGCGCGATATAGCATTGAGTCTGGTTGCCGAGCATTTTGCTTGTTGCCTGACCAGAAGCCTAGTGGGCAACCAATGTAGGAATGCAAATAGAGCTTTGGTAGAGGTGGTACGCAGAGCCCCTGTTATCCGAACCGCTGCTGTTCTCCTAACCTCAAGAGGTTTTAGGTTCACAGCCGTGTCAGTTGCGGGCCACCAGAAGACAGCGCCGTAGAGAAAGTACGGCTCAACCACCGCCGCATAGAGCCAGGACATGGTTCGAGGCTGGACGCCCCATCTTGTTCCCATGGATCTCTTGCAACAGTACAGAGCACAGGTGGCTTTCCGTACCCTCTCCGCCAAATTTGCTTTCCAATGGAGCTTAGGGTCCAGGATCAGACCTAGATACTTGACGCTATTGCTTAGGCTAAGCGAATTCCCATTAAGTTTGGGTAAGTCAAAACTTGGTATTTTGTGCTTCCTGGTGAAGAGCATAACCTCAGTTTTGGAAGGGTTGACATCTAGGCCAACTTCAAGACACCATTGGGACAAAATACTAAGAGTGTAGCTTAGCTCATCTGATAGTGTTGACAGATACTTGCCGGAAACAGAGATAGCAATGTCGTCCCCACAAGCTATAGTGTTACAGCCGGTCTGGTCTAATCTCCTAAGTAGTGTGTTCACCGTCAGATTCCATATGAGGGGTGAGAGCACACCGCCTTGTGGAGTACCTCTCTTGACAGTCATTTTAGCATGTACGTTTCCTATTGAGGAGCTAGTGACGCGTGTTTTCAGTAGCTGTTCTATGAACCTAACCAAGCTGGGGTCCAGGTTCAGGTTTACTAAGGATTTAGTAATGGCGGAGGGACAAATATTTTTGAATGCCCCTTCTATGTCGAGAAATACTGCAAGAGTATATTCTTTTTTGGCAAGAGATTTCTCTACTTGCTCAATGAGCACGTGAAGCGCTGTTTCCAAAGACTTGCCTTTAGTATAGACATGCTGTGATTTGGATAGGCACGTGGAATTAATAGAGCTCCTGATTTGTATATCAAGGACTCTTTCCAGTGTTTTCAAAAGAAAGGAGGACAAACTAATTGGTCTATAGTCCTTAGGCTTGGTGTGGGTCGACTTTCCCGCTTTAGGGATGAATACTACTCGAGCTACTCTCCAGCTTTTGGGAATGTACGACCATCATAGGCATGCATTATAAATATGCAGTAGCCAAGGCGCAACCGCACTTGCAGTGTGCTGAATGTCCGCGGGAATGATGCCAGCAGGCCCGGGAGATTTAAAAGGCTTAAAGCTGTTGATGGCCCACTGAATATGTGTGTTGGTCATTTGGAATTGGGTTGAGTGATTTTATATATTTTACAGACTTTAGGCTATAGTTTAAAGATTTTAGGAAGGCCGCTCCTGAAATCGGTGCTGTGCCGTCTTGTCTCCAGTCTCAACGGTGGTGAATTAAAAAACCACATCCACCGGTTTGACTTTGAGAAGCAAGTCCTGGTTATCTATGAAGGCGGATTGAAAAACCCAGCGTTCGTAGCAAACGAGGTACTTCTAAGTGTCTAGGGTCTTTAGTTTCAACGGTGGTGGATTGACAAACCACTTCCACCGTTCTAACATTGACGAAGAAGTCCTGGTTTACTATGAGAGTGGATTAAAATCCAGCATTCGTAGTAAATGCAGCGCTTGTGTGGTTGTTTTTTTTCCGTTGGTTCTGATTGCTAACCTGGTGGCGTCTATGCGGCAACGTTTCTTTAGTACTGATTTGAGCGATGTGTAGCAGGAAAAGAGAGCGTATTTCAGGGTGCAGGCGCTTTTATATCCACCCGTTGCAACTCTAGTTGTTCTTCTAGTCCCGCTGGCCGTTGCTCCGACTACCGCTTCCTGTTGCTAAGGCCAAGGCATTGTTGATGTATTCTCTTGACCTTAGGCGACCCTCAGTGTTTTCCGGGAAAAGTCCGGCTGTTGTCAAGCGCGTAGTAGTTGCCGCGGCACGTTTTTGCTGTAGCACGCCCTGTTGTTGTTATTGTTGCACCCATGATTTCTTTCTGCTGGTGGTTAATATTATATAAATTATCCACCAGCGTTTGAAAATTATTTGTGGGCTTCTCCTTTGTGTGATGTCCGCGCCACTTGTATGCACAGCGATTGTGATGTCGTCGTCTCTTTTCTTTGCATTCCTCTTTCGTGTTGCTGTTGTCTTATTTCCAGAGCTAACGCACTCGGTAAATTCTGCCGAGTCTTGTTATTGTAATTAACGCACGATTAATTGCATTCTGCTTGTAGTGTTGTTTTTGTCGGTCAGTGCAAACGGCTGGCTTGAGTTCGCCAAGTCTGTCGACGCATTCTTGTTAGTGTAATCCACATGCACTTTATTTTCCTTGTCTTATGCAAGCGGCTGGCTTGGCTTTGCCAATGCTGTTGTTGACATTCCGCTTGCGTAGTTGTTGGTATAATTTGCATGTGATTTATTGACCAACGTTCCCCGTTCGCCGTGGTTTCCATTCGTGCGAAGGTATTCTAATATTTAAAATTAAGCGTTGATGGGGCCCCGCAAGATGATTCGCTACGGCAATCCCAATTCGCAGTAACTATTGTTTTGTTGCGGAATTATTGTGTGAGCAAAATTAGTCAATAATTTTGCTCGTACCATTGTGAAAACTTGTGTTTGGATTTTATATTTGGGACCATTATTAACAAATATAAACAAATAGAAAAAATTCAATTTCTGCTGCTCGCGTTGCGGTCGCTTAGTGTGAATGAATAAGCATTTTATGAAAACCGGCCATTAATTGAAGCGGCGAGTATCGTATGTAATATATGGAGTATATTAGCAGACGCAGCTAGCAGCATATTTTTAAATGAAGTGTAAAGTCAACAATGGCAACTTGTTTAAAAGTGTTTTTACTTTGTCAGATCCGCTTGAAATAATATTGTTTCGTTCGCTGTATTGATTAATTGATTGTTTCGTTGGCTGTATGGCATGTAGCGCCGTCTTGCTCGAACCAAAGGCCGTCCACATCAACATCCACCAATTTAGGCACGAAAAAGTCATTAATCATGGCTCTATTGCATTCCCCATTGACTGTAACAGTATGGCCGGCTTCATTTTAAGAAATATTGACCAAGGATTCCCTCTGTCCATAGAGAACACCAAACATTGACTTTTTGAGGATGTAACGGCGTCTCAACAATGGCTTGTGGATTATCATCACTCCAAATGCGACAATTTTGCTTATTAACGTACCCATTCAACCAAAACTGAGCTTCATCGCTGAACAAAATTTTCTTGTGAAAATCGGGATCGGTGGCCATCTCGTTTTGGTCCCATTCACCGAACGTGCGACGCGCTTGATGGTCGTTCGGCTTCAATTCGTGCACGAGTTGGATTTTTTAAGCCCGCAAACCAAGATCCTTCCGCAAAATCTTCCATAAAGTGGATGGGAACAGCTCCAATTGTAGCGCGCGATGGCGGATGGACTCATTCGGGTCTTCTTCGATACTCCGCTCCACAGCAGCAATAGCGTCTTCGGTGCGCACTGTACGGCGTCTCTGAGGATGCGCATTATCCACTAGAGTAAACGTGGTGCGAAACCGATCCAAAGTTGCTCGAATTACCGACTCTGCTGGGCGATTATGTCGACCGAATATTGGACGCAGCGTGAGTTACGTCGCAGACGTTACCTTTACCCTATTTCGAATATAAAATTTCAAAATAAGTTAATAAAGTTGAATGTACTTTGTTGCAACAGTATAATTTAGCATATTTCAAAATACAGCAACAATGTTTAACCCAATTAATAAATTCTGTTTGCTCTGCAATAAAATATTTCCAAACATTGCAACAATATTTCCTTTTATGACCCAATTAATAAATTTTGGTTGTTCTGCAGTTCAAAGCATTGAGCAATAATGTAAACATTGCAACAAAGTTCATTCAACGCAAATAAGCAATAAGCATAAGCAATAGGCCGAAGCAACAGCTTAGGCATAAACATTTTTGTATAAGAAAAATCAGAAATAAAGTTGACTTCAATTCAACAAGAAGTGTTTCTAGTTTTATTTCCATAATTGGCGCAGTCGGCTACTACCAATCTAAAGATAGGTAGAAGAGTTTGAAAAACTGAAGTTTTCGAGATAAAGACTAAAGTTCTTAAATTAAAAAGTCCCAAAAGAACAAGTGAAAAATTTTTAATAACAAAACAGTTAAACTAAAAAGACTTAAATTCTGAAAAATCCCAAGTGAACGACTAGTAACGAAATAAATAGTGAAAAAGAAGAAAAACTAGAAAAAAAAATTTGCGAAATTTTTTAACAAAAATATCAATGCCTACAACAAGAAGTTCAAACCAACTTGAAACGATTTCTGAGGAGCCGAAAGCAACCAACGTAACAAATATGGCTTTCACCTTTACTGCAAATGATCTTATTAAAGAAGCTCACCGAATGCATGATTTCCGTGGCGACGGAACATATGCATTGATGTCATTCTTGAGGGAAGTAGACATCTTACTGCCAATGTTAGAGAGCAACACAGCGACGAAGCACTACATCTTCAATAAAATTATAATTAATAAAATTCAAGGGCCAGCATTGGACGTCATCAGGACATTGGGACCGAATATGGAATACGGAATGGATGGATATAAAGGAGATCCTTATACAAAATTTCGGGGTCAAGGAAACGTACCATAACTTATATCAAAAAGTATTCGCTGCAAGGAATTATAATGTAAGCAATTATTTTCTGTATCTTAAGAATATTTTGTCAAAATTAAATGAAAAATACGAGTACGACCAGAGCAAACCTACAGAATTTTGTCAAAAAAATAACGAAAGTGTTGTACTCAAAACCTTTTTAAATAATATTGATGCAAACTTAGCTTCAGTTATCATAAATAGGGACATAAAAAATATTAGGGAAGCGTTTTATTTATTAGAAGCCAATGGCTTAATTAGAGAACAGGTAAAAAAAAATAAACAGAGTTCTTTTAACAATGCACAAGTACCACGTCAAAATTTCGGACAGACATACCAAAATAGACAGAATTTTTCTAACAATGCACAAATAACACGTCAAAATTTTGGACAGACATACCAAAATAGATCACAAGTACCACAACAAAACTCTAGACAAACATTCCGAAACGAACATAATGAAATAAATAATTTCCAGAACGACTCAGTCCATGTAGACCAGCTAGAGCTACAAAATGGAAATTTTCACTTGGATCCGACACTACAAATTTACCGATAATAGAAGTCACAATAGGTAACAATAAAATTTTATGCCTTGTTGACTCCGGTTCCACCACATCAATTCTTAATGATAGCTTATTACAGAAGTATCCTCGAACCCTTTTAGAAGTACCTACAAAATGCGGAACCATTAATAATATAATTCCGGTATCACATGAAATAGTTACTGAATTTCCTAAAGAATTTAAAAAAAAGGCATATATGGCATGGAAATTAATTAAATTTCAAGGGAAAAAACCCTTCGATGCCATCATCGGACAAAATATTTTAAAACCTTTGGGTGCCATTATTGATATGAAAAAAAATATTTTAATTATAAATAATAACTCAATTAAGTTTCTCGGGTCCTGCCCCTATCAATTTGATGAAATTCATCAATTGGAGACCATCGATAGTGATGGCTCTGAATATAACGAATTATATAAAAATCTTAATCTTGAAGAAAAGAAGTATTTAACACACTTAGTAGCAAATAATAAAGACCTTTTTTTTAAAGAAGGTGATCAGCTCACCAGTACATCAATAATACAGCATGAGATAGTAACAACAGTAAACACCCCAATATTCTCTAAAATATATAGGTATCCACAAGTTCACGAAAAAGAAATCAAAACACAAATTACAGAAATGCTTAACCAAGGCATTATTAAAGAAAGTAATTCTCCTTACAATAGCCCACTTTGGATTGTACCGAAGAAAACGGACAATTCTGGGAAAAATAAATGGAGAATCGTCATAGATTATAGGAAGCTTAACGAAATAACTGTAGACGATAAATTCCCTATACCCCACATAGACGGAATTTTAGACAAACTTGGTAGGGCACAATATTTTACGACGTTAGACCTTGCCAAGGGCTTCCACCAAATTTTAGTTAAGGAAGAAGATAGAAAGAAAACTGCGTTTTCAACACCACTTGGGCATTACGAATATACTCGTATGCCATTCGGGCTAAAAAACGCTCCATCCACATTTCAGCGGATGATGAACCACGTCCTTAAGGACTACATCAATACAATTTGTATTGTATATATGGATGACATTTTAATCTTCAGTACCTCAATAGAAGAACATGTTGATAGCATAAAAAAAGTTTTTAATAAATTAAAACAACACAATTTAAAAATACAGTTTGACAAGTGCAATTTTTTCGCAAAAGAAACTCACTTCCTAGGCCATATCTTAACCCCAGAAGGAGTTAAGCCTAATCCACAAAAAATCGAACACATACAAAAATTAAAACTACCTTCTACCCCTAAACAGATAAAGTCATTTTTAGGTGTCACTGGATACTATCGTAAATTCGTTAAAGATTACGCAAAAGTGGCGCAACCAATGACTAAATACCTCAAAAAAGACACAAAAATTAACACAAACGACCCAAATTATATAAATGCCTTTGAAAAACTTAAACAGATTCTTACTGAACATCCCATCTTAAGATATCCTGATTTTAGTAAAACATTTAAATTAGTAACAGACGCTAGTAATTTTGCGATAGGAGTTGTATTACAACAGGGTAACCACCCAATCTCATATGCCAGTAGGACTTTGAACGATCACGAACAAAGATATTCTACTACGGAAAAAGAACTCTTGGCCATCGTTTGGGCCACCAATTATTTTAGACCCTACCTATACGGTAATAAATTTAATTTACTAACGGACCATCAACCATTGAAATGGCTCTACGCCAAATCAAATGGGAAAGATATAAACCCAAGGTTACAAAGATGGCTCCTTAAATTAGGAGAATATAATATAAACATAGAGTATATTAAAGGCTCAGAGAATAAAGTAGCTGACTTCTTGAGCAGAATTAACAATGATACAAATGAAATAAATGCTTTAGAAAATGATCCTGAAATACCGGCTAGTTTATCCATAGTAAATAATAACGATAACGAAAATACAGACACAATCCACTCTCAAGAGGAGGAACTTAATAAAACCTTTCCAATTCTAGAAACTGCAGTAAATCGTTTCAAAACCCAAATCATTTTAACGGAAAATAAAACGAAAGAATTTGAAATAATTCACAAAAATAAAAAAATTTATATTTCTCGGGAAGATCTAGATAGTAATGCGTCAGATATTTTAAGAAGACATATTAAATCTGGTAAAATCGCCATTTTTAGTGAACTTAGTAATCAAGAATACAATAAACTAAAACAATTCATCATAGAACTTTTTGATAGCATGCATCCAATTAAATTTGTAAAATGTTTATACCATGCAAAAGACGTTAACGAAGAACAAGCCTATAAATTAATTAAAAAATACCATAAATTTGAAACTGGACATACAGGGATTAATGAAAACTATGAAGGACTAAAGAAATCAATATACTTCCCCAACTTAAAAATTTTAATTCAAAAATTTATAAATAATTGCGACATTTGTAATAAAGTAAAATATGACAGAAACCCAATCAAAAATAAATTCCAATCGACAGAAACTCCAAAAGATTGCAATGAAATAATTCATATGGACGTATACACAAACTCAAAATCGAACTTTTTAACTTTTATTGATAAATTTTCCAAGTTCGCCACAGCTTTCTACCTTGAAGACAGAAATAATCGCACAATTATAGAAAAATTAAGGAATACAAATCACAAAAAGGTCATTTTAAAAAATTGGTTACTGACAATGAATTCAAAAGCATAAACTACAAGACTATTTCAGAAACGAGGACATAGAATTACATTTAGTAAAACCAAATAATCATACCGGTAACGCTGACGTAGAACGATTCCACAATACGATAAGCGAAAAAATTCGTATGTTAGGAATAGAAAGAAAAGACCTCTGTATAAAAGACAAAATCAGCAAAGCTATAGAATTATATAACAATACTTTTCATTCGGTTATTAAAGAAAAACCCAGAAATGTCCATGAAGGTAAATGCGATAAAGCCGTAATATACAATAACTTATGCAAAGAAAAACAAAGATACATAGGTAAACAGAATGAAAAAAGGGAGAATTATATAGAAAGAAGGACAGAAGGCTACGTGAAAAACTATAAATCAGTCAGGCATAAGGAAGAAGCAAAATTCAAAACACTTAATCTTTCTAACATTCATACATCAAATATTAAAAGACCCACTAAATTTGCAGGCCAGTTGGATCCTCAAAATATTTCTGATAACGATGATGACTTGGACTTTGGCGCAGGGACAAGTAACAATAGCACAAATAGAAACCAATAAAGGATATATTGAATTACAAACAGAGGATGTGGACATTGTTAAGAGCTACATTACCGTACTCCATATTGTAAATCCATCGGAAATATCACTTATGTTAGATGAATTCGAAACAAACATTCAGCAAGCAAACTTACAGACAAAACAAACAACACTAAACATGCAAATTAAATTTATTAGGAACAAAATTAAAACCCTTATTTCACACAGCCAAAAAAGAGGCTTAATAAATATTGTAGGAACAGTACAAAAATGGCTTTTTGGTACAATGAATGATGATGACAGACAAGACATAGAACAACACCTCAACACGATAGACGCAAACAACCACCATGCAATAGAGAATCTTAACAAACAAATTTACATTAATACAAATTTCAACAAAACATTTTATAAATTTAAACAAATCATACAACACGATCGCGACATGATAACATCAAGACTGAATTCAATAGAAAACGCATACACAAGAATACAAAATGAAATTTTATATATAGATTTTGCATTAAAATTAAAAATTTTCCAAGATAATGTAGAACATATTCAAGACAGCATTGTAGCAAGTGGACTAGGTACACTTCACAGTAGTATGATAACAGATGAAGAAATTACAAAATATAATATTGATGCCCAGAAATTACAAAAAGTTAAACTAGCATCACTAGTTGATAATAATAATAACATTATTTTTGCAATCAAAATTCCCCAGGAAATAATAACACTACCAAAAACTTTATTAATGCCATTAGCAGACGCTGGTAGTTTTGAATTGATGTTTGACCCAAAATATGTAATTAAATATGGTAGCGAAATTTTTGAATATGAAAACCAAAGAGATTTACAACACCTTCAAAATTGTAATAATTGTTTGATGAAGAAAAATTGTATGAAAATCTTTAACAATGCATCCGAAATAATTAATATTAAACAAGGCATACTAATAGCAAAGAACTTTTATAATACTACCATAGAAAATGATTGTAATAATAAAGACACTTTACTCAATGGAAACTATTTAATTCATTTTAATAATTGTACGATTAAAATAAATAATAAAAATTTTACTAGCAAAACAACAACACTAAAATATAGCATTGTACTTCCAAATAATCTGGAAAATATGAAAAACATAAAAAAAAAACTTATATTTGATGATATTGTATTAAAACAAATAGAGAATATCGATTTTATTAAAGAAATTAATTATCAAAAGAAACAGAATTACATAAATCTAACAGTGTATGCTATATTTGCAATAGTTATTTTAATCATAAGTATTATACTAGGAAAACTTTTGTATAAAAATAAAAATATTAAACTCAATATTAATACTGTATCGACTCAGGAGAGTCTTCAATCTAAGAGGGGAGGAGTTACGTCGCAGACGTTACCTTTACCCTATTTCGAATATAAAATTTCAAAATAAGTTAATAAAGTTGAATGTACTTTTTTGCAACAGTATAATTTAGCATATTTCAAAATACAGCAACAATGTTTAACCCAATTAATAAATTCTGTTTGCTCTGCAATAAAATATTTCCAAACATTGCAACAATATTTCCTTTTATGACCCAATTAATAAATTTTGGTTGTTCTGCAGTTCAAAGCATTGAGCAATAATGTAAACATTGCAACAAAGTTCATTCAACGCAAATAAGCAATAAGCATAAGCAATAGGCCGAAGCAACAGCTTAGGCATAAACATTTTTGTATAAGAAAAATCAGAAATAAAGTTGACTTCAATTCAACAAGAAGTGTTTCTAGTTTTATTTCCATAATTCGCGTGATGCGTCGCGCGAACCGAACCATTATTTTTGTAATAACTTTGCACGATTTGCAAACGTTGTTCAGGAGTCAGTCTATTGATTATGAAATGGCAAACCCAAACTGAGCATAAATCAAGTGACAACTGTCAAAATGACCAACTCCGAAAGAAGTATTGCCAGACTGAAAACCACACGTCTAAAATAAAAACCCTTTATATAAACATTTATTTCCTATGGAAAAATGTAGTTCAACCATGATTGTGTTCCAACGCATAATAAACCACTTCATAATCGAAAATTATTATAATCAAAAATCTATAAAAAATTAAACGCCATGCGAAATACTACAACCGGTAACTCATACATCACTCGCTTTGACGTGGAGACTTGGGTTTTGGAAACTAATAAAAAAGTGCAAAAACTTCTTACTGCTTAATGTTTCTGAGTGTGTGAACTTATTGAATGAATTGTGTAATTAATAAATTAATATAATTATTAATATTAATTTGCAAAAAAGTTACATACATTTTCCAGTATTAACTAATTTTTCTGAACCATATTTAATTGCTGCTGCTATAGCAGAATACTGCCGCAATGCTTTTCTAGTTTAGCTAAGTAGTTTTTAGCAAGTTTTGAGACCTCTTCGGTTACAGTCGAGATATGTAGGTCTTTATAGATGTTTGAGTTTTTTATATACCAAAGGGCGGTAGTAATCATCCGTAGAATTTTTGACTGTGCTCTCTGGAGTTTCTCTACATTTGACGGTGCTGCCGTACCCCAGAGTTGGCTACCGTAAGTCCAAATGTGTTTAATTGTGGCCTTATAGAACAATACCTTGTAATCTAGCTTAAGCTTGGATTGCCGGTTTAAGAGCCAACCGAATTGATTTGCTTTGAGTCTTATTTGGGTAATTTTAGCGCTTATGTGTTTTCTCCAGGTAAGTCTGCGATCAAGAAGCATTCCAAGATATTTGGTTTCAGAAGCCTGTGGAATAGGCTTGGAGTTGATTTGCACAGAAGGGCAAGTGCTCCCGCATAAAGTGAATGTGATGTGTACACATTTGGTAAAATTGCTGTGTCATCAGCAAATGTTGAGGTGACAGTATTGTCATTAGTTGGCATGTCAGCCATGTATAGCGTATAGAGCAAAGGGCCCAGCACACTGCCTTGGGGTACACCAACTTGAATTGGGTATTCCGTGGAAACAAACCCATTTCACCGTTTCACCACAAATTGTCGATCTGAAAGATAGCTTTCAATTAGCTTATAGATGTTGAGGGGCAAAATGTTCTTGAGTTTCAATAGAATCCCTTCGTGCCACACCTTGTCAAACATCTGCGTGATGTCGAGAATTACTGCCGAACAGTATTGTTTCTTCTCGTATGATTTTTGGATGGTGCTTACAATACGGTGAACTTGTTCGACAGTACTGTGCTTCTCACGGAAACCAAAGTGGTGGTCGGGTATGACACTTTTCTGCTCAATCGCATTTCTTACTCGCATTATTATCAGTTTCTCAAAGAGTTTTGAGAAAATAGATAATAGGCTAATGGGTCTGTAAGAAGGGACATTTGTAGGGTATTTACCAGATTTGGGGATCATGGTAATTTGGGAGATTTTCCATGACTGAGGAAAGTATCCAATGCGAATTATCGCATTAAATATATGCAAGAGATGCATTACACCGGTTGTTGGGAGTTCTTTTATCATTTCACCAGTTATACGATCACGCCCTGGAGATTTTTTGGCGTTGAGATCCTTGATAGCATTTGTGAGCTCATTTTTCTTGATAGATATACCTGTAATAATTCGATAGCATTGCCTAGTGGTAAAGAGCTAGGATTAGCAACATTTGGGGTAAGCACTTGCTTTAAGTGATTTGCAAATGCGTTTCCCTTTTCTGCATCACTTCTGGCCCAGTCACAGTTGGGCAGGCGTATTGGGGACTCTGCTAAAATCGGTCGTTTTAAGTTTTTTGCTGCCCGCCATAAGGAATAGCTCGAGTTTTCGGTAGGACAGAGATTCTCTATATATTGGTTCAACTCACAGGCTTCTTTCTATTGAAGAAGGCGGCGAAGTTTCTTGGTACAGTCCGATAATTCTTTTTTAAAAGATGGGGATCTCAGTTTCTGCCATTCTCGTCTGAGAGATCTTTTTTCAAATAGAAGTTCTAGAATATCTTGGGGGTACGTTCTTTTCGAGTCGCAGCCTCAATACGGGGTGTAGCAGCTTTCACTGTTTGTGGCAGCTGTCCCGAGAGATTATTAATGGCAGAATCTATTTCCGCTTCTGACTTTAGATATGCCTTAATATCGAGATGTGAACTTATGTACATTTTATATTTGAGCCAGTCTGTACGATAATGGTCGGGACGACCTTCTTTGGCTTTCTGTTGAGGATTATCGGGTCTTAGAGTAATTATGGTTGGTGAGTGATCAGAGGATAGCTCGAGTGAAGATTGTAAAAGAGATTGTGCTTTTTAATCCTTTAGTGATTGTGAATTAAATAAGGTCTGGAGATTTCCGTCTATCTGAAGGCCAATATGTGGGCTTGTCGCCGGATAAGACATTGAGTTCGAGTAATTTTATTGCTGAGAATAGCTTTCTGCCTTTGGGAGATATAAGTCGTGAGCCCCAATGCGTGTGTTTAGCATTGAAGTCTCCGGCAGCAAAAAATTTAGTATCGAGAGTACTGAAAAATTGTTTATATTGCTCCTCATCTGTACTGAATCTTGGTGGGCAATAAATGGCTGAGATTGTTAGGCCTTTAATATATTATTCGAGACGAATACTCGTTGCTTGGAGGATATCTGTACAAAAGCCTTGCATTGGGAAATGCTTTATTCGTTTTTTTAAAAGAATAGCAGTACCGCCACGAGCTTTGCCACCAAGGTGTTTGGTGCCGTATACTGTGTACCCTTCTACTTGGAAACAGCTTTTCTGAGTGAGATGTATCTCAGAAATGAGCATCAAATCTATTGAGTTTGCATTGAGAAATAGTTTGGGTTCATTTTTGTGCTGACTTATGCCGTTTGCATTCCAGTGGCAGATTTTTAGTGAGTTCATGGTTTTGTTAGGAGGGATTGCAAAAGCATGTTTTGATTTCGCATCATCTCTTGCATCATATTTCGCATAGAACACATGAATTGTGTCATATTTGCCATGAATACTTGTAGAGTTTTTTCAAGCGTAGTATTCTCTTCGGTTGTAGGGTTTACCGAAGAAGTTCCTTTGCGAATATTTGCATAGGAAACTGTTTGAGGTTGTACCACGCTAGAAGGGATAGCACGTGAAACTTGTGATTGGGTAACACAATTATTGCCAGTTTTGGCTGAGGGGTGAGTTTTTGTTTAAAGCTGACTTAAACGGAGCAGCCTGTATAGTTTGTGGTGTGGTTTTCTCAACAGTTACTGCATTTTTTGGCCATCGGATCTTCCTTGGACTTAGTGCAATGTTGTGACTCGTGCAGGTCGCCACAAATAAAGCATACACTGGAGAGTGTGCAGTATTTTTTGGTGTGTCCAAATTCCTGACAATTCAGACATTGCACGGGCCCATATCGCTTATGGGGTTCTTCTACCGTGATTTTTCGGTGTAGGAGATAGCGAAGGCTATAGATGGGGTGCTATTCTCCTTTCTTTAAAATTATAGTGGCGGGCTGTAGCTCAACACGATATTAGGGCATTGGGAATTTGTTTTTGTTGCTCATGTACGTAGAGCGTCTTGTATGTCATTTGTATCAATGTTTGGTTCTATACCTTTGATTATCACCATTAGCCCTTTAGCACTTTTAAGTTGGTACGTGTAAAAAATTTTCTTATATTTTTCAAAATAATCCACTACTTTGCGATAACCAGATTCGGAGTAAACCTGAATCTTGGATTCATGAATGTCCTTAGTGATCGGGACAACGTGGAAGTCGTTGGGGCCGACTGTACTGGTTAGCGTTTTCACTCAGGGATTAGAGTTACGGTCGCGAAGGTAACTTGGGGGTGGCTTTACCTTTTTTCAGCAGAATTATCGCTGGGGCCTGGCTCATTTGCGAGTAATGCAAATTTGTTTGTGGTTTTTATGGGTTTTTGTCGTTTGGCTTAGAGATTTTTGAAGTCTTTATATTTATGTGAGTAGGGCTGCGTTTGCGCTTCACTAGTATGTAGCGATCCATACCAGTCTGCACTACCAGTCTTTTGTACTCACTAGAATTATCATGGGCATGAGTTTCTTTCCGAGTCAAATCGCTAGGAGATATGCACTGAGAGCTCCACGTCTCCATTTCAGACGCTACAGTCACTGCTGCTTTGCTAATTTTTCCACTATTTCGTACTTACTGTTAAAGTAGAGGGGTTATTGCGTGCGTTCTCAGAGGTAGATCGCAATATGCTGCTGGCGTCAGAGTTTGACCGTATTAAATGTGGTGTGAGAGCCATTCTCTCGAGTATCGCTGGAGTACCGTTACACTCGCTTAATATTTTTTCGTACGTGGACACTTAGGCACTCAAAGCATATGCTCGAGTTTGAGCAGTGAGTAATTGAGAATCACTTTCACTGTTTTTTGGACTGTTTTTATAGCGGGCGCTGCATTTATTACTTCACTTCTTGTGAAACCTTTTTTATATTTAATTAATATAATGTTATATGCACTTTCAGGGGGAAATCACTGGGAATGATTATTTTGTATAAGCGTTGTTAACGCACAAATTTTTTTTTTTATTTTTTTGTATGTCCCATAAAGGAACTGGAGTTCGCCTTTAACACTTTAGAGCGCTAGAAATTCAAACAAATGTAACCCTGAATAATTTTTAAATTAAAATTAAGTGGCATCACCAATCTACCTAACTTACTGACACAGGTGGCAGCTCCTGCCTATTTTTGTGTGAAGAGAACAGTTGCTGTGACAGATATTATTGATGGTAAGTTGAGTGTTTTTGTTTTTGTTTCTATTTTTCCCAAAACTCTGCTTTTTATTTATTTATTTTACATTTATTTCAGGTCTTGGAAATAAATCGGGCATGTGTCCCAGATAGCCCTCGCGAACCGCATTTACCTAGCATCACACTATCGCACTTATTTATCGCTGCATTCATCCAAAGAACGCTAGAATTGCTTTGTTGATGATAGTTTTGTGATGCTTTTCGTCTGAAGAAGCTCATAAATTTCTCAAAATCTAATCCAATCAAATATTTCGTTCGTCAATGAATATGTGCAATTTTTGGAATTTGTTGCATTTCCATACAAGCAAATTGTTAGATTGGATTTTATTGTTATGGTAGTAAATGCAAGAATTTTGCAATGTATTTAAATTTTTGATATTTATTTTCCCTAAATTATCGATCATTTTATTATTGGCACTATAAAAAAATATTTCAAGACTGCTATAGAAAAACACTGGTAGCAATCTAGTATGATGAAATTCAAAAGTTAACAAAATATTCTAGTAATAAAATTAATAGAAATTTAAAAAGTTGTTGAACTCTTTTCCATACCACCTTTGAAATAGAGTTATTGGGTCGTTTTTTTTAAAGTGGTGTCTCTGGTAGGACTTGAACTTGAACTAAAAAGCCTTTACAACAAATATAAATTTCATATCTGGCAGCAGCAATTAAATGTGGTTCAATAAGATTAATTATCAGATTATAAGTAAGATTAGAAGATTATAAGTAAGAGAAAAATATTTATTAATTTACTTTAAAAAAAAGATGAACAATTAAAAAAAAATGAAAATATATCCCGCTGCTGGTATGAATTATGTGCCTTTGCCCAACATTGACCACGCTGCAGTTTCATATATAATATTCAAAATGAAATTAACGGAAAAATAGTAATTAATTTATTAAAATATATATTGTACACAGCAATAAATATTTGAACAAAAAAAAATATTTTAAAAATTTAGAAATTTTGTAAATTTTTTTTTTTACATTATATTTTTTCAAATTTCTTATTAAATTAACTGGTAACATTTATACAAATTTTCTCCTCTGTTATACAAATTTTTAGCAGAAAATTGTTACATTTTGACAGCAGTTCCACGGTGATTCCATGCATAGCACAAAGACAATACACATAAATACCTTTCATTGCTCTCTTGAGTGAGAATCCACATGAAATTGCGCATGGCAACCACATTGGAAAAATCATCGGCAATTTCACGAAGCAGCCAGCCGTGAATATGTATCAATTGTCAGCCACACACATGGCTATTATTGTTTGCACATTCGTATGAAGTGTGTGTACTCACTGCAGAAGCGAATAATTTGAAATCAAATTTTTATTTTCTGTTTTGTGTGGCTGGGGTAAAATACACACGAATGAATTTTCTGTATGGCAAAGGTTTTTTATACGGAAAGTGGGGCTTAAAACAAATCATATGTGGTTTTGCGAATAAAAAAAATTTGCCATGCCATGAGAAAGCATAATGTGTGTATAAGTTAGCAACATACGTGTTGCATGTCGTTGGCGCCGTGCGCTTGCGCAGAGGTACAAAGGATGGTACGAAATATGCTGCAATCCGCTGCGCAGGGGCACGGTAGACGGTGCTGGTTCTCGGTACGTGAGAAAGTACACGACAGGGAGCATTGGCGCCATGCGCTAGCGCAGCGGTACAATGCATTGTACGAAATACGCTGCAACAGCGTCTGCTGCCATCCGCTGCGCAGGGGCACGGTAGACGGTGCTGGTTCTCGGTACGTGAGAAAACACAAGACGGAGAGCATTGGCGCCATGCGCTAGCGCAGCGGTACAAAGCATTGCACGAAATACGCTGCAAGAGCGTCTGCTGCCATCCGCTGCGCAGGGGCACGGTAGACGGTGCTGGTTCTCGGTGCCGGAGGAATTGGCAAGACATGTGTTGTATATCGTTGGCGCCAAGCCCAGCCGTGAAACGCAGTCGCGCAGTACCGCCTCGAAGCGCTGTCACCATTCGCTTGTCGATGGCGTATAGGATGGGAAGTACTGAATGAGGAAAAGATATAAAAAGAACCATAGTACAAGAGCCCGCATCTTTTAATTGACAGGAGCTCGAAGGACCTTAATAATAATAAAATAATAATAAAACATATTAAATATTTTTATAATTTTAGATAGATGCAGGAGATACTTAACTTATATTAAAACACTTGACAATATAAAAGAAATACGCATGCATAGAAATTATTTTACTTTTGAATATTTTATATATACATTTATGAAATAGCAGTGTAATATTTCTTCCAGCTATAAATGTATGAAATATTTTTTTTATTTTTTAGTTGATATATTAATAAAGTGCATTAATGAATATTTTAAAGGAATTTTTTTTAAATATTGTAGTTGCATAACCAAAATTTGTAGACTATTTTCCACACAGGTAGAGTAAGTGGCGCGTTTTTTTATACATATGTCTCCAAATACTTTAAAATGTATTTAGCAGATCTGGAAAAATATATTAGAAAGATTTTAAAGGAGAAGATTTAGTGTGTAGTTTTTTCCATAATTAAGTTTTCGGTATCCAAGTGCAAAGAGCCCCCTTCGCCAAAGTCAGGCTGCAGTTTGCGCAGTTAAACTTTGTAAGTCTAGCCTGCAAACTGTAAGCCGCAATCTAATGCGAAGCAACAGCTTCTGCATTTGGTTTATCCCCACCTCCATTTTCAGTACTTTTGTAATTAATTGTCATTTCGTCGTGTTCAAAATTGTCTAAATTGTCCGGAGCTATGCATAACTTATCAATAATTTGGTCATATGATACAGTATTAGCATCCGATGTCAGGTAGAAGTTCTAGTCCAGATTAGTATCATAAAAATCGTTGCAGTTAGTATTCAATAAGAATGACTGTGTGATGATTTTCATAGATAATAATCTAGCCGTCAGATATTTTATATCTCAAATAATTTTTCAAATAATAATAATTCGGGATTTATATGTGCACGGGTCAACTTTGGTGCCAGTCTTACAGTTGTGCCCTTTGTGTCTAAATCAAAAAATTCTTTCAGAACACCCCAACTTGCTACGCCATTCGCAGTGAGGCCACAGGGAATTTTCCGTGATTTCCGGAATTCCACCACCAACCTCCTCCACTTATATACTCGACATCAAGAAGTTCAATATCCATAATCGGAAGGTGGAATGTAGGTTTTACAAATTTGATCAATCTATTCTTTTTTTTATGGTTCAAAATGCTAATCTGTCAAATTGTTCCCGTGCAAGTTGCAAAGGGACAACCAGTCATTGCGCTCTTCTACACCTTTAGGAAACGAGTACAATATACTCGGAGGGGAAGTTGACACACAGCAGTTGCGAATGTGCCCACACTTAACATTAAGGATGGGATTTAGTACACATTCGCTATCATCATGTCCTAGATTAATTGAAAAACCAAAAAGAACTTAACTTACTTAAAAACTATATAAAATACGCAGAGTAAAACAATAGTTGATCTTTCAAAATTGAAAACAGTAAGGAGAATTATAAAGTTACCAGTAAACTTTGAAAATTATGTAATGTGACACAATTTTATTAAAATTAAATAAGGAAACAAAAAGTTTTGTGTGGTTCAGTGATATACAATGATTCTAATCAATAGATAACTTTTGTAACAATTTATATAAATCGACACTCAGCCAAATTCATTGTGGGAATGGCACCAAGCCTCAGCTTCCTCTTTCCAATGCATTCTGGATTAAAGTGTGTTTCACAGATTTTGGTACTATCCGTTAAAACACATTTTAAATTAGTTTCCCAATATTGTTTTCCTTCCCTAGGAACGTTAAAAAAATCTTACTCCAGTACATTTCTAGCTTTTACAATTTTTCACAGCACAATTTTGCCATATATTTTAATTATGAAATAATAAATCAACTTTCTACTTTTATTTCTAATTAAATTAATTCTTACCAAAAAAAGGAACACAAATAAAAAAAAACCCCACATATACAGTTTCGGTAGTATGCAAACAAAATATTACTGAATTGCTGCGCATTTCCACCGTGGCATACTGTTGCAATGCATGAAATATTTAAAATGCCTGAACTTGGAGCTCATTCATAACAACGGTTTATATTTAACGTTGTATATTGGTTGCAAACGTTGCAATGGTTTTTCACAATACATTATTTTTGTACATGTAATTTCGACAGTAAACATAACAGCAGGTTGATTTACAATCAGCGTGAAAAAGTTGGGTTAATTTAATCTTCATTGTAAAATTATAGGTTGCAAAGCTATATAAACTATAAACTTATAACATTAAATGAATTCCCTTAATATATCTGCCTCGATTGACTACGGAAAATTGCAATGTATTTTGTTTATATACTTTTATTGTTCCACATTTTAACGGATGTTTTTCATTTATTAAAAATTACTAATATACGAGTAAATTTTAAAAATGAATTAAAATTATACATTTATATTATTTCAATTTGAAAAATCTAAAACTATGGTTCTTGAATACATTTAATATTATACACTGCCGAATAAGAACATTTGTATAATTATATATCTGAATAACATGTGCGCAGGCGTTAACAAAGTCGACTTGGCTGATTGTTTCTTTTTCTACAGCCACTCAAAATGCATGTACACACCAGTACACACTACAACCGGCCCGCTTTTGACATAAAGCTAATACCTCGTCTTCGATTGCAATGATTTATATTCATCTTCATTCCAATTCCAACAAATAAATAAAAATAACATTCTTACATTCATATCCATACACATATATGTATGCCGTAAACATGCAAGCAATCATAGAAACATTCGCACATATAGTAAACCCACACGACATATAGAAGTCGTAACAAAAAAAAAAACCAGAATGTATATCTATAGGTTTTGCAGTTGCTTTGCCGAGCGCGGGTGTTGAGTTAATAATTTCACCATAGTCAGCCACGCAATTTAAACTCATTACGCTGAGTGATGAGAACGATGTAATATCTTTGTAGTATATTGTCTTTGGTGGTACCTAGCAGAATTATATATGTATAAAGGTATGTACATATACACGTGCTTCTTTTTTCTTAATTTTTATTTTGCTTATGAGCTCAAGTATAGTATACAACCATGCATATGTATATAAGCCCGTGTATGTGCAATTAAAAGAAAATATTGTGTAGTTTGCCACAGTTTGTAGTGTCGCCCATTTAACTCGTAACGTAAAAAGAAAATCAAATATTTTGTTATTCTTCTTGATGAGACTACTTATTACGTTGATGTTCTTTGGTTTAACACAATTCATGACCACAATGCAAAATAGACTTTAAGAGGTCATAAAAACGCAAAGCCAAATGATGCAAATGTTCATTTCCAAAAATGAACTTCACTACTATTTGTCACTGGAATGCCAATAGTATCCGGCAGCATAAATTGGAATTAGAAAACTTTTTGTCTTCCAATAAAATTTTTGTAATGGTTGTTCATCTTACAAACAAATTAAACTTTTCCATCCCAGGTTATAAGCTGCATATGACGAATCATCCTGATGGGAAGGCCCATGGTGGATGTAATATGGCTTTATATGCCCGAGTTTACCGGCGAGGGAAACAAACTTTTTAACAGAAAAAACTTTAGTTTATATATTTATTTAATTTATATTTATTCCACTATTTTAAATATTTAAATTATTGTTTAAAAAGACTTTAAAAGAAGTTTGTTGCGATCCGCACCGTTGTTGAATGTAAACTGGTATGTAGATGTACATACAAGTGTCACCAGGTCCAAGGTGAACAAGTAAGAGTGGTCCGATATTACTATTCATACATATGTATAACTAGAAGTGGCCTGATAGAGCAGTTAATTAATATTTATACATATGTATGTGTATGTACATATGCTCCCTAATTTATTTTGTTACACACCCGCTAGGATCGTTGGCAATATTCTCCCCCTCGTAAGCAAGCCCGTCGCACTTTAAACAGTCGTTGGCCACGTCTAGGGTTGCTAGTTTTACTAACGGCCGTTCCACTAGGCCCCCTTGGGTCTTCACCGTCGCTCTTCGTACTTGCCCGTCTTTTGCTGTCACTATATCGACTATAATGCCTTTTGGCCTTTGATTTCGTGGATGATTCTCGTCGATAATTATTACAACGTCACCAATCTTCAGTGGTGGCTGCTTCGCGAACCATTTTGTTCTCCGAGTTAGAATTGGGCTGTACTCTTTAACCCATCTCTGCCAGAACCGATCGACGCAAATGCATGTTTGACGAAAGCGTTGCCGTATACCTCCAGTGCTACTGCATATGGTGTGTATCCGCTTGGTGAGCCCATAAGTAAGTGATTTGGAGTGATTGCCTCATCGTCAGATGATTCCATGGAAACAAATGTCAGGGGTCTTGAATTTATTAGGAACTCTACTTCTAATAGTGCGCTGTGCAGTGTTTCATCGTTGAATGTGGCATGAGGAAGCGTCGCATGTAGTACCGTTTTAATCGCTCCACCCATATGTGGTGCTGCCGGTGGATTAAATTTTCCATTTGATATTGTCAAATATAGCTTCGATTTTTGTGTACTTGATGTTCATGGATTCCTCTCGGAACAACATTTCTGTTGCTCTAAAATTTGTGCCGTTATCGGTATAAATTTCTCTAGGTAAGTATGCAGGAGTTCATGTCAAGGCTGTAGGCTATCTCTTGGTGTACTGCTCGGATGGTAAGGCAATTAAATATCACACCCCACCGTTTTTCTCGCCTTCTACCGACCACCACTCTCATCGGCCCAAAGTAGTCTATGCCCACATAGATAAAGGGGCGTTTATAACTGGCCAGTCTAGCAGCTGGCAAGGGAGCCATTTGGGGAGGCCGCGGCTTCGCGTTGTTATTCTTGCAGTATTGACAAAGTCTGCGAACTTTCCGGTAAAGTAGTCGTAGCCTAGGTATGAAGAATTTTCCTCTTATTTCATTTACCACGGCTTCATGGGAAAGGTGATGATATCTCTCATGTGCAGCTCTAACGATCAAGAAAGTTACGTGATGATTATTAGGCATCACGATCAAATCGCGCGTGGTCAGAAATTATGCTCTACTCCTTAAACGTATAGTATCCAGCTCATATAAAAACACGTTAAACGCTATTAGTTTACTACTCTTTCCAATGCTCTTACCATTTTTCAATTTGAATATGTCGTGGGAGTACTCGCTCATTTGTGCCTGCCTGATGAGTATCATCTTTGCCGATTGTACAATTTCGAAGGCTAACTTCGTGGGCAAAATTATTGAACGAATCTTAGCTTTCAGTCTCTCGAAGTATAGAGCCCGATACAGGCGCCTCCAACTCGAAAAATGATTTGTATTTATGGTTATCTCACTTCGATCCACTTTTCGATGGGTAGCGTGTGTTGTCGAATTTCGGTTGTATTTGTGGCTCCAAAATCGTCCCGATGAGACAATGTACGCTCCTCCATTGACAAAAAAGCCGGTCCACTGAATAATATTTTTATGTTGTGCTTTAGATTCAGCTTTAGTTGCCAGATCTGCGGGATTTAGCTGAGACGGAACCCATTTCCAATGGTCTGGGTTAGTGTCCTCTAGAATTTCGGCGACGCGGTACATTACAAATTATTGGATTTGTCTGGGATCCATATGTAGCCACTTTAACACTGTTGCGGAATCAGTCGAAAAAAATTTTCGTTGTATTGGTAGACGAGCGATGTTCTGTACCTTAGATGACAGCCGGATGCCAATTATCGCAGCCTGTAACTCTAATCTTGGTATAGAGAGTGGTTTTAGTTGTGTCACTTTTGACTTGGCTGCTACTAGTGAAACGTCCGTGTGGGATCCACTTTGAACACGTAGATAGCAGACTGCCGCATATCCATATTCGCCAGCGTCGACGAATGTATGGAGTTGCACATTGTCGGCGTTGTTTAAGTGAACGGAATAGCACCGCGGTACCTCCACCAGAGACATTCGTGGTATGCCATCCTTCCATTGGCACCATTTAGAGTTCAGGCTCACGGATAGTTCTTCATCCCAGTCGATACCCGATCGCCAGATCTTTTCGCTCGCGCTCAGCTCCACTGGTGATTGATTTGTAATTGCAACTCCTCTTAATTTAGCCAGCACAGTAGTTGAATTTGACGACCAATTACGGATGTGGAAACCGGCAGACGCATGTATATGCTTAACTGTTTCGGCTAGCTGCAAGACTTCCTGTTCCCCGTCTTCGCTGTCGATGAAGTCGTCAACGTAGTGATGTCTTTTTATAGCGTCGACGGCTCGTGGAAACTGTTGATTAAATGTATCAGCGTTCTTATTCCGAATATAGTGCGCGATGCATGGTGCACAGCTTATGCCGAATGTTAACGCGCGCATGACGTACACGCTGGGCTTGTCGATCTCATCGTTTCTATCCCACCATAGGAAGCGTTGCGCGTGCATATCGCTGCTTCGCACGGTGATTTGGTAGAACATTTCGGCTATGTCGCCGCAAATGGCAACCTTGCAAATCCTAAACCCTAGTAGTACATATACTAGAGGAGTTAGAAGGTCTGGACCGCACAAGATGAAATCGTTTAAAGCCATACCCTTGTTTTTCGCCGCAGCATCCCAGATTTTGTGTCGCGAATATTGGTAGATACCATACGCGACCTTGGTATGTTTGCAACTCATCCGCACTTAGCTTTTCTGCGTAGACTTTTCCAAGTAAGTTGTCAATTTGCTGTTGCATAGATAAATTCAGCGATGGGTTTTTGAGGAATTTTTTGTGGAGGCACATCAGTCTTTTAGACGCAGTTTCGTAGCTATCGGGTAAGTTCACCTCGTCTTGACTCCATAGTAGCCCGGTTTCATATCGGTTTCCAATATTTTGACATGTTGAATCTAGTATGGCCATAGAGCTCTCATCCTGCTGTGATAGTAACAGCGACGGTGGTGGTGCATCCAACTTGGCGTGTTCTTTAACCATGTCGTGAAGCTCTTCATATTCCTTTATGCAGCCGCACGTATGTATATTTAGATGGGAATTCATCTGAGAACCGGATCCACGCCCTTGTAAGGCCCATCCTAGTCTTGTTTTCGTCGCTATCGGTTGACACCATGTCCCTTCTCGAATTTGAAGTGGCACGGTAAGTCTCCAATTTTCTGAGCCGCTAAGAATTGTTGGTTTAGCGTTAATATTTGACTATATGGGCAAGTCCGCTAAATATGGATGCTCTTTCGCAAATTTTGCCCATGTCGATGGTTTGCACGGGTAAGCTGAGGCTTTCCACGGTGTGGACTCCATTTAGAGTGAACGACGCACCACTATGCACGTTAGCAATCTTTAGTGACGTTTTGATAGATGCATCTTCATTTCTTGTTTTGTGCCCGGTCCAACGTAGACACAGGGGTTCGTGGACACCTTTCAAATTTAGGTGGTTGAAAACTTCTGCCTCCATAAGTGTCACTGACGAGCCCTCATCTAAAAATGCAAAAGTGTCTAAGTAATTGTTTTCAGAGTAAATCCGAACCGGTAAAATGCGGAAGTATGGTCGGTCATTGTCGCTAGAACTGTAGTGTGAGTTCACAGTCTCACTGCTGTTTTCACTCGTATTTGATGCCTCTGCTTCACTTTCTGTTGTCGTGGGTGCACTTCTGTGCAACAACTGATGGTGTTTAGAGTAACATCCTTCGATGCCACATGTTTGATTGATGAAGCATTAGCGTCGGTGGATGTTCAAGCACTGACGGCATAATTTCAGCGTTCGTACGATGTCCAACTTACGCTCTAGACTGAGTTTTTTAAACTCCTTGCATTGTGATATTCTATATCCCTCAGTTTTGCAATGTGCACAATTATGCTTTTTTTGTAGATTGTCTGCTTGCATATGTGTATTGAGTGATCCATGATGTTTTGTTGTCGCAGATGTGATCACTTTGCTGGCCGCTTCTGCAAGTGTGTAAAGCCAGTTTGCTAAACGTTTTTACCACTGGAACTCTTTCGTCCTTAGCATGCATTGCCCACATTAGCTTATATTGGGTTGTCAGTTTGTCAACTAAGTCTTTGACGAACATTGGATTATTCATGTACATATTGCATGATTCCATGGTAGAGTAAATATTACGTACAGAGAGAGCGTAGTCGATGAGTGCCTCCAGCTTATCTTTCACCACGCCACCTTTCTTAATTTTTCTATCAGGCTCTCTACTATAAATTCTGTCCTGCCAAAACACATTTCCATTCTGAATAATTTCTGGTACCATCGCAGAAGTTTGCTTCAAACCATTTCACGGGCTTTTCCTTTTAAACACGCTTGCAATCTTATCAAGTTTTCGGCATTTGAATAACCTGCGACTGTTCTTAAAACAACTTATAAATAGAGGCCACTCCTCCGGGTCGCCATAGAAATGCGGCAACTCTTTTGGAATGGGTTGTCTTGCTGCTAATTGTGTTTGAGTTGGCGTGCGTTGGTAAGAGAATTTATTACAATTTTCTGGCGAAATGTCCTGTGATTGTGCTAATAGTTCGTATTTTCGTTCTAAATAGCTCTGTCGGATTCGTCTTCCTTCCTCTAACGCGGCCAGTTGTAATTCGACCTTTTTTGATTTTGAGGCATCATGCTCCGTTGAATTGTTATCACGCAACATGTGTAGCGGAGCAACGTTTGTCAATGTTGCACTCTGCACTGCATTAATTTGATTCGAAATGTATGGATACAATGTTGCTGGGCATGTTGATAGGGGTGGCTGCATTGCTAAACTTGACGCTACTGCGCCGCCTGTAGTTATTAGCGTTTGGTTATTAGGTACGCCAAAATCTCTTGGCAGACGTGCAGCGTCATCTTCTGCACTCCACCTTGTTGTTTTTAATGGAATGTCCACTTCGGCTGCTGGCGTTGATGATGCCTGTGGGCGATCTTTACGGTGGATTCCGAATTGCATATTTGCGGGGGAAGTGCTGCAGCGCTCAATTTGTCCGGGCTCTGAGATGTATTCTAATTTGCACAATTCCACCTAAGATCGGCTACTTCGTTATTAACTCCGACGCAATTGAAGTGGTACCACTTATCGCACCGATCGCACTGTACCATGCGATCGTCATCTTTAGCATCAAAACTTGCTGCAACTAGATCCAACCATTATAATTGTAATTTGGTTTTTCGCGTACCGCGTTTCCGATTTACAAATATTAATTTAATTTATTGAAAATTTCGCGCTTAAGAGATATAAAAACTTCTTTTAAAGATTTGTAATTTGGCTTTATATGCCCGAGTTTACCGGCGAGAGAAACAAACTTTTTAACAGAAAAAACTTTAGTTTATGCATTTATTTAATTTATATTTATTCCACTATTTTAAATATTTAAATTTTTGTTTAAAAAGACTTTAAAAGAAGTTTGTTGCGATCCGCACCGTTGTTGACTGTAAACTGGTATGTAGATGTACATATAAGTGTCACCAGGTCCAAGGTGACCAAGTAAGAGTGGTCCGATATTACCGTTCATACATATGTATAACTAGAAGTGGCCTGACAGAGCAGTTACTTAATATTTATACATATGTATGTGTATGTATATATGCTCCCTACATTATTTTGTTACACACCTGCTAGGAACGTGGGCAACAGTGGAACTGGTATATTAATAAGAAATAGAATAAAACACTATCCTATTCATGGTCACGAAAAAGACTACCTACAAGCCACTAATATAGGAATTCAATTTCTTGAGGAAAACATCATCCTGAGTGCGGTTTACTGCCTCCCTAGATATCCAGTCACTGACCTGCAGTTTAATGAATTTTTTAAAACGCTTGGGAAGAAATTCGTAACAGTTGGAGATTTTAAGGCGAAGCACACTTTCTGGGGTTCCAGAAAACTTCCTTGGACATTGAAATCCTAGTCAATGAAAAAGGAGGGCTCAGACGCCATTGGCAAAAACACAGATCGCCTACGACCAAACAAAGCTGAAAGACATCAGAGAAGCTACATGCAGAGCTGGAGAAATACTTAAAAACCCACACAAGAAAATTGTGCCCTACAGAAAAGTCTAATTATTCCTTGTGGAAAGCTAATAAAAACATAAATGTTCCAAGGGAGTCTGAGCCACTACATAGATTGAGTAATGGGAGCTGGGCGTATAGCGCCAAAGATAAAGCCTTCGCGTTTGCTTATCATCTGGAAAAAGTATTTCAACCTAATCCTGGGACCAATGATTTCGTAATTCCACCCCTTGTCACCCAAAAAACGTTTAAAGCAATTAAAGTTAAGGCAAAGGAAGTAACTTGAAAAAAAGTCCAAGCTCCGAGGCAATTACTGCCAAAATGGTAGCTGAGTTACCTTTCAAAATTATAACATATGCTATATTTCGAACAAATGCTATATTTCGAATTGGCTATTTCCCTTCAGCTTGGAAGATATCACAGGCAATCATGATTCCGAAGCCCGGAAAAGATAAAACACAACCGGCATCATATTATGCATTAGTCTGCTGCCGATGCTGTCAAAACTTTTTGAAAGACTGCTGATGCTCAAAATCTTACCAGATGTTGCAGAAAGTGATATAATTCCACATCACCAATTTGGATTACGCCCAATACACAGTACAATAGAGCAGGTATATCGCATCACCAGCGAAATAAGAAACGCTTTCGAGGATAAAAGTTTTCCTTGATATTGCTCAGGTGTTTGATCGGGTCTGGCACGCTGGTCTCATATACAAAATCTGCAAATTGTTGCCTGCAAGCGTGCACCAGATACTAAACTCGTATTTGTACAACCGCAAGTATAGAGTGAAATTTTAGGAATTTGTTACACCTGACTTTAACATTAAAGCTGGTGTCCCACAGGGAAGTGTACTCGGGCCGATTCTTTACCTAGTGCTTACTTCGGATTTACCCACAAACAGTCGCCGTCGACGATACTGGCATTCTGAGCTGCCATAAAAACCCGAGAAATGCACCGAGAGATCTTAGTGAGCACTTAAAACTAATTGAGTCATGGCTGGCTAACTGGCGCATTCGAGTAAACGAAAACAAAAGCTCCCACGTCACATTTACTCTTCGTAAGCACAATTGCCCTAAGGTCACATTAAATGCCGTATCTATTCCACAAGCTAATGAAGTAACCAGCCTTCGGGTCCATCTCGATCGTAGTCTGACATGCCGTAGCACATCGAAGCAAAACATGCGCAAATGAATTTGAAAGCACAAGGAATAAATTGGTTACTAAATAAAAATTCAGGACTGCACCTAGAACACAAAGTTCTATTGTATAAAGCAATCTTAAAGCCAATGTGGATGTATGGAGCCCAGCTGTGGGGAAATGCTAGCTCATCTAACATTAAATTAATACAGCGAGCACAATCGAAAATTCTTCGAACTATTGTAATCTCCCCCTGGTACATTAAAAACGTTAACATCCACAGCGATCTAAATATACCACTGGTAAAAATTTAGCTCAAAAAAATCAAGTGTATCATCCCAATTACCTAGCAACACAATTAATTCAAACTAAAATACACACACGGTTATTTAGGCACTATTGATCATTTAATTGAATTATTCTCACTAGTTTAAACTGTTATAATTAAATATTTCAATAATTTACTTTAGTTTCACTGGTTTCGGGTTAATATTGCTATTATTTTAAGATTTGAATAGTTATTGTTAGTCTTATTATAAGAGAATTCAATAGAAATAATTCAACTATTATAAAAATAAATAAAAAACGATTAAAAAACGAGTACAGAAATCTGGAATCGGGTTAGACCGACTTTGAAATACCCTTTACCTTTCCTTGTGCATGCGTGTTCAACAATAGGGATGTTTTCTTCAGGTACCTTTTCGATAGGATACCTTGAAGTGATTATATCGACCCCATTTCTTTCGTATGGCTTTGTAGTGTTAATATAACTAATAATATAAAATTGTTTCCAAAAATTTTGTATAGGTCGTAAGTTATAATAATATGTCAAAAGTGTGCGTGGCTCTAAAAACAACAGGCCAAATTTTTGTGTGGTTTTATGTTAGTACCCGCAACCTTCCTGTGAAATTTCATTGATGTATCTTCTATAGGAACCTAGTAAGGATTTTTGTTAATTGTGGGCGTGGGAGTAGTAAAAATCTGCCCATATTTGCAATGCACGCTAGTACAATGTATATACCTACAAATTTGTATTCATATATCATCACTAGAAGCATAGATACAGTAATTGCTTTTAAGTGGGATCCCCAAAGTTCATTATATGGGAGGGTGGCGTATCATTCATTTGATCGACCCCGAATCTTGTATATGGATTAGTAGGGTCCATATACGTACTAACGTAAAATTTCGTCCAAACATATTGTATAGGTCGCAAGTTATAATAATATGTCAATAGTGGGCGTGGCTGTAAAAATAATACGCCCATTTTGTGTGTGGTGTTTAATGTTAGAACCCGCAAACTTTCCTGTGAAACTTCATTCATAAATACTTAATAGGAACCTAGTAGTGATTTTTGGCGAATTGTGGACGTGGCAGTTGTATTATGATCTCCATATTCTGCACACACACTATTATGGACTCGATGTATATTTCTGCCAATGTTTATTCTTCTGGCATCAATACGAGCATAGGTAGGCTAATTTAAATTTAATTCTAATTAATTTACACCCGAAAGTTCCTTATATCAAAAGTGGGTGTGTCTTTCCACTGATCAAAACCATTGGTGCAGATAGCTTTATAATGTCCACATTTTCCTTCATGTAAAATTTCGTCCTTAAATTTTTACCAGATCTTAAGTTGTGAATGTTTGTTAATAATGGGCTTGACACTTAATATATACCGCCCACTGTTTGCACAGTGTTTAGTAGGACCCACATCTCCATAAATGCCAAGTTGCTTCACGATTGCATCAATGGGACCGAAGTTATAGTCATTCTAAGAAAGGTGAAAAAAGTTCTTTATATAGTAGGTAGGGTTGGTCTTTGTCTAAATCGGTATAGCATTCTGGTTCTTTATCTTTGTCCAGACTATACTTTTGCAAAATTTCATTGCGATAGCTCTAACGGTATAGAAAAATAGTGGCCACAGGCGAACAGACGGACGGACATACGAATAAACGGACAGACGGACAGACGGACGGACAAAATAAAAATTGCTTAGAAAGTAATTCTGATCATATCTGTATATATATGTCCATACCTACCACGCCTCCTTCTTGAAATTCCAACCCCTCTCAAAATCACAAAATTAGTGTACTCTATTTAACTTTTTTAAAAGTACAGGGTATAAAAATAAATGTCAATGCGGCCATGGGTTTTCAAATGTCAAATTTTCTTCACTATTACTTTTTCACGCACAAGAAATATATGATCTTTTTGCTTGAGGGTTTTCTTGAGAGGTGCATACAGGCTATTCAAGTGTGTGAACTGGTGTTCAAATAAACTACTTTTATTAAATTTTCTGTTTTAAGCAGCGGCTTGCATATTAGTCGCAAGAAAGTAAGTTTCTTATGCCATACAAATATTACAAAATGAAGTTAACACCCACTTTTTAGCGAAACTAGCTGATAGCTGAATTTTACAGATTGTCCACCCGAAAGGTTTACTACTTTTTTTCCTATGGAATTTTTTTAAAGAAAACAAAAGAGATTTACTGTTTACAGATAGTTTACTAAATGTTTGGAATTATGTTTGAAAAACAATGTCCGTCAAATGTTCGCCTCTCTTTTGATTACATTTTTCATCACTTTGTCACTCATTTCACCTTACTCATTAACACTAAAGTGGACATGTAAAGAATCAAAATAGCCGGTTCTGGGAAGTCGAAAATAATAAATCAAATAATTCATCTATTACCATTACGTGCAATTTGGCCTGGAGGGGTCATTGGAAAATATTTGAACGAATATCCGAATGATTTAGTTTATACAATCAATGGGGAACGTTATCGTGATATGATAAGGAACTTTTTTAGACTAGAATTGCATGCTAATGGTTTGGTGAACATGTAGTTCCAATAGGACGGTGCCATACGCCATACTGCTGGAGAAACCATGGAATTGTTACGACAAATATTTCCACAACAGTTAATTTCGAAATCTTTTGATGTGGATTGGTCTCCACGTTCATCTGATTTAGCTGCTCCCGACTTCTTTTCATGGGGTTATTTTTTAATTAAGGTTCATGCACATAAACCAGATAATATTGAACAACTTAAAAGGAACTTTAGAGAACATGATAAAGGGTGAAATTTGGAAAAGTGATGAAAATTGTACTCCAAGAGCTCGTATGTGTAAGGGAAATAGAAGCAGACATTCGGCAGACATTGTTTTTCATTCATAATTCCAAAGATTATATAAACTATCTTATTAAATCTATTTATTTTATTTTAAAAAATTGTATAGCCAAAAAAGTAGTAAACCTTTCTGATGGATACCCTGTATCAAATACGTGACAACTGTATGGCTATAAACATATTACAATCCGAAACTCATCAAATTGTCTTCGCTCCCGCTTATACCGCATTTTTAATTGGACTCTTCAAAATGGCTTCTAAATCATCTTACAATTATTAGGTTTGCTTATATAAGTACTCAAGTATTTTTCGGTGCAAAGAATTCAATCACCAGTACTCCTCAAAATTGATATTTTACCCTTCAATGGAGAGATTGATTTTTCAATTTGTAAGTGACATTGACAACAATTTTAAAATTTTTTAGACATATATATGTGAAGGGGACTTGATCACATTCCTGATGAGAGTCAAGAGCACATAGAATTGAATCTAGTTCCGTTTCTCGTCGCCAATTTGTTATCAACATATGCAGATTTTAGATTATAGGATTCCTATTAGCAAAAATCTACATACATGTATAAAGTATAAAATAGCCATCTTCAAAGACTATCTGCTTTGACACCACATACAGATAAAACACAAGATGTTAATATTGATTGCCGAATATAGATTGAATCTTATCAATAATCACATTATTTTACACAGTTTTTCCGCAGCAAGTATCACTACATTTTTAAATTAGCTCGCTGTATCCAAAAATAATATCTATATTTTTTAATGGATATGATTTTAAGATATCAAAAATAATTGAAAAGGCAACAAATGGCGCCCAGAAATTTTTCAAATCGGTTCAATAGTAGAAACGATGAAAATAAGAGAAACAAACCACGAAGCATAGATACAGTAATTGCTTTTAAGTGGGATCCCCAAAGTTCATTATATGGGAGGGTGGCGTATCATTCATTTGATCGACCCCGAATCTTGTATATGGATTAGTAGGGTCCATATACGTACTAACGTAAAATTTCGTCCAAACATATTGTATAGGTCGCAAGTTATAATAATATGTCAATAGTGGGCGTGGCTGTAAAAATAATACGCCCATTTTGTGTGTGGTGTTTAATGTTAGAACCCGCAAACTTTCCTGTGAAACTTCATTCATAAATACTTAATAGGAACCTAGTAGTGATTTTTGGCGAATTGTGGACGTGGCAGTTGTATTATGATCTCCATATTCTGCACACACACTATTATGGACTCGATGTATATTTCTGCCAATGTTTATTCTTCTGGCATCAATACGAGCATAGGTAGGCTAATTTAAATTTAATTCTAATTAATTTACACCCGAAAGTTCCTTATATCAAAAGTGGGTGTGTCTTTCCACTGATCAAAACCATTGGTGCAGATAGCTTTATAATGTCCACATTTTCCTTCATGTAAAATTTCGTCCTTAAATTTTTACCAGATCTTAAGTTGTGAATGTTTGTTAATAATGGGCTTGACACTTAATATATACCGCCCACTGTTTGCACAGTGTTTAGTAGGACCCACATCTCCATAAATGCCAAGTTGCTTCACGATTGCATCAATGGGACCGAAGTTATAGTCATTCTAAGAAAGGTGAAAAAAGTTCTTTATATAGTAGGTAGGGTTGGTCTTTGTCTAAATCGGTATAGCATTCTGGTTCTTTATCTTTGTCCAGACTATACTTTTGCAAAATTTCATTGCGATAGCTCTAACGGTATAGAAAAATAGTGGCCACAGGCGAACAGACGGACGGACATACGAATAAACGGACAGACGGACAGACGGACGGACAAAATAAAAATTGCTTAGAAAGTAATTCTGATCATATCTGTATATATATGTCCATACCTACCACGCCTCCTTCTTGAAATTCCAACCCCTCTCAAAATCACAAAATTAGTATACTCTATTTAACTTTTTTAAAAGTACAGGGTATAAAAATAAATGTCAATGCGGCCATGGGTTTTCAAATGTCAAATTTTCTTCACTATTACTTTTTCACGCACAAGAAATATATGATCTTTTTGCTTGAGGGTTTTCTTGAGAGGTGCATACAGGCTATTCAAGTGTGTGAACTGGTGTTCAAATAAACTACTTTTATTAAATTTTCTGTTTTAAGCAGCGGCTTGCATATTAGTCGCAAGAAAGTAAGTTTCTTATGCCATACAAATATTACAAAATGAAGTTAACACCCACTTTTTAGCGAAACTAGCTGATAGCTGAATTTTACAGATTGTCCACCCGAAAGGTTTACTACTTTTTTTCCTATGGAATTTTTTTAAAGAAAACAAAAGAGATTTACTGTTTACAGATAGTTTACTAAATGTTTGGAATTATGTTTGAAAAACAATGTCCGTCAAATGTTCGCCTCTCTTTTGATTACATTTTTCATCACTTTGTCACTCATTTCACCTTACTCATTAACACTAAAGTGGACATGTAAAGAATCAAAATAGCCGGTTCTGGGAAGTCGAAAATAATAAATCAAATAATTCATCTATTACCATTACGTGCAATTTGGCCTGGAGGGGTCATTGGAAAATATTTGAACGAATATCCGAATGATTTAGTTTATACAATCAATGGGGAACGTTATCGTGATATGATAAGGAACTTTTTTAGACTAGAATTGCATGCTAATGGTTTGGTGAACATGTAGTTCCAATAGGACGGTGCCATACGCCATACTGCTGGAGAAACCATGGAATTGTTACGACAAATATTTCCACAACAGTTAATTTCGAAATCTTTTGATGTGGATTGGTCTCCACGTTCATCTGATTTAGCTGCTCCCGACTTCTTTTCATGGGGTTATTTTTTAATTAAGGTTCATGCACATAAACCAGATAATATTGAACAACTTAAAAGGAACTTTAGAGAACATGATAAAGGGTGAAATTTGGAAAAGTGATGAAAATTGTACTCCAAGAGCTCGTATGTGTAAGGGAAATAGAAGCAGACATTCGGCAGACATTGTTTTTCATTCATAATTCCAAAGATTATATAAACTATCTTATTAAATCTATTTATTTTATTTTAAAAAATTGTATAGCCAAAAAAGTAGTAAACCTTTCTGATGGATACCCTGTATCAAATACGTGACAACTGTATGGCTATAAACATATTACAATCCGAAACTCATCAAATTGTCTTCGCTCCCGCTTATACCGCATTTTTAATTGGACTCTTCAAAATGGCTTCTAAATCATCTTACAATTATTAGGTTTGCTTATATAAGTACTCAAGTATTTTTCGGTGCAAAGAATTCAATCACCAGTACTCCTCAAAATTGATATTTTACCCTTCAATGGAGAGATTGATTTTTCAATTTGTAAGTGACATTGACAACAATTTTAAAATTTTTTAGACATATATATGTGAAGGGGACTTGATCACATTCCTGATGAGAGTCAAGAGCACATAGAATTGAATCTAGTTCCGTTTCTCGTCGCCAATTTGTTATCAACATATGCAGATTTTAGATTATAGGATTCCTATTAGCAAAAATCTACATACATGTATAAAGTATAAAATAGCCATCTTCAAAGACTATCTGCTTTGACACCACATACAGATAAAACACAAGATGTTAATATTGATTGCCGAATATAGATTGAATCTTATCAATAATCACATTATTTTACACAGTTTTTCCGCAGCAAGTATCACTACATTTTTAAATTAGCTCGCTGTATCCAAAAATAATATCTATATTTTTTAATGGATATGATTTTAAGATATCAAAAATAATTGAAAAGGCAACAAATGGCGCCCAGAAATTTTTCAAATCGGTTCAATAGTAGAAACGATGAAAATAAGAGAAACAAACCATTGTTTCACCACAATTGAAATAGAAATTTCATTGAATCATATCTATCTAATTATCATATACTCGTAAATACGAAAAATGTGTCGAGTATAGTATTTTTTATGTGGACTCGACTTTAACGAAGAAGTCAACATGTTATGGAAGAAAATATGTGAAGAAATACGAAAACTAGAGACAATTCTGTGAACGCAATTCTATATATATTCGCTCAGTAAATACTTAATAAGAGAAATCAGCATTTATTTGTCCGGGTATCTATATTTCAGAAATGCAATATTTTCCATTTTAGTGTTTGTGAATCGTTAATCTCGTTCTCGGTAATTCTATAAATCATTAGATATGTACATGATGGAATAATTTTTTTTTTTATTTCAGGACTGGCGAAGGTTCCATCGTTTTAGTCTTCGGACTGTATATTTGGTTCTGTTAACGAGTTTTTATATAGTTAATCAAAATTTTATGAAATAAGTAAAAGAGTAGAAAATAGATTCGAGCCCAAAACATACCATGCGATTTCTGCAATGTTTGCAATGAGTATGGCACATGTCAGAATGTATGGCACATGGGAAATTAAAACACTTTATTACCAATGTCTGTCCAACGAAACCTACTTCGTTGGTTGTTTACAATTACACAAATTCATGGAATTAATTTGTTACTTCAGAACAAAAATGGAATAGGATTTACTTACCCAATTACACCATGCGGAAAACTGGCTAAAATATAATTCCGTTTTGGTGGCAATTCAGCTGTTTTTACTAAATCAATGGGAAAATAGTCTCTGAAGCTCCTCGTAAGAAAATTAGAGCGCATACACATTAAGCTGTAGTAGTTGATAGGGTCAGTGGCAAAGCAAGAAAGATACATAAGTAAAGCTTATTATAGTGAATAACCCAATTCTGCAACTTACCCATTGCCATTCATAACACTGTTTCTCTTAGTATGGTCGAAATAAATGTAGGTAAGATATGCTACTGATAACGTCTTCCACACAATGCTGCCATAAATCTGTGAAAAATATACATTTATTCCAGGGTTAAATTGGGGAAACATATTAGGAAAATTACTAGTATCGCAATCACAATCAACCATGAAATTATTGGTAGCGAAAAGCAAACCGTTACATAGAGACCAGCGGCGAAAGTTTGAAATCGTCGCCGTGGAGGCACTTTCACTGGAGCCCATTCGATTTTCATTGTAATATTCGAAGCAAACACTGACTGGCAATTTCCAAGCCTTGATACCCCTTCTTGTATTCTATGCTGTGACTTCAGAATAACTGAATAGTTTAAATATCACATTAGTGTTAAACTATTTTATTATAAAAATTATCAACATTTTCAAAGTCTAAAAGAAATAACTACAAATACCGGAGTTAGCAAGAGTGTAATAAAGTTTGTCAGTATCAGCACAATTCGATATCTGCGGCCGATAAGTACTAAATGTTCAGTTTCATAATTACAAGCACAGGCAGGTATGGGTCTTTTAATGTACACACATATTTATGCAGTAGCTTGAAAACCAAGCAGCTAGCAGCGAGCTTATCGGTGCGTTGTTTTCGTATCGGATCAGAACTTGGACCACAAATATAATAACGAATAGATAATGACGTATCGTGAATGCAGAAAATCTTTGCATTTTCGTTGGCGGTGAACCGACCAGCACTGGTGCGAACATTGTTGGCCATGAATAAATATAATCATGTATAATCACGTTGAAGTTCACCTTACAGCGTTCTATGTAAATTCTTAAGTAATTGTAATCCACCGGTCTGCATGCGACCAACGGCGACTACCTTGAGAACTAGGAATAATAACATTAATACGTAGTTAGATAAAATTAAAATTTAGGCGCTAGCATACACACATTCAGTATGGCACTTCTATATGAGATTGAACGTTGGTGTTAGAGTATCATGCCTAATCTATTGCATTATACTAAAACTATCTTAATTTTTCTGATTAAGATGCATATTTGAATGCTTACAGTACTTAGTAACAAACAGACTGTAAAATTACATAACCCAAGGGCGTAACATACATAACATAGTCATAATTTTTTAATTTCTGAGTGTTTAAACACTCAAAATTTACATTATTGAAATTATTTCACAACTAATATATCCGTTTTATTTTTTCTAAATAACATATGTCATTAATATGAAAAATGGTGACAGTTTCGAAATTATTGTTAGAAGATATACACAGCATGTAGTTGCAATCGCTATGGGAGCTAGACAGTTGATTTGTTGGATCCGTTTTTCACTAAATGCATGGAAATATTAAACAGATATGTATATATCCCGCTGAATGAAAAAAATATTATAATTTAAATATTAAATTAGTATTGTTTCTTATATTCTCAAAACCTCTCATAATTTTATGATCTAAGTTCAGAACTGTGCAAAACGTGAAAAACAATACATATTAAAATTTTCTAAGGGCCCGAAGCCTACAAATTTGTTAATGCGGCCCTGCATATGCTTGGTAAAATATGTACATACATATATACGCATATACTCGTATGTTGCGATTGTCTAATATAAATTCAAAAGTTTGAACAGGTGTATTTTCTAATTGTTAATTAAATATAAAAATGTAAGAGTCAAAAACATTGCCATAAAGCTGTACCGTCATCGGAAGCATATTTACGAATTATAATATAATAAATTCTTTATTAGCTCTTTGTCGTTTTTACGCGAGAAAATTGTTGATTGTTCCCTGTCACTAAGCGTAAAAAAAATTATACCAAATAGAAGAACCACAATTTAAATCTTTTTAAACACCTCATTGTTTATGAATTGCAGACGGTTAGGCAAAAAGTAACTACAAAGCTATGCGAAAAGTTTTTATATACAATTATTACTGAATTTGCTTAGTATATGCATATTGTATGTATCACCACCCAAATAGCGCCTCAGAATTGTTTTGTTTGAGACTTTATTTATATTACAACAAATTATTTCTTTCCAACATACTACAGTAATATATGCCCATTGTGCATTGGTTAAAAATAATACCGGTCACTGGACAATGCTCTATAAACTTATTTTATAATATTTGACAGATAATGAGAAAGCTGAACAAGAGGGGGCGCATATTGGGAGGCACTTTAACTATTTTATATATACTTATATTCCTCTAGCTTAACTCAAGAATGATAGAGAAGAAGATTACGCATTGCGCAGGTCCGTTATAATTTTCTTTCTGAGTTTGACGAAAGAACATCAACGTAATAAGAAGTCCTATAAAGAAGAAGAACAAAATATTTGATTTTCTCTTCACGTTACGAGTTAAGTGGGCGACAAATCTTGATAGCTACAGAATCATGAAAACTACAGAATTTTTAATTTTGTTGTGAATAATTGTACACACACGGGCTTACATACATATGTATGTATGTTTGCATTGCAAAATAAAAATAAAGAAAAAAGAAGCACGTGTGTATATACATACATTTATACACATATAATTCTGAAGGTACAGACTTCTGACGGGTGCGAAACGCGAAATAAGAGCAGACTTTTTTCAAATTTACATATCAATTTGAACTTAAAGAATAATTTCAATTTTCAGTTGATAATGAAGTGTGATGCTGTTTGAGATTTCTGTTCGCCTGGTATGATCGGCCAACATACTCAATGAAAAAAAGAAACTATTTTATTTATTCATATCTTTATTATTTAATACGTCCAATATCGAATACACCCCATACCAGTGGCCACTATGTTTCACTCTGCAGATGGCCTTAACGGCCTCTCCGCGGATGAAGACATCTAGTGGCGGGAGATTCACCAGAGCTTCAAGTGCCGGGCCTGGAGTAGTCGGAAAAGCTCCGGTACAACAGATGGCCACAGTACGCTGTAGTCCTGATAGAGCTTTTTTGACCCCTACAAGAGAGTCTGCTCATCCAAATCACCGATGCATAGGTGATAATAGGTTTTACCATACCTGTATAGATCCGTAGAACCTTACTAGGGGAAAGCTCCCATGTCTTACCAAAAATACCTGTACACTGCCAGAAAACTGACAGTGCTTTGGATGTCTTCAGTTCGACATGTGTTTTCCAAAGAAGTTTGTTATCAAGGATGACTCCAAGATATTTGATTGCCTTGGATAGCTGGATACTGACTCCTTTTAGTGTAGGCATTATTGTTTAATAATACGGAAGCTACCGCACCTGGTAGCAAATGCACTAATGCACCAGGCGAATTGTTTTTTCCTGGAGCATTTATAAAATCACTTTTTAAAAAATGTTTTTGGCAAACGTACGATTGGTGGCGTAAAGAAACAACAACCGCTTTGTTCCAACGTTGGCACCTATTCTCCTCACTTGGAATTTTAAAAATTCACATTTTCTTTACATCAACTTTTGCGGCATATTCCTCAAAATTTGCCAATTTGCTACTATTTTCACTTAATATATAAATAATTAGTATTTTTAAAGACCAACAAAATTTTGTGTTTCGCGAATTCCAATTTAGCAGGGCCAATTTTGTGACGGCACCGCTTTTCATAATTTGACAGAACCGACACCGAAAGAGAGGAACAAAACAGAAAGAATTAGGAAACGTCACTTATCTGCACCACCATCATATACACAGCTTGGATGCGATGAAACTTAGTGAGAGGTTAAGAAAAAATGCACAGGGCACAGGAACCATTTCATTGGACAAAGGAACCAGAGAACAGAGAATACAGAGAATCAAAACTTAAACGTCAAACGGCAATGCAGCGAAATAAAGCACACGCCAAAATAATAGGACATAGCTCAGGAGCTGTTTTTGGCCAAAACCAAAACCGTTATCATGCCTCAACCACCGCATTCACCTGACTTGGCCCCCGCTGACTTTTTCCTCTTTCCAAAACTGAAGACACCGATGAAAGGAAAGCGTTTTGCTACGATTGAGGAGATAAAAGAAAAATCGAAACAGGAGCTGTAGGCGATACCAAAAAAAGCGTTTCAGAAGTGTTTCGAGGATTGGAAAAAACGCTGGCATAAGTGTATTATATCTGAGCGGAATTTGAGTTGATGAATAAATAAATACTTCATTTTTTGATCACACAATAACTGTTCTTTTTTGATCACACCTCGTATAACGACTCTATAATTTCCCGCGCTATATATTTGAATTTTTGTTTCTTGTATATTACCTTTAACGAGCTGTGTCACGTGGAAACTTTTTGAACCTATGAGCTCAGTTAGCTTGTTGACTAACTTATTTTTTATTCATTGTCATGAATCTTAAGACTAACTTAAAGTATTTTTTCTATTCTACTTTACGGTTCAAATTCAGTTGGCCTTGAAGTGCAAATTATGCTACTAAGCATATTTTGCATTTGGAGCCTTAACTGAACTTGAGACCATCTGCTATGCAATAACAAAACCATTATAAAATAACTGTAACTCTATATACTCGAACTTATACACACAAGTTTTGTAATCTCTGTACACAAACAACAACAAAGTAAATAATAAAAACAAAAACAACAACTAAGCGATAACGCTATTGCATAGAAGAATATGATTTGTTTGTGTTTGTATATATGTAGGATATGTATGTAGGGTATGAGGACGTAACTCCTCCATCCCTTGATTTGAGATTCTCCTGGATCTCCTAAAATTTAATTTTATATACTTATTTCTGTACATTATTACTTAAGGCCATATTTATTTATTATTTTTGACAATTAAAAATTTTTTGCCACTGGCTTATTTATAATTTCAGTTTTATTAACAATTTTGGTGCGTTTTTTTATTTTAATAATAAAAATTATAACTAAAATTATGCCGATTACCAAAGTGCTTATACCGTTAGAAATATTTCAGTGAAATTTTCATTCTTGAATTTCTTTAATATTTGAAAAGTCTCTTATTTCTAATGTTTCAAAATTTATCGGTTTTATATCGAATTGGATGGGATTATTACTTGAATAAAAATATTTGTCTTGTACCACTGTTTTCTGATTTTGGAATTTAATTTTTTTTCTAATTTTACAATTATAATCAGTGATCAGATAATATTTGTTTATAGATATATTTCTGTTGTCACAATTTTGATTTATTTTTAGATGAACAGCATTCTTTATTAAGATTATATCATCTTCAAATTCTTCGACTGTACAGTGTTTACTTTTCCTTAAATTTTCCAAGTATACATTTTCTTCATAGCTTAGTACATTATTTGAACTTCAATTATATAACTATTGGGTTCGTCAATTTCCATATTGTTTTTATTATGGAGAGGTACTATAATTTTAAGATTGGCTTCTGTATAACTATCCGGTATGATCAGCAAACCTTATTTGTCACTTAATATATCGGTTTTCATTAGCTTAAGTTTGAAGAAGTCTATTTCGAACCTATCTATTTCTTCAGCTGTAAGTATACTTTGTTGGACAATTTGGTTTTTAGCAGACGCAATATTATTCAGATTGTGATCAATCTTGTTCTTGAGGTGTGTCAGTTTAAACATTTGGTCGCTGTATAAAATTCGTCGTGCAATTTTGTTGTGTCTTTCCTTTATTTCATCTTTAGTATTTTTTATATTTTCCCTGTCTTCTTCACTAATCGGGCTTAATTATAGTAGTGCTTTAGTTGGGGGTATTACCATTAATAGTATCGTTAGTATGCTGAGCATCTGAAAATTTGAAAGGACGTTTAATATTACATTCATGGACATTTTCTACTCTGGTTTTTCTATATTTAGGTTGTTCTTTGTGCCTAAAATTAGCGTAATTTTTTATATAGCCCTCCTGTCTATTCTCAACATATGATTATCTACTTTCATTGCTTTTCCTTAACATATTTCGTTTTATTTCCTCTAACCTATCCTTAATTATTTTATGATCGACTTTATTATTAATTACGTGAAAAGGAGTGCATTTGATGGTGCTGTGGGAACCGTTGTTGTAAAATTTTATTGCTTTTGATATTTTTGTTTGTATTGGTAATTTTTCTTCAAGATTTAATGCTCTAATTCTTTCTGTTAAAGTATTATTTGGCCGTTCCACATCGGAGTTCCCTGTGTGGCTATTTGGTTTAGTTGCATGAAATTGGATTCCTTCCCCTGTTAAAAAATCCCTTACATTTTTTGAGGTAAACTCGGTGTCAAACTCAAACTTCTTAACAGGTCCCTTTAGTGATAAGTAATCTCTGATTTTTTGTATGATCGTAATATTGTTTCTATCTGGCAAATGAAAACAGACAGAATGATAGAAAATTTGTCTATAAAGACAATGAAATGAGTTTTTGCTATTAACGTAAGTATCTACATGTACAATATCATTTATAGCAGAAGATGTTTCCGTAAGTGCCTGTGTCTCGGTTGGGCCCTGTCTCTGACCTGAGTGTGATCGCTAGTTACTTGCGTTGCTGGGAGCAGTCGCAATTTTACTGTACTGTGTGAAGTTGCAGTTGCATGTGCGTCCGGTTTCTCTACATTGCGAGAGATGTTACCATTGCTACTACCGTTCAATTTTTCTTGTTTTGGCACCAATGGTGGAGAGTGAGCAACACTCGTGATACCGCTATCGACCCACTGCACTCGTGTTCCCGCTCTTGTGCTGAATGATTTAGGCCAGCGCTATTCAACCTGTGGTACGCGTACCACTTGTGGTACGCGAGGCTTTTCCAAGTGGTACGCCAAATCTTTGAAAATTTAAACCATTTTTCAGTAATTAATGCTTTTTTCCCCAAAATCTTTTTTCTTGTTTTTCATTCTTAAGTATACTTTTTTTCGAAAATTTTTTTTTCGGAAATTCCGCCATCTGTACTATAAATTAACAACTAAAAAAACACCATTAGTGTTGATTTGTGTTGCTATATGGATTTTTTTTTATTTTTGGGGAAATTTTCAAGCTCTTAAAATATGCTACACTTTTTATAACAATTTTAAACGTTATTTTATTTAAATAAGGCAAAGCACAAATATTTCCTGATATCGCTCGCAAAAAATAAACAAAAAATCCCTTTTTTATTTTTTTTTTTTTTATTTCTCGTTTTATTTCTTTTTGTACATATTGATGGATATTAGTTTTAGTTGACATATTTCCATATACAGGTGCAGTCGTTCTATTTTTTATTTGTTGCTATGGATAAGTGGTTAATAAGAAGCAAAGAAACAAATAAAGATAAAAATAATGATTGTCCTGCTAGTTCGAATGAACCACAACAAACTTATTCACAAGTACAACAAGTTGAAAGACCCAGATCTCCTCCGACCACCAGCGCTCCAAAAAAATACAAAAGTACGAGACGATATGATGGGGAGTATATAAAATTTGGTTTTAGTGTTCTTGTTGTAGAATTTTCGGATGATCGCCCACAGTGTGTTATATGTAACGAAGTTCTGTCCAATCAGTCCATGAAGCCATCACTTTTAAAGCGGCATATACAAACAAAGCATCCTAGTTTAGAAAACAAACCAAAAGATTTTTTTTTGCAAAAACAAAGTGAAATGAAAGCTAATCAAACTAATATTAAATCGTTTTCTGGTACTACAAAAAAAACCGTAGAAGCATCGTTTTTAGTCTCCTACCAAATAGCAAAATGCGGCAAACCTTTTACAATTGCAGAAGAACTAATATTGCCAGCTACAAAGTCCATAGTGAGTTGCATGTTAGGAGAAGACCAAGTAAAGAAACTTGCATCAGTATCTCTGTCAGATACTACAGTGAGTCGCAGGGTAAATGATATGGCGTTAAATGTAAAACAATTAGCAATAAATCAGATTAAACAAAGCGAATACTTTGCTCTTCAAATAGATGAAAGCACCGATGTAGTAAATTGTGCACAAGTACTTGTATATATTCGATATATTTTTCAAAAGGAGTTTAAGGAAGAGTTTTTATTTTGTGAGGACCTGCCGACTTATACTACAGCAACTGAAATATTTAAAAAGTTAAATCACTTTATTGAGGAAAATAATTTAGACTGGAAGCGATGTGCAGGGCTTTGTACTGATGGTGCGCGGGCAATGACAGGTAGATATAATGGGGTAATCACAAAAGTAAAACATGTTGCTCCGAATTGTAAATTTACTCATTGTGTTATACATCGGGAAGCTTTGGTTGCCAAAAGAATATCGAGTGACCTCAAAGAAGTTCTTGATGACGCCGTAAAGATTGTTAATTTTATAAAATCAAGATCACTTAATTGTCGCTTGTTTAAAGATTTGTGTTTTGAAATGGACAGTGTATATACCAGTCTTCTCTTGAATACTGAGGTTAGATGGTTGTCAAGAGGAAAAATGCTAACTCGTCTTGTGGAGCTACGATCGGAAGTTCAAATATTTTTATCACAAATGAACAATGATTTCTCCAATAAATTTTTAGATACAATTTGGTTGGCAAAGTTGGCATATTTAGCAGATATTTTCTCGCGTTTAAATGATTTAAATTTAAGTTTACAAGGTTCATCAAAAACTCCATTTGAAGTGCAAGGAAAAATAAAAGCCATGACTAAAAAATTAAATTTAATGGTCAATGCTGTTGAAAATAGCAATTTCGAATCATTTTCCAAATTGGAACAATTTCTACTTGAAAATGAAATTGAACCCACAATTGAATTAAAAAAATGCATTAGCAGTCATTGTAAACTGTTAATAGCTACCTTTAATGAATATTTTCCTGAAAGTCACGAAGAATATTTATGGATACAAAATCCGTTTTTAGATCAACAACATTCCACATTAAGCCTAAAAGACAGGGAATCATTAATTGATCTATCATGTGATCCGGCACAAAAATTTGTTTTCCAAAACACAAATATTTTTTCATTTTGGATAAAACAGAAAACTGAATATGAATCGTTATATCATGAAGCAGTTAAATATTTGTTACCATTCACCTCTACATATTTATGTGAAAAAGCATTTTCATCAATGTTAATAATCAAAAATAAATATCGAACATCATTAAATTTGGAGCCCAGTATGAGATTAAAATTATCAAAAATTGAACCAGACATAAAATCTTTAATATCAAAAATGCAGTGTCAGCCATCTCATTAATTTGTGATATTTATAAAATGAATTCTGAATATATTTTTGTTACGTTTTTATTAATTTTAAATATTTTTTTATGTTTATTTTCTTTAATTTTTATTTATTTATTTTTAAATAGTTGGTTAAACAGCAAATAAAATCGCTGAGATCTCACTACTAAATATTTTTTATTTTATGTTTTTATTATTATCTGTTTAATTTTTTTTATTAATAAATGAATAAAATATTTAAATATTTTTAATTTTTTTGGTTGTGTTGAGTCTATTTTTTTCATATACATATTTTTTTTGGTGGTACGCAAAATGTTGTTCGTGAATTTTGTGGTACGCGAGCCAAAAAGGTTGAATAGCGCTGATTTAGGCAATTAAAAACGAAAATATTTATGTACCATATACGCCGTGGCCACTGATGAACCATAGGATAGCAAAATTCTTCACACACGCAATCGCTTCTGCTAATATTCGCCAAGTTTATTATATTTTACACACCAAAAATCAATTTACGAAAACGGAGCAACTGTTTTTAATCTTGCTTTTCTAAATAATTTATTTTTATTAGGGTTTTCGGACTTGCTGGAAACATTACACATACCAAATTTGGTTTTATCTTTATAGCGTTTGTTACGAACCAAGCATTTGTGCGTTCACCAATACTAGCATCTTTACTTTTCCAAGCCTTAACTCTTTTCCGCTAATATCTGATCAGCAATACATATGTCTCTTTTTTCAATCTTTATTTTGAGAGTAGGATATACCGTGTACTCTACAGGCATTGTCTAATACAGGGATGTCCACGAAAAATTTATCCGGAGCTGGAGAATTTACTCTCCCACCAAAAACAAAAATGAATGCGACCATAACAGATAAGTACATACTTACATTCATGTCAACGTAAACGCTCGATAACGCCAATAAAAAGTAACATTAGTAATATAATACTGCAGGAGAATGGCAAAAGTCAACAAATTATGTTAAATTAAGTTTAAATACATTTAATTAATTTATTTTAAACTATATTGAATGTAAATTAAATTAATTTTAACTTTAAACTAAATTGAAATCATAGGTAAACACATCGCAATTGATAGGTTGGTGAAGTCGAGTCGGAGCTTCAGGGTAAAGGGCGAGATATGCTCAATCTGTGTAAAGTATATGAGAATGCCTTTGATTTGTTCGGAGCTACCGAAACTTATTTTTGTTCGGCGTGGACATCGCTGGTCTACTGCATTAATATCGATGTCTTCTCTATTGATATAGATTTTCAATTCAATTTTGTACCAGGTCCACAAAACTGATAACCAGGTAAATGAAGTTCAATGGGAAGATTATTCACTAGTAGTCCTTTTCCAACGGCGTTTTGTTTGCGACTAATTGATTTATTATAAATATGTTTCATTTGAAAGTAAAACTGTTGTTGTTGTTATGATTCAACATACAAATGTGTACTAAATGAAAATTAATAAAAGATATATTTATTTATAGAACTTAATCAGTTCTAAAAAAGCGTTTAATTAAACAACATAAGTATATTATTCTAAGAAATGAAGGTAATTTCCGTAAATCTTCATCTAAAAGAAAACATGGCATTTTACGACCCAATTCAATACGAGCTTTAATTGTCGGTCCATCAAGCTTCGGTAAAAGAAATGTTATGACTAGTCTACTGAAGAGTCCGAATGGTTTAAAATTTATTAATATTATTTGTCTTCAAATCAACCAAAATATGATAACTTGAAAAAGTTAATAACCAGCATAAAAAGAATGGGCATCTATGAGTTTTCTACACATGATGATGTTATTCCACCAGATGAAGCCAATTCGAATTCTATATTCATATTCGATGATGTAGCATGCGAAAAGCAAAACAATATTCGTTCATATTTTAGTATGGGTCGACAGAAGAGTATTGACAGTTTTTATTTATGTCAAACGTATACACGTACGAAAACATTTAGTACGTGATAATGCTAACATGATCGTCATGTTTAAACAGGATGAACTCAATATGGAACACATATACAATGACACAGTGAGCCCAGATATGTCATTTAAAGAATTTGTGAAAATGTGTGCAGAATGTTGGAAGGAAATATGGTTTCCTAGTTATAAACAAAGATGATGAGATTGGCAATGGATGCTATAGAAAAGGGTTTCACATTTTCATTCAACTATAAATGGTAGCACATCAACTGCTAATACTGCAGTATGTGCTCTCGTCTCTAAAAGACTACTTACTAAACATTTTAATTAATAGGTAAATATATATTTTAATTAATAGGTAAATAGATATATATTTTCAGACTAAATATAGAGAGATAGAAAATGGCTGAAAAAGTTTTGGAAGAAGTTGTAAAGGTAAGGAATATTTTGAAAAAGGATTTTAATAGTATAAATCTGAGTAAAATGGATGAAGAAACAATGTTGGAAAATACTTTCACACTAATCACAAATCCATTAAAAGACTTTATAAGTTAAGTCTTCAAAAAAAAAACACAAATCACTTTTATTTTTTTTTTAACTTTATTTTAAATTTTATTTTATTTAATCTTAATAAACAATTTAATCAATTTAACAAGTAAAAAAACTTTTGAAACGACATGCTCCCTTGAACAACTTTCTATAACTAAACTTGATTACCATTTTACTGGCTCTTTTATATCGTTCTTAATTCTACTTCATCTACGCATTAAAATATATTCCGTGGAACCATATCTTAATGCGCAGATACGAACCATTGGGAACGCTTTTGAATGCGTAAAATAAAATAAAATAAAATAAATGAATATTTTATGCGCAAAAAATGAATTACGTTGGAATTAATTTTTTGAATGCGCAGAAACGCTATTCAAGGAATTTTTAAATGCGTAAATGAAATTTTAAAATGCGCATTTTGCTACGCATATATATATGACTTGAACACCTTTGGTCCGAGACTCAGGAGACGGTAATGTTTTTTGTACATTTTCTTAATTCTATTAAAGTAAAAGTAATAAGTATACAGGTAATAATTTAATTTTCTTATAATAGTATTTACATGATTTATTTTTTTTTTTTTTGTTTACATAATTTATTTTTTTAAATTATTTACTTGAAACTTTTTGTTTTTTTTTTATGTGTGTTTGTAGTATTTTTGGCCTCTTTTTGTACCTACATGATCGTCATCTAATCTATGTACATTCAATTTCTTAAATTTATAATGGTTTTTTCCGCCCCTTTCCTCTTTTATAAATTCAGGTCCAGAATAAATTAAACCAAAATCTTCTCGATTTTGGTTTAATTTATTTGTGATTTTTTTTGAATTGTAAATTTTTATCATTCTATCTTTAATAGAAGGATACTCCGATTGGTTTATTGATCCGTTTACAAAATTTATCGGTTTTTGTCCAGTGGTTGTATGAAACGTATTATTATAGTAAGTAATGATTCTATATATTTTCTCTTCTACGCTTTCTAAGTCTTAGTGAGGATCATACCTTAGAAGTCTTAAGTGTTCGTTTATTGTATTGTGAAGTCATTCGATATCTGATATTAGATGTATGATTGCTACTTGAGGTATAATATATTTCGATATTTTCATTTTGAAGGAATAATAATAATAATGGTAATGCTTTGAATCCTAATTCATTGTCTACAATAATTTGTATGAAATGACGGTGTACTGATATATTGTATAAGAGCTCTTTTAAACTCTATCCAAGATCGATTCGAAATCTTAATTGCTTGAGCATGTTTCGAGAATTTATCTATTAAAGTTAGAAACAATGATTTATTTAAACAGTAGAATATATCTATATGAACTATTTCTTTGGGGGTTTCAGGTGTATATGTTATTTTGAATTGGTGTTTTACTGGTCGTCTGTCATATTTTTCCTTGTTACATATATCGCAGTTATTAATTTATTGTGTAATTCTTGTTTTTAATTTTGGGTGGTATATTTCGTTTCTTAGTTCATTAAAATTCGTTTATTCCTCTATGGTTATTTTTATGGTGTTCGGTTTTTATATATTCACTTAATTCATTCTCATCTATTATGTCTTTTAGGATCTTACAATTTAAAATTTATTATTACTATTATTGATAAAGTTTTGTTCAATAATTAATTTAAATTGTTCGTATAGTTCTTCATCCTCTACTAGAATAGCGTTAGTTTTATTACTTTCAAAATGATTTTTATTGAACATAATGATAGTATTATCATTATATGTCTTTGCAGATATTATTTTGCGTTTTGAATTAAAAATATTTAAATTCTGAATTTTTAGGGAACCTGAGTTGGTTATCTTTAAAATAGTCTGAGTTTTATAAATGTTTGCTGGGCATTGAGATTCTATTATTAAAGGGGTTATTACCTGTGCTTCATTGTGATTTATTAAGATGCGAGATAGTGCATCTGCGTTACCATTCTTTAACCCTGTTTTTTTTCCTGATTTCATAATCATACTGTACCAGTCGCAATCTCCATCTGACTAATTTAGAATTTGGTTCTTTTATCGAAAAAAGCCAAACTAGTGGTCTGTGATCTGTTTCTATTATGAATTGTCTACAAAATAAATACGGACGGAAATATTGGGTTGCCCATACGATTGCAAGTGGCTCGTTTTCAATAGTGCTATAATTTTGTTCGTGGTCGTTTAACGTACGACTAGCGTAGCAGATTGGATGACCATCCTGAGATAATATGGCGCCAAGGGCTAGATCACTTGCATCTGTTTGCAAAGTGAAACGCTTTCCGAAATCTGGATATTTTAACACAGGACCATTTATTAACAGTCGTTTCAATGTTTCAAAGCTATTTAATTATCTTCTAAATTTAATTTTATACCTTTCTTTCAATATTTAGTTATCGGTTTCGCAATTTTGGCGTAATCTTTCATGAACTTTCGATAGTAGCCAGTCAAACCAAGAAATTGTTTAATTTCTTTTGTTGATTTTGGTAGTGGAAAATTTTGTACACAGATTATCTTTTGTGGATTAGGCTTTATGCCTTCGTTTGTAACAATATGCTCGAGAAATTCGGTTTCATCTTTCAAAAACTCCGATTTGTCCAATTGGACTTGTAGATTGGTTTCTTTAAGTCTTTGAAAAATTTTCGAAACTGACTCCAGATGCTCTTGAAACGAAGTAGAGAAAATTATAATATCGTCAATATAGATTAAGCAAATTTTGTTAATGTAATCTCCTAATACATTATTCATTAATCGTTGGAATGTGACGGGGGCTGTTTTGAGTCCAAAAGGCAAATTCGTAATGTCCGCCCTCTACACTGAATGCTGTTTTATAAATATATTCTTTCACAATATCTATAGAAGTGAAATAATCGCATCTTCCCAATTTTTCCAAAATTTCATCCATATTTGGAATAGGGTATTTGTCATCAATCGTTACCTCATTTAATTTACGGTAGTCTATCACTAATCGCCACTTACGTTTTCCGCTGGCGTCTAACTTTTTAGGTACTACCCATACTGGTGCTGAATATGGTTATTGGCTTGGTCTTATAATTTTACTACTAATCATTTCTTGAATTTGTCGTTCTACCTCCTCCTTGTGGACAAGTTAGCAACATACGAGTTGCATGTCGGTGGCGCCGTGAGCTTGCGCAGCGGTACAAAGAATTGTACGAAATACGCTGCAACAGCGTCTGCTGCCATCCTCTGCGCAGGGGCACGGTAGACGGTGCTGGTTGTCGGTGCGTGAGAAAACACAAGATGAAGAGCATTGGCGCCATCCGCTTGCGCAGCAGTACAAAGCATCGTACAAAATACGCGGCACAGCCGCTACGCTTAGATACGGTAGGCGGTGATGTTTCTCGGTGCCGGAGGAATTGGCGAGACATGTGTTGTATGTCGGTGCCGCCAAGCCCAGCCGTGAAACGCTGTCGCGCAATGCCGCCTCGAAGCGCAGTCACCATGCGATTGTCGGCGGCGAAAATGTATGAAAAGAACCCGAGAACGAGAGCTCGCTTCTTTAAATTGACAGGAACTCGAAGGAGAAGGGCGATTAGAATAATAAAATATTAAAATAAAAATTAAAACAATATTTCTATAATTAAATATTTTTATAATTTTAGATGTATGCAGCAGATACTTAACAGGCGCCCAACTTGGAGCATGCGAAAAAGTCGCTGCACAGGCTCATTACCCCTCCCTTGAGAGGGGTGAATAAAAAACAAAATCTGCGATTCCTACGTTACCCTCCAGTTTTTGTGTCGTAAGCATGGGGCATGCGAAAAGTCGCTGCCCAGGCTCTTACCATACCCTTGAGAGGGGTCAATAAAAAAAGCAAATCTGCGATTCCTACGGGACCCTCCAGTTTTTGTGCCGTAAGCGTGGAGCATGTGAAAAAGTCGCTGCCCAGGCTCTTACCGTATCCTTGAGAGGGGTTAATAAAAAAAAACAAATTTGCGATTCCTACGGGACCCTCCAGTTTTTGCAACCTACACATGGTGTATATTGTGTTAAAATCTGCGACTCCTACGGGACCCTCCAGTTTTTATCACAAATAAATAAAAATAAAAGAAAAATCATCAAATAAATATTTATAATTAATAATAAATATAATTAAATTTTTAGCGCTACAGAAAAAGGCGGTTCGCTGCGTAGTGACCATTCGCAAGGTTTGTAATTAAACACGGTGCAACCGAAAAAGGCGGTGCACAGCCCAACCATACGTTCTAGCATATTCTTGGTGACGTAGAGAGCATCCGAAAAAGACGGTGCACGGCTCACCACATCAAGGGAAGACCAGCACAGGCCACGTTCAGTCAGGTCTCTAGTACCGTTCATCGCAAAGTAGAGTGCGCTTCTAGACTGTAGTATGGCGCACAACGAAGCAGCGCACCAACCCCACGGAGATTTGGCTATATTTGAGGCTATGATCAACACCGCCTTCTCCTATTTGACTGAAGAAAGCAACCGACGATTTACTGAGAGTCGCAATGAGATATGCGAACTCCGGAAAGAACTGCAGATCCTTGGACAACCGGCTGTAACTCCCACAGTTTATAGCGATGTTACGTTCGATCGAGAGGGTGAAGGGGTTGATTCATTCGTGCTCATTCAAGCCCTTCGCGAGTTTGGCGGAAGTAGATCGCAGTACGCTTTCTGGCGGAATGCTGTCACAAGCGTTTATTCCCTTTTTACAGATTCATATGGAATTCCTCGCCATTATCAGGCCGTCCGCTTGACCAGGAGCAAAACAATGCGAGAGACCGATCCCCCCCCTAACATCCTTATGCCTACTAACATTGACGCAATTCTGGCTCGTTTAGTCTTAAAATACGCACACAGAAGATTCCCATATGCGCTTCAACAAGAAATGCGGAGGCTCAGCAAAGGGGATGGTCCGTCTCTCACTATTATGGCGAGATTCAAAAATGGTTCACCATTCTAACCAACCAGTATGACTCGAGCAATTCTGGAGACGCATCACTGAACCAAATCCTGAATGAAGCGCACAGGAACCTGGCTAGAAGCATGTTCATTTCGGAGCACAACGAGCCAATGGATTCATCGGTTCTTTTTGCTAGTCCCCCGGATATGTCGGTAGCCCTCGCTCTGATCCTGGATCTAGAAGTAAACAAAGCCAGAGCCCATGTAGACCAGACATGGAAGCGCCGGGGGCCCAGGGAATGCACCCCTCCTTCAATTATAGCATCAACCAGCAGCCTATAAGGATGTATCAGCCCGACTCAGCTGGACTTGCCATTGGTCGCCAAGGAACTGGAGTCATCGCACAGCCGAGAACTTCACCCCGATGGGACAATCCGTCTACGATACCCGCTATAGACGCTCCTCCACGAAATCCCTTTAATGCAAACCGGGTTGGAGCTTCTACCAGCGCTCCACATATGCAGAAAGTATATTCGGAAGGCCAGGAATTTCAAGTGAGGGAACTAGCTACAAAAATGTCACCTCCGTCGCAACCACCTTCACACGATTGGAAACACCCAAGAGTCAATTACCTGGAAACTAAGTTAATTGATTCTTCTCCTGGTGGCTGGGACAATAGAAGCCGCCGGAGTGAAGATCGTCGTCGCAACCGAAACTACAGACGGGGTGACGCGGGGCCGATGTTGGGGGAGAAACAACTTTCACTGAGGTGAATTTTTTAGGGAGGGGAGGCGGCCATTTCTCCCATACCTTCAAATGAATCTAGCATCATAGCGTTTAAAGTTCTTGGTGGACACCGGCTCTGCCAAGAATTATATTAGGAATATCCCTGGCCTACGGGGAATAAATCCGATAATCAAACCAGTTAAGGTCAAAACTATGGTGAGGAGTGTGCATGTCACTAGGAAATGTGCAATCAATATGCTGAGAAGGACATCTACCTTTTACATACGTCCCACTCTAAACACCTTTGACGCTATAATCGGGTTTGATCTGCTAACGGACGTCTCGGCTTGTGTCAACTTAGACGTGGGAACCCTCAGGCGTACGCGGGGAGTGGAAACGCTGCTCTTTCAGGAGTGTGAAGGGATGAATTACAGAGATTCCAGCATAGACGAGAATGAAGAAGTAGAGCATTCCAGCGGTATATCTGAGGGGGAAGAATGGTCATGCGAGTATAGTAGCATCAAAATCTAAAAACACTTCGATTGTCCTTGACGCGGATGCATTAGACGCCTTTCGGCGTGTGAGGTCAGCGCATGCTGTGCTCCTCTATCCAAATTTCGGAAAACAATTCGATCTTACTGCGGATGCTTCATCCTATGCCTTAGGGGCTGTACTATCGCAGGGAGGTCGGCTCATCACCCTGATCTCGTGCACACTCTCCAATACAGAGGAGAACTATGCGACTTATGAACAAGAGCTACTTGCAGTTGTTTGGTCATTGCAGAAGCTGAGAAATTACCTATATTGAGTCAAGGACCTAAATGTTTTTACAGACTATCAACCCCTTACCGTTTGTTAATTCAAAATTTGCTTTGAATTTATGCTCTGAATTTCCAGTACTTCAACTGGGAATTCACGATGATTAAATTTTAATTCAAGATTTTAATCTGAATTTATGGTTATGATTTTTCAGTACTTGAACTGAAGATTCTCGATGAAACAAAATTGAAGTTAACTTAAAACTGACCTTCTAGTACTTGAACTAGAAAACCACGAAGAAATGATAATTCAATAATTGTTCTTTTTGAGTTCTGATTTTGAACGGATTTTATTAAATTACTGCATGCTTTTTTATTCAAAATCAACATGTCAAAGTCCATAGCAATACAATATAATACATACTGTAGTAAGCAATACTGTAGTTCGATGCAAGTTGCACAACATATTTGCTAGTATAGCATATTATCATGAGACTATAACAACCAACAAACGTGTCGAATTTCCGTCTGCTTTATATGCAAGAGAATTTAAATTGTTGTTATGCAAATTGCAACGAACTTCTGTTATTATTGACGCAAAGAATAAATTGAACAGAAATCAAATTTGCAGTTTTAAACAAAATGCAAAAATATATAGAATCACATTATATGCACATTAACACCTTCGATCTCTCGGACAGAAATGTTAACTCAAAGATGAAACGAGGCGAACCTTCATTGAGGAGTTCGCCCCGAAGTTCCATTACAAGCCAGGAAGACTCAACGTTGTCGCGGACGCGCTTTCACGACAGCACATAAATGCAATAATGAAGGAACCTAAGTAATGTGAAACCAATAGCAGTGCTGAAAAGTCGCTGGGATCACCTAAACCGACTGTCGATAACCCCGTCAATTGCTTCAGAAATCAGCTAATCCTCCAAGCTGGAGAGAAGTCGAAGGAAACTTCCTCCATAGTATTCCAGAAACAGCTCAGGCATGTCCTAACTTATGCCTCACCTTCGGACTTGCCCCAGCTGCTGAACGAGTCCGTTAACGTCAATGTTGTGAATGGAATATATTGCGATCGAGTTACATTGCAATATTTGGAGGACACCTTGCCGGATCTCTTCCCATCCATGAGGTTCCGATTCCGTGAGAGAAGGGTTACCACCAACCCAAGCGAGCAACAAGGAATCCTAGCCAGAGAGCACAACAGAGCCCATCGTTCGCCGAATGAAACTACACGTCGGGTGTTGCGGATGACATATTTCCCCGGTGTCCGTTAACAATTCAAGCAGCTGGCATCTGCCTGCCGCATATATCGGGAAGGCAAATACAATCGACACCCACACGCAACCCAAATAGGAAAAACCCCTATTCCCACGCATCCGGTTGAAATTTTGCATCTAGATATCTATTCCACGGCAGGTCACCACTACCTCACATGCCTGGACAAGTTCTCCAAGTTTGCCATTGTAAAACCTATAAGATCCAGAAGTATAGTGGACCCCAAAGGACCCCTACTGGAAACCCTCAGTGTGTTTAAGGATACACGTACTGTGGTATGCGACAACGAAAAATCGCTGACTTCTAACACTATAAGGTCACTACTACAAAATCAGTTCGATGCTAGCGTTCATGCAGTTCCACCCCTTCACAGCACATCTAATGGACAGATGGAACGCTTCCACAGCACATTGACGGAGATTTCAAGATGTCTCAAAGCAGCTGACTATTCCTCGGATATAGGGGAGCTAGTTTTGTTAGCGGTATCCAGGTATAACCGCACAATCCACTCTGTTACTAATCAGAGACCTGTCGACATACTTCATTCTATTTCCGATTTAATGAGAGGCGAGGTGGAAGCCAGATTACGAGTTACCCAACAAACTAAACTCCAATATTTCAACCGGCTGCGAAAAAGAAGATTTTTCAAAATAGGAGACAAGGTATTTGTTAAGGCAAATAAAAGACTTGGAAACAAACTATCAAAAGTTTACAACCAGAAGACTGTAGGCGCAGACCTAGGATCGAGTATCCTGGTAGATGGCCGAGTAGTCCACAAAGACAACCTACGTTACGGAATATTTTCTTAATCTTATATTTTCAATTAGATCAGAAATAGCATGGTAGTGCCCGAGGGCGGACGGGTGGTCTTAAGGGGGGGAGGAGTTAGCAACATACGAGTTGCATGTCGTTGGCGCCGTGAGCTTGCGCAGCGGTACAAAGAATTGTACGAAATATGCTGCACCAGCGTCTGCTGCCATCCGCTACGCAGGGGCACGGTAGACGGTGCTGGTTGTCGGTGCGTGAGAAAACACAAGCCGGAGAGCATTGGCGCTATGCGCTAGCGCAGCGGTGCAAAGCATTGTACGAAATACGCTGCCACAGCGTCCGCTGCCATCCGCTGCGCAGGGGAACGATAGACGGTGCTGGTTGTCGGTGCGTGAGAAAACACAAGACGAAGAGCATTGGCGCCATCCGCTTGCGCAGCAGTACAAAGGATTGTACAAAATACGCGGCACAGCCGCTACGCTTAGATAGGGTACGCGGTGATGTTTCTCGGTGCCGGAGGAATTGGCGAGACATGTGTTGTATGTCGGTGCCGCCAAGCCCAGCCGTGAAACGCTGTCGCGCAATGCCGCCTCGAAGCGCAGTCACCATGCGATTGTCGGCGGCGAAAATGTATAAAAAGAACCCGGGAACGAGAGCTCGCTTCTTTAAATTGACAAGAGCTCGAAGGAGAAGGGCGATTAGAATAATAAAATATTAAAATAAAAATTAAAACATTATTTCTATAATTAAATATTTTTATAATTTTAGATGTATGCAGGAGATACTTAACTTACATAAGGATACCTATATGTTTTGACTGCTATTGGTGTATGATCTTTAGTTCGGATTCTGTGTTTTATTTTATTAGTGAAACTAAGATTAGATTTTTCGTTATAAAATATTTTTGAACATTTTTTAATGACCCAAATTAATTAGTCTTTTTCTTCATGATTTAAATGGTCTAGTCTCATTTGATCAACAATAATTTTTTTGTTGTTTAAATTCATTCACATAGAAATTATCATTTGAAATCGCTACGGTTAGTTGACAATTGAAAAATATTTTTTTTGGCTTAGCATCTTTTATTTCTACAATGGCGTTCATTTTATAATAAGAGACTTCGAATATAACTTCTTTAATTTCTATTTTTTTTTTATCTTGTGATGGTTTGCCAGGACTATATACTAAACCTTCAGATGCAAAACGAAGTCAAACCTGGAAAACTCTTCCGGGATTAAGACAGTCCAGAGCTCTTCTGGGAGATTTTAATCCTAAAAGAGCTAAGGAGTTAATAAATATGCCTAGGGGTAAATTAAGAATCATCACAGGCATTTTAAGCGGACATTGTAGACTCAACTACCATTTGAACAAGTTGGGTATATCTTCAGATGCCATCTGGCGATACTGTGGAGAAAGTGACGAAACCTCACTGCACCTGATCACAGATTGCGGACCATTAGCAAACAATGTACACAGGTATATCTTAGATATGAGCAAGATCCCTCATCTTGATTCCTCCAAAATATATGAATTCCTGTCGGAAATTAACCTGACAGAAGATTTATAGATGAGACTATCCTCATCTTTCAAATAAATAGGGGCATCACAATAGATCTTTCAGGTCGCAGCCCTTAAATATATCTATATACTAAACCTTCCATTTCCTGAACTGGAATGTCTACTTCAAAAATACCTATCTTTGTAAAATTAAAACTTTGAGTTTTTGTTAAAGATTGAATACATATTTGTTTCTGACCGATTTGAATTATATTTCTTTCAAAGTTTATTATTGCTTTTAACTGTTTTAATATATTATTGCCAATGATACCGTCATACTGGTCATGAAATTTGCAAATAAACATGTCTATTTTCTCATTGGGATCGCCTAATTCTTCAAAAAGGGGTATGGATATTTTTTCTGTTATTTTAATCAAGTGTTGGGGTGTCTTTAGATTGCTCGGATCACGGTTCTGCTTGTAATTGTAGTGATACAAAATTTTTATTTTTATTAGTAATTGGTTGTCTTTGATTGTAATTAAACTTTCTGTATTGCCGCTGTGAATTGTTAAAATTTTGACCCTGATTATTATATTGGTTGTAGTTCCTAAATTTACTTTGTTGATATTGATTATGATTGTTGTATTGTATCTGCTGGGCACTGTTATGTGTACGTATATAATTCTGTCCAGATTTTTGTTTAGAAAAATTTTGCTTTATGTATGTTGGTTTGGTTTATTCTCACTAGTATGAGCATATCCCGCCGATTGCAGAAGGCTTCTGCCAAGCTAGAGGGATTTCCACAAAAAAGGATTGTGCGCATTGGCTCAGGCATTTTATTTTTGAATATATTTAAATCAGTTCTCCTATTATTTTTCAGGAATTCCGACGCTGTTGGATTATTTCCTAATGAAAAAATTGTTTTGTTGTTAAGTCTTCTTAACTTATTTGTTATTTCATTATAAAAACCAACGCTATTATTTCGAAAGACTACTGCCCTGAGTTCGTTACATAATGCTTCACAAGTGAATCTATCTCCAAAATTGTTATATAGAACTGTTTTGATTTCCCTCCAGGATATTGCATCATGATGAATTTCTATAATTTCCCCGGCTTTTCCTTTTAATTTTCCCTTAATTTAATCCAAAAAAAAAGTAATTGGTAATTATTGTCAAAGGTGTCAAATAGCGGATAAATCCCATCTATTTATTTAAAAAAAAAAAATTTAATTTCATCTGAGTTCCCTCTGAACTCAGGTAAACTATTTATATACTAAAGGGGATCTATTGTTACAGAATGTCCAGTCATAGATGTTGATGGCGATATAGGCACAATTTTCGGTTCCATTATTAGAGACAATATTTAATAATGCTTATTCAAGATTAAAATATTTACATAAACTTAAAATTAAAATTAAAATATTTACATAAACTTAAAATTAAAATATTAAAATAATTAGTATTAAAATAATTTTAATATTTACTATGTCCTGTTGTGTGGTTGCTGCTGCTCCTTTTGTTACAGTTGTGTTGACATGTGTGCGTATAATGCTGACTCTAATTGCTCATTTTTTCTATTGTGCATTTTGTAGATTGGCTGCAGCTGTTGCGTAGTGTGAATTTTCTTGTAGACGTATATGTGATTTATAGTTGTCACTGTTAGTTGATGTATAGTAGAATTTGTGTAATAACTTTTGTTTGTATCTTTACTATTTGCATTTGTTTTTAATTTATTGAATTTTTTATAATTTTTTATAAGATTCTTGTCTTATTTGTTTTGTTTTTGGAATGCCCGGTTGGGTTTAAAGAAAAAAAAACTATTCATATTTTTCTACACAGTATGAATAGCGGGGATCCCATCCTCGTCGCCAGTTAAGTCTTTAAAAAAAACACAAATCACTTTTATTTTTTTTTAACTTTATTTTAAATTATATTTTATTTAATTTTAATAAACAATTTGAACAATTTAACAAGTAAAAAAACTTTTGATACGACATGCTTTTTTGAACAACTTTCTATAACTAAACTTGATTGTCTCTTTTATATCGTTCTTAATTCTACTTCATCTACGCATTAAAATATATTCCGTGGAAACATATCTTAATGCGCAGATACGAACCCTTGGGAACGCTTTTGAATGCGTAAAATAAAATACGCTATCAAATGCATATTTTATGCGCAAGAAATGAATTACGTTGGAATTAAATTTTGAATGCGTAAAAACGCTATTCAAGGAATTTTTAAATACGTAAATGAAATTTTTAAAATGAGCATTTTGCTACACATATGTGACATTTATACACATAAGTCAAAATGCAAAAAATCCTATCAAAGATGAAAATACATTTATTCTAGATATTAAATTAAAATATTGACGATAAAAGTTAAAAAAAAAATAAAAGTTTAAATTTATATGTATGTGTATAAGAAGATCAATATGAAACTGATGCATTAGGTATGACTGATAATGTTAATGGAAGGCTACGCCTCAGCGATATCTCAAGCTTCACAAAAAGCACGAATGCAACATAATAGCAAAAACAATATACAGAAAGACCTTTCATTGCTCTCTTGAGTGAAAATCAACATATTGAAGTGTATGGCAACCACATTGGAATCATGATCGGCAAATTTAACGAAGCAGGCGTGAATATGTATCCATCGTCAGCCACACACATGGCTATTGTTATTTGCACATTCGTATGAATAATTTAGTGTGTGTGTGTGTGAGTGCTCACAGCAGAAGCGACTGATTTGAAATCAAATTTTTATTTTCTGTTCTGTGTGGCTGGGGTAAAATACACAAGAATGAATTTTCTGTATGGCAAAGCTTTTTTATATGGAAAGTGGGGCTTAAAATAAGTCACTTATATATATACATAGGACCTTTTACATAGGATCTTTTATAAAGATCGATAGCGTAAGTGGTAAAGCGTTGGTATATCAATTTTATGATGCCGGGTTCAAGTCCGCTGAGAAATGTGTTTATTTTTATATTTTTTTAATTGTTCATCCTTTTTTTGAAAACAAACTAATAATTATTTTTATAAAAAATAATAAGAATAGTTTACTACTTTAACATAAATTATCCAGTATTAAATAACTGAACCACATTGAATTGTTGCTCTTATAGCAGATCATTATAGCAAATAAATTTATATCTTTCAAAAAATAGTCATAACGGTGTTTCTTAACTCACATACATAAATTCATGTTGGCATGAAATTGTGTTGGTATTTGTACGATTTCAATACTTTTCTTTATGTTAGTTTTGTGATGCTTTTGCGCAATTCGTCTGAAGAAGCTCATAAATTTCACAAAATTTAATCCAATCAAATATCTCGGCCGTCAATGAATATGTGCAATTTTAGGAAGTTGTTGTTTTTCCGTATATGCTATATTAAGTAAATTGTTAGATTGGATTTTATTCTTATGTAAGGAAAAGGAAGAATTTTGCAGATGTATTCAAATTTTTGATATTTCTTTTATATTAATACTCTATTTCCAAAATAAAAATTGATCATTATAATATATACAAAAACATGCAGTTGCATAGAATAACTTAGACAGCAAATAATTAAAAAATAAAAGTGAAAAGAAGTCCCAAATATTATTCAAGAATGTAGGTCAAGACAGATTATTTGATTCAAAGTATTTTCTATATATGCACATATGTATGGAAGCGGATACACATCCAAAGTCAAGTTCACACGCACAAAGAAGCTCCCTAGCAGTTAGAAGTTTTTGCACATTTCTATTAGTTTCCATAACTCAAGTCTCCACGTCAAAGCAATTCAGTTGCCGGTTGTAGTATTTCGAATGGCGTTTGTGAAAAAACATGCAAGCAAATCGACTTGGGTAACCCCTGCACACCTCATGTATACATTTTTTGAGGTAAATGTCAAATGTAATGGGAAAAAGACGACGCACCCTATGTTAAAATGTGTTTTACTAAACATTATTTATCATAATATAAATTTAAAATTTCTTGGATTTTTAAATACTTGAAATAATTTTTCATAGATTTTTGATTATAATAATTTTCCATTATGAAGTGGTTTATTATGCGTTGGAACATATGCATTTATTACTAGATATTGAAGTTCATAAAACTTCCTTCAAACATGAACTTAACATTTACTATGTAAATTCGGAAAATCAGTGTTCATACATAAATACATATGTATAAATATGTATACATATTCATGTACGTACGAGTGGTATAATTTTTAATAAAATATGGTTGTAGGACTTCAAGCGGTTCTGACAAAGTAAGAAAAACTTGGGAAATAATGAATAATTCTATCCTCTAATGTTGTCACATGGTCAATAACAATTTTATGAATAGTTTTATTGTGATCTTTTGGGACTGACTCAAACTTTTCCAAATTGCCTTCCTAAGCTTTATTCTACCATAAAGTTATTTGTTTTTGGAATCCCACCGGTTTATCTGTTGAGTTTAATATATTTTCTTTCGGCCCTTACATACCTTCGTCTTTTCTCTTGTCAGCCCCATTTGTTGCAGATAGCATTGTAATGTCCATATGTTACTACCCGTAAAATTTCGCCCGTAAATCTCTACCAGATCTTAAGTTATTAATATCTGTTAATAGTGGGCGTCGTAGTTAATATATATCGCCCACTTTTTACACAGTGTATAGTGGGACCCACATCCCCATAACTGCCAAATAACGTCAAGATTCCGTCAATTGGACCGAAGTTATAGTAATTTAAAAAAGGTAAAAAAAGTTCCTTATATGGGAGGTAGGCGTGGCCTTTTTCCAAATCGGCCCATATAGCAATCACATACTCTGTATCTGTATCTGTATCTGAAAGACTGTTCTGTTTGTAAGCAAGACAAGAAGTGTTCATGCTCTGAGTTTTTATTTTACAAGTAACCTCGGTTGCTATAATAAACTTATTTTAATCTATTATACAGTTTTTTAATCTAAAGTGTTATACTATTTGCTTACCCCACGTGCAACGCGCATGCCTGTAGTGTATACTCTTTCACGAGTGTAGAGCACGTACCCAATTGGTGCGCTCTATTTACTTGCGACCATATACTGCATTAGATAGAGTATATGGTCTGCAGTGTGGCAGACATGTGCAACAAGATCGTCTGTCTGTCGTTCCACCCGCTCTTATGACTGTACGTCATATCGTCGAACTCAAAGGCGTGAGAAAGCATTGAGCGACGGTTGTGGCACGAGTATCGAGTGTCTAGCTCTGTCTGGACAGTCCGATACTCGTTTCTTGTTATCGCATAACGATAAACAAATCGTGGGAGACTGACAGACAAGGGATAGTGTGTGCCGTTTAATTGTTGCGCACATGATATCACTCGTGAAGGCTGTCTGTATCTTTGGGTGCCTTAAGGTGCATTAGACGGAGTGCTTTTGAATGCATTAAGGTGCATTTGCATTAAGTGTTTAAAAATGCATTACACCCTCACCCTTTAGAGAAAAATTATTTTGTTTCAATGAATAAAATTATTTTTAAGATTGTACTAGGCGTTTGTTGCACTGAGGTTTACATATTTTAAATTATTTATTATTTAGATAAGAATATATATATTTACGTAAAGAAATGTTTTTTAATAAGGTAATAATATTTATATATAGTTTATTTAATTAAATATGTGCTGAAATAAATTTTTTAAAATTATTGTAATGTACTATTCTTGTTTTGTTTTTTATTTGTATTGTAGAACTTACATTGTTTCTTTCAATTATTTTGTATGGTCCCTCATATGGGCTTACATGTTTTCTTTGGTCGCTGGTTTTTAAAAATACTAGATCACCTATTTTAAAATTACTACTATTGCATGTTTTATCATAAATTTGTTTACGTTTGCATTTTGCTTTCCCGAGCATTCTGTTTGCTGCATCTTGTGCATGTAAAATTTTTGTTCTAAGTTCTGTTAAATAGCTTTCTAAGTTATAAAATTTTCGGTTGGTATTAATTTTTTCGTTTGGGAATGTTGCTCATTTCCCAAAGATGAGTTCAAATGTGAATAGTTAGTATCTGTATGTGGGGTGGTATTGTAAACGAAAGTGTAATAAGGAAGCCAGTTTTCCTAATCACCAGTGTCTGAGAATGATAATAAGTATTCATTCAGGACTCTGTGGTTGCGTTCAATTGAACCTATTGTTTCATGGTGGTAGGGAGTGGAAGTTATGTGTTTTATATCAAGTAATTTTCATATGGAAGTGAGTAATTCATTTTTAAATTCGGTACCTTGGTCGCTTTTTAGTGTTTTAAAAGTTCCGTGGCGTAAAATGAATTTCTCTACTAACGCTTTTGCAACTCTATTGCTTCTTTCGTTTGCATCGGGAAAGTTTCTATGTATTTTGTTAGTTCACATTTTATTGTTAGTATGTATTTGTATCCATTTGAAATTTTAAGTGGACCGACAGTGTCGATTTGAATAATTTCAAATGAGCTTGTTGGTGTAAGTGTTATCTCTAGAGCTTCTTTATTGTGGCGAGTTGTCTTATTTTTACAGCATTTTTCGCAGTTTTGAATAAAATGTTTGACCATTTTGTTCATACCACGCCATACGTATTTTTGTTTTAGTTTACAAATTGTTCGTTTTACACCGACATGACCTCCTACCTTTGAATTGTGATACTCATTGATTAATCGTAATTGATCAGTGTGATCTGTCACTGTCATTGGTGGGTCATAAATGAGAATTTTAACAGGAGTTTGCCGTCCTGATTTTATTATTTTCATATGAATTTCATTATATGTTCTCATTAAATTTTCTTTGTCATGACATTTAAATATATAATCATTTGATTGTAGCGCTACATTTTCTATATTTTTCTTCTGTAAAACAGTCATTAGTTTCTCCAAGACTGTACCAAAGTCCGAGTTTGGATTATCGCTAATTTGCATTACTATTTCTGTGTCGGTGATTTTTATATTAGGCAAACTTTTATTGTTATTTTTATCTGATAAGCTTAGCTTTTTCTTTGACGTGTTTTTAATTTCTTGTATAAATTTTAACTTTCTTAATTTTCGAACTTCTGATACTGAAATGCAATTCCAAATAAAGAGTTGGCCAGTGTCCATTATAGAATTTGCTTGTGTATCGTTGTAATCATTTTCTATCCTATTTTGATTTTTACTTCTAGTTGTTATTAAAACTGAATGTATCATATCCTTAGAGTCTAATCTAATTATACTTAGAGCATCGGCATTTATATTTATGCTGCCTTTTTTATATTCTATTTTAAAATTATAATCCATTAGGTCTAACCCAATTCTAGTTAATTTTGATGATGGGTCCTTATGTGAAAATAATGCTACTGTGGTCTGTGGTCTGTTACAACTGTGAATGTATTGCCATATAAGTAAGGTCTAAAGTGGCTTATTGCCCAATGTATGGCTAATAATTCTTTTTCAATAACTGGCTTAACTGCACATATTTCCTTTTCAAAACTTAAATGTAAAATTTTGTTTTTGTGAATTTACTATTAAAATTTAAGTCCAAAATTTATTTCATTTTAATCTGAAATTTTACATAACAAAATTTTGTTGTTGTTTTTGCAATATTTTGCAACTAATTTTATAATTTTTCTTGGTTTCCTAATGCTTTGTTTAATGTTTCTTTCTGTCCATTACATATGTATATGAATTATCAACTAGTTTCTGATGTGAATTATTATTCTTATAATAATAACATTTATAGTATATATGGTCTGTAAATTAAATTAAAAGTCACGTATGCATACGTATATAAAAATATTAAAGATTCTAAAGTAATATTTAAATGTATTAAGTTCCTTAACTATAATAATAAAATTATTTGTAAGAAGTTTCGCTAACTCTGTTTCTAAAGTCAAAATTATGTAAAGCTAAAATTATAACCATTTCATTTGTTATTATTTTTTTAAATATGTGAACATTTACGATTAAAGTCAAAGATATATATATATATATATATATATATATATATATATACATATATATATATATATATATATATATATATATATATATATATATATATATATATATATATATATATATATATATATATATATATATATATATATATATATATATATATATATATATATATATATATATATATATATATATATATATATATATATATATATATATATATATATATATATATATATATATATATATATATATATATATATATATATATATATATATATATATATATATATATATATACATTTTTTGAGGTAAATGTCAAATGTAATAGGAAAAAGACGACGCACCCTATGTTAAAATGTGTTTTACTAAACATTATTTATCATAATATAAATTTAAAATTTCTTGGATTTTTAAATACTTGAAATAATTTTTCATAGATTTTTGATTATAATAATTTTCCATTATGAAGTGGTTTATTATGCGTTGGAACATATGCATTTATTACTAGATATTGAAGTTCATAAAACTTCCTTCAAACATGAACTTAACATTTACTATGTAAATTCGGAAAATCAGTGTTCATACATAAATACATATGTATATATATGTATACATATTCATGTACGTACGAGTGGTATAATTTTTAATAAAATATGGTTGTAGGACTTCAAGCGGTTCTGACAAAGTAAGAAAAACTTGGGAAATAATGAATAATTCTATCCTCTAATGTTGTCAAATGGTCAATAACAATTTTATGAATAGTTTTATTGTGATCTTTTGGGACTGACTCAAACTTTTCCAAATTGCCTTCCTGAGCTTTATTCTACCATAAAGTTATTTGTTTTTGGAATCCCACCGGTTTATCTGTTGAGTTTAATATATTTTCTTTCGGCCCTTACATACCTTCGTCTTTTCTCTGGTCAGCCCCATTTGTTGCAGATAGCATTGTAATGTCCATTTGTTACTACCCGTAAAATTTCGTCCGTAAATCTCTACCAGATCTTAAGTTATTAATATCTGTTAATAGTGGGCGTGGTAGTTAATATATACCGCCCACTTTTTACACAGTGTATAGAGGGACCCACATCTCCATAACTGCCAAATAACATCAAGATTCCGTCAATTGGACCGAAGTATAAGTCATTTTAAAAAAGGTAAAAAAAGCTCCTTATATGGGAGGTAGGCGTGGCCTTTTTCCAAATCGGCACATATAGCAATCTGGTTCTGTATCTTTGTCCAGACTATACTTTTGCAAAATTTCATTAAGATAGCTCAAACGGTGTAGAAAAAAAGTGCCCACAGACGGACCGACGGACAGACTGACAGACGGACGGACAAAATAAAAATTGCTTAGAAAGTGATTCTGATCATATCTGTATATATATTACCATACCTACCACGCCTCCTTCTTGAAATTGCAACTCCTCTCAAAAGCACAAAGTTAGTATACCCTATATACCTTTTTTAAAGGTAAAGGGTATAAAAATAGAACGAGACTGTTAAATGTAGAAGGCGATATGAGAGTAGCATTGTCAGTTTTACGACCAAATATAAATGAAATTTTCAAAAAACATCAAGCTCAAATTTCTCATTAAAAGTATTCTTAATATTAACTTTTAATTAACCCTTAATAAACGTACTGTTGATATACCCTTTACCTTTAAAAAAGGTAAATAGGGTATACTAACTTTGTGCTTTTGAGAGGAGTTGCAATTTCAAGAAGGAGGCGTGGTAGGTATGGAAATATATATACAGATATTGTAATGCATTTATAAACACTTAATGCAAATGCACCTTAATGCATTCAAAAGCACTCCGTCTAATGCACCTTAAGGCACCCAAAGATACAGACAGCCTTCACGAGTGATATCATGTGCGCAACAATTAAACGGCACACACTATCCCTTGTCTGTCAGTCTCCCACGATTTGTTTATCGTTATGCGATAACAAGAAACGAGTATCGGACTGTCCAGATAGAGCTCGACACTCGATACTCGTGCCACAACCGTCGCTCAATGCTTTCTCACGCCTTTGAGTTCGACGATATGACGTACAGTCATAAGAGCGGGTGGAACGACAGAAAGAGTATGCACTACAGGCATGCGCGTTGCACTTGGAGTAAGCAAATAGTATAACACTTTAGATTCAAAAACTGTATAATAGATTAGAATAAGTTTATTATAGCAACCGAGGTTACTTGTAAAATAAAAACTCAGAGCATGAACACTTCTTGTCTTGCTTACAAACAGAACAGAAGAGTCTTTCTATTCCTCGGCAGTTCGTTAGAACTTGCCATTTTCATAATAATAATATATTTTTTATTTTTTATTTAATATACAAGGTGTGATCCAAAAATAACCGTTATTTTCATCTTTTCGTGAGTTACGTCTGTTCGATGTTCGCATTTTTTTTCTGTTATGTTGGTACACATGTCTGTTATATATGTTGGCAATACCAACCATTTTGGATTGTCAGTTTGTTCTTGACAGATAAAAAGGTTAGTCGTGTTTTGGTGTCCTCTTCGATTTTGTACTATTCGAAAAAAATGGATCAAAGAAAGTGTATTCAGTTTTGTGTAAAAAATGAAATTAAATGCGCAAGGACATTTGAAATGTTGACTGTGGCCTTTGGCGAGTCTACTATGAGCAGAACACAAGTTAAATTGTGGTATAACCGGTTTAAGGAAGGCCGAGAAGATGTCAATGACGATGCTCGTCCTGGTCGCCCGAGCACATCAACAACCGATGAAAACATTGACGCAGTTAAGAAAATGATTTTGGATAATCGTTGAATCACTATCAGAGAGGTTGCTGATGTGTTGGCATATCGTTCGGCTCATGCCAACCAATTTTTACGGATGTTTTAGGCATGAAACTTGCGGCAGCGAAGATTGTTCCAAAAATGCTAAATTTTGAGCAAAAACAACGTCGCATGGAGCTGTTTTTGGCCAAAAACAAAACCGTTATCATGCCTCAACCACCGTATTCACCGGACTTGGCCTCCGCTGACTGTTTCCTCTTTCCAAAACTGAAGACACCGATGAAAGGAAAGCGTTTTGCTACGATTGAGGAGATAAAAGAAAAATCGAAACAGGAGCTGTTGGCGATACCAAAAAAAGCGTTTCAGAAATATATCGATATATATATATATATATATATATATATATATATATATATATATATATATATATATTTTTTTTTCGTTTTTTCCAATCCTCGACCTTTAAAAAAGGTAAATAGGGTATACTAACTTTGTGCTTTTGAGAGGAGTTGCAATTTCAAGAAGGAGGCGTGGTAGGTATGGTAATATATATACAGATATGATCAGAATCACTTTCTAAGCAATTTTTATTTTGTCCGTCCGTCTGTCAGTCTGTCCGTCGGTCCGTCTGTGGCCACTTTTTTTCTACACCGTTTGAGCTATCTTAATGAAATTTTGCAAAAGTATAGTCTGGACAAAGATACAGAACCAGATTGCTATATGGGCCGATTTGGAAAAAGGCCACGCCTACCTCCCATATAAGGAGCTTTTTTTACCTTTTTTAAAATGACTATTACTTCGGTCCAATTGACGGAATCTTGATGTTATTTGGCAGTTATGGAGATGTGGGTCCCTCTATACACTGTGTAAAAAGTGGGCGGTATATATTAACTACCACGCCCACTATTAACAGATATTAATAACTTAAGATCTGGTAGAGATTTACGGACGAAATTTTACGGGTAGTAACAAATGGACATTACAATGCTATCTGCAACAAATGGGGCTGACCAGAGAAAAGACGAAGGTATGTAAGGGCCGAAAGAAAATATATTAAACTCAACAGATAAACCGGTGGGATTCCAAAAACAAATAACTTTATGGTTGAATAAAGCTCAGGAAGGCAATTTGGAAAAGTTTGAGTCAGTCCCAAAAGATCACAATAAAACTATTCATAAAATTGTTATTGACCATTTGACAACATTAGAGGATAGAATTATTCATTATTTCCCAAGTTTTTCTTACTTTGTCAGAACCGCTTGAAGTCCTACAACCATATTTTATTAAAAATTATACCACTCGTACGTACATGAATATGTATACATTTATATACATATGTATTTATGTATGAACACTGATTTTCCGAATTTACATAGTAAATGTTAAGTTCATGTTTGAAGGAAGTTTTATGAACTTCAATATCTAGTAATAAATGCATATGTTCCAACGCATAATAAACCACTTCATAATGGAAAATTATTATAATCAAAAATCTATGAAAAATTATTTCAAGTATTTAAAAATCCAAGAAATTTTAAATTTATATTATGATAAATAATGTTTAGTAAAACACATTTTAACATAGGGTGCGTCGTCTTTTTCCCATTACATTTGACATTTACCTCAAAAAATGTCTACATGAGGTGTGCAGAGGTTACCCAAGTCGATTTGCTTGCATGTTTTTTCACAAACGCCATTCGAAATACTACAACCGGCAACTGAATTGCTTTGACGTGGAGACTTGAGTTATGGAAACTAATAGAAATGTGCAAAAACTTCTAACTGCTAGGGAGCTTCTTTGTGCGTGTGAGCTTGACTTTGGATGTGTATCCGCTTCCATACAAATGGACATATATAGAAAATACTTTGAATCAAATAATCTGTCTTGACCTATATTCTTGAATAATATTTGGGACTTCTTTTCACTTTTATTTTTTAATTATTTGCTGTCTAAGTTATTCTATGCAACTGCATGTTTTTTTATATATTATAATGATCAATTTTTATTTTTGAAATAGAGTATTAATATAAAAGAAATATCAAAAATTTTAATACATCTGCAAAATTCGTCTTTTCCTACCATAAGAATAAAATCCAATCTAACAATTTACTTAATATAGCATATACGGAAAAACAACAACTTCCTAAAATTGCACATATTCATAGACGGCCGAGATATTTGATTGGATTAAATTTTGTGAAATTTATGAGCTTCTTCAGACGAATTGCGCAAAAGCATCACAAAACTAACATAAAGAAAAGTATTGAAATCGTACAAATACCAACACAATTTCATGCCAACATGAATTTATGTATGTGAGTTAAGAAACACCGATATGACTATTTTTTGAAAGATATAAATTTATTTGCTATAATGATCTGCTATAAGAGCAACAATTCAATGTGGTTCAGTAAAATTATTTAATACTGGATAATTTATGTTAAAGTAGTAAACTATTCTTATTATTTTTTATAAAAATAATTATTAGTTTGTTTTCAAAAAAAGGATGAACAATTAAAAAAATATAAAAATAAACACATTTCTCAGCGGACTTGAACCCGGCATCATAAAATTGATATACCAACGCTTTACCACTTACGCTATCGATCTTTATAAAAGATCCTATGTAAAAGGTCCTATGTATATATATAAGTGACTTATTTTAAGCCCCACTTTCCATATAAAAAAGCTTTGCCATACAGAAAATTCATTCTTGTGTATTTTACCCCAGCCACACAGAACAGAAAATAAAAATTTGATTTCAAATCAGTCGCTTCTGCTGTGAGCACTCACACACACACACACTAAATTATTCATACGAATGTGCAAATAACAATAGCCATGTGTGTGGCTGACGATGGATACATATTCACGCCTGCTTCGTTAAATTTGCCGATCATGATTCCAATGTGGTTGCCATACACTTCAATATGTTGATTTTCACTCAAGAGAGCAATGAAAGGTCTTTCTGTATATTGTTTTTGCTATTATGTTGCATTCGTGCTTTTTGTGAAGCTTGAGATATCGCTGACGCGTAGCCTTCCATTAACATTATCAGTCATACCTAATGCATCAGTTTCATATTGATCTTCTTATACACATACATATAAATTTAAACTTTTATTTTTTTTTTAAACTTTTATCGTCAATATTTTAATTTAATATCTAGAATAAATGTATTTTCATCTTTGATAGGATTTTTTGCATTTTGACTTATGTGTATAAATGTCACATATGTGTAGCAAAATGCTCATTTTAAAAATTTCATTTACGTATTTAAAAATTCCTTGAATAGCGTTTTTACGCATTCAAAATTTAATTCCAACGTAATTCATTTCTTGCGCATAAAATATGCATTTGATAGCGTATTTTATTTTACGCATTCAAAAGCGTTCCCAAGGGTTCGTATCTGCGCATTAAGATATGTTTCCACGGAATATATTTTAATGCGTAGATGAAGTAGAATTAAGAACGATATAAAAGAGACAATCAAGTTTAGTTATAGAAAGTTGTTCAAAAAAGCATGTCGTATCAAAAGTTTTTTTACTTGTTAAATTGTTCAAATTGTTTATTAAAATTAAATAAAATATAATTTAAAATAAAGTTAAAAAAAAATAAAAGTGATTTGTGTTTTTTTTAAAGACTTAACTGGCGACGAGGATGGGATCCCCCTGTGTAGAAAAATATGAATAGTTTTTTTTTCTTTAAACCCAACCGGGCATTCCAAAAACAAAACAAATAAGACAAGAATCTTATAAAAAATTATAAAAAATTCAATAAATTAAAAACAAATGCAAATAGTAAAGATACAAACAAAAGTTATTACACAAATTCTACTATACATCAACTAACAGTGACAACTATAAATCACATATACCTCTACAAGAAAATTCACACCACGCCACAACTGCATCCAATCTACAAAATGCACAACAGAAAAATTGAGCAATTAGAGTCAGCATTATACGCACACATGCCAAGACAACTATAACAAAAGGAGCAGCAGCAACCACACAACAGGACATAGTAAATATTAAAATTATTTTAATACTAATTATTTTAATATTTTAATTTTAAGTTTATGTAAATATTTTAATTTTGATTTTAAGTTTATGTAAATATTTTAATCTTGAATAAGCATTATTAAATATTGTCTCTAATAATGGAACCGAAAATTGTGCCTGTATCGCCATCAACATCTATGACTGGACATTCTGTAACAATAGATCCCCTTTAGTATATAAATAATTTACCTGAGTTCAGAGGGAACTCAGATGAAATGAAATTTTTTTTTTTAAATTATAGATGGGTTTTATCCACTATTAGACACCTTTGACAATAATTACCAATTACTTTTTTTTGGATTAAATTAAGGGAAAATTAAAAGGAAAAGCCGGGGAAATTATAGAAATTCATCATGATGCAAGATCCTGGAGGGAAATCAAAACAGTTATATATAACAATTTTGGAGATAGATTCACTTGTGAAAAATTATGTAACAAACTCAGGGCAGTGGTCTTTCGAAATAATAGCGTTGGTTTTTATAATGAAATAACAAATAAGTTAAGAAGACTTAACAACAAAACAATTTTTTCATTAGGAAATAATCCAACAGCGTCGGAATTCCTGAAAAATAATAGGAGAACTGATTTAAATATATTCAAAAATAAAATGCCTGAGCCAATGCGCACAATCCTTTTTTGTAGAAATCCCTCTAGCTTGGAAGAAGCCTTCTGCAATCGGCCGGATATGCTCATACTAGTGAGAATAAACCAAACCAACATACAGTAAAGCAAAATTTTTCTAAACAAAAATCTGGACAGAATTATACACGTTCACATAACAGTGCCCAGCAGAGACAATATAACAATCATAATCAATATCAACAAAGTAAATTTAGGAACTACAACCAATATAATAATCAGGGTCAAAATTTTAACAATTCACAGCGGCAATACAGAAAGTTTAATTACAATCAAAGACAACCAATTACTAATAATAATAAAAATTCTGTATCACGACAATTGCAAGCAGAACCGTGATCCGAGCAATCTAAAGACACCCCAACACTTGATTAAAATAACAGAAAAAATATCCATACCCCTTTTTGAAGAATTAGGCGATCCCAATGAGAAAATAGACATGTTTATTTGCAAATTTCATGACCAGTATGACGGTATCATTGGCAATAATATATTAAAACAGTTAAAAGCAATAATAAACTTTGAAAGAAATATAATTCAAATCGGTCAGAAACAAATATGTATTCAATCTTTAACAAAAACTCAAAGTTTTAATTTTACAAAGATAGGTATTTTTGAAGTAGACATTCCAGTTCAGGAAATGGAAGGTTTAGTATATAGATATATTTAAGGGCTGCGACCTGAAAGATCTATTGTGATGCCCCTATTTATTTGAAAGATGAGGATAGTCTCATCTATAAATCTTCTGTCAGGTTAATTTCCGACAGGAATTCATATATTTTGGAGGAATCAAGATGAGGGATCTTGCTCATATCTAAGATATACCTGTGTATTTTGTTTGCTAATGGTCCGCAGTCTGTGATCAGGTGCAGTCAGGTTTCGTCACTTTCTTCACAGAATCGCCAGATGGCATCTGAAGATATACCCAACTTGTTCAAATGGTAGTTGAGTCTACAATGTCCGCTTAAAATGCCTGTGATGATTCTTAATTTACCCCTAGGCATATTTATTAACTCCTTAGCTCTTTTAGGATTAAAATCTCCCAGAAGAGCTTTGGACTGTCTTAATCCTGGAAGAGTTTTCCAGGTTTGACTTCGTTTTGCATCTGAAGGTTTAGTATATACTCCTGGCACATCACAAGATTAAAAAAATATAGAAATTAAAGAAGGTATATACGAAGTCTCTAATTATAAAATGAACGCCATTGTAGAAATAAAAGATGCTAAGCCAAAAAAAATATTTGCCAATTGTCAACTAACCGTAGCGATTTCAAATGATAATTTCTATGTGAATGAATTTAAACAACAAAAAAATTATTGTTGATCAAATGAGACTAGACCATTTAAATCATGAAGAAAAAACTAATTAATTTCGGTCATTAAAAAATGTTCAAAAATATTTTATAACGAAAAATCTAATTTTAGTTTCACTAATAAAATAAAACACAGAATCCGAACTAAAGATCATACACCAATAGCAGTCAAAACATTTAGGTATCCTTATGTAAGTTAAGTATCTCCTGCATACATCTAAAATTATAAAAATATTTAATTATAGAAATATTGTTTTAATTTTTATTTTAATATTGGATTATTCTAATCGCCCTTCTCCTTCGAGCTCCTGTCAATTTAAAGAAGCGAGCTCTCGTACTCGGGTTCTTTTTATACGTTTTCGCCGCCGACAATCGCATGGTGACTGCGCTTCGAGGCGGCATTGCGCGACAGCGTTTCACGGCTGGGCTTGGCGGCACCGACATACAACACATGTCTCGCCAATTCCTCCGGCACCGAGAACCAGCACCGTCTACCGTATCTACGTGTAGCGGCTGTGCCGCGTATTTTGTACAATGCTTTGTACTGCTGCGCAAGCGCATGGCGCCAATGCTCTCCGTCTTGTGTTTTCTCACGCACCGAGAACCAGCACCGTCTATCATTCCCCTGCGCAGCGGATGGCAGCGTATTTCGTACAATGCTTTGCACCGCTGCGCTAGCGCATGGCGCCAATGCTCTCCGGCTTGTGTTTTCTCACGCACCGAGAACCAGCACCGTCTACCGTGCCCCTGCGTAGCGGATGGCAGCAGACGCTGTTGCAGCGTATTTCGTACAATTCTTTGTACCGCTGCGCAAGCTCACGGCGCCAACGACATGCAACTCGTATGTTGCTAACTCCTCCCCCCTTAAGATCAGCCGTCCTCGGCTGACGGGCGTCCCGCCCTCGGGCACTACCACGCTATTTCTGATCTGATTGAAAATATAAGATTAAGAAAATATGCCGTAACGTAGGTTTTCTTTGTGGACTACTCGGCCATCTACCAGGATACTCGATCCTAGGTCTGCGTCTACAGTCTTCTGGTTGTAAACTTTTGATAGTTTGTTTCCAAGTCTTTTATTTGCCTTAACAAATACCTTGTCTCTTGTTTTGAAAAATTCGCAGCCGGTTGAAATATTGGAGTTTAGTTTGTTGGGTAACTTGTAATCTGGCTTCCACCTCGCCTCGGAAATAGAATGAAGTATGTCGACAGGTCTCTGATTAGTAACAGAGTAGATTGTGCGGTTATACCTGGATACCGCTAACAAAACTAGCTCCCCTATATCCGAGGAATAGTCCGCTGCTTTGAGACATCTTGAAATCTCCGTCAATGTGCTGTGGAAGCGTTCCATCTGTCCATTAGATGTGCTGTGAAGGGGCGGAACTGCATGAACGCTAGCATCGAACTGATTTTGTAGTAGCGACCTTATAGTGTTAGAAGTCAGCGATTTTTCGTTGCCGCATACCACAGTACGTGTATCCTTAAACACACTGAGGGTTTCCAGTAGGGGTCATTTGGGGTCCAATATACTTCTAGATCTTATGGGTTTTACAATGGCAAACTTGGAGAACTTGTCCAGGCATGTGAGGTAGTGGTGACCTGCCGTGGAATAGATATCTAGATGCAAAATTTCGACCGGATGCGTGGGAATAGGGGTTTTTCCTATTTGGGTTGCGTGTGGGTGTCGATTGTATTTGCCTTCCTGACATATGCGGCAGGCAGATGCCAGCTGCTTGAATTGTTTACGGACACCGGAGAAATATGTCATCCGCAACACCCGACGTGTAGTTTCATTCGGCGAACGATGGGCTCTGTTGTGCTCTCTGGCTAGGATTTCTTGTTGCTCGCTTGGGTTGGTGATATCCTTTACCCTTCTCTCACTGAATCGGAACCTCATGGATGGGAAGAGATCCGGCAAGGTGTCCTCCAAATATTGCAATGACATTAACGGACTCGTTCAGCAGCTGGGGCAAGTCCGAAGGTGAGGCATAAGTTAGGACATGCCTGAGCTGTTTCTGGAATACTATGGAGGAAGTTTCCTTCGACTTCTCTCCAGCTTGGAGGATAAGCTGATTTCTGAAGCAATTGACGGGGTTATCGACAGTCACTTAGGTGATCCCAGCGACTTTTCAGCACTGCTATTGGTTTCACATTACTTAGGTTCCTTCATTATTGCATTTATGTGCTGTCGTGAAAGCGCGTCCGCGACAATGTTGAGTCTTCCTGGCTTGTAATGGAACTTCGGGGCGAACTCCTCAATGAAGGTTCGCCATCGTTTCATCTTTGAGTTAACATTTCTGTCCGAGAGATCAAAGGTGTTAATGTGCATATATTGTGATTCTATATATTTTTGCATTTTGTTTGAAACTGCAAATTTGATTTCTGTTCAATTTATTCTTTGCGTCAATAATAACAGAAGTTCGTTGCTATTTGCATAACAACAATTTAAATTCTCTTGCATATAAAGCAGACGGAAATTCGACACGTTTGTTGGTTGTTATAGTCTCATGATAATATGCTATACTAGCAAATATGTTGTGCAACTTGCATCGAACTACAGTATTGCTTACTACAGTATGTATTATATTGTATTGCTATGGATTTTGACATGTTAATTTTGAATAAAAAAGCATGCAGTAATTTAATAAAATCCGTTCAAAATCAGAACTCAAAAAGAACAATTATTGAATTATCATTTCTTCGTGGTTTTCTAGTTCAAGTACTAGAAGGTCAGTTTTAAGTTAACTTCAATTTTGTTTCATCGAGAATCTTCAGTTCAAGTACTGAAAATTCATAACCATAAATTCAGATTAAAATCTTGAATTAAAATTTAATCATCGTGAATTCCCAGTTGAAGTACTGGAAATTCAAAACATAAATTCAAAGCAAATTTAGAATTAACAAACGGTAAGGGGTTGATAGTCTGTAAAAACATTTAGGTCCTTGACTCAGTATAGGTAATTTCTCAGCTTCTGCAATGACCAAACAACTGCAAGCCGCTCTTGCTCATATGTCGCATAGTTCTCCTCTGTATTGGAGAGTGTGCACGAGATCAGGGTGATGAGCCGACCTCCCTGCGATAGTACAGCCCCCAAGGCATAGGATGAAGCATCCGCAGTAAGATCGAATTGTTTTCCGAAATCTGGAAAGAGGAGCACAGCATGCGCTGACCTCAAACGCCGAAAGGCGTCTAATGCATCCGCGTCAAGGACAATCAAAGTGTTTTAGATTTTGATGCTACTATACTCGTATGACCATTCTTCCCCCTCAGATATACCGCTGGAATGCTCTACTTCTTCATTCTCGTCTATGCTGGAATCTCTGTAATTCATCACTTCACACTCCTGAAAGAGCAGCGTTTCCATTCCCCGCGCACGCCTGAGGGTTCCCACGTCTAAGTTGACACAAGCCGAGACGTCCGTTAGCAGATCAAACCCGATTATAGCGTCAAAGGTGTTTAGAGTGGGAAGTATGTAAAAGGTAGATGTCCTTCTCAGCATATTGATTCCACATTTCCTAGTGACATGCACACTCCTCACCATAGTTTTGACCTTAACTGGTTTGATTATCGGATTTATTCCCCGTAGGCCAGGGATATTCCTAATATAATTCTTGGCAGAGCATGGACACCGGCTTACCAAGAACTTTACCAAGAACCTTACCAAGAACTTTAAACGCTATGATGCTAGAGTCATTCGAAGGTATGGGAGAAGTGGCCGCCTCCCCTCCCTAAAAAATTCACCTCAGCGAAAGTTGTTTCTCCCTCAACATCGGCCCCGCGTCACCCCGTCTGTAGTTTCGGTTGCGACGACGATCTTCACTCCGGCGGCTTCTATTGTCCCAGCCACCAGGAGAAGAATCAATTAACTTAGTTTCCAGGTAATAGACTCTTGGGTGTTTCCAATCGTGTGAAGGTGGTTGCGACGGAGGTGGCATTTTGTAGCTAGTTCCCTCACTTGAAATTGCTGGCCTTCCGAATATCCTTTCTACATATGTGGAGCGCTGGTAGAAGCTCCAACCCGGTTTGCATTAAAGGGATTTCGTGGAGGAGCGTCTATAGCGGGTATCGTAGACGGATTGTCCCATCGGGGTGAAGTTCTCGGCTGTGCGATGACTCCAGTTCCTTGGCGACCAATGGCAAGTCCAGCTGAGTCGGGCTGATACATCCTTATAGGCTGCTGGTTGATGCTATAATTGAAGGAGGGGTGCATTCCCTGGGCCCCCGGCGCTTCCATGTCTTGTCTACATGGGCTCTGGCTTTGTTTACTTCTAGATCCAGGATCAGAGCGAGGGCTACCGACATATCCGGGGGACTAGCAAAAAGAACCGATGAATTCATTGGCTCGTTGTGCTCCGAAATGAACATGCTTCTAGCCAGGTTCCTGGCTATTTGGCCATTTTTGAATCTCGCCATAATAGTGAGAGACGGACCATCCCCTTTGCTGAGCCTCCGCATTTCTTGTTGAAGCGCATATGGGAATCTTCTGTGTGCGTATTTTAAGACTAAACGAGCCAGAATTGCGTCAATGTTAGTAGGCATATTGAAGGATGTTAGGGGGGGGGGGGGGGGGCGGATCGGTCTTTCGCATTGTTTTGCTCCTGGTCAAGCGGACGGACTGATAATGCGAGGAATTCCATATGAATCTGTGAAAAGGGAATAAACGCTTGTGACAGCATTCCGCCAGAAAGTGTACTGCGATCTACTTCCACCAAACTCGCGAAGGGCTTGAATGAGCACGAATGAATCAACCCCTTCACCCTCTCGATCGAACGTAACATCGCTATAAACTGTGGGAGTTACAGCCGGTTGTCCAAGGATCTGCAGTTCTTTCCGGAGTTCGCATATCTCATTGCGACTCTCAGTAAATCGTCGGTTGCTTTCTTCAGTCAAAGAGGAGAAGGCGGTGTTGATCATAGCCTCAAATATAGCCAAATCTCCGTGGGGTTGGTGCGCTGCTTCGTTGTGCGCCATACTACAGTCTAGAAGCGCACTCTACTTTGCGATGAACGGTACTTGAGACCTGACTGAACGTGGCCTGTGCTGGTCTTCCCTTGATGTGGTGAGCCGTGCACCGTCTTTTTCGGATGCTCTCTACGTCACCAAGAATGTGCTAGAACGTATGGTTGGGCTGTGCACCGCCTTTTTCGGTTGCACCGTGTTTAATTACAAACCTTGGGAATGGTCAATACGCAGCGAACCGCCTTTTTCTGTAGCGCTAAAAATTTTATTATATTTATTATTAATTATAAAAATTTATTTGATGTTTTTTCTTTTATTTTTATTTATTTGTGATAAAAGCTGGAACCCCTCTTAAGGGTACGGTAAGAGCCTGGGCAGCGACTTTTTCACATGCCCCACGCTTACGGCACAAAAACTGGAGGGTCCCGTAGGAATCGCAGATTTGCTTTTTTTATTGACCCCTCTCAAGTGTATGGTAAGAGCCTGGGCAGCGACTTTTTCGCATACCCCACGCTTACGACACAAAAACTGGAGGGTAACGTAGGAATCGCAGATTTTGTTTTTTATTCACCCCTCTCAAGGGTGGGTTATGAGCCTGTGCAGCGACTTTTTCGCATGCTCCAAGTTGGGCGCTAGTTAAGTATCTCCTGCATACATCTAAAATTATAAAAATATTTAATTATAGAAATATTGTTTTAATTTTTATTTTAATATTTTATTATTCTAATCGCCCTTCTCCTTCGAGTTCCTGTCAATTTAAAGAAGCGAGCTCTCGTACTCGGGTTCTTTTTATACGTTTTCGCCGCCGACAATCTTATGGTGACTGCGCTTCGAGGCGGCATTGCGCGACAGCGTTTCACGGCTGGGCTTGGCGGCACCGACATACAACACATGTCTCGCCAATTCCTCCGGCACCGAGAAACATCACCGCCTACCGTATCTACGCGTAGCGGCTGTGCCGCGTATTTTGTACAATGCTTGGTACTGCTGCGCAAGCGCATGGCGCCAATGCTCTCCGTCTTGTGTTTTCTCACGCACCGAGAACCAGCACCGTCTACAGTGCCCCTGCGCAGAGGATGGCAGCAGCCGCTGTTGCAGCGTATTTCGTACAATTCTTTGTACCGCTGCGCAAGCTCACGGCGCCACCGACATGCAACTCGTATGTAGCTAACTTGTCCACAAGGAGGAGGTAGAATGACAAATTCAAGAAATGATTAGTAGTAAAATTATAAGACCAAGCCAATAACCATATTCAGCACCAGGATGGGTAGTACCTAAAAAGTTAGACGCCAGCGGAAAACGTAAGTGGCGATTAGTGATAGACTACCGTAAATTAAATGAGGTAACGATTGATGACAAATACCCTATTCCAAATATGGATGAAATTTTGGAAAAATTGGGAAGATGCGATTATTTCACTTCTATAGATATTGTGAAAGAATATATTTATAAAACAGCATTCAGTGTAGAGGGCGGACATTACGAATTTGCCTTTTGGACTCAAAACAGCCCCCGCCACATTCCAACGATTAATGAATAATGTATTAGGAGATTACATTAACAAAATTTGCTTAATCTATATTGACGATATTATAATTTTCTCTACTTCGTTGCAAGAGCATCTGGAGTCAGCTACGAAAATTTTTCAAAGACTTAAAGAAACCAATCTACAAGTCCAATTGGACAAATCGGAGTTTTTGAAAGATGAAACCGAATTTTTCGAGCATATTGTTACAAACGAAGGCATAAAGCCTAATCCACAAAAGATAATCTGTGTACAAAATTTTCCACTACCAAAATCAACAAAAGAAATTAAACAATTTCTTGGTTTGACTGGCTACTATCGAAAGTTCATGAAAGATTACGCCAAAATTGCGAAACCGATAACTAAATATTGAAAGAAAGGTATATGATGAAAGGTATTGAATTTAGAAGATAACGATTATTTAAATAGCTTTGAAACATTGAAACGACTATTAATAAATGGTCCTGTGTTAAAATATCCAGATTTCGGAAAGCGTTTCACTTTGCAAACAGATGCAAGTGATCTAGCCCTTGGCGCCATATTATCTCAGGATGGTCATCCAATCTGCTACGCTAGTCGTACGTTAAACGACCACGAACAAAATTATAGCACTATTGAAAACGAGCTACTTACAATCGTATGGGCAACCCAATATTTCCGTCCGTATTTATTTGGTAGACAATTCATAATAGAAACAGATCACAGACCACTAGTGTGGCTTTTTTCGATAAAAGAACCAAATTCTAAATTAGTCAGATGGAGATTGCGACTGGTACAGTATGATTATGAAATCAGGAAAAAAAACAGGGTTAAAGAATGGTAACGCAGATGCACTATCTCGCATCTTAATAAATCACAATGAAGCACAGGTAATTAATAATAGAATCTCAATGCCCAGCAAACATTTATAAAACTCAGACTATTTTAAAGAAAACCAACTCAGGTTCCCTAAAAATTCAGAATTTAAATATTTTTAATTCAAAACGCAAAATAATATCTGCAAAGACATATAATGATAATACTATCATTATGTTCATTAAAAATCATTTTGAAAGTAATAAAACTAACGCTATTCTAGTAGAGGATGAAGAACTATACGAACAATTTAAATTAATTATTGAACAAAACTTTAGCAATAATAGTAATAATAAATTTTAAATTGTAAGATCCTAAAAGACATAACAGATGAGAATGAATTAAGTGAATATATAAAAACCGAACACCATAAAAATAACCATAGAGGAATAAACGAAAATTTTAATGAACTAAGAAACGAAATATACCACCCAAAATTAAAAACAAGAATTACACAATAAATTAATAACTGCGATATATGTAACAAGTAAAAATATGACAGACGACCAGTAAAACACCAATTCAAAATAACATATACACCTGAAACCCCCAAAGGAATAGTTCATATAGATATATTCTACTGTTTAAATAAATCATTGTTTCTAACTTTAATAGATAAATTCTCGAAACATGCTCAAGCAATTAAGATTTCGAATCGATCTTGGATAGAGTTTAAAAGAGCTCTTATACAATATATCAGTACACCGTCATTTCATACAAATTATTGTAGACAATGAATTAGGATTCAAAGCATTACCATTATTATTATTATTCCTTCAAAATCAATATATCGAAATACATTATACCTCAAGTAGGAATCACTTCACAATTCTTCTAATTCAGATATCGAATCACTTCACAATACAATAAACGAACACTTAAGACTTCTAAGGTATGATCCTCACTAAGACTTAGAAAGCGTAGAAGAGAAAATTTATAGAATCATTACTTACTATAATAACACGATTCATACAACCACTGGACAAAAACCAATAAATTTTGTAAACGGATCAATAAACCAATCGGAGTATCCTGCTATTAAAGATAGAATGATAGAAATTTTTAAAAAAATCACAAATAAATTAAACCAAAATCGAGAAGATTTTGGTTTAATTTATTCTGGACCTGAATTTATAAAAGAGGAAAGGGGAGGAAAAAACCATTCTAAATTTAAGAAATTGAATGTACATAGATTAGATGACGATCATGTAGGTACAAAAAGAGGCCAAAAATACTACAAACACACATAAAAAGAAACAAAAAGTTTCAAGTAAATAATTTAAAAAAATAAATTATGTCAACAAAAAAAAAAAAAATAAATCATGTAAATACTATTATAAGAAAATTAAATTATTACCTGTATAGTTATTACTTTTACTTTAATAGAATTAAGAAAATGTACAAAAAACATTACCGTCGCCTGAGTCTCGGACCAAAGGTGGGCGAGTCATATCTGCGTAGCAAAATGCGCATTTTAAAATTTCATTTACGCATTTAAAAATTCCTTGAATAGCGTTTCTGCGCATTCAAAAAATTAATTCCAACGTAATTCATTTTTTGCGCATAAAATATTCATTTATTTTATTTTATTTTATTTTACGCATTCAAAAGCGTTCCCAATGGTTCGTATCTGCGCATTAAGATATGGTTCCACGGAATATATTTTAATGCGTAGATGAAGTAGAATTAAGAACGATATAAAATAGCCAGTAAAATGGTAATCAAGTTTAGTTATAGAAAGTTGTTCAAGGGAGCATGTCGTTTCAAAAGTTTTTTTACTTGTTAAATTGATCAAATTGTTTATTAAGATTAAATAAAATAAAATTTAAAATAAAGTTTAAAAAAAAATAAAAGTGATTTGTGTTTTTTTTGAAGACTTAACTTATAAAGTCTTTTAACGGATTTGTGATTGGTTTGAAAGTATTTTCCAACATTGTTTCTTCATCCATTTTACTCAGATTTATACTATTAAAATCCTTTTTCAAAATATTCCTTACCTTTACAACTTCTTCCAAAACTTTTTCAGCCATTTTCTATCTCTCTATCTTTAGTCTGAAAATATATAGATATCAAACTAGCTATCAGATCAGCTATCAGATCAGGTATCAGTCCAGATCAGACCAGATTTAATCAGATCATTTCAAATATTTACCTATTAATTAAAATGTTTAGTAAGTAGTCTTTTAGAGACGAGAGCACATACTGCAGTATTAGCAGTTGATGTGCTACCATTTATAGTTGAATGAAAATGTGAAACCCTTTTCTATAGCATCCATTGCCAATCTCATCATCTTTGTTTATAACTAGGAAACCATATTTCCTTCCAACATTCTGCACACATTTTCACAAATTCTTTAAATGACATATCTGGGCTAACTGGGTCATTGTATATGTGTTCCATATTGAGTTCATCCTGTTTAAACATGACGATCATGTTAGCATTATCACGTACTAAATGTTTTCGTACGTGTATACGTTTGACATAAATAAAAACTGTCAATACTCTTCTGTCGACCCATACTAAAATATGAACGAATATTGTTTTGCTTTTCGCATGCTACATCATCGAATATGTATATAGAATTCGATTTGGCTTCATCTGGTGGCATAACATCATCGTGTGTAGAAAACTCATAGATGCCCATTCTTTTTATACTGGTTATTAGTTTTTTCAAGTTATCATATTTTGGTTGATTTGAAGACTTTGAATACAAATAAATATTACTAAATTTTAAACCATTCGGACTCTTCAGTAGACTAATCATAACATTTGTTTTACCGAAGCTTGATGGACCGACAATTAAAGCTCGTATTGAATTGGGTCGTAAAATGCCATGTTTTCTTTTAGATGAAGATTTACAGAAATTACCTTCATTTCTTAGAATAATATACTTATGTTGTTTAATTAAACGCTTTTTTAGAACTGATTAAGTTCTATAAATAAATATCTCTTTTATTAATTTTCATTTAGTACACATTTGTATGTTGAATCATAACAACAACAACACTTTTACTTTCAAATGAAACATATTTATAATAAATCAATTAGTCGCAAACAAAACGCCGTTGGAAAAGGACTACTAGTGAATAATCTTCCCATTGAACTTCATTTACCTGGTTATCAGTTTTGTGGACCTGGTACAAAATTGAATTGAAAATCTATATCAATAGAGAAGACATCGATATTAATGCAGTAGACCAGCGATGTCCACGCCGAACAAAAATAAGTTTCGGTAGCTCCGAACAAATCAAAGGCATTCTCATATACTTTACACAGATTGAGCATATCTCGCCCTTTACCCTGAAGCTCCGACTCGACTTCACCAACCTATCAATTGCGACAATCAAATTTGTTTTTGTTTTTTCTGCATGCGAAACACGGAAAAACAAAAACAAAAATTTTTGTTTCCCTTTGGGAATTTATGTACAGTAGGACCGCGTTAATGTGTTTCTATGATTTCAATTTAGTTTAAAGTTAAAATTAATTTAATTTACATTCAATATAGTTTAAAATAAATTAATTAAATGTATTTAAACTTAATTTAACATAATTTGTTGACTTTTGCCATTCTCCTGCAGTATTATATTACTAATGTTACTTTTTATTGGCGTTATCGAGCGTTTACGTTGACATGAATGCAAGTATGTACTTATCTGTTATGGTCGCATTCATTTTTGTTTTTGGTGGGAGAGTAAATTCTCCAGCTCCGGATAAATTTTTCGTGGACATCCCTGTATTAGACAATGCCTGTAGAGTACAGAGTATATCCTACTCTCAAAATAAAGATTGAAAAAAGAGACATATGTATTGCTGATCAGATATTAGCGGAAAAGAGTTAAGGCTTGGAAAAGTAAAGATGCTAGTATTGGTGAACGCACAAATGCTTGGTTCGTAAGAAACGCTATAAAGATAAAACCAAATTTGGTATGTGTAATGTTTCCAGCAAGTCCGAAAACCCTAATAAAAATAAATTATTTAGAAAAGCAAGATTAAAAACAGTTGCTCCGTTTTCGTAAATTGATTTTTGGTGTGTAAAATATAATAAACTTGGCGAATATTAGCAGAAGCGATTGCGTGTGTGAAGAATTTTGCTATCCTATGGTTCATCAGTGGCCACGGCGTATATGGTACATAAATATTTTCGTTTTTAATTGCCTAAATCAGCGCTATTCAACCTTTTTGGCTCGCGTACCACAAAATTCACGAACAACATTTTGCGTACCACCAAAAAAAATATGTATATGAAAAAAATAGACTCAACACAACCAAAAAAATTAAAAATATTTAAATATTTTATTCATTTATTAATAAAAAAAATTAAACAGATAATAATAAAAACATAAAATAAAAAATATTTAGTAGTGAGATCTCAGCGATTTTATTTGCTGTTTAACCAACTATTTAAAAATAAATAAATAAAAATTAAAGAAAATAAACATAAAAAAATATTTAAAATTAATAAAAACGTAACAAAAATATATTCAGAATTCATTTTATAAATATCACAAATTAATGAGATGGCTGACACTGCATTTTTGATATTAAAGATTTTATGTCTGGTTCAATTTTTGATAATTTTAATCTCATACTGGGCTCCAAATTTAATGATGTTCGATATTTATTTTTGATTATTAACATTGATGAAAATGCTTTTTCACATAAATATGTAGAGGTGAATGGTAACAAATATTTAACTGCTTCATGATATAACGATTCATATTCAGTTTTCTGTTTTATCCAAAATGAAAAAATATTTGTGTTTTGGAAAACAAATTTTTGTGCCGGATCACATGATAGATCAATTAATGATTCCCTGTATTTTAGGCTTAATGTGGAATGTTGTTGATCTAAAAACGGATTTTGTATCCATAAATATTCTTCGTGACTTTCAGGAAAATATTCATTAAAGGTAGCTATTAACAGTTTACAATGACTGCTAATGCATTTTTTTAATTCAATTGTGGGTTCAATTTCATTTTCAAGTAGAAATTGTTCCAATTTGGAAAATGATTCGAAATTGCTATTTTCAACAGCATTGACCATTAAATTTAATTTTTTAGTCATGGCTTTTATTTTTCCTTGCACTTCAAATGGAGTTTTTGATGAACCTTGTAAACTTAAATTTAAATCATTTAAACGCGAGAAAATATCTGCTAAATATGCCAACTTTGCCAACCAAATTGTATCTAAAAATTTATTGGAGAAATCATTGTTCATTTGTGATAAAAATATTTGAACTTCCGATCGTAGCTCCACAAGACGAGTTAGCATTTTTCCTCTTGACAACCATCTAACCTCAGTATTCAAGAGAAGACTGGTATATACACTGTCCATTTCAAAACACAAATCTTTAAACAAGCGACAATTAAGTGATCTTGATTTTATAAAATTAACAATCTTTACGGCGTCATCAAGAACTTCTTTGAGGTCACTCGATATTCTTTTGGCAACCAAAGCTTCCCGATGTATAACACAATGAGTAAATTTACAATTCGGAGCAACATGTTTTACTTTTGTGATTACCCCATTATATCTACCTGTCATTGCCCGCGCACCATCAGTACAAAGCCCTGCACATCGCTTCCAGTCTAAATTATTTTCCTCAATAAAGTGATTTAACTTTTTAAATATTTCAGTTGCTGTAGTATAAGTCGGCAGGTCCTCACAAAATAAAAACTCTTCCTTAAACTCCTTTTGAAAAATATATCGAATATATACAAGTACTTGTGCACAATTTACTACATCGGTGCTTTCATCTATTTGAAGAGCAAAGTATTCGCTTTGTTTAATCTGATTTATTGCTAATTGTTTTACATTTAACGCCATATCATTTACCCTGCGACTCACTGTAGTATCTGACAGAGATACTGATGCAAGTTTCTTTACTTGGTCTTCTCCTAACATGCAACTCACTATGGACTTTGTAGCTGGCAATATTAGTTCTTCTGCAATTGTAAAAGGTTTGCCGCATTTTGCTATTTGGTAGGAGACTAAAAACGATGCTTCTACGGTTTTTTTTGTAGTACCAGAAAACGATTTAATATTAGTTTGATTAGCTTTCATTTCACTTTGTTTTTGCAAAAAAAAATCTTTTGGTTTGTTTTCTAAACTAGGATGCTTTGTTTGTATATGCCGCTTTAAAAGTGATGGCTTCATGGACTGATTGGACAGAACTTCGTTACATATAACACACTGTGGGCGATCATCCGAAAATTCTACAACAAGAACACTAAAACCAAATTTTATATACTCCCCATCATATCGTCTCGTACTTTTGTATTTTTTTGGAGCGCTGGTGGTCGGAGGAGATCTGGGTCTTTCAACTTGTTGTACTTGTGAATAAGTTTGTTGTGGTTCATTCGAACTAGCAGGACAATCATTATTTTTATCTTTATTTGTTTCTTTGCTTCTTATTAACCACTTATCCATAGCAACAAATAAAAAATAGAACGACTGCACCTGTATATGGAAATATGTCAACTAAAACTAATATCCATCAATATGTACAAAAAGAAATAAAACGAGAAATAAAAAAAAAAAAAATAAAAAAGGGATTTTTTGTTTATTTTTTGCGAGCGATATCAGGAAATATTTGTGCTTTGCCTTATTTAAATAAAATAACGTTTAAAATTGTTATAAAAAGTGTAGCATATTTTAAGAGCTTGAAAATTTCCCCAAAAATAAAAAAAAATCCATATAGCAACACAAATCAACACTAATGGTGTTTTTTTAGTTGTTAATTTATAGTACAGATGGCGGAATTTCCGAAAAAAAAATTTTCGAAAAAAAGTATACTTAAGAATGAAAAACAAGAAAAAAGATTTTGGGGAAAAAAGCATTAATTACTGAAAAATGGTTTAAATTTTCAAAGATTTGGCGTACCACTTGGAAAAGCCTCGCGTACCACAAGTGGTACGCGTACCACAGGTTGAATAGCGCTGGCCTAAATCATTCAGCACAAGAGCGGGAACACGAGTGCAGTGGGTCGATAGCGGTATCACGAGTGTTGCTCACTCTCCACCATTGGTGCCAAAACAAGAAAAATTGAACGGTAGTAGCAATGGTAACATCTCTCGCAATGTAGAGAAACCGGACGCGCATGCAACTGCAACTTCACATAGTACAGTAAAATTGCGACTGCTCCCAGCAACGCAAGTAACCAGCGATCACACTCAGGTCAGAGACAGGGCCCAACCGAGACACAGGCACTTACGGAAACATCTTCTGCTATAAATGATATTGTACATGTAGATACTTACGTTAATAGCAAAAACTCATTTCATTGTCTTTATAGACAAATTTTCTATCATTCTGTCTGTTTTCATTTGCCAGATAGAAACAATATTACGATCATACAAAAAATCAGAGATTACTTATCACTAAAGGGACCTGTTAAGAAGTTTGAGTTTGACACCGAGTTTACCTCAAAAAATGTAAGGGATTTTTTAACAGGGGAAGGAATCCAATTTCATGCAACTAAACCAAATAGCCACACAGGGAACTCCGATGTGGAACGGCCAAATAATACTTTAACAGAAAGAATTAGAGCATTAAATCTTGAAGAAAAATTACCAATACAAACAAAAATATCAAAAGCAATAAAATTTTACAACAACGGTTTCCACAGCACCATCAAATGCACTCCTTTTCACGTAATTAATAATAAAGTCGATCATAAAATAATTAAGGATAGGTTAGAGGAAATAAAACGAAATATGTTAAGGAAAAGCAATGAAAGTAGATAATCATATGTTGAGAATAGACAGGAGGGCTATATAAAAAATTACGCTAATTTTAGGTACAAAGAACAACCTAAATATAGAAAAACCAGAGTAGAAAATGTCCATGAATGTAATATTAAACGTCCTTTCAAATTTTCAGATGCTCAGCATACTAACGATACTATTAATGGTAATACCCCCAACTAAAGCACTACTATAATTAAACCCGATTAGTGAAGAAGACAGGGAAAATATAAAAAATACTAAAGATGAAATAAAGGAAAGACACAACAAAATTGCACGACGACTTTTATACAGCGACCAAATGTTTAAACTGACACACCTCAAGAACAAGATTGATCACAATCAGAATAATATTGCGTCTGCTAAAAACCAAATTGTCCAACAAAGTATACTTACAGCTGAAGAAATAGATAGGTTCGAAATAGACTTCTTCAAACTTAAGCTAATGAAAACCGATATATTAAGTGACAAAGAAGGTTTGCTGATCATAGCAATTAAAATACCGGATAGTTATACAGAAGCCAATCTTAAAATTATAGTACCTCTCCCTAATAAAAACAATATGGAAATTGACGAACCCAATAGTTATATAATTGAACTTCAAATAATGTACTAAGCTATGAAGAAAATGTATACTTGGAAAATTTAAAGAAAAATAAACACTGTACAGTCGAAGAATTTTAAGATGATATAATCTTAATAAAGAATGCTGTTAATCTAAAAATAAATCAAAATTGTGACAACAGAAATTTATCTATAAACAAATATTATCTGATCACTGATTATAATTGTAAAATTAGAAAAAAAATTAAATTCCAAAATCAGAAAACAGTGGTACAAGACAAATATTTTTATTCAAGTAATAATCCCATCCAATTCGATATAAAACCGATAAATTTTGAAACATTAGAAATAAGAGACTTTTCAAATATTAAAGAAATTCAAGAATTAAAATTTCACTGAAATATTTCTTACGGTATAAGCACTTTGGTAATCGGCATAATTTTAGTTATAATTTTTATTATTAAAATAAAAAAAGGCACCAAAATTGTTAATAAAACTGAAATTATAAATAAGCCAGTGGCAAAAAATTTTTAATTGTCAAAAATAATAAATAAATATGGCCTTAAGTAATAATGTACAGAAATAAGTATATAAAATTAAATTTTTGGAGATCCAGGAGAATCTCAAATCAAGGGATGGAGGAGTTACGTCCTCATACCCTACATACATATCCTACATATATACAAACACAAACAAATCATATTCTTCTATGCAATAGCGTTATCGCTTAGTTGTTGTTTTTGTTTTTATTATTTACTTTGTTGTTGTTTGTTTACAGAGATTACAAAACTTGTGTGTATAAGTTCGAGTATATAGAGTTACAGTTATTTTATAATGGTTTTGTTATTGCATAGCAGATGGTCTCAAGTTCAGTTAAGGCTCCAAATGCAAAATATGCTTAGTAGCATAATTTGCACTTCAAGGCCAACTGAATTTGAACCGTAAAGTAGAATAGAAAAAATACTTTAAGTTAGTCTTAAGATTCATGACAATGAATAAAAAATAAGTTAGTCAACAAGCTAACTGAGCTCATAGGTTCAAAAAGTTTCCACGTGACACAGCTCGTTAAAGGTAATATAAAAGAAACAAAAATTCAAATATATAGCGCGGGAAATTATAAAGTCGTTATACGAGGTGTGATCAAAAAAGAACAGTTATTGTGTGATCAAAAAATAAAGTATTTATTTATTCATCAACAACTATCTTGTCCCCTTCAAAGTAATTCCCCTCAGATATAATAAGCTTATGCCAGCGTTTTTTCCAATCCGCGAAACACTTCTGAAACGCTTTTTTTGGTATCGCCTACAGCTCCTGTTTCGATTTTTCTTTTATCTCCTCAATCGTAGCAAAACGCTTTCCTTTCATCGGTGTCTTCAGTTTTGGAAAGAGGAAAAAGTCAGCGGGGGCCAAGTCCGGTGAATACGGTGGTTGAGGCATGATAACGGTTTTGTTTTTGGCCAAAAACAGCTCCATGCGACGTTGTTTTTGCTCAAAATTTAGCAATTTTGGTACAATCTTCGCTGCCGCACGTTTCATGCCTAAAACATCCGTAAAAATTGCTTGGCATGAGCCGAACGATATGCCAACATCATCAGCAACCTCTCTGATAGTGATTCGATGATTATCCAAACTCATTTTCTTCACTGCGTCAATGTTTTTATCGGTTGTTGGCGTGCTCGGGCGACCAGGACGAGCATCGTCATTGACATCTTCTCGGCCTTCCTAAAACCGGTTATACCACAATTGAACTTGTGTTCTGCTCATAGTAGACTCGCCAAAGGCCACAGTCAACATTTCAAATGTCCTTGCGCATTTAATTTCATTTTTTACACAAAACTGAATACAGTTTCTTTGATCCATTTTTTTCGAATAGTACAAAATCGAAGAGCACACCAAAACACGATTTACCTTTTTATCTGTCAAGAACAAACTGACAATCTAAAATGGTTGGTATTGCCAACATATATAACAGACATGTGTACCAACTAAAAAAAAAAAATGCGAACATCGAACATACGTAACTCACGAAAAGATGAAAATAACGGTTATCTTTTGATCACACCTCGTACATAACTTCGACACAGAAAACAAAAACTACTACACTTATCAGCTCAAAAGTAGCAAGGGCCTTACAATTGTTATAAAATGACAGGAAACATATATTCCCCCCGTTGAAATCAAAGAAGCATTAAATGATGTAAGATCAAATGTACCAAGGACCAGAACTGACATTGCTAATAGAAAGTGCAGTAATTGAGGCGATAACCATACTGCCAACTCCACATGTTGCCATGTTTACCAGGAAATTAGGAATAAGGACCCTCAGCTAAAGAACAAGCGCACTCAAGTTAGCTCAAATATTCCTGCAATAGCACAGCCCCAGAAGCCAATTTTAAGTTGCGACACAGGGACAACATACGCAGGGGTGCTTAAGTCAGGTGGTGAACCGCATATGGGTACAGGACTTTGAAGGAATGATAGAAACGCTCACCCAATGTATGACCCAGTTTATGACTTCAATACCTTTACGAGAAACCAAAATGAGCTCATGCAACTTCTGCTATCTATGAGCGTTTTGTAAATCTGTCAATGGATTGCAAACGGTGTAAGCCAGCACAAGTTAGAAGTCAATAACTTTTTACTCTCGAATGAAATCGATATACTTCTCATATCGGAAAAACATTTAACCGAAAGCACAATTTTTGTATACCAGGTTATAAATTTTATGATACAAAGCATGCCGTTGGTAAAGCACATGGCACTGGAATTTTTATCAAAAATATAATAAAACATTTTGCTATGGAAGAATACAACAAAGAGAACCTTCAAGTAACATCAATTTGGTCGGATGGGATCATAACATAACTATCTCCGCTGTGAACTGTCCTCCAAAATTCAGACAATCAACAAATTAGTTTTCAGACTTCTTCTTTTCACTGGGAACAAGTTTCCTAGCTGCTGGCGACTACAATGCTAAACACACTCACTGGGGATCATGGCCATCAACACCAAAAAGCAAGCAATTGGGCGCACTGCTGAAAGTTCCCTCCTGGGGCGCCATGAAAAATTGTCACTATTTTGTGGCGAATTATTTTATTTAATATTTTTTACTATTAATAATATATAATATAATGTCTTTTTTTACTAAGATGTTCACAATATTCCACGACCGTTCCGTTTTTTAGTAGTAATTCAATTTTTTCGTATACAAAATGTTAAGTTTTAGTTACAATTGACCATTTTCTATGTATAATATCAACATGTTTTCAGTGTTGTCTACTCATCTCAGGTGGTTTTCTTATTAGGTTATATTAAAGATCGTACTCAATACTGCTGTAAGCATCTGCTTCGACACGTGCTTTATTTACATATGTACTTATTCAGTTTACCTTTGAGTTTAACGTATATTCATAAATATATATCGCAGACTCGCACATTTGGCTGCTCCTGAAACTATTATACTCACAAAGACATGTTATTCTTATACTATTATTTTTATAAATATAGTTCTTATATTACATCCATGATGTCTGTTTAATTATTTTATTCCTAATTAGTTTCATTTGTGATCTTACATAAAGTTGTCTATTCCCACATATTCATCCTATCACCTCTTTTTTCCTACCCCCTTATCCTACCCAATGTAGGTTAAATTATTTTTACTATCTTTATTACTTTTTGTGAGTTTCTATTTTTTTCTAGTAATCTGGAATACTTACTTAAAAGAATATATGCCCATACACTTAATCCATATTTTCTATTGTATTGCAATAAGGACAGCTTGTGTCAATCTTCATATTGTATGCAAGGATTCTACGAATTTACGTCTGTAAGCATACATGTACTCTTTGGACAACTGATTGGCCAATGCATTTCTGCTGTAGTGTCTGCTTGGATATTCACATTATGCAACTTTTTAACGACCTTAGCATAGTAGGCAAGGAACTGACGCTATTTTATACTTATAAATAAAATTTTATTTTAAGTTGCTCATCAAACTAGGAATATGAGCGTTTACGAGTGTATCATAAACATATATTTTTTATTTGGAAGGTCAAACGGAATAACTTTACCAAGTTATTGTGAAGTTTTTTGCATTTGCCTTTAATCTTTAGCACGGTGGTAAATGGGCTGCGGATTTCCGCCACCGTGTACGGCCCTAACCATACATGAGAAAATTTATTTTCTCCAGTATGCTTCTTCATTAGTACTCGGTCAGCTTGGGTTATACTACTGGATTTAATGCCTTGTCGTAGGCTTCTCTAGCTACTCGCAAACCATTATCTTGGTCTTCTCTATCCAAGAGTATACAGCGCTCGCTGTAGCTAATATTTCCGCATTTTCTTTTGGTCATCAGCATTGTATACTGGCACACATTTGCAATATAGATTTCCGGCATGTTGAAATTAAGCCCGGAAGTTTTCTAAACGGAGTTTGCTTTGGTGTTAAATGTGCAGTATTATTATGTGCGTGCTTGGCCGTAGTCAACCTGATAAAGGTGGAGCCATCCTCTTTGCCGAAACTACGCATGTATTCTGCCAGGGTTCGATAACTCCGTTCTAACAACCCGGTCGCTTGCAAATAATAGGGAGAAATGTGTAATTTTGGATTCCTAGCATTTTATACATCTCAGAGAATAGTTTGATACGAAATTTTAACATTTGTCGGTCACCAACACCTTCGGTATGTTGTTAATATGTGATTTATAGGTATAGCAGGTACGGGGATCAAAAGAATCTATTGGACCGCCCTCTTATATTAAGGGTATCCCTATAAATTATCATTCTACCCCGTTGCCCTCAGAAAGTCGAGGGTGTCGGCTAGATCTAGCGTTGCTATTTCTGTACTGTCTGATATTTGGTAAGAGAATATGTGTTGTTTTCTAAAGTGCATTAGTGTTCCATAGTTCCTTAATATGTGTTCTAGCGATTCACTTTCTTCATCGCAGAATCTGCACAATGGGCTTCCTACAAATCCTATACAATTAATGTATCTTGTGAGCCTACAGTGACCGGTCAAAAGCCTGGTTAGTATTTTTAAACTGTTTTTAGTAACCTAATGCCAAACCCAAATCTTTTATGGTTATAGTTCCACAATAGTAATTTAGATTGTCTAAGACATAGATGACTTATAAAAAGTTCCTAGTTCTGTTTTCTTTCTTGCTCCCTAAGCTCTTTTTGCCATACTCCTTTGCCTATACCACAGTTGGGATTCTTGCCCTATCATTGGTGTAGAGGCTCCAAATCTGACGAGCTCGTCGGCCTGTTCGTTGCCATGGAAGCCCACGTGTCTGGGACCCAGCAAAGGCTGACTTTATTGTTCTTACCCAGCTGATTCAATGTCCTCAGATATTCGCATACTAGATTGGATTCTACTTCATACGAGCTTAATGCTCGAAGGGTAGATTGACGGTCCGATAGTATGGCTATTTCTCGTCTTCTGTAACCTCTGTTGAGATTAAACTGTGCACATCTTTCAATGGCGAGAATTTCTGCATGGAAATACTTAGAAATTTTCCCCTGGGTTCTGAAATTTCAGTTTTAAGTCCAAATACTCACACCCCAGTTCCACTGTTGGTCTTTGACCCATCAGTGTATTACATTATTGCCCTCTTATTAAAAGAGTATGCAGCGTGAGATTGTTCCATACATGTCCACAACTTAGCTTTACCACAAAGCGTTTCTCAAAGTTAATTTTCTTACTAATCCTATCGTGTAGGTAGTCTAGAAGGGTGTTATTGGGACAGGACTAGGTACCACATACACCCTTTCTCTTTGAAAGCCTCAGCATTTGTTTCAACCACTGTAGTCCTAACTATAGTGCTTTGACTATCTTCCGTATTAATATGTGTAGTTCCGTCAAGTCCAAGAAAAATTCTAGCGCTGTTGTACAACAGGTCCTCATTGCCCCAGTTATACCTTTGCAAGTTTGTCTTTGTATTTTTGATAGCTCTAGTTGAAGTGCCTTGAGCTACGTTCTTCTTACCCATGCAATAGCTCCATAGGTCACAATAACAGTATAAGATACTTGGTTTGCACTCCCATGTTTTATCTGCCAACCGCCATATTATTTTACAATATAGTATAACCCCAGATATTTTATTTCAGTTTTTGACGTGGTAATCTCGCCGAAGAGTTAAATGCTGTTCCACCCTGGCATTTTTCTTTTCTTGGTGAATGGAACTATAGTAGTTTTAGTGCGATTTATATTTAATCCTACCGACCTGCACCATTGATCTGCAATTCTCAGACCTCTTGCAGGATACCACAAAGGGTTTCTTCAAATTTGCAAAGCCCCGGCAGTCTACGCCCGCCTCTGACAGTAGTATCAATAGTTCGTCAACAACTAGGCTCCACATTAGCGGTGAAAGAACCCCTCCCTGTGGCCATCCACTGGTCATCGCTACGGCTATTGCTTCTTCTCTAGCGGATGTTTCTACCAGTCTTGTGTATACAACTTCTACCATCTATTTGGATGTCATAGAGTCTCCTGCTCTTCTGCTTTATGCCTGTAAAATACACTTGCTTTAGTGTTGACTTTAAATAAAATTGATACCTTGGCATAAGTTGGATCTCTTACAAGTGGTGGGGGAAAATACAACGTGTTTATTCGAAGTAAATAATTATTCTGATTGTAATTCCAAATTGTCCACTATTTATGTTAAAATTATTACTTATACAAATAATTATTTAAGTCGGCACGTGAGTTAAGTTAGTTCCTTTATAGGTCCAGAACCCTTCTGTGGGGTAAACAGTAGCTTCACAAGTAACTTGTTGTGCAAACAGGAAAAACGAGGTCTGCTAAACTACTGGAGAGCCCAAAAAGGCATGCGGCAGTCTAGACTACTGGTTGATCCTCAACACATCAGGGTAGATGCTTCTTTAAACTTCAGCAGAAATGACATTACATTCTATACTGAACTTTTAACAGGACACTGTAGACTAAATTACCATCTGAAAAAAATAGGCGTGGTAGAAGACGAATCCTGTCGACTCTGTTAAGAGGAGCAGGAAACAGCAGAACATATTGTATGCACTTGCCCAGCGGTTGGAAGACGCAGACATAATTACCTAGGCAGTGGGTTTTAATCTCCAAATCTCCTAGTTAAAATTAAGACCACAGCAGTTACGAGATTTATAAATAGTCTAGGACTGTTTTAGTTGGGTACGAGGCTGCACAATAGATATATTAGGTCGCGGTGTTCTTTTAGCCTGTTAATAATAATATTGTTACGAAATTGCCCTCTTGACAATTTACTCTGTTACAAAATTGCCCTCCTGACAATTTCTCTAACTCTCTGTATTCGGACTCGTACCACTGGATTGTGTAGTAATCAAACAATCGCTGGTTAAATTAAAATAATTAGCCTTTATTAATAAATACCTATTTACACATTTAATATTAGGCTTAAAGTTTACTTAGTTATTATTTGCACTTTATTCCACAAACCATTAGTCACTTTATTTACTAATGAATTTCACCACTTTGTAAATCACAAATACTGCTGCTTTGATTATAATGCTAGATGTACACACTGTCACGGTCTCTGATCTACTGTATTCGACTTTGAACAGTCTTGTCGCATTTATAGTTTTCGAATGGTTTAGGTAGAAACTTCCACGTAATTCTCGTATTTTCTACAAGCTTCTATCCACTTCGACAGAAGTCGAGAATATTCTTTTTGATATTACCGACAGATGGTTCTTGAATAAGCTTTTATTCGAATAGTTCGCATCTTGACTCACAGGGGGCACTCATTCTCCAGATGGGATCCTAAAAGTATGCAATCCCGTTTCACTGATATGCAATCACGTTTCACTGCCCTCCGCTTAAACTTGTTCGTCCCGAACAAGGATAGTACTGCATCCTTTATAAGGAGATAGCCTCTCTAAATGAACGACTTCCATTTTGCTCCTGACTCGTCAACTGGATGCGGTATCTAACATCGTTGATCCGTTTTATCACCTTATATGGTCTTTCCCAGTGTGTTTGCAGTTTTGGCGATAATCCACTTTTCCTGAAATCCCTTAGAGTTTACTCGTACATCATATCTGGCTTTCATTTTATCACCTAGTTGTGTACGATTTCTGCTGTTTCCATGAATTTGGTGCAGCTTTTCGCGTTTGTCAGGTATACAACTGCTGCATCGAAGTACTGTAGATGATTTTTTATTAGTCCATTCTTCGTCTGCTTACTTACTACTACTCCTCGCTTATCACACTGTCAGCAATTAGGCATCTGATTTTCCGTGCAATCTGAGAAACGAGGATTCCGGGGCTGCATGTTGTGGGAGTCAAATCTTGCCCCTTGAGACTGACTCCATTTAGTTAGACGACAGCTTAAAAACATCATCCAATTACCTGCCTTTGCGGTCCCACATGCGAGTCTGATGGAGAACGTTTGCTTTTCGTCCGACAACCATGAGCCGCGTATCCAACCTCACCGGAGGCAAGGCCCGTGCAACCCTGTCCACTTTCAACTTGCACCTGACGGGCTCTGCATACTGGCTGGCACACCACGGCCGCTATCTCAAACGTTTAAGCGCCAGCTACTGTTTCCATACATTTAGCTTTTGGATTTGTCATCGCTGAACAGTCCATTTTCGCATCGGGAATACCATATACGACAGTATCCATCATACTTCTCTCAGCAATCACGCCTGGACAGGCAAGATGGGCGAACTGCTCCAAATCCACCACATCCTGTTGTAAAGACTCACCACTCCTCCGCTGAATGGCATTCATCACGTTTTTATAACAATCTTTCTCACCCTCTACGATATTCGGCAGTACATAAGCACCTTTCAGTGACATAGCCAAGGGTGCTAGTACTTCGTGATTACTCCAACCATCTGTGCTGGCAGTAGCTTCAATTTTGTTCTGCCTTTGCTCATTCGCATTGGATTTTTCTTCCACAAATTCTTCGAACGACTCCTGCCGTGTCCCAACCTCACAAACCTTCCTATCCACTATCTCGGACATTTCATTCTTCTGCTGTGAGTTCTGTTCCGCTAGTTGAGTAAATCGCGTTTCGCTCTGCTGTACCTGTTCCTTGCCATCCTCTTTGACTGCTGGAGCAAATTGTTTTATTCCCTGGTGTATCTCATCATCGTATTGCTGGCAGAGCTGCAGCATTCTCTCACTTCGTTGCTGCAAATACTGTTTGAAGGATTCTAATACCCTGATGAGTTCACTCATGTCGAAGTTACCCGTATTAGTTTCTTGCGGTTTTTCTTCCTGTCGAGATGTCGTTGGCTCCTCACCTTGGAATACGTACCGCTCGAAGTCTATACCTTGCTCCTCTAAAGCGCTTCTTAATCGCACCTGCAGCTCCGCTTTAAGCCCTTGTGTTTGCAAATTAAAGCGTTCAAGTTCCTTCTTGAGCTGCTCCAAACTCAGTTTTTCAAATTTAACCATTGTTTATTACAGATACACAATCCCACTTCTGACACCAATTGTTACGAAATTGCCCTCTTGACAATTTACTCTGTTACAAAATTGCCCTCCTGACAATTTCTCTAACTCTCTGTACTCGGACTCGTACCACTGGATTGTGTAGTAATCAAACAATCGCTGGTTAAATTAAAATAATTAGCTTTATTTAATTATTGCTATTTACACATTTAATATTAGGCTTAAAGTTTACTTAGTTATTATTTGCACTTTATTCCACAAACCATTAGTCACTTTATTTACTAATGAATTTCACCACTTTGTAAATCACAAATACTGCTGCTGTTTTAAATAAACAGTTATTAAAGTGTATTAAAAAATTTCCATATAGAGTTATGTTTATTGCAAGTGTTTGTAATTAAATCGTTCTTCACAATTTTTGCGATTATTGTATGATCATTTACATTTAGAATCTCTCTATTTTCGATTTTTATTAATTTACAGGTTCATTCACTTATAAATCTATTCTCTTTGTACGAGTATGTGTATATTTTATCATGTTTAAATACATTTTTAACTTGTGCATCTATTTCTGTATTTAAATTTGGTATGGGTTTAATTTTTACTTGTATGGTATTAAATATTTTTGGTACTTTGATTATAAATATTAAATCGTTTTTATTTCAAATAAGGCTGTTCTTAGAAATTTTATTTTATTTATGTTAAATTCATAATCGTCTATTTCCTGTTTTGTTAATATGCTAGCATCACTTATTTCATTTTGTGCTGTTGTGATGTAGCTTTGTTTGTGTTCTATATCGTTTCTAAGTGTTGTTGGTATGAGTAATTTTACCATATTTATAAAACCCTTAACTTAGGTTCTTCTTTAAGCCTTAAGTTTTTATAGTTTTTTATGAATCCTTCCTGTCTATTTTCTATGTAATGTTCTATTTTCTCATTTGCTTTTTCCAATTTTATTTTTTTTAGCTTTACATATCCTTTCATAAATTATTGTATGGTTTATAGTGTGATTTTCTTCTTCTAGTGGTGTGCAGTTCATTGTGCTATGATATTATAACATTATTCCTTTATGTATTTGTTGTGTGAATGGTAAATAATTTTCTAAATTAAGAGCTCGAATTCTTTCTGTAATAGTATGGTTTAATCTCTCTATATCACTATTTCCAGTATTGCTATATGGTTTCGTAATGTGTTATTGTATTCCTTTTTTTTGCAAAAATTCCTTAACGTTTTCATTATTAAGCTCGTTGTCGAAAACCATTTTATTTACCTTACCTTTTATTGCTAAAAATTGTTGTAATTGAGCAACTAATGTTCGGCTGTTTATATCTGCAAGTGGTAAACAACTGGTATGTTTTGAATATCTGTATGTTCAGATTATTTATTTATTTATTTATATATTTGATACCATATAAAATATTATAGCAAAAGAAATTGGGAGTACTAGCTGCCAGGGCCTACGACTCGGATGGTAAATAATATTTATAATTAGTTTACAATTTATAAATGAAACCACATTCTTTTAAGAAATAAATTACAATTGTTATATAATTAAAATGATTTAACAGACTAAATGGAGATGCTGATCCAAATAATTTCTTTCTAATATTGATGACAGATGTGCATTCATTTAGGATGTGTTCGACGGATGGGGTATTCCCACAAAGCGGACACTGTTGTTGGTGGGTACCCAACAACAGATGCTCGTGAGTAAGCTGGGTGTGTCTTATCCTTAGTCGAACAAATAAAGTTGTTTGATTGCGTGATGCATTGTACGAGTACATAGCTTTTATGCAATTGGTGTTAATTGTAGCGTACCCGCGTTTATGATGATTGTTTATCAGTTTATATAGATCATTTTCATTTGATGTAACGAACGAGAGACACGGGGTTGTTGCAGCAAAGCGTGCTGGATTGTCTGCAAGTTCGTTTCCCGGTAAACCTACATGACCTGGGACCCAGAGGAGTCTAATATTTTTATTGTGTCTGATGCAGTGGTCTCTATTTTGCTAATAGTTTTGTCGCAGTTGTATATATTTACTATAGCATCTATGGTGGACATGCTGTCAGTGCAAATGACACGCCCTTACTACGTTGTGCATAATCAATAGCTTTATGTATAGCTAGTGCCTCAGCCGAAAATACAGAACAAAATTGTGGAAGCCATCCTGTTGTGATTGGGGAACCGTCGTGCTGCACCACAGCAAATGTTATACTGGTGTTTGTTTTTGAAGCATACTCGTATGTGTAAAGTATTGTCCAGCTATTAAATTTATAGTAGAAATAGCCATTGGAATGTGAGAGGACATCTAATATTTTTATTTTTTTTATGTTAGCTGGTAATGAAAGATGAATTATTTAGTAGCTTATTTTGTTACAAATTGATGAAGGTTTCATATCAATCACGTGGCAGAAAGTAATGCAACGGCGTATTGTAGATTTTTGTTTGCATCTACGTTTGTGCTGCGCTGTAGTGATGAAATCCTTGTGAAGTATTTGGTTCCTAGTGTTAAAAAGTTTAGGGATAAGTTTCCTTCCGCTAAAACACATTTTATTGGGGAGGTTGGGAAGGGGTTGATGCTACGACGAACTGCGGCTTGAAATGGCGCGTTTAATAGTTTGATATTCGTGTTTCGATTTTACCAAGTATTAGACATCTAGTTACATTTATTAGAGTATCTATATGAATAAAAGAGTTCTTCGAGGTTAAGTATTTTACAATATTTAGTCTGACAGCTAATTTTTTACTATGGTTTATACAATGTTGCTTAAATGTGAACTTCTTGTCAAACGTAACACCTAAGATATTTAATTGGTTGATGCATTCAATGTTTATATTATTAATTCTTAAATTAGGATAAAACAATTTTTTTTTGTTTACATATGCGAAGTAGTTTACATTCTTCGGTTGAGAGGACGGCGCCTGAATGTGATCCCCATTCTTGGAAATCAGATAACAACCTTCGAGCAAGGTTGGTTCACAATCGAAATATTTTTCGTTTTAGTGCAAAAGATTGCGTCATCTGCGTATTTTAATAAATTAGTATTTTCTGTTTTAGTATGATTTTCTTTAGTGGTTCAAAGGCATTATAAATAAATCTACCGATAACGGAGTCCTCTGAGGGATACCATTAAAAAGAGGATAAGAGTGTGAACGTTTACTATTGGAACCCGAAATATACGGCCGGTCAAAAAGACCTTAACTACTTGAAAGATCATCAAAATCCGTGGTCAAAATCGAGACGTGATTTTTACGAAAGAGCATCAAACACGTAGTGTTGAAGGTGTAACACAGCGTCTGATGTGCTATGTTTTTTTTAAATGCTAGTTGGTTATGACTAATAAACTTATTTTTCCTGATATACAACATTAGTCTTTCTGCCAGCATTTTTTCCAAAATCTTCTCTAAACATGACCCGCTAATTTCATGGGAAGGTTTGTTGGGTTTAAGCAGAGGTAGAATGAGGGGTACATTCTTTTTTCCAATACAGTATTATAAAGATTTAACAGCTTCAATTTAGCAGATTTAGGCAGATGTTTTATCATAGGGTATGATATACGATCATACCCCGGTGTTTTGCCTTTCGCGTTCAGCCGTCAGGTACACAGCCGTCAGGTACACAGCCGTCAGGTACACAGGGGGACTATCATGTAACACATTGTGTACATGTCGTAACTGTGTATATGAGGGCAGTGCGACTACATCCTCTTCGCGGGGGCGCGCAGTGCTCCTTTTATGGACAAAAATAAAAAAGTGAGTGTGTCAGAGTATTAAGTTTTTTGTATTATCACTGGAATGATAAAACTCCAATTAAGATAGAACTACAACTTTAAAAAAAAATAATAATTTTCCCGCTTTATACAGCACTTCAAAGCTAAGAGATTTTGCATAAAACTTTTTAGTGGAGAATATACCGTATTTGAGTAGGTGGGACCTTTTTTTTGATTAAAAACCCTTTTCAAGCTGTAATTATTTAAGTTTATGATTTTTACAAAGATTAAATATGTAAAATTTAGAACCAATAAGTTTTTTTTAAAATAAATGTGAAATAAAAATTTTACAATGTATTAATGCCGCAAGTTGTTGTTGATGTAAAATCTAGAAAGTTGGCAATTTTTAGGAGACAAAAAAAGCTCCATAAAGTTCCTACAGTTTTTTTCTCTTTTATGTCACATTAGGCCTTCTACTAACAGGAGCAAGTAAAAACTTCTCCGCTTTTTTCCGCCTTTTTGAAATTTTCTATGCTTAAATAAGTTCCAAAATGCATATTTCAGTATATTGCCTGCTTTGATATTATTGTACAATTACACTAGCCTGCAAGATTTCGCGATGGGACCAAAGTATTTGTCGCTTATAGATTTTTGGATGCTAAATTCGAAATCCACTCAGATTTACTCCATCATGTAAGGTTTTAGAGGAATTTTATCAAAAGTTCAAAAACCACCTATTTGATACTATTCACTAAGGTATTATAATAGCGTGTTTCTCTACTGTAAACTATTCAGTTATTAGTTTTATGCGGGTTATTGTTGCTGATATTTTCATTTTAAAAAAGTTAAAAAACTCTTCGCAATATCATTTCGATAAAAATACATATTTTTTGCAATGAAATTGCAAAGTTCTATGTCGAAGTTTTAATTTTGCAAGCTAGTGTTATTTACATTGTTCGAAGCAAATAAAAGAACACATAAACATAAACAAGTGTAATCATAATGTAAATTAACAGAATTGATGCTCAAATAGGACAAAATGTTCCTGTCTATAAACGCTTGGTGCCATTCAAGGCCTTAGCTTTATATTTTGAGTTGGACCTTTTAGAAGAAAAATATAGAGTCTTGCGCAAAGTTGTAAACAACATACATGCAAATTGTTTTCCGAGCTTGTATTCTCTACGCAATTTAAAAAAACAGTTAGTACCACCGGTTATGGTGACAGAAACATTTGCAGAAATAGATTTGAAAGCTTTGATGCGCATAACTTCGAAAGTAGTTTTAGACCTTTGTAAAAATAAAAGCCCACCGAGAAAGCTGTCCCTTATAAGCAAATGGGGCATGGATGGTAGTTTAAAACGGGTTTAATAACTGACCAAGTCAAGCAAGGTTTTTGCACAACTAACGACGGAAACACTGCTCACCGCTTTTTTCGAATATTGACATAGCCGCAGAAATAACTAAGCTTGATAAAAATTTGATTTACCAATTTTCACTCGGGCTACGTATTTTGTCTTGTGGAAAAGAGATTCAACAAGAGCAGTTTGGCCAGCTGCTTAAAGAGACCAGGGAGTTGTACCTCAGAAATTATGGTTGGTACAATATGCCCAGTTCTGTCCACAAAGTTTAGTCCACGGATGCGAAGTAATCAAATTCTTTGATTTACCAATTGGAAACATTTATTCAATTGATCTTTGAATAAGAATAATTTTCATATTTCCTTTTAGGTTCTTTGTCAGAAGAAGCGTTTCAAGCATCCCATAAGAATATTCGAAAATATCGGCTGTCTCATTGTCGAAAAACGGGACGAGAAGATACTAACAAAGTGAAGATACATTTTTTGCTATCTTCGGATCCATTGCTTTCGTCAAAAAGATATATTAAATGCAGAAATAAATTTTTATTGGGCTCCAATAAATTTATGGAGGAATATATAGTTCAAGATGAAAATACGAACGATAATGCAGAACAGTTTTAGTCCTTATTAAGTCGTTCGTCTTCTTCATCATCAGAAAATTCGTATAGCTTCGAAACAGTTTCTACAGAATAACATCTATGCTTGATTAGAAAACCTGCTTTTCAATTGTCTTCACATAAAAGTAGGCACACATTAAGAATGTGAGTTAGCGTAGTCTTTTAAATTGCATTCTATCCAAAACCGAAGGAAACGATTGAGCTTAGGTATTTAATTGGAACTATTTAAAAAATAATTGCACTGAAATTTTATTATTATTATTAAACTTTACACCATAATTAGTTATGGTCGAGTATGAGTACTAGCAACTAAAGCGACTACAAAAAAAAATTTCGGATAACCAGGTTTATGAGAAAACCGAAACCGGTATCAAAAAACTGATTTCAGTTTTGAAATCAGCACGCCATAATCCTTTAGGAAATGAATTCATTAGATTCGAACAACTCATTCTATTTTTGTCCAACTTTTGTATGGCAACGGAGCACTGTGGGGCGGCTAGAAACAGGTTTTCAGAAATATTTTCTGAAAGCTCTGGCTAATCGTAGTCGGGCGGAGAGAAAAGAACCCTCTTAAATAAAATATTTCTGTCTTTCCTCAGACATAAAATAGGTTGCGTTGGGCCAGTGACCCGACCGTAAAACAAACTCACTCAAGAAACGGAAACAAGCCTCGGAAATAATAACAACTACAGGACGACGACCATCAGCTTTAAATCAATAACACGAATTGGAACATGGAACGTTCGCTCTCTCTCTGAAACTTCAAAGCTTGCACAGGTTTGCAGGGAGATGGAGCGTTATAAAATTCAAATTGTCGCCCTATCTAAAACCAGATGGCTCGGGCAAGAAATTTCACACCCTCAAATTTCGACAACAGCCATGTCGAAAAACTCATGGGTCGGCACGCCTCAGCATCAGGGAAAAATGGAGAACGATTGATTGAACATTGCTCTAACCACAATCGCTTCATCGGTGGCACTAAATTCCCTCATCTAGATTTCCATTAATATACATGGAATTCTCCCGACGGCGGAACTCGTAACCAAATCGACCATGTTTTAATAAGCAGCTGGTTTCACAACTCCCTCCTGGATGTGCGCACACGCAGAGGTGCGGACGTATTCAGCGACCATAACTTAATTGTATGTCAACTCCGTTTACGCCCTAAAGGCATCAGGAAGCAACAGAAGCGAAAGATGACCTTTAATCTGGAAAACTTCAAAAACTCTGCAACGCTCCAACTTTAACAGGACACACTGTCTACTACCATTCCACTCTACGAACATTGACCGTCCTGGTAGCAAATTCAAAAAGCCTGCTCACAAGCTGCGGAAGAAACAGTTGGCCTCCAACACCCCAAAAGAAAGCCATAGATAAGCAACACCACCTGGCAATATATCGAAGAACATAGAAGGATGAAAACCAAAGTAAATACTGCTCCATTATCCGACCGCAACAGCTTTCTCAGCGCATACAATGCTATGCATCGGCAGGTCAAAATTGCTGTAAGGACCGATAAAAGGGCATATGTGGAGGGAATTGCTGGTGAAGCAGAGCGGTCAGCAAACTGTAACAACTCACGAGGCGTATATGCCATAAAAAAATTGACTAATACGAAACCTAACATACCGCCTATCAAGGCTAGTGCCGGTAGCATTCGAACCTCTGACGAAGATCAACTCGCGCGCTGGAGAGAATTTTTCGTAGACAACAGCGTAGAAGTGGAAAACAACACTGCACCCTTCTTTGCTGAACAGCGAAAAAGAAACCCCAACAGAAACATCCCTGCCGACCCGCCCCCGCAGAAGAAATCAACCTAGCAATCCATAAGCTAAAATTCAACAAAGCTGCTGGACCTGGCGAATTTCCTGCTGAACTCTTGAAGTATGGCACTAGTATAATCTCTCACGCACTCTATCCTATCATGCATAACATCTGGACGTCTATCACCATCCCCACTGACTGGAAAGAGCGAGTCATAATCACTATCCCAAAAAAAGGCGATCTCAGCCAATATAAGAATTGGAGGGGCATAACCCTTCTCAACTCCATCCTGAAAATCCTAGCTCTTATTATCTTAGATAGAGTATCAGGTGTACTCAAGAGCCAGTTGCGGCGTGAACAAAATGGGTTCAGACCAAACCGATCTTGCGTGGACCACATCAACATTTTACGAATAATTGTGGGGCAATCTGTCGAATGGAGATCGCCACTATTTCTTCGTGCATTTGACGCAATATGGCGCCCTCTACAAAATTGCGGTGTTCCGGACAAGATCGTCGAGCTCATTAAGGCCCTATATAAAGACGCGAACCTTAGTGTGCGTTATAAAGTTAAAAAAGTGCCAACTTCAATATAAGCATATAGTCACAACATATGGGGGTGCAATATCTGATGTGGCAGCATGCATAAACAAAGCACGGTCTGCATTCCGAAATTTAGATCGAATTTGGCGTTCTCGTGTGTTATCGCTGCGCACAAAAATACGAATATTTAACAACAGCATAAAACCTGTTTTGTTATATGGGTCTGAAACATGGTTGGTCTCAGAACAAATAACTCGACTTCAAACTTTTGTCAACAAATGTCTACGAATAATCTGCTGCATTTTCTGACCGATTGCGAACCTATTGACACAGAAAAATTTAAAGACGCAAGTGGATAGGGCACATTCTGCGTAGAGAAGACACCAACATTGCAAAGATGGCCTTTCAATTGAACCCACATGGTAGTCGGAAAGCAGGACGCCCACGGCAAACATGGGTATTCACGCCGAAAGCCACCACAGAGCCATCTGGAACGAAATAAGGCACCTGTCTGCTGATGGAAGTCGTTGGAGAGCTTTCGTGTCCGCCCTATGCTCCGACTAGGAGCGATATTTGACTCTTATTTGAATTATGTCTATTAGTTAACTTTTTTAGCATAAGTATAGTTTTATTGTGTCAAACGTCATGGAATTAATAATAATAATGATATACGCCGGTTTTTTGCCTTTAGCGGTTTGTAGAGCTAGTTCAAATTCTACAAAGGAGAAATCAGTCTTCAAATTCTTAGCTGAGGTTCACGGTCTATCCTGCCCACATGACATTGAAAGGATATCGTTTTTATTTCTGATGTATTGGTTTGCGAAGTTGGAGTCTTTTGGATGCAAAGACTTCGGCTAACTCTAGAGCGGATGCTATTATTCTCTGATTAACTTTTATGGATTTGATGCGGTGCGGTATACCGGAGAGAGAGTTAATATCGGCCCATATTTTTTTGTTGCAGTTGAGGGGGGGGAAACTTTGGAAGTGAAACCCTCGAAGCTTTTACGTTTCGCTTCTTTAATTGGTTTCTTAAATATAAACTTGGCCCTTTTAAAAGCTATTAGGTTTATCAAGGACCTAACACGTTTGTAATCGTACCAAAGAAGTATTTTGTTTTTACAAAGTTTCTTTAACTCATTGCTCCACCAATAGGTACAAGTTTCCCAATTATTGGTTTGGTTTGAGGAATGGCTATATTTGCGGCTGATCTAATAGCTCCATTAATTCTAGCAGATTCTTGATGAATTTTTTTGAAAGTCCAGTTTTCAAAATAATTAAGGCATTCTGTTTCGTAAATAGACCAGTCAGCAAAGCCAGATAAAAATTTTGGTGGTTTTTTGTTTTATTTTTCGAACTTAAAAAGTGTTGTTTCCCAAGTCTCCACGGGAAATTTTTGATGGCATAACAACTGTCAAATTTGATTGCAAAGATTGGCAATATTTTAATGGTGGGCATTGCGATGTTATGCCACGGTCATTTTGAAAATGTCGTCAAGCTAACTAGGAGGGCGGATTGATATTGAAGCTACCTAGATGGCAGCACAAACACAAAAACTCTTTTTTTTAGAAATTGCGATCTGTCAATCGTCTGCTGTTAAAATATCACCCAAATTCATCGATTAGTTTATTTGTTGTAGTCGTTTCAAGTAAGCAACTTTTGTGTTTCATGAAAAATGGAAAAAGCGTATTTCGTGCAGTGATTAAACACTATTATTTGAAAGGGAAAACGGCGAAAGAGACAAAAGAAAAGCTCGATAAACATTACGGGGAGTCTGCTCCGTCTGATTACATGGTAAAATATTGGATTGCTGAATTTAAACGCGGCCGAACAAGCACTGCAACAATACCAGTGGAAAGCCAAAAGAGGTGGTTACTGAAGAAAATATCAAGAAAATCCTCGATATCATTATGAATGATCGCCGAGTCAAGTTCCGTGAGATTGTTGAAATGGTAAACATATCATATGAACGTGTGTTCAACATTTTGCATGAACATTTGCATATGAAAAAGCTATCGGCAAGATGGGTGCCGCGTTTGCTCAGTGTCGAACAAAAACGAGTTCGACAGACCACTTCACAGCGGTGTTTGGACATGATAAAGCGTAATCCTGTTGATTTTTGGCGTCGATTAATAACTGTTGATGAAACGTGGGTCCACCACTACACACCTGAAACCAAAAATCAATCGAAACAATGGGTGGAAGCTGGTGGATGTGCTGAGAAGAAGGCGAAGGCAGTGAAATCGGCTGGCAAGGTTATGGCCACTGTATTCTGGGATGCACACGGAATATTGCTCATCGATTATCTTGCATTATTGGGTCAATTGATTGATGCAATCAAGGAAAAACGATCACATTTAAAGAAGGAAAAAATGCTCTTTCTTCAAGACAACGCACCGGTTCACACAGCATTAGATACGATGCTAAAATGACGTGAAATACACTTCGAATTGGTTAATCATCCACCTTATAGTCCAGATTTAGCTCCTAGTGACTTTTTCCTAATTCCGAACTTGAAAAAATGGCTCGAAGGAAAAAGATTCATCTCAAACGAAGAAGTGATTACCGAAACTAACGCGTATTTTGAGGGGTTCCCGAAATCGTATTATTCAGATGGTATAAAAAAGTTGGAATATTGTCTTACTAAGTGTGTCGAATTTGCCTGACTAAGTGTGTCGAATTTGCCTGACATCCCGTGTTGGATTTGCCTGACATCCCATCGGACGCGTCCCCAGGTGGCGGATAGGGGGACCCTTGGTAGGCAAATGACATTACTTCTGAACCTCTTAGGAGGGGCGGGAGTTATGGCTGTCTTTCTATCACAATGATGGTATAGAGAATGGGTACCATCTGCGGACCAAACTGGCTAGGGAGGAGTCCCGAACAAAAACCAATGTCTGGCGATGGACAACTTCGGATTTAATATTCCAGGTGGAACCCACGCATGTGGAAATCCACCCGCTTCGGCGGTAGGGGCACGGATTCTGGAGGCCCCAACCATCGCTAAAGTCTCTCGCCTTTATCAGCGAGAGCGCATCCTGGAGGAGACGGGGATTGTTACCGCAATCTCTGCTTCTTCAGAAACGGAGGAACGTACCCTGGATCCAGAGGGCCCGCATTGGGAAGTCACCACAGTGGGGGAACGACCGACCAGTGGTTCTAGGGCAACGCGAACTCAAGCGAGGAGACAGAGAAAGAAGCGGCTTGCTAGGCTCGTGCAGGAGAAATCCTCACGTGGCTCTGCCGGCCCTTCTGTGTCGACTCCCTCCAAAAGGCCCAAGTCGGCGGAAGTAACACCCTGCGGAGGGATTGACCGGGCGGGTGGTGAGCTGGACTTTCGCCCAAGCACTTCCAAAGGTGCAGCCAAGCCATCGTACAGCGAGAAGGCTACCGACCCGCAACCAATGGCGGTGATTGGGAAGCTGGGGCCTGACCATCAGCTAACTGATGCAGAAATAAAACACTGCAAAGGTCATCTGATGCGTCGCGTCATTGCATCCGGTCCTGAAGCTAATGCGAGGGGCTATGAGACAAAGGACGGCACTCTACAGGTGTCGTGCGCGTCTCAGGCCAACTTTGATTGGCTCAGGGGTGCAGTCAATGACGTGCATGGGGACCACTCGCATCGCGGTCTATAGCGAAGCAGGCGTGTCCCTCAGGAAGGCCATCAGCTGGATTCCGGATCCCGATCTGACGACCACAGATGTCCTTTCTTGTCTGCGTGCTCAGAAACCTGGCATCAACACGAGTCTTGTGGTGCGAGTGGATGAGGCCACTGTTGATGCGAGTGTCTGAGTCTTTTCTTTGGGACTGTAACCTTTCATGTCTTTCCCAGATGAATGGCTCGGACGATTCTCGTAGCTATCGTCCTTTGACGGTAACGCAGATCAACTTGCAGCATTCTAAAGCCGCTACTGTACTCCTAAGTAGACGACTCACCCAGCTGCACACATCACCCCACATAACAACATTACAAGAGCCCTGGGTCTTTAGGGGTCACCTCTGTGGCCTTGGCTCATTGAAAGGGGCCACGATATTATATGACAGAAACTCGATTAGACCTAGAGCTGGTCTTATAATATCATCCCATCTCGCAGCGACCTGCCTTGACGCATTTTGTTGTCAGGATCTGGTTGTGGCAGAGACTCGATTTAAGAGTATGCACGGATGGTCGAGGTTCGTGATTCCATCTGCTTCCTTTCCTTACGATGCTTTGGAGGCGCCACCACCTGAGAAGGTCGCTACTTTCGTAGGGTTCTGTGAGCGGCGCAGTCTTGGTCTGGTTCTTTGTTGCGATGCTAATGCCTAGCATACGATCTGGGGCAGCAGCAAGTGCAATGAGCGGGGCTCTCGACTTTTCGAGTATATTGCCTCCTCCAGCCTGAACATCCATAATGTATGCAAACAGCCTACTTTTGTGAGTACGAGAAGGCAGGAGGTAATTGACGTCACCCTGTCAAATCCAAGACTGGGGTGGTCGATCAGCAACTGGAGGGTCCTCGCCGAAGACTCGTGCTCGGACCACAGATACATTGAGTTTCAGTGTGGCGGGCGGGCGCAGATGCCACTGCCCACCAGAAACCCAAGAAAAACAGACTGGCCAAAATTCATGGAGGCAATGCGTAGCAATTACGTGACGCCACTGAAACTTCGCAAGGAGCAGGGCATTGAGGCGGCTGTTGAACATCTCAACACCGCTCTAACAAACAGCTTCGAGCTAGCCTGTCCAACTAGACCTCCTCTTAGCCGGACTCCTGCTTCATGGTGGAATCGAGAGCTTCAGGTGCTGAGGCGTGAGTCTAGAAAACTCCTCAACCGGCCCTCAAGACGAATCTTGATGAGGACTGGGAACGATATCGACGTGTTCAGAGGTACTACAAGAAGCTAATTCGGGACTCGAAAAGGACTTCTTTTAGAGACTTCTGCAGTGATATCGAATCCCTGAGTGACAGTAAAACTGGTGAAAGTCCTGAAAAAGGACCAAATCGCTAAGCTGGGGTCGCTCAGGAAACCTGATGGCTCCTATACGGAGAGGCAAAGTGAGACACTCAGCTTGCTGTTGGAGTCACACTTTCCAGGAAATCAGGTAAGCATAGCCCGTCAACAACCACCTTTGGTCGGAACTGTTGTCAGGACAGCTACACCCTCTCGACATGATTGGTATGTCGCCAGAACTGCGGCGAATGAGGCTGCTATTAGATTTGCTATCAAATCCTTTGACAGCTTCAAGTCGCCAGGACTGGATGGCATATATCCGATCGTGTTGAAGGAAGGCATTGAGTTAGTGTTGGCAGCACTGAAGAAGATCTTCACTGCATGTCTCGCACTGGCCTATGTACCACGCTCTTGGAGGATGGTGAGGGTTGCTTTCATGCCTAAGGTTGGAAGAGACGACTACACCAATCCCAAGAGCTTCAGACCTATTAGTATGACCACGTACATGCTAACAAGTTTATAACGGCTGGTGGAGCTTCGCATGCGTATGGAGTCTCTGAAGACGCATCCACTCTCTCCATTTCAGCATGGCTATCAAAGCGGAAAATCCTGCGAGACGGCTCTGCAAAACCTTGTTGGAAGGATAGAACGAGCCATCGACAGTAAAGAATACGCAATGGCCATCTTTGTGGACTTAGAGGGTGTGTTTGACAATGCTACTTTCGACAGTATGTGCGGCTCTGTTAGGCGGCATGGCGTATACCGGGCTCTAGTAAATTGGATACATTCAATGCTGGCCCAGAGAATCATAACGGTGCGGGCGGAGGAAGATTTGCTGGTGTCGTCTGGGGTTAATAGAGGCTGTCCCCAAGGTGGCGTACTGTCTACATTGCTGTGGTGCATGGTAATCGATCCCCTGCTTAACGCCATTAATGACTCGGGTGTAGACGCTCAGGCATATGCGGATGATGTTGGCTGTCTTGTGACAGGTCCATCCCTTATGATTGTCTGCAGAAGGGTGCAGAGAACTCTGGATATGATTGACACTTGGTGCAGTGCGAATGGGCTATCGGCTAATCCTGCAGGACTGGTATTGTCCTCTTTACCAGAAGGAGAAAGCTAGATGGACTTCTTCTGCCTACACTAAAAGGAGTCACTATCCAGCTATCCAAGGAAATCAAATATCTTGGAGTGATCCTTGATAACAAACTTCTTTGGAAAACACATGTCGAACTGAAGACATCCAAAGCACTGTTAGGCAGTGTAAGGGTATTTTTGGTAAGACATGGGGTCTTTCCCCTAGTAAGGTCCTATTGATCTATACAGCTATGGTAAGACCTATTATCACCTATGCATCGGTGGTTTGGATGAGCAGACTCTCTCTTGTAGGGGTCAAAAAGCTTTATCAAAACTACAACGTGCTGTGGCCATATGTTGTACCGGAGCATTTCCGACTACTCCAGGCCCGGCACTTGATGCTTTGGTGAATCTCCCGCCACTAGATGTCTTCATCCGCGGAGAGGCCGTTAAGGCCATCTGCAGAGTGAAACATAGTGGCCACTGGTATGGAGTGTACTCGATATTGGACGACGGCGCAGGCACTGACATCGATTCTGCAATCCTGTCTATGCCCCCGGACTCCATGTCGTCAACCGTCATACTAGAAAAGCGGTACAATGTGTTGCTGCCAGAGGCTCGTTCATGGTTAGATCCCGAGAACGAGCCCGGCAAACACTGCTGCCGTATTTTCACTGATGGCTCCAGGACTGAAGAAGGTTCAGCTTCTGGTGTCTTCGTGGATTCTTGTGGGACCCGTCGGTTCTTTGCCCTTGGTCTGCATGCGTCTGTGTTTCAGGCGGAGGTGTATTCGATACTTGAGGCAATGGACTTTGTTGTGGAAAACAGGTGGAAAGGCATATCTATTTGTGTCTGCAGTGACAGTCCAGCTGCGCTCATGGCCTTGGATAGTCCTACCACCACTTCACGATAGTCAGGTCCTGAAAATCCAGGCTAAATTAGCCTGAGCCTGTTCTGCCACTCCCTTCTGCTGCAAACAAGTGGGTTGTTTCGACCTACAAGCGAGCATGGCGGGCTGAGAGAGGCTGCGGATGGACGAAAATTATGCTACCTGGTATCTCTGACCGATGGTCACGGTTCCTCCTATCTTTAGGTAGGAGGGACTGCAGGCTGTCTGTTGGCTTGATGACAGAGCACTTTCTATGGGCTAGGCACATGGAAAGGATTGGCATATCAGACAGTGCGCTGTGCCCAGCCTGTGGAGAAAAAGGCGGACCATTTCCTTTGCGTCTGCCCTGCCTTTGCTCGAATCAGGTTTGGGATTTTTGGCACTGATGTGCTGAGGAGTAAGCAACATGGTTCCTTGGCACCACAGGATCTACTTCTATTTCTTCGGAGGTCGGGTAGATTTAAAGCCGAGTAAAAGGGAACCTTAAGTGCAGTGCTGTGTCTGAGTGCTGCGCATACTAGATTGTTCCGACAAAAAAAAAAAAAAAAAAAAAAGGAAAGAAAGTCGAAGTAAAAGGAGACTATGTTGAGAAATAAATGGTTTTTGAAAAAAAAAATGTTTTTTTCCTACTTAGGTAGCTTCAATATCAATCCGCTCTCGTACTTCGCTTCTCCCGCGCTTGAAAAATTGTTTGAAATATACGATGAAGACGAAAAAAAGGAAACCGAAAATCGGGGTGAATCCTTTTTTACAAAGAATGCAAATGCACAGTCTCCATACATTTTAGCGCTTAAATTAATTTAATAGACGCGGTAAAACGAAAATGCCCTACGATGCTGCCACTCTGATCGTCACGAAAAAATGAAAAACGGCTGTCAAGACAAAATGAAAACTGATTCCAACACAGCACGTTGGCAATTTATGGCATAAAATATTTCATAACATAAATTGCCAACTTGAAGCAATTTGCAGTCTCCATTGCAAATTTGCTTGAAATTGCCAATGGCATGCCATCAAAAATTGCCCGTGGAGACGTAGGGTTAACTAAGTAATTATTGTATACTGGTCGCTTCCATACAGACAATCGGAGACTTTTCAAGAGCATCTATTGGTTAATTGAGGTGAAACTAAAGTCAGATCGATATAGGTGAAGGAGATGTGGAGTATCAGATTAGGAGTATCAGATTTTCTGAAAAATTTTGTTTTCGATTTTAGTTCCCCTAGTATTAGAATTTTTGGATCCCCAAAGTGGACTCCAAGAGTTAAAGTCACCAGTTAAAATGAATGGAGACTGTAATTGATTAAGAAATGTAATTATGTCTTGTTCTGAAAACTGTAAACTTGAAATTTAGGTCAAACTCTACTGCGAGCGATAAAATATTTGCGTTTATGGTGAGAATTTTATGGGGGATATGTCGTTCGAAAGCCTCTATAGCTAGTACACATTCCCCCAACACCATGCACTCATAATTAATTATGGTGTAAGGAATAATATAATAATAATAATTGACTAAGATGCCAATGTCTTGTTTAGATGTTTTTTTGCTGTCTATATTGGAAATATATCCAACATATGATTTGGGTGTGATAGTTAAAGTATCTTGAGAAGGAATATGAGTTTCTTGAATACAGATAACATCTGGGTGCTTGTATTTAGTTAATAATGCTAGTTCATCGAAATTATTTATGTGCCCTTTCATATTCTACTGTATTACTGTAAGACATAGGCAGATACATAAATAAATAGTAGATAGTGTATAAGCGATTTGGATTAATTACAATTCATTTAATCGGATGAGGTGTTTGATATATTGGTATTTTATCTAGTTTACAGTTTTATTGAGTGTGAAGATTTTATTGATTAAGATTACATAATGTTCTTGGTAACAGATTGTGAGAAATAGGATTAGTGTTAGTGTTTTCAATTGATAATTTTGTTTGAGAGTTAAGTGGCAATAAGTTTCTTTGTCAATTAATTGTTATGTTTGCAAGTGACGTTTTAGTATTTAAGTTTAAATTTGTATTATGAATATCATATGTTGTATTCATAAAACTGGTTTTTGCAGGAGATTTTTTTATTGAGTTGCTTTCAGATTCCATTGGGATTGAGATTTTTTTAAAATAGTATTTGATTGCTGAGTTGTTTTGGGGTTTTTGTTTATAATAGAATTTACATTTACTTGGTTTGGTTGTTGCGTTGCAGTGGAAGCGATAGCTCCAAAATTTGTTGCGAGGGGGTATTTGTTGTATTTGTTTTCTAAATTTGCATTGCTTCTCTAATTGTGCACTTTTTGTTGGTTTTAATTTTGAGAATTTCTCTTTACTGGAGGAATTTTGTGCATTGTCTAGAAGAATTAGCATGATCTTCATCACAGTTAGCGCATTTTGTACGTGTGCAAATTGATGGTGAGCAAGGAGGAAGGATTGACACAAGAGGAGGAGTTTCTGTAATAGTTTATTGTATGTCCAAGTAATGGGCAAGATTTACATCTCATGGGATTAGGTATTTTAACAGAGTACCATGATATATCCATCTTGGCAGGAAGATTATATAGATCAAATGTTAGCAAAACAACAACACTGGGCTTATTTATGCCTTCAAATATTTTTGTGAATTTGTACACTGAGGCAACATTTTAATTCTTCTGTTCCTGGATTATCTCTTCCTAGGGAATGTTATTAAGGCAGGGTGCGTTACATCGCTACGAGTGATAGTCGTATACTGGGTCTATAAAGGTTATAAAAGAGTGTTTACTATTTACATAAGTATCAACGTGAACTATTTCATTGTTGGTTTTTGGTGTTTCAGTTATGTGCAATTTATATTTTCCTGTTTTCTGTAATTCTTTCCGCCTGAACATACATAGTTGTTAATGAGTATATTTATCTGTTCCTTAAGGTAAGGGTTGACCTGTCTTACCTATAATTTCTCAAAGGTTGCTGTTATACCACAATCGCTACGTTCGTGGAAAATTCTTCCATTATTTTTTGAACCTTAGTAGTATGATTAAGGGGGTTCTGGGACAAATGATTAAGAGTAATCCGCAAAGCCGCAAACCGCAGACCGTAAACCGCAAATCCGCAAACCACAAACCGCAAACCACAAATCACAAACCGCAAACAGCAAAAAAAAATGGAAGGTTTTACCTGTGTCGTTTGTGGCTCCAAGTATGTATTCTCGAAAATGGAATCTAGAATACATAAAATACAAATGCATTCTATTGAAAATTTTTGTTAAGTAAAAATTCAAAAAAGAGAAAATCTGATGTGAGTGTTAAGAATTATAATAATAATAACGATATAAATATTAAGAAAAATAGCAGCAAAATTAATGATGTTGATGAAGTAGCTAGTTGTTCAAAATCTAATAATGACATTTTATGTACTTGGTGTAATATAAATGTGAACAGTAAAAATTGGTATCGTTAGAACGAATTTACATAAGAAGAATACCACAACCATTATATGCGGCAATCTGAATAGAATCAATAGTCTCTCCAATAACAGAATTGAGACATATATATGTAAAAGTGTCTGATGATGATGAACTAAAAGTTGACGTCAAATTTTTTCCAACACATATGAATACAATTGTACGTACTGACGATCTTAATGGACCTTTTGAAATAATGTGTGAAGTGATAAAAAATAAATTGATAGAATTTGAAGAGAGATAGATTGGATGGTTCTTGATACGAATCTCGCATTTAGAGATAAACATAAATTAATATAAACCAATTCGAGGCACACAACACATTGAACTACCGAAAGATATAAAATATAAAAAAGCTTGTATAAATGTGCAAAATAGTGATGTTTATTGTTTTAAATGGGCATTGATTGCAGCATTTGATAGTAATAATGTTATCAAATCTGATCGGTGTAGCGGCTATAATATTTCAAATATCGAAAATAATGAAATTGTACTTAAAAATTGATTAGTGTTGAACTTTAAATAATTGTATTTTCCATTACCCGTTCAACAAATAAGAACAGAAATATAATGTGAACATTAATATAAACGTGGTTATTTACGACGAAAATTTAAAATCATTTGTTGGGCCTTATTACATTACGAGGAAAAAAATGATCATGTTAATCTTTTGCTGATCCAGAAAAGAGTCAATATGCAAATATGTCTATATTAAAAATATAGCAAAGTAAATTTATTTAATTTTAATATATTTATACAATATTATTATTTGATTATTTATTTGAACAGATTGATGAGAGGTCAAGTAACCCACCATAAAATTCTATGAAGATGTGTAATGGATGTCTACAATACACGCATTCAGAAAACGCATTCGCAAGGCATTAGCAGGAATATAAGGGAGTTGTCACTGAGATGCCCGAAGGTGCAAGAGTACAACTTACATTTAAAAATTTGTAGTATGCAGATTTTGAGCGGATTCTAGAGTATGAAAATAGGCAACTATCAAAGTGTGTAAAAAGTGAACAAAAACATATACCAATCTCTTTTAGTTCTTACATAAAATGTTCATTTAATAATAGTTTAAGTAAGTTAGTAAAAGTTTAAGGGGGTTAACGGGGTAGTCCTCAGGGTAGTGAGATGCGTAATATAGTCCTATGTTGGATCCTTAGCCTATACTCTACCTATACCGTTAGTGGGCGACGATGAGTCACATCCTGCTCGAGGTGACCCTGCCACTTACTGAACACAACGGATCTAGACTGGAGAGTCAATAAACACTTCCCCCCTAATCCAGGGTGTTATGCGTGTCCGTGCCTATTGGATGGGTTTTGCAGTCAGGGGGTTATCCGCGTAGACTGTATTCGAACGGCGCCTCTCCGAAACCAGGCTGCATCGGGGAGTAATGCTGGCCTTACCGTGGTATAGGGCTCTAGCACGGTGGACCGACATTTCCCTCAAAAAAGCCTTGACTGCCCAAGCATTCGGGGAGGGCAGTCATACGAAAAAGATGGAAACAAAACATAAACAAAAAAACACAAAAACCACCACGGTGCTTTGCACCACGCACGCAGAGGATGAGTCGCTGGCCTCCAGTCAGGAGACCATGGAAGCCGACGATGGCAAGAGCACGTCGGCAAACAGTGAACCCACTGCTAGCACAAGCAGTGCAATAACATAGACACTAATAAAAACAAACATGTCGGTAGCGGCGAAGAAGGAATCTAAGCCAAAACCGAAAAAGCCAAAGTCCGAGGCAGCGGCCTGGAAAAACCGGTACCAGAAAGCCCTCTTCATCCTAAGCAAAATTGCTAAGAATGAGGCGGAAGGGTCGGTACATGAGTTTGACTAGGCGGACAAGGCCAAATACCAAACTGTGGTCGACGAGTACGAGCAGTACCAAATCTTCCTCCCAGAAAAGGCGACGAAGCGCAACGTCGGCAAAACATCCTCACCAACAGAGGGTCCATCGACGAGCACAAGGCGACTATATTGCGAAGTGGCTAGGGATGAGCTACATGTGGCGCTCATCCACGATATAACTAAGGGGGGGAAGAAAGTCCTGGAGAAAGGGGGGATTGAATCCAAATTGGCAGAGATGGTGTCCAATGCGGATGCTTCTCCCTCTGGCTTCGACTCCTCCAATGTGGTACGGGGATGGACGGTGTTCAGGTGCGACGATCGGCCGTCAAAGCAACTCCTCGGCAAGGGCATAGCGAAGATTAGCGAAGCATGGGTAGGCTTAAGGCTTAAGTTGATACCAGCAGGGGATATCCCAAGACGACCGAGAGCCCGTATTTGGCTACCCATACTTAAGCTCGAGGACGGGAAGGTGATCCAGCTATTACAGCGACAAAACCCCAATATGCCAATGCCCGACTGGGCGATCATCAAGAACGAAGGTGCCCAGACAACAAGCATGTCCCTGCTTCCGGCAATCAACGAGGAGTCCGTTGGTGTCCTAGAAGCAGCCGACTGCAAAATGCGTTTTGGCGTTAGGTACGCCAAATTAAAAATTTGCCGCCCGACCGAGGGCGACGCGGATGAGTTGGAGGAGGCCTTCAGGAAGAAGTCTCCAAATCGCCTGCACAACAGGGTACCGATGCTGAAGGTGGTGCAGATTCATCTGCAGCATTCTAAGAATGCATCAGATAACTTTGCCGTTTTTCTGGGTGAAGACGCGGACATCGGCATTGTGCAGGAGCCATCGGTCAGAGGAAATGACGTTATGGGGCTCAAGCTGACCAAATACAATAAGCACTATATCAGGAACGGTGATAAGATTCGATGATGTATCGTAGTTAAGAAAACAATTAATGCTTTTATCTGCCCACAGTACAGCACAGGCGATTTAACAGTCGTAAAAATTGCGGTGCCAAGCGGACCAGACCTACTAGCGGTATCAGCTTATATGGCGCACAACAGTGACGCACCACCGGAAGAGGTAGCGACCCTGGTAACCAATGCTGCTGCCTAAAATGTCCCACTCCTTCTGGGATGCGACGCCAACGCGAGGCACACGCTATGGGGTAGCACCGAGGATAATGAAAGGGGTGAGTCACTTTTTAACTTTATAAATAACTCCAACCTTACAGTATGTAAGAGAGGGAATACTCCCACATTTTCCTTCCCCAGCTCTAATAAATGTGCTGGATGGGAAGAAGTCATAGATTTAACTCTAGTTTCAGAAGACGCATCAGTCCAGGTAGGAGAATGGAGGGTATCCAATAAGAAGTACTTCTCGGACCATAGTTGGATTGTTTTCAGGGTAAATTTGAAAACTGTAGATGCTATTTCGTACACAAACCCCAGGAGAATAAAGTGGGATACTTTTACGATGGTAGCTAGCTCAAAACTTAAAATTTCTAAGACAATGAAACTCGAATCTACTGAGGCGATCAACAAAAAAGTGGGAAATCTTGAAGAAGCTTTTAATATAGCTTACAAGTGCGCTTGTCCCGTCACTAGGAGTAGAAAAACTCTTCCACCATGGTGGACCAAAAAATTATCGGATCTCAGGAGGAGAACGAGGACGTTAGTAACAAAGCAATTCTGGACTCTCTCACCAGGGTAGGGGTTGAGGAAGTTCTTAGGGAGTGGATAGTTACAATGCTTAGGACTAGGGTCATTCAGTCTGAGCTGGGTAACATGGTTCTCATCTAACACGTCAGTAGAGGAACACCACAAGATGGGGTGATTTCACCCCTATTGTGGCTGCTGGTAATTGACAACATCCTCGGCATACTAGATTCAATGGGGGTTAAGACGGTAGCATAGGCGGACGATGTAGTGATAGCTGTATCAGGCATGTTCCCCAGTGTAATAAGTGATATTATGCAAAAGGGGCTGGACAAACTGAATTCCTGGTCCACAGGATGTGGACTAGGTGTGAATCCAGAAAAGGCAGAACTGATACTTTTCACTAACAAGACCAAGATTCCGATCTTTAAGCTTCCGACACTTAATGGACAACAGCTAAAACTAGCGGAGAAAGCGAAATAATTAGGAGTTATTCTGGACCCCAAGCTAAATTGGAGAACCAATATAGAGTTACCGGTCAGGAAAGCCCACGTAGCTTTCTACGCATGCAAGAAAATGTTTGGGAAAAAATGGGGACTGCGCCCCCATATCACTCACTGGATGTACGAAACAATCGTGCGTCCAATACTAACTTACGGTTCAATAGTCTGGTGGCCAGCTCTAGATAAGGGTTATAACGTTCAGAGACTCAGTAGAGTTCAAAGAGCAGCTGCCGCTGGCATTGCAGGGAGCCTGAGAGGCATGTCGCGATTAGAGAGGCATGTCGACAGATCACCCATCACATTAGAGAAGGGCAGAGGAGCACGGTTGCTATTTTTGTGGACAGCCAGGCTGCCATAAAAGCCCCACGCTTGTGCTGCCATAAAAGGGCGCTAGATCACCATGCTGACACCACAATCATCTGGGTCCCACAGGGACACAGGAATATAGATGGAAATGAGAAGGCTGATGAATTGGCGCGCAGAGGAGCTTCTCTCGATCTAACCCATGTGGAACTAGTACCTGTTTCCATGGGTGCGATTAAGAGGGGCATCTACATGTACTATCTTACCTTAGCGGGCAATAGTTGGAGGACACTTACAAAATGTAATACATCTCGGGCGACCTGGCCAGTCATTAACACAGGGAGATCTCTGGATATCAAAAACAGGGACCGCAGAGACACCAGCAGCCTTCCGGCGGCCTTTACGGATCACCGGCTCGTGGGTACTCATGCAGAGAAATTGCCGAGACCCGTACAATACCCATTGTAAAAGTTGTGGAAACTCAGAAGAGAAAGAAATCTTAATCCATTTTCTTTGCGAATGCCCGGCTCTGGCGGCCGCAAGAAATAGAATACTAGGAAACTATTTCCTAGCGAGTTTATCCGATCTCTCGGGTGTAAAACCGAAAGATCATTTAAGATACCTAAATTCCACAAAGTGAATTTAGTGAACAATCCATCGTTTTCTCCGGCGTTAGGAGATGCTGTGGTATCAAAGCGTCGCTAAGGCGAAAACTGTGATCCATGTGAGGACCGACTTGGATCAGCCACTGAAACCAACCAACCAACCAAGTTAGTAATATTTTCATATGAAGATTCATGTATACACTTTGTCGATAGTCTATTTAGCGATTGTATTAGTATATATGTTAAATATTTATGCAAAGTGAAGCCCATGAATTCTTTAACTGCAGATGAAGTTGAAACCCAAAGCAAAGAAGAATATGAAAAGAGATTCAATTCCCTCCATTTTTATTTACCGTTTCGACCATTTTTTTTGGGCACACGTATAGTGTATGTGAATTTATTGTGTTTGTTGTAACGTACCCAGTAAAAAATTGATCGCTCTCGGAGCAATCATGGATTGATCCAATGCGAGGCATTGATCGCTCTCTATTGTTCTAGAGCTCATGTATTTTGCGCACCATTTTAACATAGCGTGTCATTGGAAGCGAACGCTCGTTTTGGCTTCCTATGCGAGTAGTATTGGAGCGCTCGTTTTGACTTCCTAAGCGAGTAATATTGGAGCGCTCGGTTAGAGTTCCCACGCGAGTAGTATTGAAGCGATCTTTTATTCATAGTACACGAGTAAAACGAGAAACGAGTATTGCTTATTCCGTATATTAAATGCCGGTATACAAAATTTAAAGAACATAATTCTAGCAAATTCTAGTCATATACGAGTATATAAAAAAATTTATACTGAGAAGTCAATTCAAAATTGGAAAAAGCATTAAATCGTTAATATTTATATATAATAAAGTAATTAATATTAATTATTGCTGCTTGACGCTGCTACGTATGCCCGTCTTTCGGCAGAAGGCCATTTTGATTTGCCGGAAAGCTATCAAAGTTTGCAACATTCAAATGCTTGTAACATTTTACTGGAGCGTCATAGAATCTTGAAATTTTGTGACAATAAAGTACTCGTGCCTCTTGTCAATTTAAGCTATCGCTCATAGCTATGCTATCCTTGAGTCCCAAATCAAACACTTATAAAACTTCAAATGGCCCTAACTTCTATACGCTGGAAAGGTGGTATATATATTCTTCATGGCTTCTGTAAAGTAGTGGAAAATTGGTACTTAAAACACCAAAAAATTATTTCAAAATAATTAAAATCTTACGCAACAAATAGTAATTAAAAAGCCTGTAACTTTTTAGGGCGATCTTTCCCTTCGACCCGTTCAAATTAACTTTTAATATGCGCCAACTTTTCGGTTGTATCGACTGAATCTGCAATTACGACAGTTAAAAATGTATGTACATATGTAATATACTCGTATGTACATACCTCGAATGAAATAATTTGCATTAAATAAAACATCTTACCCGTGTTTCCTGAATAAACAGGCACAAATTCGAAATCCTTTCCCATCTTGCTGGTTATTTCGAGTTTAATTTTAATTTCACTTTTTCACTTCTTGAACTCTTGAATTTGTTGCATCGGATGTTTCTTCAGTACTAAAGCATAAAAAACTACGCAATAGCTCGCCACTCAACGAAAGTGCAACTACTTTATAACGGTAAACAATACAAAACACTGAAGAAGCGAGATATTAGCAAAGAACCAAAGAAGAGAAAGAAGTGGCAGAGGAAAGTGAATGAGAGCTGTCAATTTGATCCATTGATGCTCAAAAAGGAGTAATAATTGAGCGCTCTGTTATTACTCCTTTGTGCGAGCAATCCAAAATATTTTACTGGGCTATACCACATGCGGGTTGCCATGTTTGTGTAAAGTGGTGAATAACAAACAGCTGTTTTTGTTTACAATTTTTTGCTGGTCTAAAGAAAATATTTTATTGAAAATATTATTTCGTATTGTAGAAAATATTATTAGTAGTGTTACAAAGAGTGGATGTGTCAAAGCAAATACTCGCGCACTTGAAACGCACTCAATTATATTATTTCGAAACATTGTGGATTCTGCACTGTGAAAATATGCAAAAAATATAAAATCCAGTACATTAAAAAGTTTATTTATTAAATTCTTGAATTCTTAATTTTTGCAAACTGTTTGCTAATTGGATGACAGTTATGCAAGATGACGGAGGAGAAAAGCATGAAATGTATTCAGCCTGTTAAGAAAAGATAAAACTATTTGAAATAAAAAACTATTTGAATAAATAAATAAATCATAAATAAGTTTTTTAAAAGTAAATAATTTTATTATTAATTTTTCACTTTCCATACCACCCAGGGACTATGCATTGGTGCGTTACCGAGTAAATTTTTCATTTCAATGGTCGGTTCCACTGTCGGCTTATTACATCCATTACAATATTTTAAATTACTATTAAAATAAAAATAATAAAAGCCTATTTGTATAAGTTTATTATATAAATTTAATTAAAGATTAAAACTGTATAATAATAATAAAATGTAATAAAAAAGAATAAAAAATAAAATATATTACAAAATTAAAATAAATTTTTTTTTCTCATTTATTATTTATTGTATCTTCAATATAAATTGGACAAACAATAAGTAATCAAATCTTAACTCTAAAACTGTTTATTACTACTATTAAGTCCATCCAATGCTAGACGAAAAAAGATAGTTTCTACGATTGCTTCTGTGGATGTCTTTCATGTCTCACCTAATCGGCTAAGAGCAAGGGTGTCTCTCCTTCTCTGCCGAGTGTGACCTCTATATTGCGGGCCAGTGGATTTGGGTGGAACTCAATCTTCTTAATATACGTTGTCACATGTTTTGAAAACACATTTTTTACCATCGGGACGTTTAGATCTTTGTGAATGCACGAATTTTTGACATACCACGGAGCGGCTGTAATCATTCGGGGGATTTTATTTTGTCGCCTTTGAATTTTCTCTATATTTGACGCTGAGGCAGTACCCCATAGCTGAATCCCGTAGCACCATATTGGTTTTAGAACCGAGTTGTATAGTAGCAGTTTACAGTCTAGGCTTAGTGTAGAATTTCTCCCAATAAGCCAGTTAATTTTAACTGTTTTTAGTTTCATTTGGATAAACTTTGCTTCTATGTGGGTTTTCCATGTTAATCGACGATCAAGATGAATACCGAGGTATTTAACCTCGCTGTGTTGCGGTATAGTCTGGGTGTTGATATGAATAGGTGGGCATGTTTCCCTGCGCAATGTAAATGTAATATTAACACATTTTTGTTCGTTCACCTTTATCCTCCATTGTTGTAGCCATTTTTCCAACTGAGATATATATTCTTGTAATTTGCGGGATGCTTCTTGAGGATTTTCGTGGACGCTAAGGAAAACTGTGTCATCAGCGAATGTTGATACGTAGATATTATTGCTTATTGGTATATCAGAGGCGTATATCAAATATAAGATAGGACCCAAGATGCTGCCTTGGTGAACTCCGGCTTGAATCGGTTGAGGTCTGCTCAGAAAATTACCTTCTTTGATAATAAATTTTCGTCCAGTTAAATAGTTTTTAAATAGCTGATGAGTGTTTTGCTTTAATTTCAAAATTAAACCTTCATGCCATACTTTATCAAAAGCCTGGGAAACGTCAATGAAGAAGGCAGAACAATATTTCTTTTCTTCGAACATTTTTCTAACTATGTTTACAAGTCTATGTGCTTGTTTAATAGTGCTATGTTTTCTTCTGAGTCCAAATTGATGATCTGGAATGCATCCATTCTCATTTAGTATGGGGGTCAGCTTGCTCATAAGTAGTTTTTTAAATAGTTTTGACATATTAGATAATAGGCTAATAGGTCTATAAGATGCTGCTTTCGTATGGTCTTTTCCGGGCTTAGGTATCATGGTAATCAACGAAACCTTCCATTCAGTAGGATACTGTTGGAGGCGTAAAATAGCATTAAAATGAAAAGAATTATTTTTCTTACTATACGGGGCAGTTCTAAAAGCATCTTATTACTGATTTTGTCATTACCTGGGGCTTTTCTCGAGTTTAAGCCAGCAATAGCGATTTCAATATCCCGAATATTAAATCTCAGAGGAATCGCTGCTTCCTCGACCACTGTTGGCAGCTCAAGTATATCAGCAGATATGTTTGGAGTGAAAACGGTTTTCAAATGGTTTACAAAAATATTCCCTTTTTCACTATCAGTTCTTGCCCAAGCTCCGCCCAAAGTTCGTAGGGGAAGCTTACATATCTCAGGTTTTTTAAGTCTTCTGGTTACTCGCCATAGCAAATAATCTGTTTGTGGCGTTGCATCGAGATCTTGGACAAATTTCTGCAGAGATGCTGATTTTTTATATTTTAATAATTTTCTAAGCTGTTTGGTACATTCTTTGAGCCTATTTTTAACGGCGGGAATCTGTATCGTTGCCATTCTCTTCGAACTCTTCTTTTTTCTGACAATAGCCATTCTACATTTACAGAGTGGACTCTATGGTATCTGACCTGTCGATTGGTAGAAGTAGCATGTTCACCAGCTTGCTTGAGGATTACATCTAGCTTTCGAATAGAGCCATCTATGTCTGCAAGCGTTCTTAACAGCATGCTATCCGTGCAATGGAAATGTATTTCAACTAGTTAACATGTTTAACTGTCGTCGCTAACTCACCAGTTTCTCGGGGTTCCCGTTTGGTAACAATAGTGGGAGAATGATCTGAAGATAATTCTAGTGAGGCCTCAACTAGAAACATTTCGCTGGGAACGCCCTTTACCACACCTAGATCAATAACATCTGGAGTCTTTTTTCGACCTGATGGCCAGTAGGTTGGTTATCCGCATGAAATTACTTTTAACCCCATTTTAGACATTGCATCAAACAGAACACGTCCCTTCGAGGTGATTAGCCATGATCCCCAGAAAGTATGCCTAGCGTTGTAATCACCAGCTGCCAGAAAACGTGGTCCTAGTGATTTATAAAATTTACTGTATTGACTTTCTGTGATTGAAAATCACATATATATATATATATATATATATATATATATATATATATATATATATATATATATATATATATATATATATATATATATATATATATATATATATATATATATATATATATATATATAAGTTAAGTCTTTTTGAATTAAAAAGTTTAAAAAATATATTTTTTGGCCTAATCCTTCTCTATTCTTTTACTTCCGCTTATCAACTAACTCACAAACTTAAAATGACTTAACATTAAACCTATATCTGCAAATGTGTTGGTGCACGCGCTGCTGAATTTTCCTGTTGACGTCGCTTACCTGCGACTGTTGCACTTTTTGGTAGGAACGCGGTTCAGCGGATTCTAGGCATCAAATTACGAGTGGTTGGTTGCAGGCGCGTGTTGCGAGCATGTAGAATTTGGTGATAAGTATTTTCAATAAGATATGTGTTAACTTATAACTATATATATATAATATAATAACAAACGAAACTTACATAATCTTACTTAATCTCTGTCGATCCGTTTGGATGCGTTCTTTGTCATTGTTGTTGTTTCTTCAGTATTGTCATTGTTGTTGTTTTTTTAGTTATGCTGTTCAGTATTGTCCCGTTAGGTCAGGACTGTTTGGCGTCGCTGTTCATGGTTTTTTGGGTTGTTTACTCTGTATAGATTATGATCTGTTGACGCAGATGTTCATTTGCTGTTGCTTCTGCTTTAGTAGAATATCTACCATTGTCAATCAACCCTACATTCGGCCATTCTGATATTAAATTGGTTCTCGAACTATTGCCACGATTTCATGAATTCCGCCGTTGTTGTAGTTGTAATTGGTCCCTCTTGTTCTCCTATTTTCTCTACGTCATATATCCCCAGTCTTTTCTTCTTTACTATTTTATATGGACCAAGAAATTTAAGTTTTAACTTTAGGCCTGTCCCAAATTGGGCTCTTTTTATTGCCACTAGCTGGCCTGGTTCATATTCCTTTTCGACTTTTCCTTTCTGATCGTGAGTGTTTCTGTTTTCTGCTTGTATTTTTAGAATGCTTTCGTGTGGTTGTATGCGTAGTTCGGTTCTGTCATCTTCTAACTCTTCTAGCATTTCCTCTTCTAATAATTTTTTTATGTCTGGTGTTTCTTTAGTTCTCATGTCTAATCCTGTTCAAATTTGAAATGGAGGTAATTGTGTTACGTGGTGGTGTGTTGTTCATGATTGGTTGAACTGCGTTTGTGTGTTTGTACTAGTATTATTCGTTGTTAATGCATAATTTCGTTAGTATGGATAGAATAATTCTGTGTAAAATAAATTTATAACACAAAATATTAATAGAATGCAACATAAATGAATAATAAATAAAATATATCACAATATTAAAATAAATTTATAGCACACAAAATATTAATACATTATAATTTTATTTAAAATATAGATTATTTACATATATTCACACATGTATGTACATTCAGTATTCCACACTGCATATACTCATGAAAAAGGAAGTAACTAGAATAAGTTAGATTTGTTTTAGTGTGGTTTTGAAAAAACTGTTAATTACAGTAGAATGGTTTTATGGCACTTCTTCGTATACGGCATTACTGTAGTAATCTACAAAGGTAATATATTAATTCAAATATAGAAAATATATAGAAATTTTTTAAAAAATTATTTTTTTGTATATCTAAGTTCCTTCAAAGAATAATTTTTCCATTCAATAAATGTAAATATTGCAAATGAAATGTGGTGAAATATTTAACTACGACTTGGAATTCACCATGACCTAAAGAAATTAACATTGTGTATTAAAGGGGATTTCAACATGAATATTAAGAATGGTTTTACATTATTTGTACTGCAAGTTTCTTGCTAACACCTTAAAACAAACTAAAAATCAACTATTATTGTTATTTTTAATAATTTATTAAATCAGTAAATTCGAAAAATATACTTAAGACTACGCTACTAAAGGCTTTTGAACCAAATTTGTGTTGTAACTTAAATTTGATATATCATGTCACATAATTTTAAGATGTTCATAACAATGTACATATTTTATTTGTAAAATTAGGGACTAAGTCAGATACAGCAAAGATTGATCATTAGCGCATTCTTCTAAAATAAGTTGGATTGAGATTGTGTTTGTTTTTTTTAAAGACAAGATGCTCACAGTAGTTGCAATCAGAGAATATGAGAAATGAAACTTACTTATACATTCACAGAATACACTTGTGTTGCTGGCAATTTTTTCCTCACTGGATGTAAACAAACTGGTGAGTTTCGGAAAAAGCACTATTTGGGGTTGTCGTTCGTTAATATTTTAATACTATTCTCATTCCAAAAAGTACCAAATTCAAATTGGAGAATACTATTTCTGATTAATAATTTTGATCATTACTAATATTAGATGCACTACTCTATATGTTAAAATAAATTTATTAAAACTGTTATTTAATTCTTATATTAATTTATAATTTTTTTGGCTTGTTTATTCTTTTTAATGAACTTAATGCCAACAAAAGTACAAAATATTAAAGAAAATATTTATCTTATATAATAAAATATTTATCTATTATCATTAAAGTATGTTGTTGAACTTACTTAAATATAAGAGAAAAAAGCAAGACAATTCTGTATGTATATTTAATTAAATAAATGTTATATAATTTGTTTTTGTTTTGAAACAACTATTTTTGAGGGCACTTTAATTTCAATTCATAGCTAAAAATCTAATGAATACACAATATATTCTAGGCAATTTACAATGTATTAGCCAAATTATGAAATACCAAAGCAGAAAGCAGTATATAAATATATGAATTCTGCGGAATTTGGTAAATGAATATATATATATATATATATATATATATATATATATATATATATATATATATATATAAATATATATATATATATATATATATATATATATATATATATATATATATATATATATATAAATATATATATATATATATATATATATATATATATATATATAATGCTGCTGCGTAAGCATGTCTACATTTCACAATGTATTCAGTATATTTCAATTACTAATTTTCATATAAATAGATTTGATAGTTTATATAATTACGTTATTTTATTTATTATTATTACGAATTAATTTCACAAACTTCCAATTAGCTAAATTATAACAAATTCCATGTAACGTACAAAATCTTTTCTACTTTGGATTATTCAACACGTTGTCAAAATTCGTACAAAATTCGCTCAGTGCCGTGTATACAAGCAATACAAACAAATATAGTATAATTTTAATACTTAAGACTTGCAAGAAACTTTTCGTTAAATACGTTGACTCCATTTAGTTAAATATTGCTTCGGAATTTATCAAAAAGCTATATAAAAATAAAACAATTGAATATCACAATAAAATTCTTAACAACCAATTAAGAAAAATAATCGTAATGGGTAACCCAGGTCGAGCTCGGCGAAAAAGTTTACCATTCTCAATTCTGGCGCCCAGTGCCTTAATCGAAAAAAAAGATATTTAATATTTGGTATTAAAAAAAGAGTGAAATAGTGATTGAATACATAATTAAAAAGTGTAATTTCAGAAGCAGTGAGTTATAATTATGAATTGTTATAAATATGTAATTGAAGATAAACATATTACCGAGAAAATATTGTACGCAATTTAAATCTCTGAACAGCGTAAGATGTAATGAACGGCAAAAGTACGGGGTTGTCCGTACAAAGTATTCACTCGAAATTTGTGTACTTTTATTACAATTTTATAAAATATTTAATTAGCACGATACTGATATAAGTACATTAAATTGAACACGAAATTGTATAGCAACAATATATTATATTTACTAAAATCAATGGATTTATTTTTAGATATGTATGTATAAAAAAAGCTAACTTTGCATTAATATATATATGGAACTAGAAAAAAAATAATTTAAATATTGTCGCATACAAATTTTTCTTATTATTATTATTCTGTATTATATTTTTATTCTGTTTTACTAATAAGAAATACTATAAAGTGATAAAATCTTTTTCTCTTTCTTTCTTTTCCTACTACAATTTCTTACTATGAAATTTTGAGTACAAAGCACTCGTTTTTTCGAGGTGAACTCACATACGCTGTATACGTTTTTTTTTCATACGGTAAAAAAAATTTGACGTTTAAGTTACACCCCAATGGTCTTGTTGTATATCAAGAATGATAGAGTTTGATATTTAGTTGATGGGTAGTGACGTGAAAATTATTACGATGGCATAACCACTCATATGCAATTGCAACTACTGTGTGCAACTTGTCTTGTCAATAAATTCGTTGAGAAATAATCTTCATTTTCGCAGAATTGTAGACTATCGACTTACTCATTACACATTTTCAGACTAAATGTTTAATTTGAAACAATTTCTGTATTTTAATATGAGGTGCTGTGTTCTGAAATTTATTTCAGAACCATTGTGTATATACGTAAAAAAATGTAATTACTGAGAAGCGTTACTCCACACAGGCCACATTTAATTAAGCTAATTTATAAAACAATGCAAAATTTGAATCATTTCTTATAACAAAAGTATGTACTTAAGTAAAATCTATTCAGTTGACGTATAATTTTGTCATTAATAAAACTGAAATGAACCAGAAAAAAATTAAATAAAGTTTCGAATTTGTAACAAAGGAAAACAATAGCACTATACATCAAAAACATCAAAAGCACTAAGCACAAAACATTGCAGCATATTTAAAAAAAATTAACTTAGTACATAGAAGCACATCACCTCAAAGCAATGCATAGCAATTTAACGCAGGTAAATGAATTGCTTTATCAGGCAAATAGAACTTATGATCATAAAATCTTATGCTTTGGTTGTAGAAAATGAAACAATCATATATTAAAGCATTTTATTTGTTGTATAACAAAGATGGCAAACGACCAATATTTTCCAAAGAGAGCATGGGGCACACATATACAAAATTGACGTGATTAAGAATGGGACATAGTTTCCAGTATAGAAGAACAAGCCAATATTCTAACTATGCAACCAAACACAATCTCAATCCAACTTATTTTAGAAGAATGCGCCTCAACTAATGATCAATCTTTGCTGTATCTGACTTACTCCCTAATTTTACAAATAAAACATGTACATTGTTATGAACATCTTAAAATTATGTGACATGATATATCAAATTTAAGTTACAACACAAATTTGGTTCAAAAGCCTTTAGTAGCGTAGTCTTAAGTATATTTTTCGAATTTACTGATTTAATAAATTATTAAAAATAACAATAATAGTTGATTTTTAGTTTGTTTTAAGGTGTTAGCAAGAAACTTGCAGTACAAATAATGTAAAACCATTCTTAATATTCATGTTGAAATCCCCTTTAATACACAATGTTAATTTCTTTAGGTCATGGTGAATTCCAAGTCGTAGTTAAATATTTCACCACATTTCATTTGCAATATTTACATTTATTGAATGGAAAAATTATTCTTTGAAGGAACTTAGATATACAAAAAAATAATTTTTTAAAAAATTTCTATATATTTTCTATATTTGAATTAATATATTACCTTTGTAGATTACTACAGTAATGCCGCATACGAGGAAGTGTCAAAAAACAATTCTACTGTAATTAATAATTTTTTCAAAACCGCATTAAAACAATTCTAGCTTATTCTAGTTACTTCTTTTTTCATGAGTATATGCAGTGTTGAATACTGATTGTACAGATGTGAATATATGTAATTATTTTTCATTTAAATAAACTGAAAATGTATTAATATTTTGTATGTTATAAATTTATTTTAATATTGTGATATATTTTATTTTTTATTCTTTTTTATTACATTTTATTATTATTATATAGTTTTAATATTTAATTAAATTTATATAATCAACTTATACAAATTCGTTTTTAGTATTTTTATTTTAATCTTAATATATATAATTTAATATATTGTAATGGATGTAATATGCCTACAGGAGAACCGAGCATCAGTATCGCACCACTGCATACCCCCTGGGTGTGTGGAAAGTGTAAAATTTATAATAAATTTATTTACTTTTAAAAAACTTGTTATTTATTTCAAATAGTTTTCGCTTTTCTATACAGGCTGAATATATCTCATGCTTTTCTCCCACATCCATCTTGCATAACTTCCATCCAATTAGCAAACAGTTCGAAAAGATTAAGAATTCAAGTATTTATAAATACACTTTTTTAATGTACTGGATTTTACATTTTTGCATATTTTCTCAGTCCAGAGTAAGCAATGCTTCGAAATAATATAATTGAGTGCGTTTCATGTGCGTGGGTATTTGCTTTGACACATCCACTTTTTGTAACACTACTAATAATATTTTCTGCAATACGAAATAATATTTTCAATAAAATATTTTCTTTATTTTAGACCAGCAAAAAATTGTAAACAAAAACAGCTGTTTTTTATTTACCACTTTACACAAACATGGCAACCCACATATGTTATATGTGTACAACAAACACAATAAATGCACACGTATATGAAAAAAATGGTCGAAACGGTAAAATAAAAATGGCGCGAATTGAATGTCTTTTCTTATTCTTCTTTGGTATGGCAACCCCATTGGAAAAATCATCGGTAATTTCACGAGGCAGCCGTGAATATGTATCAAACACAATAGCCAGACACATGGCTATTGTTGATGTTTGCACATTCGTATGAATAATATGAGTGTTAGTGTGCTCACTGCAGAAGCCAATGATTTGAAATAGAAATATTTATTTTCTAATTTTTGGGTCTTGGGGTAATTTTGTATTTTAATACACAGAATGAATTTTCTATATGGCAAAGATTCTTTGCGTGTGTGCTCACTGCAGAAGCGAATAATGTGATAGATGGAAATATGTATCCAAATACTTTAAAATGTATTTGGCAGATCTTTTAGCATTCGATAAGGATGACTGTGTGACGATCTTTATAGATAATCTACCCTGACATCGGATGCTAATACTGTATCGTATGACCAAATTGTTGATAAATTACGCATACTTCCGGACAATTTAAACAATTCTGACAATAGTACTGAAAATGGCGGTGGCTGTATATCAAAGTTAAACCAGGAAGTGCTACTTGCTGAGCTCGAGGCAAACTTTCCAGTAGACAGCCCCGCCAGCGATGCTAATATCAAGATGAAGCAGACCATGCAGTGTATAGAGAGAGCCTGTAGCAAAGCGATGCCGAAAATAAGTCCAAACAAACACAAGAAGGCCTTTTACTGGTGGACAGAGAAAATAGCTCAACTCAGACGGATCTGTCTGTGGTGTAGAAGAAATTACACTAAGGCCAGGCGTGTAGGATCTGCGATTGCCGAAAGAGAAGATCTCCAAGCTGTTAGGAAAACCCTCAAAACTGCTATTCGCACTAACAAGGAGAAGAAATGGGAGGAGCTCCGAAACGACATAAACCCATGGGGACTGGGATAAAAAGTCGTGATGAAAAAGCTTAGAGCAAGAGCATCGGTACCCCACCTAGAAGACCATGCTATGGAAAACATAGTAAACTCTCTATTCCCTATCCATTCCTTAAGAGAAGAATCGGAAGTGCTGGTCAAGGAAGTCCCACCTCCTTTCGCGGAAGATGAACTTAAAGCGGCCGCCATCACCCTACAGAGCAACAAAACTCCGGATATCGACGGTATTCCAGCAGAAGTCCTAAAAATTGTATCAAATGGCCATGCCGAAGTACTTCTCGATATGAACCATGCCTGCCTGACACAAGGAATATTCCCAGACGTATGGAAAAGACAGCGATTAGTGCTCATCAGTAAAGGGAAAGGAAACTCCGAATTACCGTCAGTATATCGACCACTGTGTATGCTAGACACCGCTTGAAAACTTTTGGAGCGACTACTTAAACCACGAATAGCAGCAGCCATCGAAAACACTGGGGGATATTATCCACTCGACAACACGGTTTTCGGACAGGAAAGTCCACAATTGGTGCCGTAGAAGACGTCATAGAAATTATGCTAGCGGCATAGCAAAGAGATCACTACTCCAGGCGAGTGGTACTCTTTGTTACATTAGACGTCAGAAACGCTTACAGCAGCGCTAGGTGGGTGGACACGATCGAAGCACTCGAAAATCGTTTTCAGATATCAGCTTATCTGAAGAAGATAATCCGGAGCTACCTTAAAGATCGAATGTTTATATACGAGACCAACAATGGCACCCGAAGCAAACCCATCACGACAGTGGCAGCGTAAGGGTCCATCCTCGGACCGGACCTTTGGAATATAAGTTACGACGGCATTTTGCACATAGAGATGCCAGATGACACTCATGCAGTCGGATACGCAGACGACATTGCGGCTGTCATCACCGCATGCGACTCGAAAGAAGCCCAAAGAAAGCTGAACCAGGTCACGATCAGAACGCAGAGGTAGCTCGATTCAGGCGGTTTGTAGATGGCCACAGAAAATACGGAACTGCTATTCCGCACGAGAAAGCGCATTCCAATCGAAATTGACTTGAGAGTTTGCTCCGAGACCATCAGGACACAAAAGGTGATAAAGTACCTGGGAATTCAGCTTGACTCCAAGCTCACCTACTGAGCGCAAATGCAAAATGTGGCAGCTAAGGCAGTACGGGTAACTGCTTCTCTCAGCAGACTAATGGCAAACATTGGACGGCCGACATCCAGCAAGAGGAAGCTTCTGATGATGACAACGTACTCCATTCACTAAGCAACAAAACGTGCACCATGGTAAACTATGGGCCGCCGAGAGTCGCGGAAGATGGACAGCGAGGCTCTTACCCTACTTAGTGAGCTGGGTAGGAGGAACATCGGATTTCTACACACCGTCAATTTCTACCTCACGCAGTTACTGTCTGGTCATTTCTGCAAGTATCTACACCGCATGGGAGAAATTGGAGGGCCTGAGTACATATACGGCGACAGCAATGCGGATGATGCAAAGCACACCTTTTTCGAATGCACAAGGTGGCAAACAGAGCGCACCATGCTTGAAATGGAAATCGGGAAAACTTTAGCTACCGAAAAAATTGTGGAGGTTACGCTAAGCAGCAAAGAAAATTGGGATCACGTAGATAAATATGTGGAAAATGTGCTCCGGCGGAAAAAGGCCCTGGATGTAGGAATAATGAAGTGAGAGGAAGTATAAAATGGGTTCCAGGGTGTGGAGATGTTTTCAGCGAGGGAGGGGGATGTTTTAGTGAGTGTAATCCTCACATAGCAAATCTCTGACGACAGTTTTGATGATGCAACAGCCATTTTTACCCTCTCTAACAAAAAATAAATAAAAAATATACAATTAAAAAAAAAAATAAAATCACCTCGCTAATCAGTGGTATTCACGATGTAACACTTCGTTTGATACATACCATGGAGCATTGTCCATAATATTTTGTTTTGAAACCTTTGGATAATTTCCACATTCGTTTTGTTGGCGGAGCCCCATATTTCTAGCCCATGGGTCCAGGTTGGCTTTAAAATTTGTTTATATATTAGAAGTTTATTGTGGGTTGTTAGTTTCGAATTTTTTCCTAGGAGCCAGTATAGTTGTCCAAATTTAATTTTGATTTGCTCACGTTTTTTAAGAATATGTTGTTTCCATATCACTTTGTTGTCTATATGCATTCCAAGATTTTTAGCATGGTTTTCAATATCTTTTAATTTCTTGTTAGTTTATAGTGGTAACGGTGTGCAATTTCTTTTTGTTGTGTATATTACTTGTACTGGTTAGTCTTCATTTATTTGGATACCCCAATAGCTGAACCAATATATCAATTTATCTAAGATTTTTTGGGGGGTGTTAGTGCAATTATTCAAGTTAAGATGTTTCAAGTTATAATGTTGCAATCATAGCGGAGTTGTCGTTTGGCTTGGGGATATCAGATATAAAATTATTCTAGTACACTACCTTGAGAGACGCCAGCACTTGCTTTACGTAATTGTGAGCTTGCATCATTAAATTGGACATGGTCTTCCAGCGTCAAGCAAATCATGTGGAAAAAAATCGCTTTACCTTGGTATATAGTCCTGCATGCCAGACACTATCAAGGTAAACGGCTATGCAGAATGTTTTTCATCCAGGTCTGATAAGATTTTGTTGGTAACTCTATGTACTTGTTGTATGGTAGTATGTTGTCGGCGAAATCCAAATTAAGGTTGTTTCCAGATGGTTAAAAAGTTTTGATACGGTGGGTAAGAGGCTGATCGGTCGGTATGAGATCAATTTCGTTGCGTCTTTACCTGGCTTTGGGATGGCTATTATTTTTGAAACTTTCCATACCTGTGGAAATTATTTTTGTCTTATTATGTCCCCTACATAGCATATTGCACAGTCTGGTAGTTCTTTGAGGATTTCTCCAGTTTTTAGGTCATGTCCTGGAGACTTTTTGGTTTTGATTTGTTTTTTATTGCAACCTTTATTTCTTGTGCAGATATTTTCCTTATCGGCATGTTTGTCTCATAACAGGCGGAATTATGTTGATCCCGAATAGCAGTACTGGTACTGGTATTTGTGAATGTTGTTTCAAAGTATTTAGCCAGAGCTTTGGCTTTGTCTTCGTTAGTTCTAGCCCAGGAGTTGTTAATTTTTAAGATTGGCGGTTGATGACTAGTTGCGTTTTTTGGTTTACTGGTAACTTTCCATAGAGAACTTTCAATTGCGTTGCAGTAAGATTTATCAGGTTTTCTGGATGTTGCAGGTTTTCTGGATGTCGTATATTTTAATCATTTCTTTGAGTTCTTTCGTCACTTTATTTAACTTAGTTTTATCTCCTGGTAATCTTATTCTCTGCCACGCTTGTGTAATTTTAACTTTTCTTTAATCTTCTGTGCTATGCATATAGGAGTGTTCATCCGTATTTCTTTTTGTTTTATTACTGGCGTGGATCTCGTGCCGGCTTCATATATTACGTCATTTAGGTGGATAATTGCACTTTCAAGATTGTCAGGTGTTTTTAGGACAACGATGAGACACAACTCCTGCTGGACTGTTTCTCTAAATATTTATTGAATTTTATTAAGTCGATCATTTATGGTCTGTGCATTATTGTTTAGTCCAAGTTCTTTAGTCTCGCTTTCATCGTCTGCTGTAAGGAAATCAAAGCTGTTTGAAGAGGTTGGGTTGCTTAATCAGTAAGATTTTAATGTGTTTTGTTTACGACTTTGTGTTATCGTTTTATATTTCTTGTTGCTATTTTTACCGCTGGGGTGATTTTCAGCCGGCGAGCGAATTCTTTTTAGTTTTGTTGGAGTATTGTTAGTTGTTGTAAATGCTGGTGTTTTTGAGTGTGTTAAATTTGTTACCTTGCCTTTTGTACATTAGCTTGTTGCCATTCGTAGAGAGTTTAAAGATGTTGTTGTTGTAGTCGTTAAATTAGAAGAAGCAGTTGTTGTGAGTAGTTTGGTTGATGTCGGTGTATTTGTGGTTTGGCTGCCACTGTTATTGTTAGATGGTTTAGTAGAACTGGATCTATCGCTATTGTTATAGTTGTTGCCGCTATTTCTCCGTAAATTAGAAGAGTGGATGAAGGAAGCATGATAGGTGTTTTTGTTTGTGTATTTGTGCGCACTTGCTCACTGACAGAGTATGCATTTTTTACGTTAGGGTTTGTGGGTGGAGTTTTGCGCGGTTAGTGAGTGTAATTACAGCCTCGTTTGACTGTAGTGATAGTATTCCTTATTGACGTCTCATACAGGCACTTGAACAAATATGAGACTAGCAATAATGATTTGATTGTTCAAGCACTTGAACCTGAACAATCCGTCGCTGAAAATAAAAAGACTCAATTTTCTTGTTGCTAAAGAATCAAAGAGTGATTTGTTTATTGAAATTCATCGTCTTAAATAATAACTTATTGCTAACATCATCAATAATAATTAATATGTACTAAAAAAAAAAATATCAGCAGAATATAACAGCAGCGCATAGCAGCATGTGCAAGTTCAATGAACATACGTTTCAATGCCACCCAAATGCTTATGTTGCATTTTTGGGAATGCACCTAATTCTTGTGCAAGTGTCATTTGAGCCAAAATGCTACTGCACGCGCAGACTGCATAATCCTTGTTGTTGTTGTGGGTACACACGTACGGATACATACAAATATACAGTTGAAGGTTGTGCGGTTGATATTTATATGAATTCGTACATTCTCCCGCACGTTGACTGCGTCAACAACCTTAAAAAGTTGTATCAAATTTTGTTTCGTCTTCTGGTTCTTGCATCCTATTCCGCGGTAATGGCTGGGGGTAGAGTGACATCACATTTATGCTTTTTTGATTGGATCTTCCAGATTGAATACATAATTACACCAACAGATAGGGTAAGCGCTAAATACCCGACTGCAGAAAGGTGAACACCCATTGTTTGGACTTTGGACGGTAACTCCCAAACTCTTTCTGATAATTGACCTTGAATGGTGCTGAGATTGGATAATTGCATGTTGTAGTGTTCAATATTATTCGTGTAGTGTGATCGGTGCTGGCCTTGATCCATTTTGAGAATGTCAGTAGCATTGGCCAAGCTGACATATGAGGTTTGTACTGAGCTTGAGAGAGTTTTATAGCCGTGAATTGTGATAAAACTGTGTTTCAGAACACAAGATGGTTGTAGCTTCAGCATTCCCGATCCTTCTAATGTTAATTGCAAGGTTTCACCATCACATACAGCACTCAAGCGAGTGGCAAACTTCAAGGCGTAGATCCACTCGTTCTTATGATCCATTTGAATCCAGGTTGAATTGTCTTGAACTTCATGGTGGATGCAATCCCGTTGAGTATCATTGGCAAACAGTTTAACTTCACATGAACATACTTCAGACCCTCTGTTGTGTATCAATTGGGTGTTGGCGCATAAGTATGTATATGGGTTCATCACTCTACAAGCCCCCAAATCAGCTAAACTCATGACAACGTATTGATCTCTGTGCGCGTTTATGGCTAGAAATCTGTTACAAGATTCTATTATAGTCATTGTGCCATTTATTATGTTAGGAATTGGTACCATCCGATACAGTTCGAATCTTTCCTCTGCAATTAATGGCAATGAGATTCTAAAAATGGCATGCTTCTTTGTTAAACCGCCTTCTACCTTCATTAATTTGTACAGTTGCAGTGAGTCCTCTTGACTCACTGGTATTTGGAGGGATGTTGAAAGATGAGTTTTTATCTTGAGAATTTCTTCTTGCAGTTGAGTTGGTGATAGCAATAATGGGCTGATTTTGTTATGGTGTGTATCTGTCATAACATTCAATATTGATGATTGGATTCTTTGCATGTGAGATGTTATCATAATGAGTTGGAGGGTCAGAGTGATGAAATAATGAGGCAGCTTGCCTTGAAACTTTTCTCCTTCAATGTGTTTTAAGGTTTTCATTATGTCATTGATTTGGTTGTCAAGATTATCGAATTTTCGTTTGACTTCTATTTGATCTTGTTTGATCACGTTGATAGTAGAATCAATCACTGATGTTTGGTTTTTGAGCAGGACTAATAGATGGCCTTCATTTTCTTTCACATCCTGAATGGTTTTTGACATTGATTCTGCATATTCTGAGTCCAAAACACCAAACAATGAGTTTGCAATATTTCCCACTATATCCACAGCACCTCTTTTAGATCGATGGGGAAACAATATCTTGTTATCCATTTGTAATTCAACTTCAACATGCTCGAAGTTCACAAGAGTATCATGACAAGTAAATGGTGGCAGCTTCTGACATAACTGTCGTAAACTACTGATGCCCTTGGATAAAGTCGTAAGTTCTGCCCAGTATGACTCTAGTTCGTAGTACACTACAAGTTTCCATTCTGACCTCTCGAAATGTGCTGAACCTATTCCTTCGAAGTAAATACCCAATTCCGTGTTGAATTTGGTGTTAGCAATCTGCGAAAATCTTATTGGACCTCCCATGACAATTGATATGATGATTAATTCCAGCAGTACTGTTGTGAGTCCCGTATGTCTTGTTTTTATTCGTTTTGTTGGTATTTCTACTTTTTCATCTTGATTCTCATGACTTGTTGGTTGGTCATGGATCCTATTATCATTTATGGGTAGTAGAGCTAATTTATGGATTGCACGTTTCCAAGTTCCAGTAGCTGTTCTAACATCAGCCACTCGTACTGCTCCATCATCACCCTTATACGTCCTTGTTATCCTTCCTAGTGGCCATTGAAGAACTGGAACATTGTCTTCCTTGATTATTACCATGTCCCCTTGGTTGATGTTATTGTGCTGATGTGTCCATTTGGTTTTAGATTGAAGCTCGCATAAATATTCGTGCGACCATCGTTTCCAAAACTAATTTTTGATGTGGGATACGAGTTTCCACCGGGTCAGCAAATTTGAAGTTGACGGGATGTTATTTACATCGACTTGCGTGTTGAGTGGTTCTCCTATCAAGAAGTGGCCTAGAGTCAGGGCGCCTAAGTCATTTGGATCGTTGGACATCGAACTTATTGGTCTTGAGTTGAGAATGGCTTCTATTTCAATAATGACTGTTTCCAGCTCTTCATAAGTTAGTGATGCTGTTGACACGCTCCTAACCAAAAGATGCTTTGCAGACTTCACTGCTGCTTCCCACAGACCTCCGAAATGAGGGGCTCTTGGAGGAATAAAATTGAATTGTATTCCCTTTTTACCGCATTCTGTCTCAATTTTTGTTTTCCCTTCATCTGAATATATTGATGTAGTCAGTTCCGTAAGCTTGTTTTTGGCGCCAACGAAATTTGTCACGTTGTCACAATATAAGTTTTGACAATTTCCACGTCGGCCAATGAAACGTTTCAGAGCGCCAATGAATGCTTCTGTCGTAAGATCGCTTACACGTTCTAAATGGACAGCTTTAGTAGCAAAACAGCAGAAAACGGATATGTAAGCCTTGTGTGGTCTTTTCCCTCTAATTTTGTAATGCACCTAGAATGGTCCACAGTAGTCTACTCCAGAGTTAATGAATGGGCGTGCTGGTGTAACTCGTGTTGCTGGCAGGTGTCCCATTAATTGGTTCAGCAACTGAGGCCTTGCCCTGGTGCATCGTATGCATTGCTGTACTGTTGATCTGGCCGATGATTTGCCTTTTATGGGCCAGTACCTTTGCCTTATTATGGCCAGCAAGGCTTGAGGTCCACAGTGTTTATTCTCGATGTGAGTCATCTCAAATAGTAGTTTTGCTAAGGGATCATTATACGGAATGAGCATTTGATGTTTTGCTTCATAAGGTACCAGTGATGCTTCCAATCGTCCTCCAACTCGCAAAATGTTTGCGTCATCCAAAAATGGTGATAGGCTCTTCAATGTACTCGTCCCCTTGAGATCCTTGTGTTTCTTGAGGTACATGATGTCGTCATTGAAATCAGATCTTTGCATAGCTTGAACAATGATTCTTAATGCATGATCTAATTCGATGGGAGTCAGCGCTATATCAGTTTTTCGTACGTCCTTGCTACATCTAGTGTTGCTTATGAAACGACAAATGTATCCTATGATGCGTTGAAGAGTCCTGAAAGAGTTTCGGTGGTTGATTGTATACACCAGTTCTTCAGAGTCAATTGCTACCAAGGATGCTGGATTCGTTCGTTTTCTCTTGATGTTATTGGGAATGGCTAGCTGTGGAGCAAACTTGGGAGGCCATGCTGATTCTTTCCCATGTAGAAAAAATGGCCCGTAAAGCCACAGGTCACATCTTGCAAATTCTCTTGGTGATAATCCTCGTGAGACAACGTCAGCTGGGTTATCCTTGGAGCTAACATGACGCCACTGTTCTGCTAATGTCAAACATTGAATAGTAGCTACCCTGTTGGCTACAAATGTTTGAAATGATGAGGAGGCTGAATTAATCCAAGACAGAACTATTTGTGAGTCTGTCCACAAAAAGGTGCGACAATCCTTTTACCGTAAATCATTTTTTACCCTAGCTGCCAACTGTGAGCCTAGTACTGCTGCGCATAGTTCCAAGCGAGGCAATGTTTGTAGCTTAAGTGGAGCTACGCGTGACTTGGCACATAACAACCTCACTACTACTCTTCCTTCTTTGAAGATAGATCTGATATAAATTGCTGCTCCGAAGGCCTTTTCTGATGCATCGGAGAAGACGTGAAGTTGAATTGATGCTGGGATCTCACTTCTATGAATGTGTCGTGAGAATTTAAAGTTGTCCAATTCTTGCAATGCACTTCGAAAACGCTCCCGTCTTGTATGTAATTCTGCTGGTAGAGCTTCATCCCAACTAATTTTTAATTGCCATAATGCTTGTATAAAGATTTTTGCTGTAATTACAACTGCAGCTAGAATGCCAAGAGGATCAAACAATCTCGCTAAGTCTGAGGTGACAGACCGCTTGGTAATTCGTTTAACGGGGTTGAGATTCACCTTTACACAGAATTGGTCAGTCTTTGGCAGCCATGTCAGGCCCAGGGTTTTTATTGAATCATTCTTGTCGTTAGTAAAATCCAAATTAACTTCCTGGTCACCTTGTGGAATGTTCTGCAGGAGTTTAGGGTTATTTGCACACCATTTGCGTAGATTGAATCCATACCCATTCAACATAGTGATGAGTTGCCGTTGAGTTTCCATGGCGGTAATCAGACTGTCTGATCCACCAAGACCATCGTCGACATAAAAGTTATCCTGAAGCATCTGAGCACCTAGTGGATACCGGATGGCGTTTTCTGATGACATTTGTTTGACACATCTTGTGGCGAGGTATGGTGCCGATCTTGTCCCATATGTGACAGTGTTAAGTTCGTAACACTTCAGTGGTTTCTTAGGGTCGCTCCTCCATATGATCAATTGATAATGGCGATCTTCAGAGTGGGCCAGTATCTGCCGATACATTTTTTCAATGTCGGTGGTGAATACAAATTTCGGTAGACGGAAACGTAGCAGGATTGAAAATAGTTCGGATTGTATGGTTGGACCTATGTGAATTATGTCATTGAGTGAGAGTCCCGATGACGTTTTTGAAGATGCGTCAAATACCACCCGCAGTTTTGTTGTGCTGCTGTCAGGTTTAAGTACACAGTGGTGTGGGATGAAGTAATTAGGTGAGAGTATTTCATTGATGTTGATCTCCCTCATGTGGCCCAAGGCTTCATAATTTTCCATAAACTCGATATATTGTTCACGAACGGCATTGTATTTAGATAATCGATGTTCAAGCGCCAGGAATCTGTTGATTGCTATATCCCTTGAACTACCTAAAACAGCTGCATTCTCTACGAATGGTAATTTTACAATAAAACGCCCATCATTGTTTCTAGTTGTATTTTGTATAAAATGATTTTCCCAAAGTCTTTCTGTTGGGGATAAAATTGATTTAGCTGATTCGTCCAGTTTCCATAGCCGTTCAATAAGTTGGTTTGTATCATCATCATCCTCACTGCAAATACCGCAAGTTGCTGACGCCATCTGAAGTTCTCTTATCCTTCCTGATAGTATCCAGCCAAACACTGTGTTTTGTAGTGGTGGAAGTTCGATTGCTAATCGTATCTGTCCAATTGACAATACTTGGTGCTGGAATTCCGCTCCTAATAAAACATCGATTTTGTCAGGACGGTTGAATACTGGATCCTCTAAAGTGATGTTCTTCGGAATTGGCCATTTGGATATGTCAAATGGTTTTGTCGGTTGCGGAGAAATTATATCTCCTAGAACGAACGCCTCCAGTCGAGTGGAAAAGCCGTTAATTCGTGACTGTAGTTCAAGGCTAACTCGACGCTGTGCTCTCCGAGTTCCCTTGCCTATTCCTTGGATATTCATTGTTGTGGACTTCGTTGAAGCTCCAAGTCTCTTGACAAGCCGTTCACTCACGATATTGATCTGAGATCCAGAGTCCAGAATGGCTCTGCATTCAACTTCCTGCCCGTTGTTGCTGACTATTTTCATCATTGCAGTACTGAGGAGCACATATCCCTGTTGCTTCGACTCCTTCGAAGCTACTAGTGTTGTGGACTATTGAGGGTGTGGTTCATACTTGACCTGGTTTACGGCTGGTTCGCTGCGATATCCTTCAGAATGTACTAATGTATTGTGACTGTGATTACACTTAGTACATTTTCTTGACATAAAATCCTTTGCCCAGTGTCCAGGCTTTAGACAATTAATGCATAGCTTATGTGTTTTTAGGAACTGTAACCTCTTCTGAACAGAAAGTTTCAAAAAGCTTTGGCATGCAAACAGCGGATGTGTTTGGCTATTGCAAGACAAGCATTTCTTGATTCCTTGTTTTGTGGCTATTACCGTTGTCAATGTTTTTGCCGTATGCTCTCTTTGGCCGATTGCCTCGAGAGACTGGAATCTTGTTTCAATAAACTTTAAGAATTGCCTTAGGGTAGGTAATTCCTTTGGCTTCTCCAATGACTGCTCATATGCAATCCGCGTGCCTTTGTCTAATTTCTTCTCTAGGAGGTGGAGAATAATTGGATCCCAAGAATTCGTGTCTAAACCAAGGTTTCTTAATGCCAGTAAGGTTTCCTGGGTTGTATCATGAAGTCCCTTTAGTGCTGCCGCTGATGGATAGTCTGTTGAGTGTTTGTTTTGCCCCAATAGTTTTTCCAACAGAGCTGAAGTTAGCAATCGCACATTGCTATATCGATCCTGGAGTGATTCCCATGCAGTTTGGTAGTTATTCTCAGTTAGAATGAGGTGTCTAATTAATCGTTCTGCTTCTCCGATCAAATTTGTTTTAAGATACCACATCTTCTGTATTGTTGGAAGTGGCCTTTTATGGATCATTTCATTGAATAAATCATAATATTGTTGCCACTTCAGGTAATCTCCATCGAATTTTGGCAGTATTACCTTTGGAAAATGTTCGGCGAGTGACGCTCGTTATAGAATCCAGTATAACATCATTAAATCTCCGGGCTGCATTCCAATGATGTTCTATAAGGTTGGATTTTGTAGTATAATATTGGCATGAATGGGGTGTGTCATCAGCCAATACATCGTCTAACATGCGTTGCACGAGTGCAATAACTGTCTTTTGCTTGTGCACCATGTTAGGCATATTAGTCTTTTGAAGCCTCTGCTCTATGGGTTCTGCAGAACGAGTTGGGCCACTAACTCCTTGTGGTTGAGTAATGCCCTTCTCTGCAGGTTCCGTTGAGCACCTTGGGACACTAACTGCTTGTGGTTGAGTTACGCACTTTGCTGTCAGTATTTGTTTGCTCTCCTTGACGTTTGCAAGGAAGTCTTGGTGTCGGTTGCCCATTGATGCGTATAGATCCTTCACAAACTATGGATGGTCATTAGCTGCCGTTGGATCCCTTCTAATTTGGTTGTCGATACATTGGAAAGTTAACCATAGCTCCTCAATTTCTCTGGATTTCCTTTCAATATAGTCGAGTGTCTTCCGATCTTTCGGCGTCTTCTTAAAGGATGCAATGGCTTTTTGGAGACCAATTGCATTGTCGTCCTGATGACGGACGAACTCGTCGATAGTTGTCATTATTAACGCTCACACTATTGTGCTCTTGCTTCTTAAGTATCGTGTTTTGTAGCACCCTGTGTGCTCGAACTAAAACCGATTGATGAATTGTGATAAAATTGAATGTTCACACTGCTGTGCTTTTGCTGAATCAATTTTATGTCCTGTGTATCACGTCCTTCTATCACGTCGGGGTCACCAAATGTAATTACAGCCTCGTTTGACTGTAGTGATAGTATTCCTTATTGACGTCTCATACAGGCACTTGAACCAATATGAGACTAAAAATAATGATTTGATTGTTCAAGCACTTGAACCTGAACAATCGGTCGCTGAAAATAAAAAGACTCAGTTTTCTTGTTGCTAAAGAATCAAAGAGTGATTTGTTTATTGAAATTCATCGTCTTAAATAATAACTTATTGCTAACATCATCAATAATAATTAATATGTACTAAAAAAAAAAATATCAGCAGAATATAACAGCAGCGCATAGCAGCATGTGCAAGTTCAATGAACATGCGTTTCAATGCCACCCAAATGCTTATGTTGCATTTTTGGGAATGCACCTAATTCTTGTGCAAGTGTCATTTGAGCCACAATGCTACTGCACGCGCAGACTGCATATTCCTTGTTGTTGTTGTGGGTACAAACGTACGGATACATACAAATATACAGTTGAAGGTTGATTGATATTTATATGAATTCGTACAGTGAGAAACATTCTTTTTTTTTTCGCGCGTACTTTTGTTTGTTTTGATTTGTTTAATTATTATTTTTTAATACTTTATTTGGAAATATATTGGAAATGTGTTCCAGATTGCTCTCGCGAATTGTATTCACCGATCACTACACTATCGCACTTATATATCTCTGTACATATTTAAATAACGGCTAGAGCACGGAACAAAATTATTTGCGTCCGCACACTGTGGCGTTACCAAAAAAATATAGTATTAGTATGGCACTATATGTTATACTTCCTACAAGGTATTTGGTACACTTAATTTCCTAGCTCTTTGCAATTATTTAAAGGGCTCCACAAGTTTATTTTTACTGTTGTTGGGGTCCACGTTTGAATTTGTCCGTGTGGAGCCTCCTTTTGCTGCCTGTATTGGGCGCGCGAATTACGTACTTGCGACGTTGAATTCAGTTTAAAAACTATCTTTATTTATTTCATTCTCTTTGTTCTTAGTCTACTTTAACAAAATATGAATTGCAGCTATTCTGCAATTCAGCATAAACTTATCTCTAATGAGTTGGAAAGCATTCCCATGGTTTTGATGGCAATACGAAACCTTTGGGTTTGCTGTGACAGACAGACAGGCAACAAAGTATGTGTTTGTACAAACACACACTTTGTCTACTTGATTGTGTGTAACTCCTCCATCCCTGGTAGAAAAATTCTCCTGAATTAGGTAATTTAATATTGTCGTATCTTTCCGCAATTTCTTCAACTGCTTTGTGTTGAATATTTTTTTGAATTTTGATTCGTATATTATTTTTCCTTACAATTATAAATATAACAGTTAATGTGACTACCATAATTATGATTAACGTTGCATTTATGCCATATGAGATATTTCTGGTTGACTTCAATTCTTCAATCATTTTGATGTTTTCTACTTGGGTTATTTTTAGTTGATTAAAGTTAATTTCATGTTTTTTTGTGAAATTGTACAATGTTTCATCGTTATCATATGCAAATTTATCATAGGTGTACATTTTTTTGTTTGAGTATTCACTATTTAATATTTTTATTGAACAATTATAAAATTCTATTAAGTTGTTTCCATTGACATTTATTAGTTTTCTGTCATCACAATTGTGTATTAAAGAATTGTTTTTTGCATTTTTAATTATTATGGTTTCTTCATCAACATAAGTTACTGATTGTTCTTTATTAATTTTAAGTTTACAATTATTATGAAAAATACAATTTGGACTTTTAATTAATTTTTGTAGGGTTGTATGTTCTTTATATAAATAATTTATATTGCCTATTTTTACAAAGTATTGTTGTTCTTCTTCGATTTCTAAAAAATTTGTATTTGGTATAGGTAATATTAATTTTACATTAGTTGTTTCAAAGTTAGTAGGTATTTTGATGGCAAATACCAGTATATTATTATTGTAATACATAACACCTTGTTGTACTAATTTTAATTTGTAAAAATCTATGTTAAATGTTTCGATTTCGTCTGATGTTAGAATACTAGGGTGAAGTATATTATGTTTGGCAGAAGCAATGTTGTCTTGTAATTGGTTGATTCTGTTCTCTATGAATTTTAGTTTGAACATTATGTCCGAAAAATGAAAATGTTGGGCAATATATTCGTTCTGTGATTGCAATTCTTTAATAGCTTGAATCGTCTTGTTTCTGTCATTAAAAATTGTAGATTTTAATAATTTAATGTTGTCTGAGAAATGTTCATTTATCAAAATTTGTTTGTTTATTGCATTTATGGCATTATGACTATTTTGGGTCACTATATTTAAATGTTCAGTTATTATGTTTCTATCTTCATCGTCCATAGTACCAAAGAGCCATTTTTGCCAAGATCCGACAACATTGGCAAGTCCTCTTTTAAAACGAAATTGTCCTAAAGGAATTACAGATTTTAATTTACTTTTCAATACCTGAATTTCTTTTGCTATTAATCCTTTATTTATAATTTGTATGTTGTTTATGTAACTTTCAATATCTTCTATTACGGCATATATCTCCTGAGGATCTATCAAGTGTAATATAGTTACAGTCTCATTTATTATTTCTACAGACTTAACGTTTATAACAGCAAATCCTTGGTTCTGATTAAGAGGTTTGACCTGGAGCGTTCCGCAGCCGGGATATATATTAATGAGTGTCACCAATATTATTATGGCAATCTGCAAATTTCAATGGACGTTTAATGTTGGTAGGATGTACATTTTCTAAATTTCTTTTAATAAATTTGGGTTGTTCTTTATGTCGTACATTCCTATAATTTTTTATATAACCTTCTTGTCTTTGTTCTACATAATTGTCACGTTTATTATTTTCCTTGCATAATATCTGACGTTTTTTTGATTCGATACGATTTTTTATTGTATTGTGATCAACTTTTTGCTGTTCAGCTTCTAACGGAGTGCATTTAATAGTTGAATGATAGGTATTGTTATAGAATTTTATTGATTTCGCCATTTGAATAATTATTGGTAAGTTTTCCTCAAGATTAAGTACCCTTATTTTCTCTGATATTGTATTATTTAATCTTTCAATGTCCGAGTTTCCGGTATGGCTATTAGGTTTAGTTGCATGGTATTCAATATTTGTCTCCTCTAAAAACCTTCGGACATTTACTGTATTAAATTCGTTATCAAAAACAAGTTTCTTTATGTTTCCTTTTATAGCTAAGAATTCTCTGATTTTCTGAATAATAGTTTGGTTATTCCTATCTGGAAGGTGGAAGTGTACTGCGAATTTCGAGAATTTGTCTATAAAAATTATAAAAGATTGCTTGCTATTGACATATGTGTCAACATGAATTATTTCATTTGGCATAGATAGGGTTTCAGTATGCTGAAGATTCGGTTTTATAGGATTTCTATCGTATTTAGCGGATGTGCAGTGATCGCAATTATTTATAACTTTATGAACTGTAGTTTTAAGTTCTGGGTTATAGATTCGGTGTTTAATTCCTTCATATGTTGGAATAATTCCTGAGTGACCTGTTTCTTTTTTGTGATATAACGCTATTTGCTTTTTCAACTCCTCTATATTTTCAACATCAGTGGCAAAATAGGTGCATTTGTGGAATTTAACATCTATTCGGTTTTGATAATATTCTTTGATAGCACTTTGATATTCAGAAAATTTGCTTTCATCTACAAAAGAATAAATACCGACTTGGCCTTTTAGATTGTAGGCTGCAAGCTTACCTCCTATATTTTGCGAGCCCAAATCTTCATTGTCTATATATACTCTGGTTTTCCCGAAAACATTTATAGATTCTATATCTTTCTTCTCCGTAATTATTATTTGAAATTTGAAGCGATTGACAACTGTATCGAGAATATGGATATTGTCATTTAGGTTTTCGTCTTGTAATAAATTCTCCTCAGTGTTTATAGTTTCCACTAAAGGTTCGGTTTCATCGATACGGCTTAAGAAATCAGCTATGTGATTTTCTTTACCTTTAATATAATCTATTTTAGCGTTATAGTCCATTAAAATGACAAGCCAACGCTGCAGTCTAGGGTTTATATCTCTACCGTTATTCTTAGCTTGTAACCACTTGAGTGGTTGATGATCTGTGCTAAGATCAAACTCTACTCCGTAGAGATATGGTCGGAAATATTGTGTGCTCCAAACAATGGCTAATAGTTCTTTTTCGATTGTAGAATAATTTCTTTCATGTACATTTAGTGTTCTGGAGGCATAGCATATTGGATGACCCTCTTGGGTTAGAACAGCACCCAATGCAAAGTTACTAGCATCAGTTATGAGCTTAAATTTTTTATTAAAGTTTGGATATCTTAAGATGGGTGGATTTACCAGAATATCTTTTAATTGCTCAAAAGCAGCAATAAAATTGGGATCATTTGAATTTACTTTTGAATTTTTTTTCAAATATTTTGTCATAGGATATGCAATTTTTGCATAATCTTTTATAAATTTCCTGTAAAATCCCGTCATCCCTAGGAATGATTTTATCCTTTTTTGTGTGTTTGGAAGCTTCAACTTCTGAATTATTTCCACTTTTCTTGGGTTTGGTTTGACACCTTTAGGTGTAAGAATATGACCTAAAAATTCCGTTTGGTTTTGTAAAAAATTGCATTTATCTATTTGGATTTTTAATTTGGCTTCCCGAAGCCGCTTGAATATTTTTTTCAAGTTAATTAAATGCTCATCTAAAGATGTGCTAAATATTAAAATATCATCCAAATAAACAATACAAATTTTATTTACATAGTCCCTTAGTACGGAGTTCATGAGTCTTTGGAAAGTAGATGGAGCATTTTTTAATCCAAATGGCATACGAATAAATTCGTAGTGTCCAAATGGAGTAGAAAATGCAGTTTTTTCTCTGTCATTTTGTTTCACCAAAATTTGATGGAACCCTTTTGCAAGGTCGACTGTTGAAAAATATTGGGCTCTACCCAGTTTATCCAAAATTCCTTCCATATGAGGAATAGGAAATTTATCAGTTTTGGTGTATTCGTTGAGCTTCCTATAATCCACGACTAACCTCCATTTTTTGATACCAGAATTGTCAATTTTCTTGGGTACAATGCAAAGAGGGCTATTGTACGGGGAAGTACTTTCTTTAATGATATTTTGCGAAAGCATTTCATTAATTTGTTTTTGGATTTCATTTTCATGAACTCGTGGGTATCGGTATATTTTAGAATAAAGAGGTTTGTCTATAGATGTTGGAATTTCATGTTGTACTTCATGAGTTGCCGTTAGTTTATCTCCGTCTTTATAAAATAAATCTTGAAATTCTTCCAATAATTTTCTTAATTTACAGTTTTCATCCCGATTTAAATGATTTAAATTAAGTTGATTAATTTTACTGAAATCTGTATCTTCAATCGTCTGAATTGTATTGATATGATACGGAGATTGTTCTTCAAAAAGGATCTTTTTCCCAAAAATGTCCACAAATCTATTCTCTAAGTCAATTTTTGCTTTAAGGGGTATGAGAAAGTTTTGACCTATAATAGCATCATAGTTGCGTTTTGATATATTTATTACTTTCCAAGACAATGTCCCTGGTATATTAAATTCCCTAGGAAATGGTGTAATAAGGCCAGTGGATGTAGAACCTGTGCCACTTAGTGTTCGAAATTTAAAAGGTTTTATTAAATCTATTTCAAGAAATACGTCCTTGAAAAGATTATTTTTTATTATGCTAGTTTCTGATCCTGTATCAATGAGACAAGTAACTATTTTACTTCCTATCGTAAGTGCTATTAAGGGTAATTTGGATTTTGAGTAGTTTTGAGAAAATTTACTTCCTCGTCATCTGATTCTTCTTTTAAATGATCTATATCCATTGGAGTGGCTTTACTTGTAGATAATTCAGATTGGGGTTTTGTGAATGTTTTTTTTCGAGAGCTATTTGTATATGTGTTTCTATTTTCATATTGATTTTTTGGAAAATTAGTTTTTTTTTTCTGTATCTGTTTTTTTTTATCTTTTCTACATCTTTTGTCAATTGTTCTTTTATCATCTAGTAGATATAACTGTGAATAAACATTTTGCAAGGATTCTATGCTTAGAGTTTGTCCCACAATACATCCCCTAAATTGTCCATCGATTTTCGTCATAAGAATTTGAGTTAAGTCTCTGTCCACATTGTCCGGAGAGTACAGTTCTGGTTTATCATCGTCATGGGTATATATTTCATTTATTTTAAGCTTTGACTCCAATACAATGCTAAAGAGTTCTCTAAGACTACTTACTTTTATGTTTCTTATATAGTTAAATATATCTGCATAGGTTTTTTTCGGTCCATACTCCTTTTTTAATTGGTCCTTTATTGAATTCCAATTCGCTTCGTCAGGTAGTAGTCCTATTAATCTTCCAGGGTTTCCAATAATTTTGGAATTTCTTATAATGCCAGTGCTATAATTGATGATGTCGATATTATTTCCGCAAAGTTTGAAGAAATTCTCAACACTGTTAATAAACTGCAATAGCTGTTGACCTTTTCCAAACGGTTGGATCTGGTTAAGTTGGCTTAAGACCTCATTGAGACTAAGTCCTAAACCAAATGTCTGCCGTTACTGTTGTGGTTGATTTTGTTGCTGCTGATGTTGGATCCATCATCATACTAGCTTGATCAGACCTCAGTTTTGTTTCCGTCCAAATGGCCTCTCTTTGGGCCAGCTCTTGTTGTAAACTTATCTGGGCTTGTTGCTGGTCCTTTATATATGCCTCTTGTTTTAAAACAATGCACTCTAAGTGTTCGATTCTATTTCTTATTTCTTCATTCATTTTTATTTTATTTATTATTATTTTTTTTTTCAAATATTTTATTAACTTTTGTTAATTGGTTATTTTCCTTTTGTGACCAAATTGCTTTACATTAATTGCAACCAATAAAATGGTTTCTTCCTTTATTATAAAATAATTTATTCACTTTTTAGAGTCTCGGTTCACTAAATATCTATAGATATTTATATTCACAGCGACTGCGCCAATTACGTACTTGCGACGTTGAATTCAGTTTAAAAACTATCTTTATTTATTTCATTCTCTTTGTTCTTAGTCTACTTTAACAAAATATGAATTGCAGCTATTCTGCAATTCAGCATAAACTTATCTCTAATGAGTTGGAAAGCATTCCCATGGTTTTGATGGCAATACGAAACCTTTGGGTTTGCTGTGACAGACAGACAGGCAACAAAGTATGTGTTTGTACAAACACACACTTTGTCTACTTGATTGTGTGTAACTCGCGCGTAGATGAAACCCTAACAATCACTTTTTAGAGAAACACCACATTATACTGTTTGAAGATAAATCACCAAAGAGCTCTTATTCTTAAAATCATAATTCGTATATACTGTTTACAAGGAACACTTATAGACTAAGTATTGACCTTTCTGGTGTTGCAGTTACGCACATGTTGATTGGTGTCAGTAGGTAAAGCCAACTGACCTACTCATTGTAGAAATATCGACGGTGCATTCTAAATTCCATTGCCCTTCGTCAACTCGATTGTGACACCCTAAAAGTATACATAATAATTAATACATAAATACTATTAATTTACAATATTTGCACCCTAAAAATATGTGCTTTCTTAATGAATTTAATTGTATTAAGTTAACTACGCCAAATGTGTACTGTCTATTAGGAATTGGTGCTGTGAGTCAACCAAAGACAATATACTACTACTAAGATTACATCGTTCTCTTCACTCAGCGAAATGAGTTAAAATTGCGTGGCTTACTATGGCAAAATTATTAACTCAACACCCGAAGTATGCTCGGCAATGCAACCTGTAGATACACATTCTGGTTTTTTTCGTTATATATGTGAGTGTGTGTTGACTATTATGTGGGCATGTTTCTATGCTTGCTTGAAGGTTTACGAAATGCATTTCTGAATTTGTAACGAATTTCAATCATAGCTATCGAAGACGAGGCATTAGCTTAATGTCACCAGAGGTTCCGGTTATAGTGTGTACTGGTGTGTACATGCATTTTGAGTGGCTCTAGGAAAAGAAACAATCGTCCAAGTCGACTTTGTTAACGCCTGCACACATGTTATTCAGATATAGATTTATGCAAATGTTTTTCTTCGGCATTGTATAATAATTTGGGGTCCTTCGTTGCTTGTCGGGAGACTTTCTTTCTCGGTTCGCTGGGCGCGTGGTTGAAAACTTCAAGACACTTCCAAAAAAACGAGACGGGTTATCTTTTAGATTCAAAATAACAAGAAGCTTTATTCTTAAAATACTAGTTCTTACATACTATTTACAAACAAACATTACAGTCTACGTCTTGACTTTTCTGGTGTTCCAGTTACGCAATTGTTATTTGGTGTCAGTTGCTCAAGCCAACTGACCTACTGAAAGTAAAAGTGTCGTCGGTGCATTCTAAATGCCCTTCGTCAGCTTGACTGCGGAACTGTGACACTCCAAAAATTTTCATCATAATTAAAGCATAAATACTATTCATTTACAATATTTGCACCCTAAAAATATGTGCTCTCTTAATGAATCTAATAGGAGCCGGTGCTGTGAGTACTACGCGTAGGTAGCTTGATTCTAACTCACAACATCCCTCCCCTCTTTCTAAAAGAAGATAGTGCAACTAACTTCCATTAAATCTCTACAATATTTTTCTTGCACTGCAAACAATTATATGCATCGATTTAACTCTATATTACATACATATAATTTGCTTTAATTTTTTTTAAATCGCCTTATTTGGGTTCTATCACGGTTTTTTTCTTTTTTTTTTGCTTTTTTATTCTTTTCTTTTCCATATTATTTTTTTTCTCTACTTTTTTCTTTTGTAGTCTTTTTTTTCTGTGCTTGGTTTTTGTTTTTTCTTACTTTTATCTATCATTTTTTTCTTATATTCCCCTTTTTATAATTTGGTCTTTCATTGACTCTTTTCTCATTGGCGTATATACAAACATCTATACAATAACACGATTCTATCCTATACCTAAAATCTTATATTATACTGCTCCCTCTGCTACCTGCTGGTCCAGTTGACGACCGTCGTTGTCGGAGTGAAGTCCCACGATGAACTCTGCATTCCCCTCCCTTCTTTCTGGATCGGTACGTAAAAAGATGTTATAGGTTGGCGATATGGTTTGCCATTAAAATTTTGATTTTAGTGGCCTTCTTCTTTCCATTTATATAGCGTGCCCCACGGCTGTAGGTGGTACTGCCTCTGCTTATAGTATTCAGCTAAAATGCATTTGAAATACATAAGAGATTACAATACTCCTCCGTTATTTACTTTGCAGCAATGCGATTTATGGTGGAAGACTTTCTCTTGAGGTTCCTCATAATGGTATTTGACTTCGTTTGGCTTTGATGTGCAGACAATAGTTTTTTTCTGAGATACACGCGTACTCTGATCGGATACCAGTCTCTGTGTCTTCTTGTATTAAATCACATTTCTTAAGTAAATCATATTTGATATGTTCATTGGACATATACTTCAATGAAGCAATTAACTTCCGTGAGCCAAATTTCTTCTGCCTATTATATTTGGTGGTGGTTTCAGTCACTCTCCTTAAGCTTTTACCCATATTCAACTTATCCAAAATTGATTCTGTTGAGAATGCGATACACTGGGTGGACATTGTGATTGAATTCGCAAGGAAACTTGTTTCTTCTTCGTTGCTTGTCAATAAACCCATCCAAAACCGGTTCAAATACTGCGGCCATATGCCGTTCCGCAAAGAAAAATAAATCCGTCGCCATTCATCCCCAATCCAATAAGTTGGCATCCTTGCGGTCACAACTCGATTCCCACACTTTAGATAGCTGCCAAAAATCCCTGTTTTTCCAAAAACACATCTTTCCGAATACTACGTTGGTCCCTTAGCCTGCACCGTCTTCCGAAATGCGCTGTTCCTGGAACTTCCTGCTTCGGTTCACATCGTCAGAGCTGAATCCTTATACTAAATTTCTTAGTTTTCTAGTTAACATTTTAGTTTGATCTAACATTTCACCAGTTAATTTAACAAACCAATTTCAACAACATATTGTTACGAAATTGCCCTCTTGACAATTTACTCTGTTACAAAATTGCCCTCCGGACAATTTACTCTGTTACAAAATTGCCCTCCTGACAATTTCTCTAACTATCTGTACTCGGACTCGTACCGCTGGATTGTGTAGTAATCAAACAATCGCTGGTTAAATTAAAATAATTAGCTTTATTTAATTATTGTTATTTACACATTTAATATTAGGCTTAAAGTTTACTTAGTTATTATTTGCACTTTATTTCACAAACCATTAGTCACTTTATTTAATAAGTAATTTCATCACTTTATTTAATAATGAATTTCATCACTTTGCAAAATTACAAATACTGCTAATACTGCTGCTTAGATTAAAATGCCTGATGTATACACTTTTACGATCTCTGATCTACTGTATTCCACTTTGAACAGTCTTGTCGCTTTTATAGTTTTCGAATGGTTGGTGTAGAAACTTCTACGCTATTCTCGTAGTTTCTAGAAGCTTCTATCCTCTTCGACAGAAGTCGAGAATATTCTTTTTGATATTACCGGCAGATGGTTCTTGAATAAACTTTTATTCGAATAGTTCGCATCTTGACTCACAGGGGGCACTCATTCTCCAGATGTGATCCTAAAAGTATGCAATCCCTTTTCACTGAGCTATCACGTTTCACTGCCCTCCGCTTAAACTTGTTCGTCCCGAACAAGGATAGTACTGCAACCTTTATAAGGAGATAACCTCTCTAAATGAACGACTTTCATTTTGCTCCTGGCCTTTCTCGCCAACTGGATGCGGTATACTACATCGTTGAGCCGCTTTATCACCTTATAAGGGCCTTCCCAGTGTGTTTGCAGTTTTGGCGATAATCCCTTTTTCCTTTGCGGATTATGAAGCATAACTAGCTGCCCTTCCTGAAATCCCTTGGAGTTTGCTCGTAGATCATATCTGGCTTTCATTTTATCACTCATCAGTTGTGTGCGCTTTCTGATGGTTCCATGAATTTCATTCAGCTGTCTTCGTTTGTCAGCTACATAACTGCTACATGAAACTTCCGTAGATGCGTAGGCACCGAATTTCAGATCTGCAGGTAATCTTATGTCACAACCGAAAATAGCCTTAGCTGGTGTTGTAGATGTTGTATCGTGAGTTGCCGATCGGTATGCCATTAAGAAGAGGGGTATGTGTTGGTCCCAATTTTTCTGGTTTCTGTCCACGACTTTCCTTAGGTGTTCCTCAAGCGTACGTTTAAATCTTTCAACCATTCCATCGGACTGTGGGTGCAAAGGGGTTGTACGAGTTTTGCGTATGCCCATCAATTCACTCATTTCCCTGAATATTGTTGACTCGAAATTTCTGCCTTGATCCGAGTGCAACTCGAGGGGAGCTCCGAATCTGCAGACCCAATTATTGATAAATGCATCTGCAACGGTCTTAGCTTCTTGATCGGGAATGGGGTACACTTCTGGCCATTTACTAAAATAGTCGATTACGACGAGAACATATTTGTTGCCGGAATCACTAATTGGAAACGGTCCTGCTATGTCCATTGCAATACGCTCAAATGGCGCTCCCACGTTGTATAAATGCATCTTCACCTGGCTGCGACGGCTCGGTCCTTTGGCAGCTGTACACTTTTCACAAGCAGTAATCCAGTCAACCACCGATTGCTGGCAACCAACCCAATAAAATCGTGTTTTAATTTTCTCGACTGTTTTTGTTATTCCAAAATGTCCTCCGCTTGGCCCACTATGGTATTCCTTGAGAATTTCGCTTATTCTTGCCTTGGGTACCACAATCAAGTTCTTCGTGGTTTTTCCATCTTCGCTCTCCCACAGGCGGAATAGGCATCCATCGTGCAGCTTTAAGCTATTCCATTGAGCCCAATATGCTTTAGTTATGGGGCTTTCAGTCGAGATTTCGTTCCAATCAGGCCGTTTTCCTTCGCTCTTACTTGATACGATTTTTGCCAAATCTGGGTCATTTCGTTGTTCTTCTTTTATCTTCTCCGCTGTCCATTCATCGTCTGGTAAAACAGCCATTAAGTGCACATCGACTACTCCTTCTTTCCCTTCAGCTTTAGAACAGTGCTTACATTCCATACTGCAAGGACGTCGTGATAGTGCATCAGCATTCCCGTGGTTTCCGCCTCTGCGATGTTCTATTGTGAAATCGTAGCTTTGGAGTCTCTCAATCCATCTCGCAACCTGACCTTCGGGATTTTTGAACTGTAATAGCCAGCGCAGAGCAGCGTGATCCGTTCTCAACAAGAACTTTTGTCCATACAGGTACTTGTTAAAGTGCTTCACGCACTGCATAACCGCCAAAAGTTCTCTCCGTGTTACACAGTAATTTCGCTCTGGCTTTGATAAGATCTTACTGAAGTAGGCTATTACTCTTTCATGTCCGTCAATAACTTGCGACAGGACACCTCCAATCCCGAATCCACTAGCATCTGTATCCAAAATAAATTTTTCGCCAGGTATTGGATACGCAAGGATCGGAGCTGTACACAATAGCTCTTTCAATCTGTTGAATGCCTTCTCCTGTTCGCTTTTCCACTCAAAAGGACAATTTTTCCTCGTTAATGCATGCAGACTACCAGCCACGTCCGCAAAGCCTGGAACAAAGCGTCTGTAATAGGTGCAAAGACCCAAGAAGCTGCGTAGCTCATGCAAACTAGTTGGTCTTGGCCACTCACTTACTGAGTCTATCTTATCTGGATCTGTGTGTACTCCTTCAGGTGTGACTTTATGTCCAAGGTACTTGACTTCTTTCTTGAAGAACGAGCATTTCTTTGCGCTCAGCTTCAACCCTGAAGCTCCTAATCGCATCAATACTTCTTCCAAATTCTTCAAGTGGTCCTCGAAGTCCTTTCCCATAACGATGATGTCATCTAAGTACACCAGACACGTTTTCCAGTGAAGACCCTTTAGCACATGTTCCATTAAGCGTTCAAATGTAGCTGGAGCATTACACAGTCCGAATGGCATCACCAAAAATTACCATAGTCCATCACCGGCACTGAATGCTGTCTTTTCCTTGTCTTGTTCGTCTACTGACACTTGCCAATATCCGCTTTGTAAATCCAGCGTTGTGAACCAATTTGAACCAGAAAGTGTGTCCAACGTATCGTCGATTCGAGGTAATGGATAACTATCTTTCTTCGTTACCTCATTTAGTTTACGATAATGTACACAAAAACGTGTGGAGCCATCCTTCTTCTTGACTAATACCACTGGAGAACTCCAGGGGCTCGCTGATGGCTCAATGACGTTGTTCTGATGCATTTCCTTCAGCAATACATTCACCTCTTCTCTCTTTGCCAGAGGTACTCTTCTTGACGCTTGACGAATGGGTTTGGCATCACCAGTGTTGATTGTGTGTTTCACCATCTTTGTTCTGCCTTCGTTTTTACCCTTTTTAGCAAATACTGACCAATGTCTTGCCAAAAGTTGGCTGGCAGTCCTCCTCTGCTCTGTGGATAAGTCTTTGCTCCATTCTTTCGTAAGATCGTCGAGTACCTTTTTATCAGCTGGTATCTTCATTTTTGTGTCTCGCGGCTGGCTTTCACAGTTTACAATTGCCGAAATTGCCCGGCAATTTCCAATTATCTGTCCTTTCTCTATGGTTTTAGCGGAATTTGCAAGATTGACCACTCTTACTGGCACTATTCTGTTCTGCTGTTCTTCTACGAGGGTTTTTCCAATGATGATGTCATCCAGTACAAATTTTTCATCCGTCTCCACAACCCACAACTTGTTCTTCTCCACATCTCCGTCCATTTTGGCCCATATGACTGCCTCTGACTTTGCTGGGACTTTTGTCCGCCGCGATACAATGGCTTGTCGGATACCTCCATACTTATCCTCACCAACGGATAACGGTATTTCGGTGTTCGCATACTTCAACATTCGGCATTTCAAATCTAGGGTGAATCCATTCCGAATCATAAAATCCACACCTAAGATTAATTCGTCCACAATATCCGCAACTACAAACTCGTGCGTCACTGTTGTGGTGCCGATAGTTATTTTCCGTGTAACTTTTCCCAGTACCGGTGCATCATCTCTAGTTGCCGTACGCAATCTTATTCCCAGAAGCGGCTCGATTCCCCGAACGAGATCCCTTCTAATTATGGAATGTGATGCACCCGTATCCAATGTTACCACGATTTTTCTTCCATTTACTACGCTGTCGGCAGTTAGGCTGTTGATTTTCCGTGCCATCTGAGAAACGAAGATTCTGGGGCTACATGTTGTGGGAGTCAGATCAAGCCCCTCGAGACTGACTCCATCTAGTTTGTCGACGACTTTTCAACATTTTCTGATTCCCTATTTTGGAATCTGACTTGCTTTGGAGGTCTTACCGGTGAGCGTGATCTAGAACGTTTCCGTCTCGATTGGCAATTACGGGCCATGTGTCCGACCTCTCCGCAGGTGAAGCATTTCCCCGTGAAACTTTGGCCGCTTTCGACTTGTACCTGACGGGCTCTGTATACTGGCTGGCACACCAAGGCTGCTGTCTCTGAAGTTAAAGCGCTAGCTACTGTCTCCATATATGTAGCTTTCGGATTAGTTATTGCAGAACGCTTTATCTCCGCATCGCGAATGCCATATACAAAGGTGTCCATCATACACCTCTCAGTGATCTCTCCTGGGTAGGCAAGATGAGCCAACCGTTCCACTTCCGCCGCAAACTGTTGTAGAGACTCACCACTCTTCTGCACCCGTGTTCGTAGCTCTACTTGGTACATCTGCTTCCGGTGTTCACTACCATACTTGCGCTGAACGGCATTCATTAAGCTTTCATAGCAGTCTCGCTCACTTTCTGAGATAGTTTGAAGCACATCTGCGGCAGCACCTTTCAATGAAACGGTTAATGCAGCCACTTTTTCGCGAGCACTCCAACCATTTGTGCTAGCGGTAGTCTCAAACTGCATTCTGAAGACACTAAATGTCGTGGTTCCATCATAGGTAGGAGGCTTCAGTTTTATTGAGGATAAAGCTGGCACAGGCAATGCACCTTCCTGTAGTAGGTGAATTCTTTGCTCTAATTCGTTTTGCTTTTGCTCGTTCGCAATTAATTTTTGTTCTACAGATTTTTCGAACGATTCCTGCCGTGTCTCAATTTCACAAACCTTCCTGTCTACCATCTCGGACATTTCTTTCATCTGCTGTGAGTTTTGTTCCGCTAGTAGAGCAAGTCGTATTTCACTCTGCTGTAACTGTTCTTTAACATCCTCTCTGACAGCTTGAGCATTTTGTTGTAATCGCAACTGCATCTTCTCATCGGCTGCTTGAGAATTTTGTTGTAACTGCTGCTGCATATCCTGTTTAAAGGATTGCATTATCCCGATAAGTGCGCTCATGTCAAAGTTACCCGTGTTAGTTTCTTGCGGTGTTTCTTCGTGTCGAGATGTCGTTGGCTCTTCACATTGGAATTCATGCTCATCGACATCTATACCCTGCTCCTCTAAAGCGCTTCTTAATCGCACCTGCAGCTCCGCTTTAAGCCCTTGTGTTTGCAAATTTAAACGCTCAAGCTCCTTCTTGAGCTGCTCCAATCTCAGTTTTTCAAATTTAACCATTGTTTATCACAGATACACAATCCCACTTCTGACACCAATTGTTACGAAATTGCCCTCTTGACAATTTACTCTGTTACAAAATTGCCCTCCGGACAATTTACTCTGTTACAAAATTGCCCTCCTGACAATTTCTCTAACTATCTGTACTCGGACTCGTACCGCTGGATTGTGTAGTAATCAAACAATCGCTGGTTAAATTAAAATAATTAGCTTTATTTAATTATTGTTATTTACACATTTAATATTAGGCTTAAAGTTTACTTAGTTATTATTTGCATTTTATTTCACAAACCATTAGTCACTTTATTTAATAAGTAATTTCATCACTTTATTTAATAATGAATTTCATCACTTTGCAAAATTACAAATACTGCTAATACTGCTGCTTAGATTAAAATGCCTGATGTATACACTTTTACGATCTCTGATCTACTGTCTTCGAGTTTGAACAGTCTTGTCGCTTTTATAGTTTTCGAATGGTTGGTGTAGAAACTTCTACGCTATTCTCGTAGTTTCTAGAAGCTTCTATCCTCTTCGACAGAAGTCGAGAATATTCTTTTTGATATTACCGGCAGATGGTTCTTGAATAAACTTTTATTCGAATAGTTCAAATCTTGACTCACAGGGGGCACTCATTCTCCAGATGTGATCCTAAAAGTATGCAATCCCTTTTCACTGAGCTATCACGTTTCAATATAATAATTAAATAAATATTTTAATTGTGGACAATTTTCCTATTTAGCATAAATTCGGATTTTTAAATAATTAATTATATCTCTTATAATTAATACGCTTATTCTACAGTTGAATGCTATATCATACAACTTACGTCCACTCGTCTTTTCCCCTTACATCATCGGATCTGCTACTGCATCCAGAAAGAAAAGAGGACCGGACTATCTATTATCATTGCCGTATAGGGCGTCAGATTATTTTGTTTAACTCTTTCATGCTTTTCTTTCAAATGTGCGTTGTCACTCATTAAAATTTCGAGCAAATCCCTTTGCTTCTCCGATAAAAACAAGATTATACAAGATAAACCCTGTTTATCTATGTCAAAACTTTGTCAATTGTATGACTCAATTTTTCGTTGCATTCACTCATTTTATTTACTTTAAATTTAATTATAACCTGGTCTGTATATATCCATTAACGATTTTATTTTCCTACACCCTGTAATTAACTCGTATATGGCTACATACATACATTCGAGGCACTTTTAATTACTTAGAATTAATTGCTAACGTTATTTTCCCAATTAACTTATACATTTCTTTTTATATCTCAACATGTACATTTCTTCAATTTTCCATACGATAATTTCCTAATCAATAAACAGTAAAAACCTATGTACGTTTACATATAGCATGCTGCAGTATCTGCAAGTTCCCAATTCCTAATTATATGTCCCTACATACTTACTTATATGGCCATACCCATTCCTATGAACAAAATTACTTACTTACTTAAATATACCTTCGTACATTCATTCTGTACATTATACAGGTACATACATATATACTTACTTCACCTACTGCTTACTCATGTACTACTAATATATGTGTGTATATATTCTATGTTTAGTTTCAATTACATACCCAAGACTGTCTTATAATTTGATTTTTTAAATTGTGTCCAATGAACCCGTTTCTTATTATTTTATATTTAAAAAATTATTTTCTCTACAGTGCTTCATTCGGCAAAAGTGTCTAATAAGCATATTACGTCAATTCTTACTCGCCCGAGATTAATTGGCACACTTCTGTTGGCCTTGACTTTGAACGTCAGGACCTTGCTATTTGATATACTTACGCGGTATCAGTTTGTTTACGTTGTTATTTCGTGTTAACACTTGTAAAACACTGTCGACACATGTATCTAATTCTGTGGCCTTGTATGGAATAATTTCAATAAATTGTTATGTAGCTTTTTACTCTTGCCCTTAATCGTTACAACGGTTGTAACTGGGCTGCGGACTTCTGCTACTACATACGGACCTATCCAAACAGGTGAGAATTTGTTTCTCCTAGCCTGACTCGTCATTAGTACTTGGTCCCCCACATGAAAGACTACTGGGTTCAGTACCTTGTTATAGGCTTCCCTGGGTACTCGCTTAGCACAATCCTGGTTTTCTCTAACCAATTCGTGCGCTGGCTGTAGCTGATACTTTTGCACTTTATTGGCATCGTCAGCATTGTATATTGGCGCAAATTTGCACTTCAAATTTGCTGGCATGTTGAAATCAAACCCGTAAAGTGTTCTAATCGTAGTTTGCTTCGTTGATACATGCACAGTATTATTGTGTACATGCATTGCAGTAGTCAACCATTGATCCCAATTCGAGCCGTCTTCCTTTGCAAAACTGCGCAAGTACTCGGCCAGAGGTCGATGACTAGGTTCCAATGAGCCATTCGCCTGTGGATGATATGGTGTTATATGCAATTTCTTGATTCCCAGCATTCTACACGTTTCTGAGAATAGTTTTGATACACAATTTGAACCATTGTCGGTTATCAAGAACTTAGGTATGTTGTACCGTGCTATTATTTCGTCAAAGAATGCCTTGGCCATCGTACTTGCCTAAGCATCGGGTATAGCCGCGAACGCCATATACTTTGAGAAATCATCTTGGAACGTCAAAATGTATTTATTTCCAGAAAATGTCTCAGGTAAAATACCTACAATATCCATATGAAATTTATCAAATGGCTATTTTGGTGTGTCAGTTAACACCATTGGCATCTTTGTTAGCCTTGAACTCTTATTGGCCTGACATTTCGGACAACTATTTATAAACTTTTTTATATCTCGGAGCATACCTTTCCATCCGTATACTGGCCTAATTCTGTCATGGGTTTTCCAGAATCCCTGGTGTCCACCTAGGGGTGAATTATGAAAACTCTTTAACACAGCCTGGATATCTTTTTTATCCTCCAGCCATTTCACACTACTGGCTGTTTGTTCAATGGCATCGAAACCCGCAATGCGAACATCTCTTGTCGCATCTATTTTATTTTCTTGCATTCTCTCGGCCTTCCCCTTATCTTGCCTTGCCTTGGCCCTCGTTTGCACGACTGATAACTTCTGTGCCTGCGGTACTCTGCTGAGTGCGTCCGCATTCAGATTCTTTTTCCCAGGTTTGTATATGATTTCAAAGTCATACTCAGACAATTTGTGTCTGAACCTGGCTAGCCTAGACGTTTGGTCTTTCAAATTGGCTATGCCTCTCAACGGCTGGTGATCAGTATATATTTTAAATGGGCGTCCTAGCAGATATGCCCTAAAATTCTTCGTAGCCCACACTATGGCTAGAAATTCCTTCTCTATTGTAGAGTATCTCTTCTCCGTCTCACTAGGCGCTCTGCTTGCGAATGCTATTGGTCGGTCATTACCGACTTCCCCTTGTGACAACACTGCCCCTAATGCTTCATTGCTAGCATCAGTGGTCAACAAAAAAGTTTGCTCAAAGTCGCAGTACGCCAACATCGGTGGCGAGCTAATTATTTCCTTTAGCCTCTTGAATGCTCGCTGACATCTCTCTGTCCATTCGAACTTTGCTTCTTTTCGTAGCAACTTATTCACTGGCAACGCAATTCCTTCTAGTCCTTCACGAACTTTCTGTAATAGTTCACTAGTCCTAGGAACGCTTGCACTCCCTTTCTATTTCTCGGAACCGCTAACTTTTTAACGCATTCCACCTTCTGCGGGTAACGCAGTGCTCCTGCCTCTGAGCAACGATTGCTTAAATAAACCACCTCTCTTCGCAAAAATTGACACTTCTCCGTGTTCAATTTCAAATTGTGTTCTCATAATTTCTGGAGCACCTTGCACAAGCGTTGCGAATGCTCCTGCAAGTTCTTCCCATAAATTACAATATCATCCAGATACACAAAACAATCTTTCCCTTGCAAGCCTGTTAGCATATGGTTCATCAGCCGTTGGAAGGTAGCCGGTGCTCCTGTTAGTCCAAACGGCATTCTATTAAACTCATAATGCCCCAAACCGGTGCTGAACGCGGCTTTCTGCTTATCTTGGGTATCCACCAGAACTTGGTGGTAGCCACTCGCTAAATCAAGTGTAGAAAAATATCTTCGATCCAGAATTTCTTCTATCCTTGGAATCGGGAACACTTGCTTGATAGTGGCGTCGTTCAATTTCCTAAAATCGACGACCATTCTCCACTTCTTTTGACCCTGAGCACCTCCCTTCTTTGGTACCAAAATTATTAGTGAGTTCCAAGGCGAGATACTCGGTTAAATTGTTTTATCATTTAACATTCCTTCTACTTGCCTGTTTACCTCATCCTTTTGATCTTGTGGCAATCTGTACTGTTAACGTACAAATGGCTTCTATTGATGCCTTCTCTTCGGAATTTACGCTTGGGTCTTACTTCAATGATTCTAGCACTCTCTCCATTCTTTTTCTTATATCAACTTGTTTTATCTGATTTACCGATCTATAATTCGGTTCCTTAAAATTATCGTAACTAGTGAACTTAGGCCTAAAATTGCCATCCATCAGGTAGTCCTTTTCTGATGCGTTGAGTACGCAAGCCTTACCCTTGTCAACGTGCGTTATGGTTTCTCCCATATATACGCCGTCCGCTAGCTGCTGCTTGTGCAAAACAAGAGTGATAAGTTTCGTGTTTACATGCATAGTAACTACTCTGGTTGACCTTGCATTCACTACCTCCATACAATTCTTAACCCTATTCACGGTTCCTTCCAAGACCCGTTGATCTCACGCACGACATTATCCTTCACCATCAGTTTACAGGTGGCAATTGGTATTCCAACCTCGCATCTGCCCGTGAATAAACGAAGGTTGGTACCCCGTCTGGCTAAGTCATCAGCCCTGCAGTTCCCCTCAATATCCCTATGCCCTGGAACCCATATAAGGCGTACCCTGAAAACGTTACAGATATCATTTAGGGCTGCCCGGCAGTCCTGAGCAACCTTTGATTTCAGTGCCACCGAGTTCATTGACATGATGGCCGCCTGGCTATCCGAATAGATATTTATAATATTTTTTGTTACAGCATGTCTAGTTAAGTAGACGGCTACCTCCTTTATGGCTATTACCTCTGCTTTATAAACACTGCAGTGGTCGGGGAGACGGAAAGAAAGTTCCAGTCCCAGTTCTTTTGAGGAAACTCAAAAACCGACTCTATCGCCAAGATTGGATCCGTCAGTGTAGAAATTAGGTTCCCCCCTTCTCCATGGCATTGATGTTAGCCACTCTCTTCTAGACGGAATATATGTCTGGAAGTGCCTATCGAAGTTGAGATTAGGTATAGAGTGGTAAATGTGTTGGAAAGAACTACTCCAGGTATGCGCAATTGTCGAGTGACCAATCTGCCGATCATGTCATAACGCCGCAGATTTCAGCCTTAGTGCTGATGTGGCGGCCACTTGTTTCCCTACCAGCTCTAATGTAGGTAGGTTGAGTATTACTTCTAAAGCTTTAGTAGGAGTGGTCCTTAAAGCACCAGATATGCATAAGAAAGCCGTTCTTTGGACCTTGCTCAGAAGCTGCAAATAGCTTTGTTTCTGAGTGGCGGTCCACCATACCAGTATTCCATATTGCAATATAGGTCTGGCCGCACTGAAATGTACCCCACTTAAATGTGTACAAAGCAATATTGGCCTTTCTGATCCTTTCTTCTATATTGGGTTTCCAGGTAAGTTTCCTATCTAGTACTAGTCCCAAATATCTAAGTGTCTCCTTCTTCGGAATTTCCACACCTTTGTATGTTAGCGGGGAGACATCAGGAGATTTATTTTTCTTAGAAAAGAGGATGAATTCCATTTTATCAGGGTTTAACCCTTATCCCCTTCTTTTCGTCCAACTAGTAAGCGTACTAGAGCGCAAAATATCCATAAGAGTATTTGGATATTTCCCTCTAATCACAATTGCCAACTCATCAGCATAGGCGACGACATGGCAACCCTCCCTCTCTAGGGCTAGCAGTAATGAATTTACTGCTAAATTCCAGAGCAGGGGGAGAGGACTCCTCCCTGAGGAGTGCCTTTGCAGACCTGTCTGCGTAAAGTGTGGGTACCTAAGCTGGCAGTTACCTTCCTGCTGACGAGTATAGTCTCTATTAGTGCAACCACATCAGGATCCACGCCCGAGCTTCTAATGCTCCCGTAATGGCGTTCGCAGTTATGTTGTTAAAAGCGCCTTCTATGTCAATGAACGCCGCCGGTGCAATATCCTTCTGCTGGACAGATTTTTCCACTATACCAATAAGAACGTGTAACGCCGTCTCTGTCGATTTCCCCTTCTACCAGTTGGTATAACTTCCCGTAAGTCTGCATCCATCAATCTCTCCAATATTTTTAGGAGGAAAGACGTGAGACTAATTGGTCTGAAGTCTATAGGATTTACATGTGAGGATCTGACCACTTTGGGTATGAAGGAAACCTTCTTTTGTCTCCATTGTAGGGAAATATAGCCTGGTTAAGACAGCTTCTAATTGAAGCCACAACCCAGGGGGTAATTATGTCCCGTGGTTGTTGCAATTCAAAGGAGACTTGTATGGACCAAAATTGTTAATGGCGCACTCAACTTTCTCGGCTGTAACTATCACATTTCTTATCTCAGACTGCCTGCCAATAGATGTCGAGTTATTACACTCCACCGTGCTGCTACCTAGAAATGCGTATCTAAGTGAAAACCCAAAGATTCTTCGCTCCACATATCACCCGGACTTTTTAGGTAGCCCAGGTTGTATGGAATCATCGCTAGGATGCTCCTTAATCTGGCTGCTTCCGAAGTTTCCTCCACATCCCCAGAGCTCTTGTTGCGCAGTTTTGATTGCTTTCTTTTATGTTTTTAGTTGAGCCTTAGAGGCTTCCCAGCCCGAGGACAGACCCGAAGCTTTAGCCCTGTTGAATAACCGCCTATAAGACTTCCGGAAAACCCCTATATCCAGCGACCACCAAGGCCTCTCAGTTTCACAACTGGGCACCCGGCTGTCAGTGAACTATTCAAGGCCCTGGTTATCTCACTTATCAGGCCGTCTAATTCCACAGGGTCTGTGGGGTCAGATGTAGGATTCCTTGGAAGTGAGGACCTAAAAGTCTTCCTATACTTTTCCCAGTTCATTCTCCATAAATTTCTATACGTCTTAACTGGTGAAACTGGGAAGTTCAATTCGAACTCTATATAACGATGGTCAGAGTAGGAATTTTCATTCGAAGCTCTCCATCTTTTTACATTATTCCCGAATTGATCGAAGGTCAGGGCAATATCCAAAACTTCATTTCTATTCTTTGTTATAAAAGTCGGCTCTGAAACTAAATTTGGGAAACTAAGCTTATTTTCTATGATAAAGTCTGAAATTGTCTCACCTCTTGCATTTGGGTCGGTACTACCCCACGATGTATTGTGGACGTTAATATCACTGGAAACAACCAAGTTTCTGTTGGCTGCGACTGCCTCCGAACCTCCTTCGGTGGAGCGTCCTTGTAATGGGGCATATAGGCAGAAGCTACCCAGAAGCTGCAATTTTGCAGCTCAATGCTTGTATTGCCATTACTTAACTGAGGGAGCAAGAATATATGGATGGTATCCTCTGCTAATATATAAGCACGAAACCTCTGAAACCTCTCATCTTTAGATCGCAGATTTTGTTGCCGCATTTCCACGGCTGTTGGATGGGGGCCATATCGAAACCATCGGAACCAAGGTGGACCATCAAATTCGCAGAGGCGAGTTTAGAATGATGGAAGTTGATTTGGATCAGCTTCATAGGAATCTGTTATTCTTACCTCCACCATCGTAACGTCCGCGTCCTTCTCTCCGAACTCTGGCTGCTGAGCCACCCTTCTTCTCCACCGCCACACACGCTTACTTCGTCCCCTCTATTTCCTCCGGTTCCAAAGCAGGTTCTTCGATGCGGTAGATCCAAATAGCTGCGTCAACGAACCCGAACAGGATTACACCTTTTCTTTCTGCCAGTTGGGCAAGGGACTCGACTTGCTCCTCAAGTTTCCCCACCCTAGTTATGGGTTGGAAGGTCCCTATTACAAGATCTGAAGATTTGCTCTATTTTTGCCGGTTCAGCTGGCTTAGCCGGGATCCAGACCTGATCTCTGGGTGTGCTGGGAGCTTCTTCCCTGCTGACGGCTTCAAGACTCAGTCCCGGCCAAATCTCGCCAACCTTGCTTGCCACAATCTTGTAGAGCCTGGCTGACCTGTTGTTATCGCATGCGATGAGCTTGCCACTGCCCTGATACCAGTCCGCATCATGTCAGAAAGGAGGGGGTCCAGGGTTACCCTCCCAGACCTGGAGGTGGACTTCGGCAATCGCTTGCTCCACCCACCTCCACTTCTCTTTGGGTATGACCCCTTCCTTCCCCTTCCGGTCTATGATGACCAGCATCTCGCCACCAAATTGGACAAATTTGCTGTAGGACGGTTATTTCTGGCCGCTGACTTTTTGCCTTTTGGCGACCCCAACTGCCTCTTCCCCCTATCATTGCTTCTTTGGGGCAATACCCGGCTGTTTACCCAAACCGGATAGCACCTCCATTCCCCACTCTACCGATTTGGCATGCTCCTAAGTGAGCTGGTCCGTGGGTAGAGCCTCGTGTTTGGTCATGACTCTCATGGCCGCTTAAGGACGGATATGCTTTTCCGGTCCCCCCTGGTCTACACCAGCAACCTTGCTTGACCTGCTGGGCCTCTCTAGTGCCTGCTGCCGATAGATCCCCGGAGCAACCCTCGCCCCCTTGACCAACCGCAGCGTTTGGGGGGCACCACCTCCCCCAGGTTTCTCCCTGCAACACCCCTCTTCCCAAGCCTCCCCCTCTCCAGCTACCAGCACTCGTGCTGGGGCCAACCCGAACGCCTAGGCCCCCTCTGCCTCCTGCTGCTATCGATCTGTCTACCCTCCTTGTATTAATGGTAGACAGGATCGTCTCTGTCGGTTTCTTGGGAGGTGTTCGAGCACATTTAAATATATTTTAGTTTATATAGAAGCACATCATATAACTATTTAATGTAACTCACTCCTCAATCATCTTCATTCACTTTACTAATATTTTTTCTTATACTTAAAATGAACACTTTTTGCCATTTCTCTTTCAATTTTGCTAATTCGTTAATTTAGCCAATGTGCTTAACTGGTTTTACTACTAATTTTTTTATAAATAGAAGAAAATAGGACTAATAAAGACTCTTCTCGTATTTGGATTCATCGATTAAGCAACGGCTTTTTATTTCGCTGTTCTCTAGTATACATTTATTGGCGCCGAACGTGGGGCTCGAGTCTAATTTTTACCAAAAGAATAAAAAGTCTGTGGTATATGTACATAATTAAAATCATTTCAATTGTTTTAACACCAATAAAAAACAAATTGTGTTATAATCTACGAGTACATCAATTAGTGGTGGAATGACATTTCTTTGTGCAGCTGCGTCATGGGAAGAGCAACATCAGCTACTAGAATAATTTAATTTGCAGTTTCCAGAGTAGTCAAAGGGAGTATAAAATAAACACATTATCAACAGGTATTTGTGCATACATTATAAAACGAATGTGTATTTTAAAAAATTTGGAAAAATAAAGAACGCAACAACAAATTTTGGCACCACATTTTGCGGAAAAAATTAAAATTATTTTCGAACATCATATTAAAGCATATTCGCCAACTAACGGAAAACCTTTGTTTGATTTCACTCAATTCATATCCAGCTGACAGCCGTAGGTCGTATTCTGTCTTCTTCTAATCAATGTGCATTTTTTTTTAATTCATCGCTCACACTTTGTTGTTTAAATTCTGCATCCACTCACCATTACTGCGCAACCAACTCATCGTTCCCAGTTTGATTTTTTGTAAGCGTCGACGTCGGCAGAGAATTTTCGTTTTATTTTTTATCGTATTGCTGCATTGAATGATTATGGCAGACTTAGCTGTACTAGAAAAGCAACGCTCAGCAGCCGAAGCTAGTGTTAAGCTCATAAAAAATATGCTCTATGATTCTATGTCTTTAGCAGAACTCGAATATCGATTAGGTTTGATAGAGGCATATTTCAAACAATTGCTATCAATTCAGACGCACATGGAGATGCAAAATGATAAAGATACGAATCGTCCAGCAATTGAAGAGTTGTGTATTGTAACGAAATCTAAAGTAATAGAATTGTTGGGTGACAACTACAATCGCTCTCATCATGATACAACTCTTGCGTTTCCCTTCTCTGCGCCCAGTAAATTGCCTCATTTACATTTACCAAAATTCGATGGCAAGTATTCACAATATAGAAATTTTATTTCATCGTTTGAACAATTCGTCAATAGTGATTCTGCTCTTTCGGCAATAGAGAAATTTAGTCATCTCTTGCTATGTTTATCTGGTCAAGCATTAGACACAATTAAAGGTTTTTAAGTTACAACTGATAATTATACAAAGGCACTAAAGAGATAAGAAGACCGTTATGATAATAAAACGTTGATATTTTTAGAACATGTTGCACACCTTTACGAACTTCCAGAAATTCAAAATTCATCAGCTGTTCAGCAGCGTAGTCGATAGAGCATCAGCAATATTTATTTCATTAAAATCCCTTGGTAAGGAGACTGATATTTGCAATGCCATGACAATACATCTAATTACACAAAAATTAGATTCCGAATCAGAATTAAAATGGAAAGAAACATTAGACTGTAGTTCGTTGCCGACATGGGAAGTATTTTCAAAGCTCATCTCAGTCAGATTCTGCGCATAAAACACCAATTGCAAACAATAATTCGCTCTCGTGATAACAATTTGGAAATAGAAGCAAATTTACTACTCGCCAGTCGAATGACTAGATATCAGCCCGAGTCTGATTTGAACAAAAGCGCATGTCAATTGCTTTCAAAAATTGATTTCACTGACGAATTTTTTTATAAATCACAACCATCGCTCATCGGAGCAGATAGTTTCTTTGACATTCTGTGTATGGCCAAATCAAATTGGCACCGAATCTGCCAACATTACAAACGACCACATTCGGATGGGTGGTATCAGGTCGCTACAAATCGCTTTGTAAGGCACGCGCACAACAATGCTGCCTTTCTACACTCGATGATGAAAATTTAAATCAGCAACTACAATATATATGGAAGATATCAAGTCAGTGACCACGAAATGGACAGCAGATGATCAGGCATGCGAGTCTGATAATGTTGCCAATGAACAACACCCGATTCAAATATACAAATTGAAACTGTCACTTACGGCATGTCAACTTCGCCATTTTTAGCCATTCGCAACCTAAACCTCATTGCAAATAAGTGGGAAGACTCTTTTAAGGTAGGTGCGAATATTCCACGCCATCATTTCTATGTCGACGACATGTTGGCAGGCGCCAACGATATCGAACAGCTCATAATCATCAATAAAAAAATTATTCAATTATTGCAAAAAGACGGGTTTGAATTGGGCAAAATTCAATGGAATCGCCCACAATTTCAAAACAAATCGATAGAACTCATCAATATGAAGATCGATGAGCCTCTACGTTCAAATGCACTCGGCATTTCAAGGGACCATAGCAGGATTTATTCTTATTTTCGTTTCAGCTCAAAAAATAATACACAACGTATACAAAATGCTCAATTTTGATACTTACGTCTTCAATTTTCGATCCTATGGGGTTACTGGCACCTCTTATAATACAACCAAGAGTCTTATTGCAAAACAAAAAAGAGGTTACGAAAATACCAAAAGAAGATTTTAAAACTTTCAAAAATGATTTTGAAAATCTGCATATGATAAAATTACCCTGCTACGTTTTAGTCGCACCGTTTACTAGTATTCGGCTGCATCAATACGCGCATATGGTTGTTGCGTGTATGTTCGAGTGAGCGATAATAATGGAAACATTTCTGTTCATTTATTCACAGTAAAGTTACGAGTTGCACCAGTCAAAAAGAGGACGCTACCAGAACTTGAGCTCACCGGCGCGCACCTACTTTCACGCCTCTACAAGAAAATTGCACCACTGTTGGCCGATTTGAAGACCGACGTTTTTCTATGGACAGATGCGAGCGGTCGTTCTACTTTGGCTACACCTGCACTGTTCAAGATTAACAACATTATCGGCAATCGTATTTATAAAATCCAAGATTCCACCACTATTTGCAACTGGCGACACGTTCTAACTACCAGCAACTCTCCCGATATCATCACTCTCGGCACGTCGATGGCTGAACTGGTAGACTCCATCTGGTTTACTGATCCTGATTTTCTACAACAAAATCGAGAAAACCATAACTGATTTTAATAGCGAAGAAGCAAATTGCTTAATAAGAAGAGCAACTTTCAAATGCGCTGTCGAAAGCAATACCATTATAGATCTTGTTGTACAAGTTGCTACACAAGACTTCTGCGCATCATAAGTCGGCTATTCGGATTCACTCCACATGCAAAAGAGCCCGCCTCCAACGAAGACCAATCGTTGACGCCTGAGGAGCTTCGACACTCGCTATATTGCATCGTCTGGAATATTCAAAGAAATGTCTTCACTTACGAAATCGATTGCATAAAAAAAAACATCGACACTAACAATTCATCAAAATCTCTTTGATTTTTGTTTTTGATTTTTGCTTTTGTCCTACTAATATAATTGAAAATAGAGTTGCCAAACACTTTTCAAAACAAAATTAAACCAAAAAAAATCTAAAAATAAAAAACCGGAAAATAAGTTTTCTTCTCTAGAATTGGAAGAAGACGATAAAGGTTTTAAGCCCCAAGTAAAAGCCTGCAAGCCTCCACCAATATTTGTTGACAAAGTCAACAACATTACTCCTCTAATGAAGCTCGTAACAGAAACAGCTCCTAGTTCTTATGATTTAAAACTCATAAGTAATGAGCAAGTAAAAATACAAGCATCAACTCCTGAAGCCTACAAAATAATAATAAACCAACTAGAGCAAAAAAATACCAAATTCTACACCTATAAATCAAAACAGGAATGAAGCTTTGGGGTGATACTCAAAAACATGCACTTGTCTATTGTTGGAAAATAGTATTATTAACTTTCGTTAAATTTATAGTTAAAATTCAGAGACCCGTTTTGTACAACTCTGGGTTATAAACCAATGTTTTGCGTTCTTCTTTCTCTCTTTTACAATGTTTGTCAAAGCGCTGCCTAAATTGGCCAATTGATCTTGAACATCGAAAGGGTGAAGAGAGGGTGCAAAACTGCGGTAAGCTTGTAGTATTTGATCATCAATGTACTAAATTTAATTATTTTACAGAATAAAGATACGTACACCTGTAGTTGTTTTAAGCAAATCCTCTTTAGCCAAAGTCGTAGCCGCGACATCTTTCTTCGCAGTATTCGTTTTGTTTTAACTGCGTCGCTTCCACTGCCGTGAAGCATTGACTATGGAGAATCGCCGAAGCCCAAGGGCTCAACAAAGCAGAAGCGGAGATAGGTGAAGTAAAGCCCAGTTCCACCATGTCTACCGCCTCCGAAAATACCGCTGTTGCAGCCGCAAGTACCAACGCCACCGCCAGTTCATCAGAACTAACTTCAATGTTGGAAATGCAGAAGCAAATCGACGCGCTTCAAAGACAGATAAAAGAATTCCAGGTAAGGTTAGGTGAACAAAATCGCCATTTCCAAGGGCTGGAGACTGCATTGCGTAGCTCAGTGCATCTAGTTAATGATGCACCCATCGCCGCCACCACAACTATATTACCCATCGTTGCGCAATCGTAGACTCCAGCTGCACGTGCCCCAGTACATAACCTCCCAAATTTGTGGGCTAGCGCAACAACAGCTAACATCACGCCATCTGCCGTAAACAGTTATGCACACGACACGACGTCGACTATCGCGAGCAGCGATGCCGTGCCGCTAGTGCCGCAAGCAACTGAGAACAGTTACTTTTTTCTTCGCTGCCGACGTCAACTGCAAGCGCCGTCTTTGCGCCAATATATGCAATAACGAACCAAGCGCACGCTACACCAAGTCATTCCGGCGTGTCTTATGCATCGCCCCGGCCTTTAATAATTTCAACAATTTTACGCGTACGCCTATGCCAACAAATGAGCTATCATTTTTGTCAAATTCACCAACAGTGCCACGAAAATTGCAAGATTTGCCCGAGTTCAATGGGGAACCAGAAGACTGGCCTATCTTTTATACATCCTACATCCAGTCGATTTCAGCGTACAACTACACCAATCTGGAAAAAAATTAGCGGTTGCAGAAAGCTGTTAAAAGAGAAGCGCGCGAGGTGATTAAATCGCTTTTAATTCACCCAGATAACGTCGGTGCCGCCATAGAACAGCTTCGCTTTCGCTTCGGACGTCCCGAACAACTAATCCAGAGCCAGTTACGTCAAGCAAGGGAGTTGCCTAATATTTCGGAGAATGCATTGTCCAAGTTGGTGCCCTTTGCTACCAAGGTGAAAAATGTATCAATATTCCTGCAATCTGTGAATGGCCAACAACACATCGCCAATCCTACGCTATTGGAGGAATTAGTGTCGAAGCTCCCAATGAGTAGAAAACTGGAGTGGGCTAGAGTAGCCGTATCCGACAATTATACATTTTAGCGATTGGGTAACTGAACTTGCAAACTTAATATGTACAGTGCAAGATGTCGACAGCAAAGAACAAATGCGCCGTGTGGTCCTGCATACATCCGAAAAACGATGTCCAGGTGTGAGTCCCTTAAAGTGTCCCGTATGCCAGTGGGAGCATAAACTGCAGGATTGTCGCCGTTTCCTTAGTGCTACAGTGCCAGAGAGATGGGATTTTGTAAAGAGACATCGTGCTTGTTTTTCGTGCCTGAACGTGGGCCATAACACGCGTAACTGTCGCCGCAAGAAGTATTGTTCGGAAGAGGGTTGCCGACGCAGACACCACGGCCTACTGCACGAAGCCACTGATACAGATCCGACCTCTAGTGCCCGAATTGAACAACGAGTTGAAGTACGAGGAAGCGTGTTGAGTTGTGCGGCTGTTGGCAGCACTAAACCCAAACTACTCTTTCGTGTGCTGCCTGTAGCATTGTATGGTGAAAAGAACCGGATCGATACATACGCCTTATTGGATGAAGGTTCTTCGATTACAATGTTAGACAGCGAATTAGCCAAACAGTTAGGAGTACGTGGCCATCAACACAGTTTAAATATACAATGGTTTGGAGGAAGGGCAGCGCAAGAGCCATCTGAGGTTTTCAACATTGAAATGTACGAGTATATGCCGTAGCTAACCTCGATTTGCCCACGTAGAGTTTAAGTCGTGACGATCTAAAGAGTGGAGACAAATCAATTTCGTCTCTCCCCTTCCAGCCATATTCCGATACTGTACCTCAGATTTTGATTGGAATTGATCACGCACACCTAGGCTTACCGACTGATATAAAAAGGGTTAGCGATCAAGGTCCGTACGCTTGCAACACTGAACTGGGATGGGTAGTTTTCGGACCAACTAGGCGACCGCCGTTAGCCACCCACTCTTGCTTGTATGTACCGACACAAGAAGAAGAAGAAGTCTTACATCAACTTGTGACCGACTATTTCAATGTTGAGGGTCTCGGTGTTAGATCTTCACCGCCTGTTGAAAGCAGCGATGACGTCAGAGCTAAGAAGTTACTTGAAGGGACAACTAAGCGAGTGGAAGGTCGTTCTGAAACGGGTATATTATAGAAAGACGATGATGTACGACTGCCCGATAATTATACTGCAGCTTTACACAGACTTGAAGGCATCGAGCAACAACGTATAAAGGTGTCATCGAAGGGTACTTGAGCAAAGGGTACGCTCGAAAACTTACACATGAGGAAGCGAGTATGACTTCACCTAGGAAATGGTATCTACCACACTTGGGCGTCGTCAACCCAAATAAACCGGAAAAATGACGTTTTTTTTATGCAATCTGGCGTATCTCTGTACTCGATGTTGTTAAAGGGGCCACAGCTCTACATATCACTACCTTCGATTTTATTTAATTTTAGAACACTTGCAGTTGCAGTTTGCGGAGATATTAAAGATATGTTCCACCAGGTAGCTATACAGTCAGCTGATAGGTGCGCACAGCGTTTTCTATGGCGTGATGGCGAGAATAATAAGCCGCCTGAGGAGTATGAAATGAGAGTGATGATTTTCGGCGCCGCGTGCTCGCCCTGCTCGGCGCAATATGTTATGAGACTGATCGCCAGGGAGCACCGCGAAAGTCACCCTCGTGCGATTAAAGCTATCTTTGATCACCATTATATTGATGATTTTGTCAACAGTTTTAGTTCGACTCAAGAGGCCATATATATCTCAAAGCAGATTCGCGAAATTCACAGCGATGGTGGGTTCGAATAACGCGGATTCGTATCGAACTCAAAGGAAGTAGTTAAAGAATTGGATGGCAGTACGACAAGGAAACAGATCCCTGCAGGTGAGAGTACAGAGAAGGTTCTTGGGTTATAATGGGAATCGACAAGCGATAATTTTAAATTTAATATGAAGTTCTATCGTATTGAACACACAGTAATCGCAGGCGAGAGGAGTCCTACAAAAAGAGAACTCCTTAGCATTATTATGTCAACGTTTGACCCGCTGGGGTTTTTAAGCTATTTTACCGTTGCAGCCAAATCTCTTATGCGTGAAGTTTGGCGTCGTGACTCGTCGCAACAAAAGCGTTGATTTTTCACAAAAATCTCGTTGGCTGCAGGGACCGAATTGCTTGCGATGCGATGAGGATATGTGGCCAGCTGAAGAAAACGATGCTAGAGTCATTGTGGAAGATGATGAAGAACTCCGCCCCAGATTTGCTTTAATTGCCAGCAACAACATTTTTATTGAATATAATCGTTTTTCAAGTTTAATTAGGTTAAAGAGAGCAGTAGCGTGGATTCTTCGCTTCATAAATCGATGTCGTAAGCGGGAGCTAGAATATCATGACTATGGGCTTACTGCAGCTGAGATTGAAGCTGCCGAGCATCTGTTATGCCTGCGCGTTAAAACAGAATCATTCGCTTCAGAACGCAACTGTATCATAATTGGTGAAGGTATACCAAAAGCCAGCTCATTAAAACAACTTTCACCATACCTGGACGACGACGGACTACTTCGCGTGCAAGGGCGTATAGATGCCGCCAGCTTCTTGCCGTATTACGCCAGACGCCCGATCATACTGCCGTATGGGCACACCTTTACACGGTTGGTCGTCCGTTATAACCATTGCCAGATGAAGCACCAGAATCACGAGGCGACTATAAGAAATATTCATCAGAAATACTGGATTCCCAGAATAAGACAGCTGCTACGAAGCGTAATTGCTGCATGTAAATTTTGCAATATCAGCAAGGCTGAACCGCAAGCGCCCATGATGGGTCCTTTACCTGAAGATCGGCTTGAGCCATACGTACGGCCCTTTACCTATACAGGACTCGACTATTTTGGGTCTATTTGCGTTACGATAGGGCGGCGTACTGAGAAGCGCTGGGCCGCGCTATTTACGTGCCTCACAGTACGCGCAATACACTTAGAGATCGCCCACGATTTATCGACGGATTCCTGCATAATCGCCATGCGCAACTTCATGAATCGGAGAGGGGTTCCGGCACGTCTACGATCAGATAATGGAAAAAACTTTATAGGAGCCAATGAAGAAGCGAAACGTTTTTCTGGAGTTTGCCTCGAAAACGCCAAAGGACAATACTCCTGAAGAAATGGCACTTGGTTTACGCAAACAGTGGCGCATTGCACGGAGCCTAAGGAACGCATTCTGGAAACGATGGGTACTGGAGTATCTGCCGACGCTAACCCGAAGAGCCAAATGGTGTCAATGAACAGCACCTCTTAGAGAGGAACTCGCTCGTCTGCAGATTGCTCGCATAAGACGAGAACTGATGACGTCAAATGTACATTGTGTGAAAGTAATTACCCAGCAAATTATAAAGGCTGTATGGTGTACAAACAATTGCAAACATTAAAATATCCACCACTGAGAAAAAGAAACCCAATCCCCCACTTGTTGTCTCCCAACCATCCACACAGAGCTCGAATTCACTTTCATACTCCCAAATAGTTAGAAACACTACACAAGATACGAGAGAGAATACCAAGAATGATAAAATAGAAGATTGCGCCATGCGCAGGCCCGCTATTCCTCTCTCGACCAAAACTCAGTACAGCTGAATGGCTGTGACGTCAGGTAGCACTTTCAAATATTTTGTGATATTAAAAATGCATACACAAAGGCAATAATTTGTATATTAAAAGCTTTTTCATCATTTTGAATTATATATAAGTTAACAAATGCACTTGCAAGTAAGCGAGTACAAATTATTGAAAAACTCGTTCCAAAAAAAATCACTTAAGCAGCAGATTAAGCGGATTTTCATGTACCATGAAAGAAAAAGTGAATTTGTGTACTGATTTAATATATATAAATATATTAATATCATATAAATATAAATATATTTAATAAATGTACACATATTAGAATTGCATTTCCCATAATTTTTTCATTTTATATTCCCATTATCGCACGAAAACAGTAAATAACAACGTTCACGGCACAAATTTAACCAACAAAGTTTTGAATAGAACAAAAATTTGAATGCCAAATCAATTGAAATATATTATTTCATATTTATTTATATAAATATTATCATAAAATGCGATAAATATTAAAAAATTTAATATTAATCACAAATTTTCACATTTCTCATACAAAAATGTATGCATTTTGGCTATTCTCTCATTTAGTATGTGCCTAGTGACGAGATGCGCAGAGAGAGGAAATTTTCATAGCAGCATTGGCGCAATCTTCTATTTTATCATTCTTGCCTCAACCCCACATCCTAACGAAATCGCCTCCGAGCCTTCAAACAAAATGCGAGAAATGATCATGCTTCTCAAGCAAGTTATGCAGGAAATCACAAGTATGATGAATCAACTCGTAACACTCACGATCCTATAAATATTGTAACCAAACACATATTAGAGATTCAAGGATTACTGTTGCACAGAAACAATTTTCGATTGTTATTTAAAATTAAACACACTTTATTTAATTTTAATTTAACTCAGTTTGATCCTTTCTTTGTTATATGGCTCTGTGGCTCTTTTCTGTTCACAATTTTCTTCTGTCTATTATAAACAATTCTAAACTTATGGCTCTTTTAACAATCACTTCTTTTTCTGTGATATGTTTCTCAACTCAATAACAACTGAACTGCAACTGTAAGTCGTCGGACCACTAAACATTCGACAAAAATCAGACAGTTATTCTAAGCAACGAAAGCAAAGGGAATAACAACAACAATGCAGCGGCTGAATAGAACATTGGAAGTAAATAACTTCAAATCGCGCTGTTGTTGTTATTCTTCTTTGCATCGAAGATGTAAACATCTAACGACAATGACTACATAATGGTCAAACGGAACCATATTATGTATGTATGTATGTTGGTGCTGCTGTGACAATTATAGAAAAACAGTATTAGGGTAGCCCGGAATACAAGTTTACAAATAATTAATATTATATAAAATAAAAATTTATAAAATAAATGATGGAGGGCGATCTTATCCGACATTCTCCCCCCGTTGAAAGGCCTCCTTTTCAAACATAATCTGGAGAACATCAAGACGAGCCACCTTGTGTATGGGACGACGAAACAAACCACTTTTTGTTTTCAACTCGACTACTCGGACTCGTCCATCAGGGCCGGATATAGGTTTCAGTACTCGAGCCAATAGCCATTGTTGTGGTGGGGTGTTGTGCTCATGGATAATGACTAGTTGGCCTTCTTTAATGTTTGGCTGTGCGTTTAGCCACTTTGTGCGTTGCTGAAGCGACAATAGATAATCTCGGGACCACAATTCCCAAAACTGTTGCTTTAAAAACGCAATACGCTGCCAACGGGTGGGCGACGATTTTTTCGTGACATCAAAGATTTCATCTGGAATTGCGATTAACGAAGAACCAATAAGCAAATGACCTGTAGTAAGCGCCTCGCCGTCATTTGGGTCGTCTGACATCGGTGCGATAGGGCGAGAATTTAAAATTGATTCTACCTCTGTTACGAGGGTCTGCAACTCTTCGAACGTCAGACATGCTTGGCCGATGTTTTTCAATAGCAACGTTTTGGTAGATTTAACTGCTGCCTCCCACAGTCCACCAAAGTGGGGGGCACGAGGGGGTATAAAACAAAATTCAAATCCGTTTTGGCTGGAGAACGTTTTCATTTCGTGGACAACTTCATCGCGAAAAAGTGTGGCTTTGAGCTCTGCCAATTTATTGTGAGCCCCAACAAAATTCGTAGCATTGTCGCAATATAGCTTTTGGGGTATGCCACGTCGTGCCACGAAACGCTTGAGACATAAAATAAAGTTGTTTGTTGACAAGTCGGAAACGAGCTCCAAGTGTGTTGCTTTTGAGCTAAAGCAAACAAACACAGCGATGTAAGTCTTGTATGGCACTTTACCCCGAATATGATACGATGTTGAAAATGGTCTACAAAAATCGACACCAGTTATTAAAAATGGGCGTTCAGCTCGAAGACGATCAGCTGGCAAATTTCCCATAATTTGCTCCATCAATTTGGGCCTGTAGCGGAAACAGTGTACGCATTGTCGGACCACATTCCGAACCACGTCTCTAGCGTTGACTATCCATATCTTTTGCCTCACGATGCCCAGTAAAACCTTCGGACCTGCGTGCAAATGTTTGCGATGCAAATGTTCAATGTACAACTTGACAAACCGATGGTTTTTGGGCAACAAAGCAGGAAAACCAGCGTCGTATGGTATAGGTGCGTTGGAGAGTCGACCACCAACTCTTATTAAAATTACAAAGCCATAGCCGACTTCCGTTTTATGCAAGAATGGCGTTAATTTTTGCAGCGATGGGTGAACTAATTTCCCCTTCTCAAGTGCGGTGATGTCATCTTTAAAAGTGGCTTGTTGTATATGGGCCACAATTCGGCAAAATATTTGATCCATTTCACAGGGGCTAATATGGACTAGGTCCTTGAGCTTCAACGAACGGTTTACTGGGCATCTATTAAATATACGAAAGATATAAGCAATTATTCGAACAATTTTAAAATATGATGAATGCTTATCAATTATTTCCTCTGTGATTGATGGTGTGACGTCAGAACACTTGAAGGCTGCAGACTTTCTACACTCGATTGGATCCACGGATGTTGCTTCTTCCATTTTAGGCCATTTAGAGGGATTCTCTTGCAGAAAAGCTGGACCACTGAACCATATCGTATTGGGCAACTCTTCAGCTCTACAACCACGAGAGACGATATCAGCCGGGTTACTTTTTGAAGGAACGTGTCTCCAAACGACATCTCTTGTTTGTTCTTGCAGCTCTGAGACACGATTGGCGACGAAACATTGTAGTGTTGACGAATGCAATTTTAGCCATTGCAGAACTATTTTGGAGTCAGTCCAAAAATAGGTCGATGATACAAATTTTTCAATTTTAGGTTTAATTTTGTGCCATGTTTTGCTTAATAAGACGGCAGCACATAATTCAAGACGAGGCAACGACTGGGCTTTTATTGGAGCGACCTTTGACTTGGCGATTAGCAAAGTTGTTTTGTACGTACCTTGGTCGCTAACTCGATAATAAAGACAACAACCATATGCCCGTTGAGAGGCGTCAGCGAATCCATGGATTTCTCCTTGCACGTCGAGGAATGTCAATACATATCGAGGCACTTGAATATGTTTAACCAATTTTAGGTCTTTTTGTATGTGCAACCGAAGATTTTTAAGCTGACCAGTTATAACATCATCCCAGGCAAAATTCTGGACCCATGTTTCCTGCAGTAGAATTTTGCAGCGAATTACCACAGGACTTAAAATTCCGAGCAAATCGTAAATTTTGGAAACAACGGATAACATGGACCTCTTTGTAGGAACAGAGACTTCGGGCAACTCGAATCTGAAGCAAAACATATCAACCTTAGGCTTCCAAGACATACCTAAGGCTTTGGTGACGTCATCTTCAGCTATATTAATGATGATGTCATCGTCGTGAGCCTTCGAAATTGCGCTGCAGTTACTATTCCATTTAGCTAGCTCGAGCCCATGCAAACGCAGAATGTGGACTAATTCAGCTCTTTTAGTGAGTAGGGTGTCGACATCGTTCGCGCCAGTGAGTACGTCGTCTACGTAGAGGTCTTCGCGAAGAACCTTTGAGCCAATAGGGAAGGAGCCACCATATTTTTCTGCAATGACAAACAAACTTCGAATTGCTAAAAATGGGGCAGACGACAAACCATATGTGACAGTGTTGAGTTGAAACACTTTTATTTCTTCCTCTTTGCGGCTTCTCCATAATATGAGTTGGTACCTTCGATCTCTTTCGTCGATACGAAACTGGCGATACATTTTCGAAATATCAGCGGTGAGAGCGTATTTATTTAATCGAAAAGAAAAAAGTGTGGTGATAAGGTCCTGCTGTATTGTAGGGCCGACCATAAGTATATCATTCAACGAATGATTCGACGAAGTTTGAGCCGACGCATCAAAGACCACTCGTATTTTTGTTGTGGTGCTTTGTGGCCTGAGAACACAATGGTGAGGTATGACGTAATTCGGACTACGTAGCGAGCTGTGATAAGGCGACATGTGTCCCAATGACAAGTATTCCTCCATGAACTCCACATACATAGATTGTAAGACCGAATCACGTTCTAAACGTCTTTCGAGCGATAAAAAACGCTTTCGAGCTATTTCGAATGAGTCTCCTAATATATTAGGCAATATGTTAAACGGTAGACGTAGTTGAATTCTATTGGCCTGATCGATGCAAACGTTTTCTACAAAGTGCCGTTCACACGATTCTTCTTCAAGTGAATATTTTGATGGGGAAGTTATATATTCCTCCACTTCCCAGAATTTATTTAACATTGACTCAAGGTTGCAAGTTGAAGTGCTTGTTGCGAGATTACAGGTGGGCAACGACGATTTTAAAGTTGAAGCAAAAGTGCCCCCGACAACCCAACCAAACTCTGTATTGGTGAGACAAGGCATATTACTCCCCAGCGAAATAAGACCATCGAGCAACAAGTCAAAAAATATTTCGGTGCTAATAAGCAGATCTACATGCTGCGGCTTATAGAACATAGGGTCTGCAAGTTCTACGGAACTGGGTATCTGTCAATGTGACGTCTGAATATACTCACCAGGTTGTCGAGCAGCTATAGACTTCGTAACAGCAAAACTTGAGGACCACTGGAACGAGGTTACACGGGATTTGATCGTAGCAGCGACACATGACCTTATCTTGGTTCGAACTTCACTAATTCCGGATACTTCTTGGTTGTATGGCTTTAACTTCAGCTGGAGTCTTTTAGCCGTTTCTTCTGCAATGAAATTTATCTCGGAACACGAATCAAGAAGAGCTCTTACCGGCTGAAATGTGCCAGAGCTGTCCAATATAAGCACTATTGCGGCTGGGATGATCGCTCGCTTAAATGATCGTACTACCAACGATACTGGGTTATGGTTGGTTGAGGTAAGTTGAGTCGGAGCCTGTTGAGACGTTGATGGGCCAGCTGGTTCAGGACCACTAAATTTATGTAATAACGTATGATGCGATGACTGACAAATTCTACAACGAGATTTGGATGAGCACTTCGATACTAAATGCCCCTTGCGAAGACAGTTTATGCAATGTCCGCTACGCTTTACAAAGTTAAAGCGTTCTAAAACAACGAGAGACGAAAACGATGAACAAGTTGATATATTGTGCTCGGATGAGTTACAATAACCACAGTTCGAATTTGAATTCACAAATGTATGGGAAGGCCGAATAGAACCTGATTTTGGCTTCGCAATCTTCTGGTTTTCAATTCCATTTATCTTTCTTCCATGGCTCTCAAGAAATTGACATCGATGGCTTACAGTGTCGTAACAGGTGTCCCAAGGTGGCAGCATTTTAAAATCCTGCTTCTCATCATAATTTTCCTTCGTATCAGCGTCCACTTTAGATAACACCATGTGAACCAAAATGGCGTTCATGATGTCCATTTCTGAGCCGAGCGACAACAACGAGCCACGAATAGCAGCTACAGTGTCAATAATATTCCTTAACGAACCACTATCACCTTTGGGCATCGAAGTAATATTGAAAAGAGCGTTGATGTGTTCCAAGAAAATCAGCACCTTATTGTTGTACCTCTCTTCTAACCGCGTTAGCGCCTTCGGATAATTTTCTTCCGTTACGGTGTACGGCTCCACCACTGCTAACGCTGGACCCGAGAGACAACTCAGCAAATAGTTAAATTTATCAACAGCAGTAATTGATAAATTCTCATGGACCATGTTGTTGAAAGTTGAGATAAACCTTGTATAATCCGCGTACTTTCCATCAAATCGAGGCAACTTTAACGAGGGTAGACGATTGGGATTTGAGCCGCCAGCTATTGAAGCGTTGAAAAAACTGTGGTCCATCGATGTAGAGCCACGATTTTTATTCAGCAAAATCATTATTTTAGCTTTAGCCGCAATAAAAATGTCCTCCAACTCACTTCTCGAATTATCGGTGGAACTATGTTTTTCAATCTGTCCTTGGATGAAACAAAGTTGCTTAAAATATGACTCCAATATCTGCAAACGGCAATCCAAAATGGTGGGGTCAACTTTATCGCCATCTTTTTCAACCTTCTTATGAAGGTTAGTTAAATTCTGCTTCATGTGGCTGCGTTGCAATTTGAGCGACGCCAATTCTGAGCCACTCGCAGGTACATCTTCAGCTAATGCTTCAACTTTGTCGGTAGACATTTTGTTTTTCAAGTCAAGTACTTAAAACACGAACCAATAATATAGAGCCGAAAAATTAAAGCGCGAAACACTTATTGCGACGCCTCAAATCGAGTATATATTTCCCGTTAGGATAATGCCGAAAATATGTACGGGAATGTCTATGGTAACAAAACCGTATTTGAACCACTTTAAAGAGCGACCTAACGAACCACTATTGCCAAATTCGAAAGGAAAGGTTCCCGCTATAGAAATCACCGATTTCTTCCACAAAAAAAAAATATACACGGCCGTAATAAAATTGTGTCTCAAAATTTCGCAGTGGCAGCAGCAGCAAATTCCTTAACTGAAGCGACGTAATTCCAACGATGAGTTAACTCCAACGACGAAATGATGAAAATAATTACGTCTCTCCCATGAAGGCACGAAATAATTTTGTGCTCCCCGACACAATTCGAAACACTTTATTTTGTTTTTTAAAATAAGCTAATTTTATTACGAACCGTCCTGCCACGGTCGCCAAAATGTTGCACAGAAACACTTTTCGATTGTTATTTAAAATTAAACACACTTTATTTAATTTTAATTTAACTCAGTTTGGTCCTTTCTTTATTATGTGGCTCTGTGGCTCTTTTCTGTTCACAATTTTCTTCTGTCTATTATAAACAATTCTAAACTTATGGTTCTTTTAACAATCACTTCTTTTTCTGTGATATGTTTCTCAACTCAATAACAACTGAACTGCAACTGTAAGTCGTCGGACCACTAAACATTCGACAAAAATCAGACAGTTATTCTAAGCAGCGAAAGCAAAGGGAATAACAACAACAATGCAGCGGCTGAATAGAACATTGGAAGTAAATAACTTCAAATCGCGCTGTTGTTGTTATTCTTCTTTGCATCGAAGATGTAAACATCTAACGACAATGACTACATAATGGTCAAACGGAACCATATTATGTATGTATGTATGTTGGTGCTGCTGTGACAATTATAGAAAAACAGTATTAGGGTGGCCCGGAATACAAGTTTACAAATAATTAATATTATATAAAATAAATGATGGAGAGCGATCTTATCCGACAATTACTCCAGACATAACATATATATTCTTCTAATATCTGAAACTCATTTTACCGATAAGAACTACTTTCAAATACGAAACTATAAGCTCTATCACACAATGCACCCCGACACAAAAATACATGCTGGCACATCAGCTATTATAATAAAAAAGAATATCAGACACGTTTCTATTAAATCTTACTGCACACTATTCAAGACACAAACGTAGTTGTTGAAGATTGGAAAGGCCCAATGACAATCTCGGCAATATATAGCCGACCCAAACATCAAATCTAAATATTCTCACAGCTTCCTCAGGCTCACCAACGTATTAGTCAACCGATCCAAATAAAATTCCTGACCTAATCGATTTTTGCATAATGAAAGGCATATTGACTAGGGATATAACATGCAGCCCATGCTATGATCTATCCTCTGACCATTCTCCAGGAATATTTACAATAATTAATAATTTTGTTGACTCACCTTCTGAATGTCACCTTTACAACAGCAAAACTGATTGGAATGACTTCCGACTGTCAATATCTTCAAGAACTAGCCGAAAGCACTCGTTTCAGTCAAGTGAATATCATGATAGCTAGTGAACACTTCATTAATGGCCTCCAACAGGGTGGAAGTGAGTTCGAAAAATCATGCATATTTGCATGATATTTAAAATTAGTGTTTAGCCCACACAGGGGGTTGCCAAGGGGGACAGGTTCACGTTAGCGTTTCCTGCTACTAACGGCTCATGTCTCTTAAATCTTCCTGCTCTCTGGGCTTGGAACCCGCCACATAAAAAACAAATAATCCAGTGAATATAAGATTGAAGCCTCGGATGAAATACCCCATAACTGTTGACGACAACCCCCGCAAACGTTATAAGGAACACGATGTAAGGATATGCACCTGGAATGTCCGGACCCTTAATAGGGAAGGTACCTCTATCCAGCTGGTTGACGTCCTTGAAAAATATAAAGCTGACGTCACCGCACTCCAGGAAATGCGATGGACGGGACATGGAAGCTCAAAAAAAGCTACATGTGACATCTACTACAGCTGCCATTCGACGAAGCGCAGACTCGGTGTAGGTTTTGTGGTAAGCAAACGACTGCGAGATGAAGGCCTGGGATTTACCCCAGTCGATGACAGGCTTGCCACACTCCGCATTAAGGCGAAATACTTTAACATCAGCCTAATCTGCGCACATGCTCCGACGGATGAGAAAGACGAAAACACAAAGGATGCCTTCTACGATCAACTAGAAAAAACCTTCGATCGATACCCCCGACACGATGTAAAAATTGTGCTAGGTGAGTTCAACGCCAAGGTGGGCAAGCTCTTCCCGAGCAGTCATCAGAAAACGGTTTGAGGCTGATCGACTTCGCCGCAGCACGGAACATGGTAGTTAGTAGTACTAGATTCCAGCATCCCGATATTCATAAAGCCAACTGGCTTACCCCCTGATCATAACACCAGGAACCAAATTGATCACGTTGTTATCGACGGCAGGCATGTATCCAGCGTGTTAGACGCACGTACAATTCGAGGTGCCAACATTGACTCGGACCACTACCTTGTTGTAGCTAAGGTTCGCCGCAGTGCGGCAAAAACCGTTCGCTTTAATTCGCAGAGGAAGCTTGACGTCGGAAAGCTACAATCGCTACAGACAGCTACCGCATTTGCTTCTCGGCTCTCGAATATGCTGACGGATTCTCCCCCTGATCTCGATATTTGCGCGTAGTGGTCGCTTATATCCCACTCCATGCGCACGGCCGCTGAAGAGGTGATTGGCTATCACCGCCCGAAGAAAAACAGCTGGTATGACGAAGAGTGTCGCAATGCAGCTGCAGAGAAAGACGCAGCATACCAACTCATCCTGCGATCGACTGCAACGCGAGCTGCTAAGGAGCGATATCGAGAGAAGAGAAGGGAAGAGAAGCGTCTTTTTAGGCGCAAGAAACGAGAAGCCGGACAGAGAGAATGCGAGGAAATCGAGATGTTTGGCAGCAGGAATATGGCTCGAAAATTCTACGAACGTGTGAGGCGCCAAACGGAAGGTTTTAAGACCGGAGCCAATTCCAATTCCTGCAAAGACGAAAACGGGAAATTAGTGACGGATGTCCAGAGCGTACTCACGTTATGGAGGGAACACTTCTCGAAGCTGCTGAATGGCGACGGCGCTAATGATAGCAATGAAGATGAACCCGACCCCACAGTTGCTGAAGACGAACATGAAGTAGCGCCCCCCGATTATGACGAGGTCTTGCTAGTTATTAGGTAGCTCAAAAACCACAAAACCGACGGAGCTGATGGTATACCAGCGGAGCTATTCAAGGCAGGCGGCGATGAGCTCACGAAACACATGCACCAGCTCATCTGCAAAATATGGTCGGAGGAATGCATGCCTAGCAACGGGAACTTAAGTGTGCTTTGCCCAATCCACAAGGAGGGTGATCCGGCAATCTGTGCCAACTACCGCGGGATCAGCCTTCTGAACATCGCATATAAGGTCCTGTCGAACGTACTTTGTGAAAGGCTGAAGCCCATCGCCAATGAACTGATTGGGCCTTATCAGTGTGGTTTCAGACCTGGTAAAGGCACCATTGACCAAATGTTCACACTACGCCAAATCCTGGAGAAAACCCTAGAGAAGCAGATTGACATACACCACCTTTTCGTCGATTTCAAAGCCGCATTCGACAGCACCGTAAGGAGTCAACTATACGCCGCTATGTCTGAATTTGGCGTCCCTTCTAAGCTAATTCGGCTGTGCAAAATGTAGCTAACAACCACCACTGGCTCAGTTAAAATAGGTAATGACTTGTCCGAGCCGTTTGTTATTGAGCGAGGATTGAGACAAGGTGACTCCTTATCGTGTGTTTTCTTCAATCTAATGTTGGAAAAAATCGTACGTGCAGCAGGTCTAAATCGCACAGGCACTATCTTCCACAAGAGTGTCATGTTACAGGCGTATGCTGATGATATTGACATCATTGGCCATAACAGCCGCGCCATGAGTGCTGCATTTTCCGGCTTGGAGAGAGAAGCGAGGCGAGTGGGCTTAGCGGTGAACGAGGACAAAACGAAGTACTGGGTGTCAACACACAATGAGTCTCAGCGTCTTGGACACCACGTCACTGTTGGCGACTACAACTTTGAAGTTGTGAAGGATTTCGTTTATCTGGGAACCAGCATCAACACCACGAACGATGTCAGCAAGGAGATCAAGCGAAGAATCACTCTTGCCAACGGGTGTTACTTTGGGCTCAGTAGGCAATTGAGAAGCAGAGCCCTCTCTCGACGAACAAAAATTACGCTCTACAAAGCCCTCATCCTTCCCGTCCTGCTTTATGGTGCCGAAACCTGGACGATGACAAACAATGATGAGCGAGCTTTGGGGGCGTTCGAGAGAAAAATTCTTCGAAGGATCTATGGTCCTATATGCGTCTACGGAGAGTATCGAATCAGATAGAACAACGAGCTGTATGAGCTGTACGCCGACATTGATATAGTTCAGCGCATTAAAACACAGCGGCTGCGCTGACTGGGACATGTTGTGCGAATGGATGAAAGTGCTCCGGCGAAAAAAGTATTTGAATGAGACCACCACTACGGTGGAAGGACCAAGTTCAAGAGGACCTGGCTGCTGTTGCCAATTGGCGCCGGCGTGCATGAAGCAGAGACGACTGGCGAAGGCTGATAACGCGGCAATGATCCGAAATGGTTGTACGCCAATTATGATGATGATGATGTTTAGCCCACACGAATTCGATCCATCTGCAATCACTGCAGAAAGAGTAAGAGAAACCTTGGGACACATCTACCAGATGGACCTGCCCACATAAAAATTTTCAAGAGGGGAAGTCAAGGAAGAGATCAAAAAACTTAAAGCAAAGAAAGCTCCCGAATACGAACGCATTAGTGGAGAAATATTAAAGCAGCTTCCAGAAGAGGGATTCACTTTCCTGACTTATATATACAACGCTGTTTTATTTTCTGGTTTTGTTCCCCCTCAATGGAAAGTGGCTCAAGTAAAAATGATCCTTAAGCCCGGAAAAAGTCCAGACACAGTTGAGTCATATCACCCCATCAGCTTGCTGCCGATCGCCTCTAACACTTTGAAAACCCTCTTCCTCAAAAGATTAATGGCAATAATAGAAGAACGAAAACTAATTCCTAATCACCAATTCGGCTTCAGGAAACAACACAGTACAATTGAACAGGTTCATAGACTTGTAAACTGCAATCACACTGCAAAAACAATACTATACAGCGGCGTTTCTCGATATATACCAAGCTTTCGACCGTGTCTGGCATGACGGATTACTCTACAAAATAAAGAAAACGCTTCCAATTACCTTTTATTCAAATCCTACCTTAAAAATCGATACAAGGTGAGGAATAATCTGAAAAGTGCGAAAGTTCGGTCAGTGTACCCCAAAGCAGTGTCATGGGTCCCATCCTATACTTTATACACCAGATTTACCAGTCTCTGAAGGATCTATATTGGCACATTTGCAGACGATACTGCTGTACTCGCAATGGACACCCTTCCACAACTGGCGTCGCTTAAACTTCAAAGGGGCTTAGACCTAATCACAAAATGTATGAAAGATTGACGAATCAAGTCCAATGAAACTACGTCTGTCCAGGTTACGTTCACTCTTAAACGCGACACCTGCCCACTGGTAAGACTCAACGACGTGAATATACTCCCATTGCTTCCCACTTTAACGCCACTTGGGACGCCGCAGTCAAAAGCGCAAAAGGCCATTTGTATCGCACTTTGTCTGATGCCAAACTCACTTACGAAGAGCTTTCAACGGCGCTTGTGGAGATTGAAGCCATAATGAATTCTAGGCCAATATCCCCACAGTCGGGCGATCCAAACTGATTGGTGGTCCAATCAATGCCATGTCTCAGCGATTGATCGATTGCGCTCAAATACACTACCTTGAAAGATGGCAATGAATAGCAGCAGCCAAACCAAAACATAACCGAGATGCTTCAACGAACCAAATGCACAACAGCAAACGTCAACCTAGAGCCCGGCAACCTCGTTATGATTCATGAAGATAACATGGCGCCGCAAAAGTGGCTAACTGGTCGCGTCATCAAAGTCATCCCCGGCAAAGATGGGAGAATGTAGTTGATGTCAAGACAACAAAATGCACTTTTCGCCGCCCCATCCACAAGCTGGCCTTACTGTTGAAGCCTTGAAAGATGGTTCTTTCAACCTCGCCTCGAGCTCCAGGCCGACAAAGCGGTTTGCACAGGAGGGCAACAAAAACATTGATAAAATGTCAATAGTGCCCCCAGTTGCACCGCTGGCTTGTGGTCAGATGAAAGAGGTGGAGACCTTACTTGGGGGCGAACCTGGTCCCAGAAAGAAGGTGGCGAGTGTCTCTGAAAGACATGGCGTGCAGGGCGCCTCCTTGGGGGTTCCCTGTTCAAAGCCTACTCTAGCGGAGACAGTGTGCTCCAAAAAGATAGGGGTTATACCTAGCAATTTCCCGGAGGGCATATGGTCCACTGAAGAAATTGGGAAGATACAAAGGCCTTTCAACACTCAAGAAGCCTGACGGAAATTTTACGGAGAGCCTGGAAGAGACGGGACAGCTTTTGTTGGACACTCACTTTCCAGGCTGTGCCACTAGCGGAGAGGATAGTGAAATCATCGAGAATACTCGTTTCTTGATGCCTACACGGAGGAAATTCTCACTGGCTCGCAGAATCTTCACCGTCAACAAAACTAAATGGGCTATCTCCACTTTTAGACCATTCAAATCCTCAGGTGTCGATAATATACAACCGTGCCTACTTCGGCAAGGTGTTGATGTATTGGCTCCTGAGCTAACAAACATTTTCAGGATAAGCCTGGAACTAGGCATAGTGCCTAAACCTTGGACGATGGCTAGGGTGGCTTTAATAACGAAAGCAGGCAAAAGGGCGGATCACACGCCAAAAGCCTATCGGCCCATTAGCCTAACGTCATTCCTGCTAAAAGTTATGGAAAAAATTCTGGACTAATATATCAGGGAAACTTATCTAAAAGATTCTTCATATTGAACAATACGCTTACCAATCAGGCAAATCGACTGAGACAGCCATACATAGCTTAACGAGCAAAATTGAAAAGTCGTTTGAGGCTAAAGAAATAGCTCTCTGTACATCGGTTGACATTACAGGGGCTTTTGATAATGCTACTTTCAGATAAATTGAGGAGGGATGAACAGGAAAGGTATACAAAGACTGATCATAACATGGGTTCTCAATATGCTGAAAAACAGAACAACAATCTTTGAAACAGGGACAGCAAAGCAAATTGTCTGGTCAACCAAAGGATGTCCCCAGGGGAGCGACCTATCGCCACTCCTATGGTTATTGGTTATCGATGAGCTCTTACGAACTCTCAATGACCACGGATACGAAGTTCAGGGCTTTGCGGATGATTTGGTAATTATGGTCAGAGGCAAGTTTGACTCTACCATAACAGATCGCATGCAACTATCTCTTGACATCACTCAAAACTGGTGTCAGGAGAAAGGACTATCGATAAATCCGAATAAAACAAACGTGGTACCCTTCACCAAAAGAAGGAAACTGAATCTGGGGACCTTAAGTTTAGGGACCACAAACTTAACAACGTCCAATGAAATGAAATATCTGGGAGTAATCCTAGACAAAACTCTAACTTGGAAAAACCACTTATCATACATAACTAGTAAAGCCTTAAGAGCAACCTATGCTTGCCAGAGGTTGTACGGTTAAACATGGGGACTACCGCCAAAAATGATGGCGTGGTCATATAAAACAATAATAGTACCAATGATTACATACGCGTCGTTGGTATGGTGGCCAAACAAGAGCTCAGATGACTCTTAAGAAGATTCACCGTATAGCCTGTTTGAGTGTGACGGGAGCAATGAGAACGTGCCCCACACTAGCTTTGGGAGTGATCACTGGACTGACTCCTCTACACCTTGTAGTTAAAAGGATGGCGGCCAGCGCGGCCCCAAGGCTACCTAATCTAGCCCATCTTAAAGAAGGCAACCTTTCGGGGCACGCAAATATTCTGGACACTGTCTGGAATTCTCCGTGCCTCATGGTCTTCGACAAAATGGGCAGAAAATTATATTTCTCAAAGCAATTCAAAGTGGTCATCAGTGACCGTTCAGCTTGGAGAAACAAGGAAATAATAATAAAACAGGACACACAGTTGTGGTATACACATGGGTCCAAAATGGAAGATTGCAGTGCAGGAGCTGGAATTGTAGGGCCAAATTTCCAAAAAGCAATTGCAATGGGAAAAACAGCTTCCATTTTTCAGGCGGAGGTCCACGCTTTAGAGTTGTGTGCTAGAGAATGTCTACGCAGGGGTACACGCAACACCAAAATATGCATACTCTCAGATAGCCAGGCAGCTCTGAAATCATTAATAAACTTCTCATTCCAATCAAAGCTGGTCTGGGAATGCTGTAAACTTCTAAATACCCTAGCACCGAGATATTCTGTTACGCTAATGTGGGTACCGGGACATGAGGGACATGAGGGCAACGAAATGACAGATTCTTTAGCAAAAAGGGGTGCAGGCACTGCCTTTATAGGTCCAGAACCCTTCTGTGGGGTAAACAGTAGCTTCACAAATAACTTGTTGTGCGAACAGGAAAAACGAGGTCTGCTAAACTACTGGAAGCCCAAAAAGGCTTGCGGCAGTCGAGACTACTCATTGATCCTGAACACATCAGGGTAGATGCTTCTTTAAACCTCAGCAGAAATGATATCAAACTCTACTCTGAACTTTTACAGGACACTGTAGACTAAATTACGATCTGAAAAAAATAGGCGTGGTAGAAGACGATTTCAAGAGGAGCAGGAAACGGCAGAACATATTCTATGCACTTGCCCAGCGGCGGCAAGACGCAGGCATAATTACCTATGCAGTGGGTTCATATCTCCAAATCACCTAGTTAAAATTAAGCCCACAGCAGTCACGAGATTTATAAATAGTCTAAACACATTCTCAAAGTCAGCAATATTTTAATATATACAGATTTCACACTTAATAAGCAGTAGAATAATTAACGACAAGACTTTAAACAAAATAATTTTAATTCACAGTAGTCCAGGCAGACAAGGCGTAGAAAAACAAAACCACTTTTTCCAGGGGTCCAAAACCTATGGAAATATACCATATTGAATAATTAGAGAAAATAAATTTTCTTATGACTCCTTACAAGCATACTTACCGCTAGTACAGTTATACGAGTAGGTACTGAGAAAATAATTTGTCTGATAGATTCAGGATCTTCCATTTCTTTATTAAATGGCACAAAACTGACAGAAATACAAAAGAACGACTTAAAAAAATAATTTAAAATACCGATCGATAAACAGTGATTTCCTATTCAATTTTGTGAATATGCTTACATGGTGTGGAAATTGACTACAATTAAAGACAATTTTTCTACGCTATCATAGGACAAAATTTACTGAAGCCACTAGGTGCAGTTTTAGATATGAAAAACGAAGTTCTATTAATCAAAATAGAATACACATTTTTAATTGATGCAATTATAAAGCAGCAATTCATCAACTTCAGTATTATGAAAGAAAACAAATTTGAACAGTTTTTTCAACCATCAATGAGGACGAAAAATTATTAATTTCAAAGTAGTTTTGGATTAACTAACAAGCAATTTATGTCGAAATTAAAATATATACATATTTTCTCAGCTACATAATAGTACAGATTTTATCTGGCAAGATCGCAAGGTTTGATTGGATATAATCTTCTTCTTTGCAAATAACTGGTGCTGCAAAGTGCAGAAGCTTCTGGGATGACATGAATCCTCAGCCTTTCCTCGTGGATTTTGCAATTTTCTGAATTGTTGCATCTACTGTGTTAACTCTTAGATCGCGATGGAGGTCAGTGTTACATATGAACCAAAGCGAATTAACAATGCACCGCAAAATTTTATTTTGATATCTTTGGATTGTGTTTATGTGGCTTTTGGTGGCACAACCCCATAGCTGCGGACCATACATCCATATCGGTTTGAGTTCTTGGTTGTAGATTGTAATTTTGTTACGTGTGGATAGCCACTAAAAATTTTTTTTTTTAATCTTATGATTAGCTCTTACTTTTTCGTTTTCATGTGTTCGCTCCAACGAAGTTTAGCATCTAGTATATTACCAAGATATTTTGCTTGATTGGAATATAGTACTTCTATACCGTTAAAATGTAAGGGTTGGTGATGCATTTTTTTGTTGGTGAAGTCAATATGAATGGATTTGGTGTTTTTGAGTTTGATGGCCGTTTTTGTCCAAGATGTAAACATAGATAAATTTGGCAGGGCACTATAATTTACAACACTAGACTTAACAAAAGGCTTCCACCAAATCCTTGTAAAAGAGGAGAATCGAGAGAACCCCAACTTTGCTACGTCTCTAGGTTATTACTAGTATATGCGTATTCCATTTGGGCTCAAAAATGCTCCGGCGGCGTTTCATCGCCTAATGAACCATATCCTAAACGTATACATAAATAAAATGTGTGTCGTGTACATTGATAATATTTTAATATTCAACACAGCATTGTAGGGACATCTCCAAAGTATAAGAACAATTTTTGAAAAGCTACAAACTAACTGTAGATCTTGACACCTGAAGGAGTGAAACCAAATTTTTATGGAATTAAAAGCCATCTCAACTTGAAATTGCCAAAAAAAACTAAGCATATAAAATCGTTCTTATGAGCACGTGGCTATTATAGGAAATTTATTAGGGATTATCCAAAAGTAGTACAACCTATTACAAAATCCTTAAAGAAAAACACAAAGAAAATCAAAATTATATTAATGCATCTAAAAAATAAAAACTAATTATAGCAGAAGTACCTGTATTAAAATATCCTGGTTTTAACTAAATAATTGGAGCTATTTTAAAACAAGATGACCATCCAGTCTGCTATGCTAGCAGCATATTAAATCAATACGAATGTAACTATTCTACAACTCAGAAGGAATTATTGGCAATTGTCTGGGCCACAAATTTCTTTAGAGAGTATTTGTATGGTGTAAAATATGAAATTTTTACATATAATCAACCATTTAAATATTTTCTATGCTAAAAATAATTGTGAAGGTAAATTCCCGCCTTCAAAGATGGTTACAAAAACTAGGAGAAAATGACATGAACGTCGAAGAAAATGAAAACAAGGCTATTGATTTTTTTAGCATAATAAATATAGATACAAATGAGATCAATGCACTTGAAGAAAATGTAGCTGAATCAGATTTAGCTGGCAATTTGTCATTCCAAAACAACGCGAATGAAGTAAGTATAAAAAATCTTAACAATCATATTCCAATACTTGATATAGTAGTTAATAGATTTAAAACTCAACTCATTCTAACAAATAATAAAAGAAGAGAATTTCAAATTATGCGTGGAACTAGAAAAAAATTTGCAACGGGTTTTTATCTCAACAAGATATATATAACCAAACCATCAGTCATCGACTGACATTCGACTATTACTGTTGTATCCAAGATTAATAGAGAAGATGATTACGCCATGCGTAGTTATGTTACTCTTGTCTTAACTGACGTCAAACGTTACTTTAAAATATTGGGTGACTTGAAAAAGGCATTTGCAAAACAATCATTTGTGTATTAAAATGATTTTAATTATTTTGAATTAGATTGTAGGTTAACAAATGCATTTGTAAGTAAACGAGTATAAACGAGTTCAGTCGAAAGCTATAATAAATTATTCACCTAATTGAAAAATCAATTTAAACTGAAATATACATGAACGTATCGGCTGAATCAGGATGCTATGGAAAATTTCTTCGGTTTAATCCACTGTAAGGGTGGCATGCATAATCCGTTCGTCAAGAATTGAAGTATAGGCTGCGTTCATATTTTCTGGGATATAATCAAGGAGTTTCGTCAACCAGCACTAATGTAGAAGAGGACGATAACGCCTTTTCGACATTGTCGCACCTTGTCCAGGATGGTATTTTGACTTGCCCTAGGGCATATAACTCGCGCACTAAATAGAGCAACACAAATAATGAGAAGAACAAGAATGCATTTGAGCTATGTCGCGCGCACTGGTTTACGCAAGAAAAGTCAAGTAGCCAACAGAGCAAAAAACATAAGGGATTCTAATCAAATCAGCGCGCGTTTACTGAATAAAGGATAGCAAAATCATGTTGGGGATAGTATACACATGACTAATGCTGTCTGATGCACTTTCAGCCTACTAAGTCAACAAAATGTTTGAAAGTGAAAAGTACCTTTTTGGGATGGAGAGCCGTCCGGCAATCAACAACACATTCATTCGCAAAATGTTTTTAAATTTTATTTATTATTTATTATTGAATTTTCTTCGTTTCTTTTTATATTATTCGGATGCAACCAATGACTTTTTTATTATTATTTAAAATTAGAAACATAGCCGCCGCAGAAACGACCTCAAATATGGCATTTCGCGATAAACTAAATTTGGTTTTTCGAATGACTTGATGTCTTCGCTCTCTAGGAAATGATTAACAGAAAATACTCTCTCTGCTTTATCTTTGCCTGCAAAGTGCGCTTCACTATTACACAAAGTGAAAACTTTTTTGTTTTGTCTTGTCTGACTAATGCAGGGCGCTTCCTTAAACTTCAAAAGCTCGACCGATTTGAAGTTTGTTTCGTTGTCTGATAATAATGTTATAGGAATTCTAAAAGTAGTAAAACATTTCATCCAATATTGCTGTGGTGGTCCTCACCGTCATGTTTCTTGGCACCTTAACTTCTAACAAATTACTATATGGATCTGACAACATACGCATCATCATCATCCCTGCCACTGAACTTGCATAATGGATATGTATGCCCTACCATGATCACTGCGAATATTCCCTGTAATGTGATTAATATTTGGTTTGCCCATGTTTACAATTAATATACTCATTACAAACTTTTACTGAACATTCTATTTCTCTACCAATACCTGAAATATATATAAAAAATACCGCGAGTTATACAAACCACAACAACACAAGCAAGCTGACTCACCAAAAAAAAAAATCAGCTCAACAACTACAACAACAAGCCTCATTTAATAATACAATAATAATAGAAGCTCTGGGCTTTAATCCGCATGTGGTTACACTGATTGAGACTACACTCTTCAGAAGAAAGATACCTGCCGGCTTAGAAACTTCCAGTTTAAGCAGACATGTTTGCAGAGGTATTCCTCAGGGTGGAGTTCTCTCCCCCTGTTCTGGAATTTGGCGATAAATCCCTTACTGACAACCGTAGACGGGGGGACTTCCCAAGCCACCGTCTACGCTGGCAGTTTTGCAATTGTGACTAGAGGGAAGTATCGGAACACACTTATGGCTATTTTGCTCTAACATAGTCACACTTACTTCTTGGAGGGAGAGAAGGGGACTAGGAATAAATCCCGATGAAATGGATTTAATCCTCTTCTCTAAGGAAGATATAACTCCTACGGTCTCCCAACTAATGTACAAAGGTGTGGAAATTCCGATGAAGGAGACGGTCAAATATATGGTATAATTTCTAGACAGGAAACTTACCTGAAAACCCAATATTTAAGGAAAAGTTAGGAAGGCCAATATTGCTTAGTATACTTGTAAACAAGAGGTCAGAATTAGGGGGCGGCTACCCCAACGAATTATGCACTGCATGTACATCTCTGTGGTCACACCTATATTGTTATATAAAATACTGGTATGGTGGCCAGCCACTCAGAAACAAAGCTATTTAAAGCTTCTGAACAAGGTCCAAAGAACAGCTTTTCTGTGCATTTCTGGTGTTTCAACTACCATTCCAACTGCCGCAGTCCTAAATGATATCACCAACGATTTAAGGGTACGCCGAATATATGTTCCGGGACATAGGGATATTGAAGGGAACTGTAGGGCTGAAGAATTAGCCAGAATCTGTGTATGGACAGATGCGAGGTTGGAATACCAAATGCCACCTGCAAACTAATGTTGAAGGACTATATGGCCGAAAGTAGATAGGGAAAAATCAAGCGATCGAGCTTGGCCTGTCGAGAGAAAAAATCTCTAAGGATGTGGCTTGTATAAGTGGTCACTGGATATTCGGCAGGTATGCTGTCAGGCTAGGAGTATTCTCTCATGAATACAGCAGAAGCTGCGGATGAAGAGGAGGAGCTGGCTTTGAAACATCTCTTCTGTACGAATGGTGCTATTTGATTTGGAGCAGGTGAAAAATTCTAAGTAAAAACACAAACTATTTTTAAAGCTTAATACAATATAATAAATCACTTGAGCTGTAAAAATAAAAAAACGGTTTTTTTATTACAACAATGAAAACAAATTTTCATAACTTTATTATCCAGCAGGTGAACCCGGCCAATCGCTGGTTGGAGTATCAAAAAATTTGATTATATTTGCAGTCGCAGTCGAAGAGATTAAATAATTCGTTCCTGAGTTATATGGAGAGATATTTTTAAAATATTTGACACTCACCGTTTGAGGCTGGAAGCGCATTGAATCAGACAATGATAAAAAGAGAAATTTAATAATAAACTTACCGTGATGGGGCATACACTTCAGTCGCACGATTTACGTGCTACGCTGAGCAGTTTGCTAAAAATATAAATTAAGCTCTGCACCCAGAGCAAGAAAAACACAACTCCTCACCTTGATCACCCAAACAATTCTGATTTTTATTGATTTAATTTACAATTTGGAAACTTATGAACTAATTTACAATATTGCTTATTCTATACATTTAATTAATTTGCGAATTAAGCAAATTATTACATATACCATTATTTTATACATTTTACTAATTGATTTGTTAAATAAGCAAATTATTACATATACCTTATTTTATGAAATACAGTCCATTGTTGGCTCGGGCAGATAATTCTTGCTGTTGCTGTTGCAGCACACCCGCTGGTTTGCTGGTGTTGTTGACCTGCTTACATATGGCTGCTGGTGTTATTGACCTGTTTATGTCACGTTGCCCGTGGAAGTTTTGTTGGTGCTTGCAGTGTTGTTGTTGTAGGGGCTGTATCTCTTCCCAAAAAAAAAATAAAAAATGACGGCCGAAAAGATGACTGACTGGGGCTGGAGCGAAAATCAAAGCATTTGCGAGATATTTGATGTTGGTTCTTCTTGCGATATATAAAATGGCTGCGATGAACAGTGTGGTTAAAGTACAGATGATTACTCAGATTAGGTTGCTCTTTTGGATATTGTTTTGTAGTCTTTTATTTGGGACTTCCTAAGTTTGGTGAGGCTCAGTTTTTATATCGTTGTTTTTGGTTTTATATCGGAGTAGGTAGGTGGAGATATATGAACTTCGTCCCAGTACAATATGGGTGTATCTCTGTAGATTCCGCCGATGATCGATTTGTGTAGTGTACTAGAGCGGTACTCTTGACTTTGTAAGATTCTTCGTTGAAGCTGCTTTTGATTAAAGTTTTATTAGTATGAATGAAAAGTATGAAGTTAGGCTCAGGTTGAGATATGGAGTGTGTTTTGTCATTGTATTCAAAGTTGCAAAGCGCTTCTTTATTATTAATTATTTGAGCGGTACAAGTTGAGATTATTGTGTCTTCTTGGTACTGCGATTGTAAGCAATAATAATAGTTCTCTATTTTTGGACAGGGTTCGTTGGAATACTGAATGTTGTTTTTTTTTTGTAAGTCATGAATTGTTTTATTTTTATTTGTTTAGTGTTATTTATGGGAAGGGGAATTATGTGAAATATTATATAATCATCTGATAATAAATTCGGTATTTGGATATTGAATATAATATTGGAATTATTGTAGGAGGCTTGTAGTCCAAGCAGTTCATACATTTGTTCATTGACTCAATTTCAATTGCTTGATTTTCCATATATTTATAAATTGTTTCCAATTCTGTTGGATTTAATATAAACTTAAATATTATACTCGTATTTAGTTTTGCTAAGATAGTGGCTTCTGCAATATTTGACAAGTGCCTATCTAGGAGGTCTCTATTTTAGTTGATCTGATTGATATATTGGAGTTTTAAAAGTTGTCGTCTTTTTTTAATATGGTGTTCATTAATTTGATAAGGTAGCTGTTGATTTGGTCTTGTTCTATATTAATATGGTTTGTGACAGTTTGTAGTCTTTGTTGCATTAATAAATTAAGTTGAGTTTGATTTGTAAACGTTTTTTCTATATGGTCAGTATTTGTTTGGATTTCTTTTACTTGTTTATTTATGCAAAGTGCATCGTTATTGTCCATGTTATCTATAATGAATTTGATAGCAGTGTCTAAACCGTTAAATAGTCCGCGCTTAATTCTTTTAGTTCGTGTTAGTGTATATACATTGTTTTCTAATTCTTTGAATTTTAATCTAGTTATTTTGGTAAAGCTTGTGGAGTCGTGGAGTTTTTCAAACGTGTTAATTGTGTTAGGTATGATGTTGATAGTGTTGATATATTCGTCTAAGTTAATGATGTGTATCAGGTTAGTGTTACTGTTTATTATCTTTGCTGGTCCTAATTGAAATTTTACTACTTTCTGTTGTTCGTTGATTTCTCGTATGTCGATTAGTTGAGCGGTCATGAATGGTAACCTAAGGATAAGTAGAAAAACAATTTTTTTATTTTAATAATTATTTTCTGTGCAGATTCTTTATCTTGGCTTCATGTTTGGAGAATCTAGGTGTCTTTTTATTTCGCCTTGCTTCTTTTCGAAAGATTGTCTGATTCTCTACGTTTTCTGGTTCCGAGCGATATTTGTTTATTTTGTCTATTCGCTGTTCAGTTTCTTTTTGCGTTTTTTCTTTGATAAGTGGATAAAGGGTGTTTTGAAATTCATTTAATTTTGTAGGTATTCATGTTCGTTATGTACTTGTATTATTGAATTTGAAAGTCCTGCCAAAAATTAGTTCAAAATTAGTTAATTTAGTAGCAGAATGTATTGCGTTGTTGTATGTTATTAAGGTTTCGGTAAATATTTTGTCACTTAAGTTGTTTTCTTTTCTGGTGGTTGTTACTATTCTGTAAATTTCTGTAAGGGTAGAGTGAAGTCTTTCTACAGGCGCGTTGCTAGTGCTCTGTTGAAAGGAAGTCATATGTAAATTGATTTGAAACTGTTTGCAAAAGTCTTTAAAAATGTTTGCTGTGAACTCTGATCCTAGGTCGGCAGCTATTTTCCTTGGGATTCCATAAAGATTAATGAAATTTTTTAGAGACTTTAAAATGCAAATGCTGTTTCTTGTTGGTAGGGTATATCCTGCTGCAATGTTTGAAAATTTGTCTATTATTGTTAAGATTTGTTGTTTATTGATACTATAAACATCTATTTATTGATGCCAGATATCTAGGGGTTTTTCGGGCGTTTCTGGTTTTTGAAATACGGGCTTTCCAGGGTTCCCGTCATATTTAAGCGTTTGACATTTGTCACAATTATTTATTGTTTGTGTTATTTTGTTTTTCATGAATGGAAAGAAGTATTCTCTTTTGAGATGAAGAAGACTTTCGTTTATACCTTGGTGGTTATTACTTTCATGATAGTTTCTTATTAGTTTTTCTTGGCCATCAGCGTTTATAATTTAATATTTCTTTGCATTGTATTAATCGAAACAGCTTGCTGTTCGAAAAAATTTTTTAATAAACTGATTGGATAATACGAAAATTGTCATCGTTGGTGAATATGATAGTCTATTTGGATTAAGGAATTTTTTGAAAATGTCGGTTATTATTTCTTCAGTGTATATTAATTTCTTAAATGTGCGGCGTTGTTTGTTTTTAACAGACATTTTTAGAAGCATTTCTGGTTTGTTCGAAGACTAGCTGTAGGTTGAAATCGTTTAAAGGCCCGAATACCATAATGCGAGAGACCGAGACGAGAGCGAGTCGGAGGCTCGGCCGAGATGTCAAAAAGAATTTGTTCTAAAGGATGGTATGTGGCAATATAATTAAATATAATTACAATAATGCGTGATGCGATACGGCGAGACGAGAAATTTCTAAAAAATTATAAATTCCTCGCACTCTCGGCCGAGACAATTCGTCAAAGTGATCAGCTGTTTTGTAAAGGGGGTTTATTTATGCCTGTTTTGCTGTTTGTGGCTCCGCGTTTATTTTATTTAATTACAAATACAAAAATTAAGTGAGGAAAGCATAGAAATTTTAATTGATTTAATAAAATTCAAGACTTATATTTATTATAAAAGGGAAAAACTTTACAAAAATATGAATGTTAAAGATAATTCTTGTAGAGAAATTGCCGCACAGTTAAATACCAGTAAGTAAGTTTTTTATTAAAAAAATATAAATAAAAATAAAGGCAATTGTTTTGAGAAAAAGATTGCAGAACTGCTTATAGATCTCTTCGGGATCAATTTAAAAAATGCCTTAAGGATCTAAAAGGCACCACAGGGCAGGAATCAGTAATTTAAAACAAAAAAAATACAAATAATGTGATAATTTGCTTTTTCTGCAGGCCAGTTTAGAGCCAAGAAAGTAAGATATCTAGAAATGAGAGTAAAATGTTAGATGGTACTGTATATTTTCTCTTCTAACAGAACTTATTCCAATTACAAGAGGACTTCGGAGGAGTGTTCCAATCAAGAAAATACAGCGCCTGAAGTTGGAGACAGTTTTTGGGCGGAGGTGGAGCATTTTGAAGATATTGATGCTAAGTGGAGGCACCCAATTGAGTTCTGTACGTAGCAATGTTACATCAACATTGCGATCAAATCATAACTAGCTAAAAGATCCAGATTGTTGGAATAAAGCCAACAATCTTACCAGGAAGTGCTTAAAAAAATAATGGAGCAATTAACACCGGCGCGGGATTATCCAAGTGGCATTGATGATTTCTTTTCCACTTTGGCATCCACAGTAAAGAGAAACAACATTACTGTTCACGAGTGGATGTATTTTCAATGTGATTTATTGAAATATATGAAAGACAAAATCATTCATATACTCGTACATAACAACACATCAAATTAATATTTAATTAAAAAAAAAAAATGAATTTGTTATTTTGTTATATTTAAGATATATTATTTTTATTTTGCAAGTTGAAGTACAAATTTTTTATTTTTTTTCTTAGTTTAAGAACCACATTAAGTTTTTAAAACGGTATTGATAAAGTTAAGACTGAATTATGAAATGATTTGAATATTTTTTGTAACATTTAAGATATATTATTTCTGTTTATTTGAAATTAAAATAAATTACAAATTATTTTCAACAACTTCACTTTGTTGCAGGTATTAAGTAGCTTTGTCCTTAATTGATATGATTCCCTCGTCGAGTTATGGGCTCTTGATCCAGGGAAGCTTGAGAACACGTTGTCGTTTCCATCATTCCGCCAATTTCCAGGAACGATATCTTCTTCTACGAGATAGTCTACGTACTCCTCCGGACAATAAAATGTGCATTTCTGAAGCATAAGGTACTTGTGCAGCAGAACTGCTGCTTTGATTATCTTATCAACATTTGAAGGTAGCGCATATATATCACTTCTAAGTACTCTCCACCTAGCAGAGAGTACTCCAAACGAATTTTCAATTCATACCCGAGCGCGAGAAATTCTTTTATTAAATTCTGATTTCTCAGTTGAATATTTTTCCCTGTAATATGTGCAAAAAGATATATGATATTATATACGACATCATTTTATGGCAAGTATCAACATTAAGTTTACCTGGAAAGGGATGCTTTAAATTTTTCCCAAGAGGAAAAGCAGAATCTCCTACAAAGTAATATGGGAATGTTTCGGAGGAATTTGGAAGAGGCGATGTGGGAGGAATTGGTAATTTCTGCTGCTACAAAAGTTTCCCAAATTCACTTGCAGCTAAAATTCCTCCATCACATATGCTCCTACGTCTACCATAGTAAAACAATATTTTGTCCTTTATGATTAAAAATTTGTGATGCTTGCCGTCAATTGCTCCAAGACAATGAGGAAGCCGCCATTTTTCAAAATGATCGCTTGCGATCCTCAGTCAGTCGTCATGATTTGGTGAGATAAGTTTATTCCACTTAACTCTTCCAAATAGCTACGCATGTCTCGTGTATTATCCGCCCCACGCTATTTTAAATTTCTAAGCGTTTATGTCTCTTGGTCCACCGTGTGCTAAATATCTAAAATAATAATATATATAATATGTAATTAGTAATTACCTATATAATGTATTAACACTTAAAAAAAAAATTTTTTTTACTTACATCACTGTTAAAGCTAGTCGGCGTTCCGCTGAAAAAGGTTTCCGGTGGGAACTTTTTAGTAAACTATGTTCTAATAAATTAAAGAGAACATTAAAATGTTCAACAGTCATGCGGGTAGGCTTCAGAAACATATCGTGGTCTGGATTCTTCATTATTTGAAACGGAGTTTCATAAAAACCAAAAGTTTCACGTCTTTTATAAATCGGTCGAACCCACCACCTCCTCCTACGGATTAGGCCCTCTACCATATTTACATATCCTAAATGTGCTGCAGTGGCACATATTATTAATTTACGAACTTTTTCTGCACGCATTTTTCAAACTTTTTGAAAATATTTCGTTTTTAATTTTTATTTAGCACTTTTGCTTTTGTGGACATACGAGTATGTCTCGCACTTTGCTTATTGTATATTAGAATGCGAGACAGTGCAAAACGAGATCTCCGCCGAGAGTCGGTCTCGTCCTCGTCTCGGTCTCTCGCATTATTGTATTCGGTCTCTCGCATTATTGTATTTCTTCTGCTGAGTGCACGGTGCTGCCAGAGATACCGTGGCTTGATTCTGATTCATTCACATTTACATCTAGTACTATTGAATTATTTCTAATGGTTTTGGAAGTTGATTAAATATATAATAATAATACAGGAAAATAAATGAACTTGAAATAAAGCTCTTGAATATATTCTCTTATACGGATCGTTTATTGAATCATAATATAAGACTTGTCTGTATGACAAATATGAAGCCACTGACTATTTATGCAAATTACAGTTTTGGATTCTAATGTAAACATTAAGGTGACCAACTTAAAGACAATACATTTAATAATGTAATCTTAACAAGTACATTGTGAGGGTTTATTTTCATGCGACTTAAGGCGTCTGCGATTGTGTTTAGTTTCCCTTTTTTTATAGATTATCGTGTAATCGAATTCCTCAAGTTTGAGACGCCATCTGACCAATTTCGAATTGGGTTATTTTAAGCTGTGAGCCATGTAAAAGGTGTGTGATCCAGTTGCTATGGAAAATCTTGGTGCGAATAGTTAAGCGCGAAAGTATTTGGTGGCCCATACTATCGCCAACTGTTCTTTTTCTATTGTTGAATAGTTACATCCTGATTTTGAAAGTGTCCGGCTAGCGTAACAGATTGGTTTGTCGTTTCCTATACTTCCTTGGGATAGTATAGCGCCTAGAATAGAATAATGTCCGGGTATTGTAATAAGGGATAATTAGTTAAAATTGTTTTACATGTTTCAAAAGCATTTATATATTTATTATTGAGTTCAATTGTATTTCCCTTTAGCCACCCTCTGTGGTCTAGTGGTAAGCATGCTAGACTCACTCCCCGAGGGTCGCAGGTTCAATTCCTGCCACGGGCTTGGTCTCCAAAATGCTTCTTTCTATAAAAAATCTTTTTCTCTTCGAGTCGAAAGCCTCTGTAGCTAGTACTCATTCCCCCAACACCTTGCACTCATAATTAATTATGGTGTAAGGTATAATAATAACAATAACAATAATGTATTTCCCTTTTTTAGACATTCTGTTAGTGGTTTTGTAAGTTTTGAGAAATCGTTTATAGATTTCCGGTAGTATCCCAAGAGACCGATAAAACTTTTAATTTGTTTTTAGGCTCGGGGTATAGGGAAATTTTGTATTGCGCTAATTTTTGTGGCATTGGGTTTGATACCGTTCGTAGAAATAACGTGTCTAAGGAAGTTCGTTTCTTTATGGAGAAGTTCCGGCTCGTCTGGTTGGATTTTAAAGTTGGATGATCTTAATTTATCAAACACTGTTTGAAGGCTTTTAATGTGTTCTTGGAGGGATGTAGAATAGATAATTATATCATCTAAGTATATGAGACAAATTTTTCGTACTAGTTCTCCCAAAACGTTGTCCATGAGTCGTTTGAACGTAGATGGTGCGGTTTTAAGGCCAAAGGGCATGTATTCGTAGTGTCCGCCTTCTACGGTATTACCGTATTTGGGATGTCTTTGGGATGCATCTCGATCTAGTGAAATTCAATTGCCAAGTCCAGTGTCGTAAAATACATACATCTCCCCAGCTTGTCAAGTATTTTACTGATGTTTGGAAACGGCTATCTATCTGATACTATCTTTTCGTTTAGCTTCATGTAATCAATGACCTTACGCCTGTTTCCCGTTGGCGTCTAGTTTCTTTGGCACAATCCATACTGGAGCACTCCATGGGCAATAACTTGGACATATAATTCCTTGTTTTGGCATGTCGGCTATTTGTCGTTGAACTTCAGACTTGTGTATATGTGGATACCGGTAAGATTTTGTGTGTATAGGAATTTCATCCGACGGAACTATTCTATGTTTGGTTTGGTTTGTAAAAGTCAGTTAATCGTTTTCTTTCAAAAATATGTCACTTTAAGTTTTGCAAAGTGTTGTTAAGCCTACTTTCTCTTCATTATTTAGATGTTCTATTCGTAATAATTGTGATATGTCAACATCTTCACAATTTTCTAATGAGTTTGTTTCAAATGTAAATGCCTCTATGAGCTCCTGAGCGTCATAAGGTGTAGATTTTATTGGCTGTTCTATGAATAATAGCTATTCGTTTTCTGATGTATTTATAATTTCTAGGGGGCTGTACTAGTCTCTTGTATGGTTTATGCCCTTTGCTATATAGAGTGATTCGTTAATATATGTTGCTTTTACGTACATGACTCCATTTTTGACATCTACTGGAATTTTATCAATTCTTTTTGTATTGGGATGCCAGGTTTGGCTTAAAATTTAAGGGTATTATGGAGTTTATACCCTTTACCTTTAAAAAAGGTAAGTATGGTATACTAATTTTGTGATTTTAAAAGAGGTTGCAATTTCAAGCAGGAGGCGTGGTAGGTAAGGGCATATATAAACAGATATGATCAGAATCTCTTTCTAACCAATTTTTATTTTGTCCGTCCGTCTGTGACCACTTTTTTTCTACACCGTTAGAGCTATCTTAATGAAAGTTTACAGAAGTATAGTCTGGAAAAAGATACAGAACCAGATTGCTATATGGGCTGATTTGGACAAAGACCACGCCTACCTCCAATATAAGGCAGTATTTTCACCTTTTTTAAAATGACTACAACTTCGGTCCGATTGATGGAATCGTGACGCAATTTGGCAGTTATGGAGATTTGGGTCCTATTAAACACTATGCAAAAAGTGGACGGTATATATTAACTGCCACGCCCATTATTAACAAATATTAATAACTTAAGATCTGGTAGAGATTTACGGACGAAATTTTGCTTGAAGGAACATGTTGACATTATAAAGCTATCTGCAATAAATGGGGTTGAGTAGGGAAAAGACACGCCCACTTTTGACATAAGGAACTTTCGGGTCTAAAATTGGAGTTAGCCTACCTATGCTCGTATTGATACCAGCGGAATAAAAATTTGTAGAAATATAATTGGGGTCCATAATAATGTGTATGCAGAATATAGAGATCATAATACAACTGCCACGCATACTATTGACATATTATAATAACTTACGATCTATACAATATTTTTGGACGAAATTATATATTAGTACGTAGACCCTACATAGCCATATGCAAGAATTGGGGTCGTTCAGATGAAGGATACGCCTCCCTCCTATATAATGAACTTTGGGGACCCCACTTTAAAGCAACTAACCTATCTATGCTTCTAGTGATGATATATGAATACAAATTGGTAGCTGTATACATTGGATCTGTACTAGCATGCATTTCAAATAGGGGCAGATTATTACTACTGCCACGCCCACAATCAACCAAAAATCATTACTAGGTTCCTATTGAACATTTATCAACGAAATTTCACAGAAAGATTCCGGGTACCAGCATTAAACACCACAAAAAAATGGACGTGTTATTTTTACAGCCACGCGCACTATTGAAATATTATTATACCTTACGACCTATACAATATGTTTTGGGCGAAATTTTATATTAGTACGTATATGGACTCTAAAAAGCCACATACAAGAGCCGGGGTCGATCAGAGAAAGGATACGCCTCCCTCCCATATAATGAACTTTGGGGACCCCACTTAAAAGCAATTACCCTATCTATGCTTCTAGTGGTGATATATGAATACAAATTAGTATCAGTATATATTATTTTTAAATATATATTTAAGCACGCGTTATTTATTCTTATGAATAATCTTCTGATGGCATTCAAAGTATTATATAACAGAAAATAGCAGATTCAGTTCAGTATTTATATAGCAAGAAATTACATGAAGGTAAATTCACTTTTGAAATCATTGTATATAAATATAAATATATCCATTTAATAGTACTTTATAGAAATAAAGCTTTTCCGTCAGGATTACTAAAAATAGAACTACAAAATATTTTAAGTACCGATTGTTTTGTCAATAAGAGAATTGTTCTATTAGGAGATTTTATTATATGTCGTGGCAGTGACTGTGACCAAGTAGAAGACATCCAAACGGAAAGCGGCTTAATATTTCTTCTATGTAGAGATAAGAGTGCCACTTCAGGAAATACTCAAATAGAGTGGGCTTTCTCTAATATGGACAGCAATTCAATAAAGGCGAACACTTACGAAATGATTTACAGTTACCCTGATGCAGTTTGTGTTACAATTTCATCATAGATAGATATAGATATATTTAAGGATATTATACACTGCGACCTGGAAGATCTATTGTGATGCCTCTATTTATTTGAAAGATAAGGATAGTCTCATTTATAAATCTTCTGTCAGGTTAATTTCCGACAGGAATTCATATATTTTGGAGGAATCAAGATGAGGGATCTTGCTCATACCTAAGATATATTCTCCAAAACACCTGTGTCTTTTGTGTGTAAATGGTCCGCAGTCTGTGATCAGGTGCATTGAGGTTTCGTCACTTTTTCCACAGAATCGACAGATGGCATCTGAAGTTATACACAACTTGTTCAAAAAGTAGTTGAGTTTACAATGCCCGAGTTACGTACTTAGCCTGGTACTAAACACAAAAATAATATTAGATCCTCAACCTGAGATTGTATAGGGCGTCCGAAAGATGCCGGTCTATTCAATTCAAGAAGGTCACTAATTTATTTAAGTTGAACTAAAATGTTAGATCCTCAACTTGAAAGGATATAGGGCGTCCAAAGGATGCCGGTCTATTTCAAATCAAGAAGGTCACTAACTATTCAAGCTGAATCAGTCAACTTCCAAACTTATGAGGATACAGGCGTCCAAAGGATGCCGATTTATTCCTTTCAAGTAGGTTTTTAACTTGTTCAAGCTGAACTGAGTTCTTGATTGTACAATATGGAAAATGCTGTCAGTTGTATGTATGGCAGTAAGTTTATTTGGGGCAATGAAAGTTTTTAAGATGTCAACCATTGTATTTTCATTGAAGGTATTTCTTCGTATTGTTCTCCTTTGCTTGTTTTTAAATATAGTTTCCGTAGTTAATGGTGATTCTTTGTCACTTTGTTCTAATATGATCTGTAAGTTGAAATCGTTTAAAGGTCTTTTTGAGATAGGTATACCATCGTTCAAATTTTCGTCACTGCTGTGAATGGTGGTGCTAGTTGTTTCATTTATGTTTGGTTCAAAATTTTCGACTTCAGTGGGACTGCTACTTTTAATACGGTTTAGTGCGTCGGCATTTGTGTTGTATTTGCTTTTCTTGTATATGGTTTCGTTTAGTGTATTAGCTGGTATTTTTGTAATTGTTTTTGTTTTATGTAGTATGTCCAGAGATAGAATTAGGTTTCATCTTTATTTTGTTTTTAGAATTGTTTGCTATTAGGGTGTTCTTGTTAAGGTCGATTTTTGCTTTTAATATTGTTAGTGTATCTAACCCTAGGAGTCCATCGAAATAATTGTGGAATTTAAAAAGAAGCAATTTAAATGAACCAGATTGGTTGAATTCCGTGAAAATTGGTAAAATGACTGATTTATTAAGTTTATACTTTTTAGAGACTGTAGATATAGTAATTTCTTCGCATTGTTGTTGTTCGTGTTCAGGTATGTATTTAGGGTTGATGAATGAACTAGATGCACCTGTGTCTATTAAAAACCGAAGTGGTCTACCATATGGGGATGAGATATCTATGTATGGAAGAGTGTTTCCATGTTTATTTATTTCGTTTATTGGTTGTTGTGTTTCCACAATGTTGATGTCTCCTACCTAGTTGTTTTGGTGTCTGTTGAAGTGACTTTGTGTTGACTGATAGGGTGTAAAGTTCTGTCTTGTATTCTGTCTTGGTTGATATTGCCTATTAAACATTGGTTGGGATACTTGAAATCTTTGCATTTGGTATTGAGGATTTTGGTTTTGCCTGAATTGTGGTTCGGGGTAAGGGTAGCTATTATATCCGTAGGGTGTGTTTGGTGAAAATTGTCGTTCTTTTTTATAGTAAGTTAGAGCAGTACATATGTCTGTTGGGCGCATTGCTCTGATAATTCCACCTTAAGGTTCTCTTAAACCTGATAAAAAAAAAACGTTTAGACACATGTCTTCAAATAAATCTTTCTTTGAACTTAGTATGACTTGGTTGGTTTCTTTCATACGTATATTACTTATTAATGTAGATTGGATGTCTAGAATTTCGTCATAGAATTGCTCAACTGTTTTGTAATATTGTTTGATGTTGTGTAATTCCCTAATTAATGTACTTTCGTCTCTCTTGTCAGTATATAGGTCCATCATAGTTTTCTTAATGTCATCCCAAACAAGATTGGTTAAATGTGAATTTAAGGCTTCATTTGCTGGTCCTATTATCTTATTTCTTATTGCTCTAAGCAATACTTGTCCGTAAGGAGTATTGTTCGAGTTTCTGATAAAAAGTAAAATTTCTTCTACATTTTTTATAAAGTCTGGTAGAAATTTTTTGTTTCCGTCAAAAGTGTGTAAGTCTTTAATTACGTCTAGGATTCTTAGGCTGTTAAATATTTCTGTTGGGTTAGCCATTTCTGAAATGTTATTTGTATTTGTGTATTTTATTTGATTGAGTATTCGTTCGGAAGACCTACGTTTATTGGTATGAACTGTTTCTTCTGGTATACTTGGAAGTGTTATTGGATTGTTGTTAGTGATTGGACTTGAAGCTTTTCGTTTGAAGTTTCGTAACATTACTTTTATATGTATGTATATATAAATATATTTATTATTTTTTTATAAATAATTAAGTTCTTGACTTACATGCAATATATTGTAGCCCAAAATGTAGTATTCATATCGTGAGTTTTTATGGCTACTTCTGGTAAATGTTGCCGTGTTGTCTCTGCTTTATGTTGCTGTGAGATGTTGCTGTGTTGATGTTTATGTTTACTGTTGCTGTATTAATGTTGATGTATTTCTGCTTAATGTTGCTGTGAAATGTTGCTGTATTTCTGCTTAATAACTATGTTGCTCGTCCAGTGACTACAAGGAGTCAAAACTCGCCGGTTTGTTAAACTTTTGGAGGCTGACACTGATGTGCTCTCAGTGTTAGATTTTCGCTAGTGATATTCCGTCACTGCTGACTCTGTTCCAACTCGTAGAAACTGTTAGTCAGGACTACCGACTGCGCCAGTTACGTACTTAGCCTGGCATTACACACAAAAATAATATTAGATCCTCAACCTGGTATTGGATGATAGTCCACAGAAGGGTTCAGGGCCGTTGAAGTGAGAGGCCGCAGCCTTCCTAGCTAAGCTATCAGCCTTCTCATTTCCCTCTACTCCTATGTGGCCTAGTACCCACATTAGAGATAACTTGTTCATACTGCCTAGGGAGTTTAGCTTCCTAATACTGTGCCACACAATTTAGACCTCACTAAGGGTGAGCTCAGACTCTTGAATGCTGCTTGACTATCAGATAGTAACACGATGTTTTTCCCCCGATTCTTAATGTCAATGTTGATCTGGGCACATTTTTCAATAGCGTGAATTTCCGCTTGAAAAATGCTTGGAAAAGAACCCATTGGTTCCCAGTAGTTGGTTCTAGCCCCAAATACTCCTGCCCCAGTTCCGTCCATTGTCTTAGAACCGTCAGTATACCATAAGAGGGTATTTTTTCTAATTTTATACGTCTCAGTTAGACCTTTCCATTCTTTTTTGCAACTCATCATTGTACAGTATTTGTGTGCAAAATTGAATTTTCTTGGCATAAAATCCTTGTGTATTCTTGAGTAGAATTTTTACCACATATATTTTTGGTGTAATTTGATTCTCTCGAGAAAATTCCTTGTATTCTGGTAAGAGATTTTCTAGCAGAGTCTTGAATTACTAGATGTAAGGGTGTTAGATCTAGTATAACTTCCATTGCTGCCGTTGGACAGGTGCACAATTTCATCATAATAGGTTTCTTTATTTTTGCTGCATTCTTTATTTATTTAATGTATGCTAACTTAGTTGATTTAGGTGTAGTAATAGGTGCAATTCATTAGGTTCCTCGGGAGAGTTTGTAACTCAGAAGCCGCGTTCCCAGGTAGCGGATATGGGAAAGCCTACCGATATGGGCAAACTACCTCCCGCGGACCAACAAGCAAGAGTATTCATACCTTCAAACCTTTACTATAAAAAATGTTAAACTAATTTTGTGCCGTAGAACTTTTTTTTATAAATACCATAATGGCCGTAGCAGGTATGGATATGTACATATGGTGAAGTATAACTACAAGTTAACTACATTCATAACTCGAAATCTCTACAAAATATATCAACAAATGTGTCTATAGCATTATAGAATTAAACTATGACACTAACTGATCATCATAGGTCTTACATTTCAACCGACATGGAGAAAAAATTGTGTTGATCCTATATCGGCATGATTTAACTCTCACGTAGAACTTATTTGTATGAGTGTGGTTTTATAAACGATAAAAGTAAGGGTATTTCGTATTTGTGGGTTAACATCGGAGTTGATATTTTGGACTAATATATTTTGGACTGAAGAAAAACGAGGAAGCACCTGTATCAATAAGGAATTTTAAAGGTTTGCCGAATGGGGATGATATATTTATATAGCTTAATTCGAATCCATGTTTGTTAATATCTAGGTAAAGTTGTGAAAATTTTGGTTGTCTTTAATGTTCATGTTGTTCTCTTGTGTGTCCTGGTATTGGTCCAGTTTCTGTTGATATCCCGAGTTCGGTGGTAGTGCATCAGATGAATTGGTTTGTTGGAAGTTGAATAGTTCCTCTCGCTTGTATGTGGGATTCCTGGATGTACTAGTCCGCATAGTTTGATCTGTTCTGAAATATCTCTGAGTAGTAAAAGGTGTTTTTGCTCTTATATATTCGGAGCTCGTATCCATAGGTTCAGGCTTGTTATGATAATCTAACATATTATTTCTTTGAATAGGTTTTGGGCATAATTTTGAGTTGGGAAGTTATTATTGTTACGAGGATAAGAATGTTGAATGTTATAATTAATTTGTTGGTTTCGGTGGTGAGTGTGTGAATATTGGGATTATAAGTGTTTAATTGATTTTGGTATTGCGGAGGTGTGTACCGGTTATTATTGTATTTATTTCTGTAAAGAGGTGAAGAGTTGTTAGGTTTTGGGTGCCATCTGGATTGAAATTTAGTGGAGTCTACTCTCATATAATAGATATTTTGTTCTTTAATACAAAAGGCAAATGCTTCTGCAAGTGAAACTTGTTTTAATGCTCTTATGGTAGAGCCCGTTGTTTTAGCCCGATCAAAAAACTATTTAGGCACAATTCAGAATAGAGATCTTTTTTTGCTTTCACAATTTTTTTATCGTGCTCGTGAATCTGAATGTTATTGGACAGAGCTGATTTAATTTATATTATTTCGCTATAGAAATTCTCAATATTACTGAGTTTCTGTTCGATCATTGTGAAGGTCTCTAATAAGAGATGCTTCAGTCCGTTTATCTGAATAATGCAAGATAAGGTTTTGCTTCGTTTCGTCCCAGTTGAGAGATGTTCCGTAAATATTGAGGACCTCTTTAGCCTGTCCTACGATTTTATTGCGAATGGCTTGCAACAAAATTTGACCCTGTACTGATATGCCGTCAGTACTCCTTTCTCAGGATGGATATAACAGGAGTGCAATATTAGTAATTATTATTTATTTACAATTTTCTTTAAAAAAAACAAAATTTGCTTGCAACCTTCTGTTCGAGTCCTGTACTGATATGCCGCCAGTATTCCTCTCTCAGGGTGGATATAACAGAAGTGCAACACAAGTATTTAGTATTTATATATATTATTTTCATATATATAAATATTATCTTTTTTTATTATTTCAGGTTATTGTCCTTTTTCTCTGGAGGGTCCCCCTTTCGGTGGTGAATCGCAGAGTTTGACTTTTCTCTTCATAAACCGGAGGGTCTAGAGTTTGGAATCGGGGTTTCAATTTTGTGTATTAGAAGCTGTAGCAGCTAAAAGTTGATAATTTTTTTATATTATCTCTTTCAATCTGGAGGGACCCCTTTCGGTGGTGAATCGCAGATTTGAGTTTTTATTTATATGTAACTGGAGGGTCCAGAGTTTGGAATCAAAGTTAATTTTTTCTTTTATTTTGTTATTTAAATATGAATTTTCTTGTATAATTGTTTCACTATTCTTTCCCCTTCTCTATGGTTTTAATTTATTTATTACAATTTTTATTTTAATGGTATTAAATCAGTATTTTCAACTCACCAAATTGTCCATAGAGGGACTATCATCAGTGATAAAGAATTGATATTCTCCGGTCTCCGCTTTTAACGTTGGGCTGCCTTCCTATTCCTTCAAGGAGTTTTCTTCAACTTGTTACTTGGTGAATGGATTTTTGGTGTTACTGCGGTATACCTGCACAGATTTTCACTGTTTCCACTTTCCACCAATATTTGCGATGACCGTTCACTGAGCCTAAGCCGACTGCGCCATTTACGTACTACGCTGAGCACTTTGCTAAAAAATAAATTAAGCTCTGCACCCAGAGCAAGAAAAACACAACTCCTCACCTTGATCACCCAAACAATTCTGATTTTTATAGATTTAATTTACAATTTGGAAACTTATGAACTAATTTACAATATTGCTTATCCTATACATTTAATTAATTTGTGAATTCAGCAAATTATTACATATACCTTATTTTATACATTTTATTAATTGATTGGTTAATTAAGCGGATCATTACATATACCTTATTCTATGAAATGCAGTCCGTTGTTGGCTCGTGCAGACAATTCTTTTTGTTGTTGTTGTTGTTGTTGCAGCACATCCGCTGGTTTGCTGATGTTGTTGGCCTGCTTATGTTTGCTGGTGTAATTGACGTGTTTATGTCACGTTGCCTGTGGAGGTTTTGTTGGTGCTTTCAGTGTTGTTGTAGTGGTTGCAGTAGGGGCTGTAACTCGCGCGCAGTAAATATATAAAGCTAAAACATGGCAAAGAGCACTAGAACACGAGAGAGCATAATCAGAGTAATGCAAATAAAGAATGATAGAATAGAATATTGCGCCAATGCTGGTACGAAATTTCCTCTCTCTGCTCATGTCGTCATAAGGCGCACACGAAATGAGAGAACAGCCAAAATGCATACATTTTTGTGTGAGAAATGTGATAATTTGTGTTTAATATTAAATATATTAATATTTTTCGCATTTTATGATAATATTTATACAAATTAATGTAAAATAATATATTTCAATTGATTTGGCATGAAATATTTTTTTTTATTCAATAATTTTTTGATTAAATTTGTGCCATGAAAGTTGTTTTTTTGTGTTTTGAAATGAAATACTTATGGGAAATGGAATATAAAAACACATGTACATACGAGTATGTACTTATTTTACAATTTTAGGAATTTTATTTATAAATTTATGTTCATACGTAATTATATATACAGATATGCATGCATATAAGTAATTATAAATACAAAGTTTTAAGTTCTAAAAGTTTGCTATTTTATTAAAGTACATAAATTAAATACAAAATAATTCAGTTGACTATATTATTATGTTTCCTGCTCATTTTGTATGCATTTTGAAGAATGTCTTTATTAAGATTTCTTATTGTAAAGAACATTCTGGCCCTGAAGAATAACTTCTTAACTTTAATTAGGCAATTTGCATTAGAAGCTTGCTTCTTCAAGAAGTCATTTGCAATGTGCAAACCGTCTCCATTAATACCCATACAAATTTTTTCCAAATTAGGTATGACCACCTACGCTGGGCTTGTCTACCCACGTGTAGCCTCTGTTCTCATTTGCCATGATCGCAATATTTGGCTTCATCTTATGGTAAATATATCCCGCTAAATTCTCTAAACCGGTATATGTCATAGAGTCCAATTCTTTAAATTCTTCTTCGTGGTCGTCGGTAGTTTCATCACCGAAAAATAAAGTAATATAATATATTTAATATAGTCGAAAGCTTTTGATCAAGAGTTTGAATCATGGTGAATGGGTGAGTATGTGTGGGAGTAAATGGGGGAGAAGTGATGAATGTGTTTGAGAAGTGATAATGTGGATCAATCGTAGAATGTAGGTAGGTTGTTGACCTACTTAATACAGCTGTTGCTATGGCAGCTGCTACGTGGGGCGAAAAGAGATGGATATGAGTAGTAGGAGTAGGATCGGGAGCACTGAGGTGAAGCAGCGGACATTTCTAAAGGCAGGAAAAAGTATAAAAGGGCTGCCGTGGATATAGATAGTAGGTTTTTCGTTCCTCGCAATTCGGTGATATTAAGCTAGACCGGTTTATTTTTTATATTATAAAAAAGTTATTTTTAAACAAATTTAGAAAACAGATTTTGTCAATCGCCGTAAAGATAATGTGGTTCGCGGTGTTCGCTGAAAAAGGAAAGAAATTCAATTTTTGTTTGTTTGCAATTCTAATAATGTATTGAATGCAAAGATAAGCAGCGTCCATAAAAAGAATTTCCGCACAGGATGCGAATTACGAAGAGGCAGTTTCCGTAGCGGCGGCATTCAGTTCCCATCCGTAAGATAGTGGATAGTGGAGTGCTCCAAGGATATATACTCGGATAAAGTAAGTAGATTAATGTATTTATATATTGTAAAAGTAAGCATATTTGTGTGATAACTATAAACTTTAAAATAATTATATATATAATAATTGAGCGATGGGATGGACTAGCTAGACGGAATGACGGCGGAAAAATTGAGGATGAGCCCACTAGGAACAGGGGATGTGAGTTCTGGTAGTAAAAAAATTATTTAAATTATAATGTTCAGCTCGATGCAGTGTGGCGGGTTAAGAACCCTGACCACATGCGAGCTACGTTAATTTACCATGAATATTATAAAAAAATAAATTAACATAACAAAAATATCTGTTAAACTTACTTTTTAATAAAATTAGTGTTAGAATTCAACTGCCAGGATAATCTTAATTGACTATTATTTATATATTTAGCTATTACAAGTCCTTTTTCATATTTCTCTTTATGCTTTATTCTTCGCTTCCCTTCAGCTGTAAAGTTCAAAGTATATGGATGTTGGAATCACCTGAATGGTGTGAACTGAATTGAGCTTACGTTATTAGGAAATTCGGACTGACAACCTTGGTTAGTTATGGTTGAAGGTTTCATTAGCATTGGTGAACTGCAATTGAAGATTGCAATAGTCGGGATGAATGAACTTCGTGTAGCAATTACATGGAAGTCATATTTTATATTGCTAACATACTGGTGATTGCGAAAGTGTGGGTTGGGTATGCTTTGTTAGTTGTGGCGACTTCATCCACCTTCGATCGAAAACACTACTTAGTCGTTAGATTTTTAATTTTTATTTTAAACTTTTTTTGGCTGAAGATAAGCGTTGCCATTGATATTATAATTCCTACTGTTATTACTGAAAGGATAGTTATAAAAATAGTGTTGTTTTTTCTTGTATACAATTTTTTTAGCAAAGTCTATATTTTCAATTTGTTCTAATACTACTGCATCAAAGTTGAGTCTTTCATACTTTCTTAGTATTTCGGGATAACATTAGTGTGTTTAAAAATTCTATGTTCGTGGTGGAAAGTTTTTTTCCTATGTGAATTCTGCAATTATTAAAACTCAATAAATAATTTCCATTCATTATGATATAATTTTTCCTACAATTATTCCAAAAATTAACATTATTTATCCGAGTGATAAGTATTATTATATCAATCGATTGCCTTACTCATTTTTTCTTTAATCGCTATATCTTTGCTTTCAATTCCAAGCATTCAATCTCCTATTGTATTGTAAAGTCTTTCTATATCAGCATTTCCTGTATGACTTTGGAGTTTGAGGAGCTGAAGGTTAATGGTTTCATTTTGTAAATAATCTTTAATATTAATAGTTCTGAATTCATTGTCCGTTATAAGTTTGTCAAAATGTCTTCTTTGTGATTCGTATTGTCGTATTTTCTCTATAATGGACTGGTTATTTCTGTTTTCGAGATAAAATGTAGTTTGAATTTTAGAAAAACAATCGATAAATGTTTAAAAATTCGCTTTCGAGTTTGTATATATGTCCATATGTACTATTTGATTTGTGTCCGTTGGTGTTTCTGTCATTTAAAATTTTGCTTGATAGGGTTTCGGTCATATTTTTTGCGAACGTCACAGGTTTAATGTATTTCTAAATCAGAATTTTTAATTTTGGAAAGTAGATTAGGCTCTTGAGTCTTTCGTAATTTTCGTTGTTTGCAGTGTGACCTGTTTCAAATTTGTGGTATTGCTAGTATTTTATAAGCTTCTTCTTCATTACTTACATCCTGAGCATGATAAGAGAATTAAAAATTTTAATATTATGTGTACCTACGAATAACTCAATTAGTTCATAACTCAATCTTTCCCGGTCGTATATATCTATTTTAAAGTGTCACTGGCATGATTTCTCGCTCAATTGACTCTATAAATATTTTTCTATCCTTTTTTAATACGATGGCAGCTCCAATGAAATTAGTGCCACAGTCACTACAGATGTCGTGACAAAATGTTGTTTTAGCCAGAGAAAGCATTCAGTGGACATGGTGGTGACTGCATCGAAGTGAATCGCCTTGGTAACGAGACAGATAAAGATGGCGATGTATCCCTTGGAAAATGTATTACCCCGATATTTTGCAGATTTGATGTTGATAGCACCAGTGTAGCCGACGCATGTTGCTACAAATGGACGTTTCGGTGGGCTTATACGGTGGCAAGGCAGATCACCCATCTGTTGTGACTTGAGATGGGTTGCGAACATATTTTAGACATCTGGTAATGTGGCGTTGAACTATTCTTCTTGGAGTAATAGTCCAGAATCGCTGCCGTAGCTGCGACACAGTTTGTTGCACACCATCGTGCAGAGTTTTGTGATGCGCATCATCAATAATTAATGTCAAAAAATGGTGTGAGTTGGGCAAAATAATTGAATGCTTTTGTCGATAAGGGAGATTGGGCAGTTTGAGTTGACCTTCCACTCGCAGAACTTCTTCGGTCTATGAAAGTTGTCAAACTTCTCAAGATAATTTTATTTGGGAGAGATTCTTTGGAGCGGAGTAGATGGATGTCCTCTCCAGAAGCTTGACTCTGCACTACACGGACTACTCTGAGCAGTCATTCAAGAGCACTAATGGGTCCGACCATACGGCGTAGTCGATTGGATGAGCGGGAATTATGAGAAAAACTTTTGAGCGATGAGTACATCAGTACTATGGACTCACCATTGATGGACATGTGCATTTGAATTTGTGTTGTTTTCTCTTCGGTGGAAACGCCATCGATGTTCTGGGTACCAAGATTGAGTTGAGGCCACGTTGACTGATGTTGTTTAAGCCATGTTGGACTTGTCCACCGTAATTTGGGGTTGGATAACTAAACTGGCGACATAACTCTAGTGGTGCAATCAACAGGATTGTCCCTAGTGCGTACATGATCCCGTTGGTCTGGTATGCTACTGTTCAGAATTTTGCTCATACGATTGGCCACGTACGTCTTCCAGCGATTGATGCTTCCGTGAATCCAGTGCAGCATGAGAGTAGCATCTGTCCAATGGAAAATGGGAATTATTATTATTATGTAGGTGATTTAAAGCACCGCAACCTTTCGACCTATAGTGGCAACATCAGAGGTTCAAAGTACATCTTTGAGTCCTATCCTCTGGATAAACGTGATGACAAGTTTTGGTTCCAAAGGTTTCACATCACTAGGAGAGCCTTGGAAGAATCCCAAGTATTTCCTGCGGGTGTGCATGAGAGCCGGACATTGTGTCAGCACATGCAAAGACGTCTTCTCTTCCTCCATACAGAATCTGCAGGAGCCTTCTGAGGTGACCCATATCCTCACCATATGTGAGTTGAATTTATAGTGCCCTGTGAGTAGGCCGGTCATCATCGCAAGATTATTCTTAGAAAGATTGACTCAAGCTGTTCCAGCTAATATTAAATTTGTATAAATTAATTTTAAGTTAACAAGAAATAAATTATATGAAATTATTATAAATTATCACGTATATTGCTTACATTTCAGTCCACTCAGCCACATCAAAATACACCATAGGTACAGGGATGAAAAATGAGCTGATGAGCAACATCTTTTTCCTGTTAAAAATAAAACGACCATTTTCAACACCTTACCACCACCAAACTAGAGCGAAATCACAGAGTACTCAATGAGTTTCTGTTTACAAACAATATAAATAATCAATGGTACTCGCAAATACAATATTTTTCGTGTGCGTATAACAAGACACCGCACAATGTGCGGAGCACATTGACACTGATTATACCCCATATGAACTTATATTCGGTCAATTGGCATAATTACCCATTGAAACTAAAAAATGAGAACGTAAACAATGAAAGTATAAATAACAAAAATTATATGACTGAATTCAAGGCCAAGTTGAGCCATGCACTACTCGAGGATACAGTATTGCAACGGCAATGAAAAATTAGCGTGAATATGTTAGTAGTAAATTGTACTAAATTAGAAGTAGAATTACGAGATTTAGTTTTACTTAGAGTAGCAAATAGACAAAGGCATCAATACCCATACAAAGGACCGTAATTGAATGCAATAGCGTTAATACTATAATAGATGTAAATGGGATCCATAAAGAATTCCACAATAATCAATTAATAAAATATGTTAACTATATGTAAAATATATATACATATTTATTCACTGTTATTTCTCTTTATTATTAGTTATATATACTTAATAATTAATACGATGGCCATTTACATAAGAACCATGTAAAAAAAATTTTGTATAAGAATTTAAGTAATTATTATTATTATTAACATGCTAAAAGAACACCGCGGCCTAAAAGATCTATTGTGCAGCCTCGTACCCAACTAAAACAGTCCTAGACTATTTATAAATATCGTAACTGCTGTGGGCTTAATTTTAACAAGGTAATTTAGAGATATAAACCCACTGCCTAGGTAATTATGTCTGCGTCTTGCCACCGCTGGGCAAGTGCATAGAATATGTTCTGCTGTTTCCTGCTCCTCATGACAGAGTCGACAGGAATCGTCTTCTACCACGCCTATTTTTTTTAGATGGTAATTTAGTCTACAGTGTCCTGTTAAAAGTTCAGATTAGAGTTTGATGCCATTTCTGCTGAGGTTTAAAGAAGCATCTACCCTGATGTGTTCAGGATCAATGAGTAGTCTCGACTGCCGCATGCCTTTTTGGTCTCTACAGCAGACCTAGTTTTTCCTGTTCGCACAACAAGTTATTTTTGAAGCTACTGTTTACCCCACAGAAGGGTTCTGGACCTATAAAGGCAGTGTCTGCACCCCTTTTTGCCAAAGAGTCTGCCATTTCGTTGCCCTCATGTCCCTCATGTCCCGGTACCCACATTAGCGGAACAGAGTGTCTTGCTGCTAGGGAATTAGAAGTTTAGAGCATTCCCAGACCAACTTTGATTGGAATGAGAAGTTTATTAATGATTTCAGAGCTGCCTGGCTATCTGAGAGTATGCATGTTTTGGTGTTGCGTGTACCCCTGCGTAGACATTCTCTAGCACTTAACTCTAAATCGTGCACCTCCGCCTGAAAAATGGAAGCTGTTTTTCCCATTGCAATTGCTTTTTGGAAGTTTGGCCCTACAATTCCAGCTCCTGCACTGCCATCTTCCATTTTGGACCCATCTGTATACCACAACTGTGAGTCCTGTTTTATTATTATTTTATTGTTTCTCCAAGCTGAACGGTCACTGATGGCCACTTTGAATTGCTTGGAGAAATCTAATTTTCTGCCCATTTTGTCGAATACCGTGACGCACGGAGAATCCCAGACAGTGTCCAGAATCTTTGCGTGCCCCGAAAGGTTGACTTCTTTAAGATGGGCTAGATTAGGTAGCCTTGGGGCTGCGCTGGCCGCCATCCTTTTAACTACAAGGTGTAGAGGAGTCAGTCCAGTGATCACTCCCAAAGCTAGTGTGGGGCACGTTCTCATTGCTCCCGTCACACTCAAACAGGCTATACGGTGAATCTTCTTAAGAGTCATCTGAGTTCTTGTTTAGCCACCATACCAACGACGCGTATGTAATCATTGGTACTATTATTGTTTTATATGACCACGCCATCATTTTTGGCGGTAGTCCCCATGTTTAACCGTACAACCTCTGGCAAGCACAGGTTGCTCTTAAGGCTTTACTAGTTATGTATGATAAGTGGTTTTTCCAAGTTAGAGTTTTGTCTAGGATTACTCCCAGATATTTCATTTCATTGGACATTGTTAAGTTTGTGGTTTCTAAACTTAAGATCCCCAGATTCAGTTTCCTTCTTTTGGTGAAGGGTACCACGTTTGTTTTATTCGGATTTATCGATAGTTCTTTCTCCTGACACCAGTTTTGAGTGATGTCAGGAGCTAGTTGCATGCGATCTGTTATGGTAGAGTCAAACTTGCCTCTGACCATAATTACCAAATCATCCGCAAAGCCCTGAACTTCGTATCCGAGGTCATTGAGAGTTTGTAAGAGCTCATCGATAACCAATAACCATAGGAGTGGCGATAGGACGCCCCCCTGGGGACATCCTTTGGTTGACCAGACAATTTGCTTTGCTGTCCTTGTTTCAAAGATTGTTGTTCTGTTTTTCAGCATATTGAGAACCCATGTTATGATCAGTCTTTGTATACCTTTCCTGTTCATCCCCTCCTCAATTGATCTGAAAGTAGCATTGTCAAAAGCCCCTGTAATGTCAACCGATGTACAGAGAGCTATTTCTTTACCCTCAAACGCCTTTTCAATTTTGCTCGTTAAGCTATGTATGGCTGTCTCAGTCGATTTGCCTGATTGGTAAGCATATTGTTCAATATAAAGAGGAGAATCTTTAAGATAAGTTTCCCTGATATATTGATCCAGAATTGTTTCCACAAATTTTTGCAGGAATGACGTTAGGCTAATGGGCCGATAGGCTTTGGCGTGTGGTCCGCCTTTTTGCCTGCTTTCGGTATGAAAGCCACCCTAGCCTTCGTCCAAGGTTTAGGCACTATGCCTAGTTCCAGGCTTATCCTGAAAATGTTTGTTGGCACAGGTGCCAATACATCAACATCTTGCCGAAGCAGGCACGGTTGTATATTATCGACACCTGAGGATTTGAATGGTCTAAAAGTGGAGATAGCCCATTTAGTTTTGTTGACGGTGAAGAATTTCCTCCGTGTGGGCATCAAGAAACGAGTATTCTCGATGATTTCACTATCCTCTCCGCTAGTGGCACAGCCTGGAAAGTGAGTGTCCAACAAAAGCTGTACCGTCTCTTCCAGGCACTCCGTATAATTTGCGTCAGGCTTCTTGAGTGTAGAAAGGCCATTTGAATGATTTCTGGAGTCGGGTAGCTGCTGGGAGGGTTTCAATCTCCTCACAGTACTTTTTCCATGAGTCTCTCTTAGATCTACTCATACAGGATAGTTTGCCCAGTCACCATTAGACTTGGCTCTATTAAAGAGTTGACGGGCTTTTTTGCGCTTTGGCAGTGCCCAGCTCCGACCTAGACTGAAGGGAAAAGGGCAAAATCTGCTGTTAGTGGTGAAGAGCAACCAACAACATCTGTTGCAGCGCGGGCAAAGCAGAGTAGCCAGAAGCCGAAAACGGGACCCAAATTCATAAAGCCAGTACCGAGAGCGGAGAGAGGCAACACTGGTGCCCTACGTCCAAAACCATCTGCTGCTGGTGTTTTGCTGCGATGCAAACGTGCACCACACTGTATGGGGAAGCACGGACACGAACGTGCGAGGTGAGTCACTTCTTGATTTTATTACTACAAACAATCTGGTGGTGGTCAATAGGGGTGACGAGCCTACCTTTATGAATGCGATAAGGGAGTAGACCTTGTTACCCAGTTTCTCAACTCTTTCAGACGAGATGGGGTCTAGAGCAATTGCCAGCTCGACCTGGTCGCCTTTTTGTAGGCGATGGAGCACCCGCCACTCACTGACACTAATGCCCGAGTTCTACAACTCGACTTGGCCCAAAATTCGGTCATTCTGCCAAGACACCGAGCCGGGAAAGTAGCCAACGAAGATCTTGGCCTTTGGCACTTTTGCCTCGTCCGCCCCCTCCCAGGGCTTCATGGCTGGTATCCTTTCTTCAGCCCAGGCTACGGTTTCGTCGTCCAGACAGTTGATCGTCAACCATCCAGGCTTGAAACTACAGCTTGCAAATTGTGGCTTCACTGGGCCCCCACGAGTCTCGAACATCTTGTCAAAAATACAACGTTCTACCTTCCCAATTTCTTCAGTGGACCATATGTCTCCGCTAGAGTAGGCTTTGAACAGGGAACCCCCAAGGAGGCGCCCTGCACGCCATGTCTTTCAGAGACCCCCGCCACCTTCTTTCTGGCACCAGGTTCGCCCCCAAGTAAGGTCTCCACCTCCTTCATCACACCACTAACCGGCGAGTCAGCTGGGGGCACTATTGACATTTTATCAATGTTTTTGTACTCCTGTGCAAACCGCTTTCTCGGCCTGGAGCCCGATGTTGGCGTGCAGCCATCTGATCGGGAACTTTTAGGGGCCCATCGCGCAGACACGTTGGCTGGATTTGCCGCCAAGGACCGAGCCTTAAAACGTTTACGTCCAGTGCCGGACAGCTTCACCCTAAGTTTTGGAATCTTCTCAGGAGCAGGTTCAAGAAGATTTCTCTCCTGTTCCGAGGAGATAGACACCCCAGCCGATTCCTGGCTAAGTGGGATGTCCATCTCATCCGGCCTCTCGGGTAAGGGACCGGGTGCCCCCCCAACAGGTCGTGTTCCATGCTTTCATTGTCGATGGGACCAGCTGTCCCCTCGGCCAACGATGGCTGTTGGCTCGTTGTAGCCACACTATGCACATTTGAAGGTGTGCAGTCAATTTTTTCTAATATAGACTTAGATTTTCCATATATTTTTCTATAATTTTTTTGCGTTTTGGTCACACACGGGCGTCCCCGTGGTAAGACTAATTAAAACCGTAGGTTCGCCGGACCCCGTACGGAGTTCGCTATTAAGCTTGACTCTACCCCATCAAGCAAGCTCACTGGCATAGCTGTTCCACCGTGAATTTAGGGTATTTTTTTGGGTCAATAGGTCTGGTGAACCCTACCCCAGGGAGTTTTCCCTCTCCCTCGCCCGGCAATCAGCGACCCAAGTCCAACAGAGGCATGACCGTACTGAAAGTGGGCCATTGGTCTGTAAAGAAATTGCCGCACTTCCCCGAAGGGCTGACCAATTGTTAGTGTCTAGGCGATCCGGCGGTCTCAGTGAGACGTTCGATATTGGCCAGTACGACTACTAACTAGCCTTAACGACTGAGCAGGAATCGTAGAAAACTATTTTGAACCTGTGCATTGAAGGTAGTTCTTAGTTTGTGTAACTGGACCACGTCACCGTCTTTCATGTGCCATGTTCCCGCACACAGTAAGCCCCTTCACCGCAACAAGTTGACTACCCAGAGTAGAGGAATTTAAGTAATAACTATATAAAATTTAAGTAATTACTTTATATATATATATAAATTGACTTGACGTCACAGACAAGAAAGGTTATGTGATCCTTCTGATACCACAACTTTTGGCTTGAGAGTGAGGATGTAGTGGTATAACACTATCACCACGATCGGAAGCAATATACACTCAAGTCGACCAATGCTACAACAATTGGTAGCGCATAGTTACATGCTTTGAAACACAGTTACACAGTTACATGCTTTGTACACACTTACATACTGACACCATACTTTAGATCAAGAAAAGAAAACAACAACATCAATAACGAGGGAGCAAAAAACAAAAGCAGGGAGCAGGACCCTTTCAATAGAAGCTCCATACTGCGCCGGACCCCACCTAGTGGTGGGCAAGACCAGCGACTGACGGTGCGAAGAAACTCCCTGGGTGATCCGGGGGAGTGGCATGTCGAGGCACTCATCAGCTACATTGCGGAGCGACATAATGTCCATTCGGACATTAAACGAAAGGCGGCAAAGATCCGCGACATGTGCCTAGAAGTGGCACAATAACGGGATGCCGATGGCATCATCACCGTTCAACCACCACTACTGCAGCGAGCCGACAAGCATATGCAAACCTGCAAAGCGCAGGAGGACAAGGAGGTCCAAGCCAGCGTATCGCCACTGGCACGGAGCTACGCGGCTTCCGTTGCAATGCCGAAGCGTCCCCGCGAAAACGCAGAAGACGACGGAACCAGTCCGACGAGCCGAGCGGTATCCAAAAGGCAGAAGGCGGATGCGGCAAGGGCGGCCATGGTTGCCGCCGCAGCCAAAAATACCACCAAGCCAGAAGTGGGTAAACACGACGCAGTGGTGAAAAAGCCAGAGTGGACGATGATTCGTGCTCGCCCCCTGGCAAAGCCGAACACTCGCTAAAGCGAAGCCGACCAGACCTGATGCAATTGTCATCAAAGGAACGGGAGTGACAACCTATGCGGAGATCTTTAGGAGGATAAAGACTGAGCCGCGCCTTGGGGAATTGGGCGAGAGTGTGAACAAAATAAGGAAAACCGCGAAAGGTGAGCTGCTACTCGAATTAGCCACGACAGCGGACCCGAAGACGGTCACTCTGCGGGAAGCAGTAGCAAACACACTGGGGACTAGTGTGGAGGTGCGACAACTCACCCAGGAGACTCTGCTCGAAATAAAGGATTTGGACGAGATCACCACGGTAGAGGAAGTTCACGAAGCGCTGTGCAAACAGCTGAGCACTTTCGAAAAGCTCCCCGTGCCCGCGATTAGGTCCCTTCGGAAAGCGTACGGTGGAACGCAAACAGCAACCATCAGTTTGCCCCCTCTGGCAGCCGCAGCGCTACTGGCCGGGAAACTGAGAGTCGGATGGATCTCTTGTCGGGTACGTGGAAAGGTAGTACCCACACGTTGCTACAAGTGCATGGAGTTTGGGCATATTTCCAAAAAGTGCAGTAGTGGCGGAATCGGTGCTACAGATGCGGCGCCGAAGGCCACAACGCCAGCGAGTGTAGCAAAAGCCCAACCTGTGCACTCTGCAAGACCAAAGGCCGCAAGGATACGGAGCACTCGACAGGATGCAGAATATGCCCGTCGTATAAGCAAGCAGTAAAGGAGTCAAAACGCATGGAATGAAGTTACTCCAGCTTAACTTCAATCACTGCGCAGCTGCACAAGACCTACTTGAGCAGACGGTGAGAGAGCACAAGATCGACGCCGCTGTGCTCAGTGAACCATATCGTCGGAAGCACCAAGGAGTCTGGGTCGAGGACAATACTTTCCGAGCTGCAATATGGGTGTGTGGAGTCAAGCCACCTCAACTCGCGGACGTCAGGAGGGATGAAAACTACGTCAGGGTAACCATAGAAGGAACCACGGTTTGAAGTGCTACATGGCACCAAGCCTAACTACGGATGAGTTTGAGTCGGCAGTAGATAGACTCGTTCTAGATGCACACGGCATGAACCCTGTAGTAATTGCTGGCGATTTCAACGTATGGGCAACTGAATGGGGCTGCGGCCGGACTACGCCAAAGGGTCATATCCTCATGGATGCACTCGCAGCACTTGACGTGATCCTCTTGAATACCGGCGAGATGACTTTTGCCAGCGGAGGTGCCAGTTCTGCGATAGACCTAACCTTCGTAAGTAGCAGGCTGGTGAGGGGTGCAAAATGGCTGGTGACTGACATATACACCCACAGCGACCACCATGCTATCATCTGCGAACTGGAGAAGCCCGGGAATCGGCAGCGGATAGGTCCGACATTGAAAGGCTGGAGGACAAACAGCCTTGACGAAGACGTCCTAGAAATGATGCTTGAAGGTTTGGTGCTGGAAGGCAATGCAGAAGAAAGGGCGAATCAGCTGGCAAAGAAGGCAGAAAACCGCCAATAGTTCTATTTGTATATATTTGTATATTTGTTTACTACCCTTCCTAAATCGTTATCAAGCCATTGAGGCTTAGCGTAACTGTTTAAGGAGGTGGTTTTAGTGAGTAAAACTCTCACACTCTTGGGTGGTGCGTACCCCCTCGTATCTTTTTGAAGATTTCCCATGCCTGCAGAAAAATAGGTGCAGCATGTGAGTACCGAAGTGAAATCGGAGTATTTCTTATTTGGTAATGGTCATGGTTCTGCAAAGCAAAAGATGCCTAATATGGGTAATAGGAGTGTAAGTTAGGAGGTAAATGAAATAGCCCGGCTAGATCAGTCGGGAGAGCATGAGACTGTTAATCTCGGGGTGAAGCGCGTGGTCGGTGGCCTAAGTTGGGGTGCTGTTCCAATTGTATAAATGTGCATGGAGATCATTCCACCTATGTTCTGCCTGAGGCAACCTTGTTGCGTTGCTCCGGGTGTCCGTAGTGTGAGTATTTGTCGTCTTTTGATGTTTGTTTTGGTAGACGAACCATCAGTGGTAGCTCCCATGTATGCCTGTCCAGAGCTTTAAACGGAAGATTTACCACCAGTGGGACGATCGGTGGCTTTCGTACATATATCGTAGCCTGTATATAAACCAGAGTTTTCGGTCGAAAGCTATCTATGAAGTGTTTAAATCATGGTGAGTGGGTGAGAATGTATGTGGGTAAATGGTGGAGAAGTGAGGTGAATGTGTTTGAGAGAATGAGACTGAGAAGTAATAATTTGGGTTAATCGTAAATTGTACGGAGGCTCCTAACCTACTTAGTACAGCTGTTGCTATTGCTGGTGCTGATTGGGGCCAAAAAGGATAGAGGATCAGAGTCTGGATGGATGATATAAGTAGTGGTAGTATGAGCGAGAGCTGTCTGTCTATCACAATGATGGTATAGAGAATGGGTACCATCCGCGGACCAAACTGGCTAGGGAGGAGTCCCGAACAAAAACCACTGTCTGGCGATGGACAAAAAAATATTTATTACTCCAGGTGGAACCCACGCATGTGGAAATCCACCCGCTTCGGCGGCAGGGGCACGGATTCTGGAGGTCCCAACCATCGCTAAAGTCTCTCGCCTTTATCAGCGAGAGCGCATCCTGGAGGAGACGGGGATTGTTACCGCAATCTCTTCTTCTTCAGAGACGGAGGAACGTACCCTGGATCCAGAGGGCCTGCGTCGGGGAGTCACCACAGTGGCGGAACGACCTACCAATGGTTCTAGGGTAATGAGAACACAAGCGAGGAGACAGAGAAAGAAGCGGCTTGATCGGCTCGTGCAGGAGAAATCCTCACGTGGCTCTGCCGGCCCTTCTGTGTCGACTCCCTCCAAAAGGCCCAGGTCGGCGGAAGTGACACCCACGGAAGCCACCGAGCCTGCGGAGGGATTGACCGCTCCGAAAGCTCGCTCGCGAGGTAAGCGGCGGAAGATTGTTGCTGAAAACAGCATTCCCACCTGCCCTGCAGCTGTTACTGCTGGTGGCGCCACGACCCCAAAGGGTACGAGCGAAACCTCGGTGGCGGCTAATGTGGCGGGGAAGAATGTTGCCAATAAGCTGCAACTTGCCCAGCCCCTCGTATCCAGCAAAACCATCTGCCCGGCGAAATCTCTGCCAGTGGCGGGTGGTGAGCTGGACTTTCGCCCAAGCACTTCCAAAGGTGCAGCCAAGCCATCGTACAGCGAGAAGGCTAACGGCCCGCAACCAATGGCGGTGATTGGGAAGCTGGGGCCTGACCATCAGCTGACTGATGCAGAAATAAAACACTGCAAAGGTCATCTGATGCGTCGCGTCATTGCCTCCGGTCCTGAAGCTAATGCGAGGGGCTATGAGACAAAGGACGGCACTCTACAGGTGTCGTGCGCGTCTCAGGCCAACTTTGATTGGCTCAGGGGTGCAGTCAAGGACGTGCCCCCCATGGGGACCACTCGCTTCGCGGTCTATAGCGAAGCAGGCGTGTCCCTCAGGAAGGCCATCTGCTGGATTCCGGATCCCGATCTGACGACCACAGATGTCCTTTCTTGTCTGCGTGCTCAGAACCCTGGCATCAACACGAGGCTTTGGAGAGTTCTTTCGCACACCAGGGGTAGCAACCGGGATGGTAAAGAAGGTGCTAGTCTTTTGGTGCGAGTGGACGAGGCCACTGTTGATGTCATGGTTTCTCGGTACCGGAGCCGTCTGAGTCTCTTCTTTGGGACTGTGACCTTTCATGTCTTTCCCAGATGAGTGGCTCGGACGATTCTCGTAGCTATCGTCCTTTGACGGTAACGCAGATCAACTTGCAGCATTCTAAAGCCGCTACTGTACTCCTAAGTAGACGACTCACCCAGCTGCACACATCACCTCACATAACAACAGTACAAGAGCCCTGGGTCTTTAGGGGTCGCCTCTGTGGCCTTGGCTTGTTGAAAGGGGCCACGATATTATATGACAGAAACTCGATTAGACCAAGAGCCGGCCTTATAATATCATCCCATCTCGCAGCGACCTGCCTTGACGCATTCTGTTGTCAGGATCTGGTTGCGGCAGAGATTAGTTTTAAGAGTATGCACGGATGGTCGAGGTTTGTGATTGCATCTGCTTACTTTCCTTACGATGCTTTGGAGGCGCCACCACCTGGGAAGGTCGCTACTCTCGTAGGGTTCTGTGAGCGGCGCGGTCTTGGTCTGGTTCTTTGCTGCGATGCTAATGCCCAGCATACGATCTGGGGCAGCAGCAAGTGCAATGAGCGGGGCTCTCGACTTTTCGAGTATATTGCCTCCTGCAGCCTGAGCATCCACAATGTAGGCAGGCAGCCTACTTTTGTGACTGCGAGAAGGCAGGAGGTAATTGACGTCACCCTGTCAAATCCAAGACTGGGGTGGTCGATCAACAACTGGAGGGTCCTCGCTGAAGACTCGTGCTCGGACCACAGATACATTGAGTTTCAGTGTGGCGAGCGGGCGCAGATGCCATTGCCCACCAGAAACCCAAGAAAAACAGACTGGCCGAAGTTCAGGGAGGCACTGCGTAGCAATCACGTGACGCCACTGAGACTTCGCAGGGAGCAGAACATTGAGGCGGCTGTTGAGCATCTCAACACCGCTCTAACAAACTGCTTCGAGCTAGCCTGCCCAATTAGACCTCCTCTTAGCCGGACTCCTGTTCCATGGTGGAACCGAGAGCTTCAGGTGCTGAGGCGTGAGTCTAGAAAACTCCTCAACCGGGCCCTCAAGACGAATCTTGACGAGGACTGGGAACGATATCGACGTGTTCAGAGGGACTACAAGAAGCTAATTCGGGACTCGAAAAGGACTTCTTTTAGAGACTTCTGCAGTGATATCGAATCCCTGAGTGACACGGCAAAACTGGTGAAAGTCCTGAAAAAGGACCAAACCGCTAAGCTGGGGTCGCTCAGGAAACCTGATGGCTCCTATACGGAGAGGCAAAGTGAGACACTCAGCTTGCTGTTGGAGTCACACTTTCCAGGAAATCAGGTAAGCATAGCCCGTCAACAACCACCTTTGGTCGGAAATGTTGTCAGGGCAGCTGCGCCCTCTCGACATGATTGGTATGTCGCCAGAACTGTGGCGAATGAGACTGCTATTGGATTTGCTATCAAATCCTTTGACAACTTCAAGTCGCCCGGACTGGATGGCATATATCCGATTGTGTTGAAGGAAGGCATTGAGCTAGTGATGGCAACACTGAAGAAGATCTTCACTGCATGTCTCGCACTGGCCTATGTACCACGCTCTTGGAGGATGGTGAGGGTTGCCTTCATTCCTAAGGTTGGAAGAGACGACTACACCAATCCCAAGAGCTTCAGACCTATTAGTATGACCTCGTTCATGCTAAAAAGTTTAGAACGGCTGGTGGAGCTTCGCATGCGTAGGGAGTCTCTGAAGACGCATCCACTATCTCCATTTCAGCATGCCTATCAAAGCGGAAAATCCTGCGAGACGGCTCTGCAAAACCTTGTTGGAAGGATAGAGCGAGCCATCGACAGGAAAGAATACGCAATAGGCGTCTTTGTGGACATAGAGGGTGCGTTTGACAATGTTACTTTCGACAGTATGTGCGGCTCTGCTAGGCGGCATGGCGTAGACCGGGTCCTAGTAAATTGGATACGTTCAATGCTGGCCCAGAGAATCATAACGGTGCGGGCGGAGGAAGATTTGCTGGTGTCGTCTGGGGTTAATAGAGGCTGTCCCCAAGGTGGGGTACTGTCTCCATTGCTCTGGTGCATGGTAATCGATCCCCTGCTTAACGCCATTAATGACTCGGGGGTATACGCTCAGGCATATGCGGATGATGTTGGCTGTCTTGTGACAGGTCCATCCCTTATGATTGTCTGCAGAAGGGTGCAGAGTACTCTGGATATGATTGACACTTGGTGCAGTGCGAATGGGCTATCGGCTAATCCTGTCAAGACTGGTATTGTCCTCTTTACCAGAAGGAGAAAGCTTGATGGACTTATTCTGCCTACACTGAAAGGAGTCACTATCCAGCTATCCAAGGAAATCAAATATCTTGGAGTCATCCTTGATAACAAACTTCTTTGGAAAACACATGTCGAACTGAAGACATCCAAAGCACTGTCAGTTTTTTGGCAGTGTAAGGGAATATTTGGTAAGATATGGGGTCTTTCCCCTAGTAAGGTCCTATGGATCTATACAGCTATGGTAAGACCTATTATCACCTATGCATCGATGGTTTGGATGAGCAGACTCTCTCTTGTAGGGGTCAAAAAAGCTCTATCAAAACTACAACGTGCTGTGGCCATATGTTGTACCGGAGCATTTCCGACTACTCCAGGCCCGGCACTTGATGCTTTGATGAATCTCCCGCCACTAGATGTCTTCATCCGCGGAGAGGCCATTAAGGCCATCTGCAGAGTGAAACATAGTGGCCACTGGTATGGGGTGTGCTCGATGTTGGACGACGGCGCAGGCACTGACATCGATTCTGCAATCCTGTCTATGCCCCCGGACTCCATGTCGTCAACCGTCATACTAGAAAAGCGGTACAATGTGTTGCTGCCAGAGGCTCGTTCATGGTTAGATCCCGATAACGAGCCCGGCAAACACTGCTGCCGTATTTTCACTGATGGCTCCAGGACCGAAGAAGGTTCAGGTTCTGGTGTCTTCGTGGAATCCTGTGGGACCCGTCGGTTCTTTGCCCTTGGTCTGCATGCGTCTGTGTTTCAGGCGGAGGTGTATGCGATACTTGAGGCGATGGACTTTGTTGTGGAAAACAGGTGGAAAGGCAAATCTATTTGTGTCTGCAGTGACAGCCAAGCTGCGCTCATGGCCTTGGATAGTCCGACCACCACTTCCACGATAGTCAGGTCCTGCAAATCCAGGCTAAATTGTGTTGGAAAACATAAGAGTCTGACGTTGACTTGGGTTCCGGGACACGCTGGCATTGCGGGTAACGAGACCTCTGACTCCTTGGCCAGGATGGGCTCCGAGGCTGTTTTAAAAGGCCCTGAGCCTGTTCTGCCACTCCCTTCCGCTGCCATCAAAGCCACTGCAAACAAGTGGGTTGTTTCGACCCACAAGCGAGCATGGCGGGCTGAGAGAGGCTGCGGATGGACGAAAATTATGCTACCTGCTATCTCTGACCGATGGTCACGGTTCCTTCTATCTTTAGGTAGGAGGGACTGCAGGCTGTTGGTTGGCGTGATGACAGGGCACTTTCTATGGGCTAGGCACATGGAAAGGATTGGCATATCAGACAGTGCGCTGTGCCCAGCCTGTGGAGAGGAAGACGAGACGGCGGACCATTTTCTTTGCGTCTGCCCTGCCTTTGCTCGAATCAGGTTCGGGATTTTTGGCACTGATGTGCTGAGGAGTAACCAACTTGGCTCCTTGGCACCACAGGATCTACTTCTACTTCTTCGGAGGTCGGGTAGATTTAAAACAGAGTAAAAGGGAACCTTAAGTGCAGTACAATGGATATATACTTTGTCTGAGTGCTGCGCTTACTAGATTGTTCCGACAAAAAAAAAAAAAAAAAATAAAAAAAAATGAGCGAGAGCGTTCAGGTGAAGTAGCACACGTTTCTGAAAGCAAGAAACAGTATAAAAATTTTGAAGTGACAAAAAAGAGGAGAGTCAGCCGTGGAGATTGATAGGTGGTGATATTAAACTATACAGTTTTTTTAAATATGTTGACAAAAAAAGGATTTTCAAATAAATTTTGAAAAAAAGTTTGTCAACCACCGTGAGAGATAGTGTGGTCCCGGTGTTCTCAAAAAAAGATAAATAATTGTCTGTTTTTTTTGTTGCAATTTTTATAAATTATTGAATGCAAAGAAAAGCAGCGTCCATAAAAAGTATATCCGCATAGAATGCGAATTACGGAGAGGCAGTAACGGTAGCGACGGCATTCAGTTCATCCTCAGAAACATCCTGCTGCAAGGAAATTATAGAAGTAAACATATTAAAATTATTTAAATTTGTTAAATAAAAAATAGAAGGGAGAGGATCCAGGGCTGAGATGGAGCTGGATGGGACGGACACGCTTCCCTCAATGACGGCGGAGAAATGGCGGATGGCCCACTAAGCGAAGGAGACGTGAGTTGGGGTAGATAAAAAAATATATAAATTAGATTATTCAGCCCCCGATGCAGTTCGACGGGCTAAGAAACAATACCACATGCATGAGCGAACCGTGGCCACCACAATGTATACGATGAAATAGAGTAGTTAACCATCGGGATTGGAGAAACAGATGTGTGACATTTTATTTTCGTCACAGCCCAAAGACATGCGCAGTGCTTTAGCTCAAAAATTGTAGCAAATCATGCCCGGTATTCTTTTGCAAATTCAGCTAACAATATAACTGACATTTATACAGTACCATTCTCCTCATTTAGGGAAGTTAAAACACAGCCTCAAAAATCGCCAACCCCTATCAGGACGCGTCAAACATCTTAAAAAATTATTCAAACGCCTATGGTTTACAATAACCCCCAATGTTCACAAAGAGAACCACTTAAGGTACAGTGTGACAGCGATAGGCAGCCGTTCCTTAAAATTCAAAGATCAAATCATATAAATTAAAATCCTGTAGTGGAAAATTTTCTCAGTACTGAAGCCTCAAAGGTCTGCAGTAGGTAAAAATTGCACATTCATATTTTATTGCTTGCACATGTGAATTTGTTGACACATAGGATTAGTGATGAGCGATGCAGTGATTTTTGAGTATCGCCGTTACCAGTGATTGCTATTTTTCAATCACCGTGATTTTAAACAGTGACTACGATGGCTGTTGCCATTGCGGTCATACATATACATATGTATTAATGCAGTCAACCAAACTGTTATCAAATATGCAAAGTAACAGCAAAAAGTGCGATTTTTAACATGCAGCTGTAATCCACAGTGATTGAAAATCGCTACTTTTAATAAAAGCGTGAAATAACAGCGAGTGTTGATTTCACTACTTTAGTAACGAATACATATAAGTTAACACTAGTGCCCAACAGCAAGCCCAACAACAAAGCGGCTGCCTACCCACGCGCGTGACGACAGCGTAACGGCAGCGCTGGGCCAACGACACTATCACGCCACCGTAATGTGAAACTCCGCACGAGTAGCGGAGTCAGCATTCGCTCTACACGAGTGGCGGAGTTAGCATTCTTAGTGCACTTACGGTGCAGGAGAGAATTTTTGACAAAAAATTAGCAGACATTAATAAGCTTATAGGCGACTTAGCAGTCGAGGCACCCGAGATAGAAACGTATGAAGAAGCGGTAATCAGGGATGGTGTGGCGTGTAAAGAAACACTAGATATCGTAAAGTCTTTACCAGATTTCGATGGCAAACACGAAACATACGTTTCGTGGCGCAAAGCGGCGCATACCGCGTATAAAGTTTATGAAAGATATGTGGGCAGTTCCACCCACTACCAAGCTCTGGGCATCTTAAGAAATAAAATAAGGGGTCCAGCTGACACGGTGTTAGCGTCTTTTGATACTCCTCTAAATTTTAGAGACATAATTAGTAGACTAGACTTTACGTACGCCGATAAGCGACCCATTTACCTCATCGAGCAAGAATTATCTACCCTACGGCAAGTAGCTATGACATTATTACAGTATTACGATGAAGTGGAAAGAAAACTCACGCTTCTAATTAACAAGAAAATAATGAGATATGACGGTAATTTGGCCGCGTCATTGAACGAAAAATACAGAATGGATGCATTACGCGTTTTCATTTCGGGGCTTAGGAAATCTTTAAGTGACGTGCTCTTTTCGGCGAGACCAAAAGTTCTCCCTTCCGCTTTAGCACTAGCCCAAGAGGTGGAATCAAATCATGAACGGTACACATTTGCTAACACTTACGCTAAAAGCATTGAGGATAAGGCTCAAAAAAGCGAACAGAGACAGCAAGTTAAGGAAACTGTAGGTACCCCTCAAGGAAAAAATCCTTATTTCAGTAAAAGGCAAGGACCCTTTGACAGGGGCCAAAAGAGACAAGAATCGGTGGAACCGATGGACGTTGATCGGTCGTCGCGGTTTAGACAACCTAATCAATATCAACAAAATCATGGAGGGCCACCCCAGGGACAAATGCATACCAATCAGTGGCCAACACAGTATCAAAATAACCAAGTCAATCAGTGGTCAGCACAGTACCAAAACAACCAGGCTCAGGGACATGTAGGAAAAAGACAAAACAGTGGTATGTCAACATTTACGGGCCCAAAGCAGCAGAGAATTAACCATATAACTCAGACCGAGGCCCCATCCAGTCAAGAAAACGGCAACTATCAAGCCGAAGCAACCGCAGAGGTGTCGGATATTGACGGGGAAATTACAGAATTTGATGAAGTTAATTTTTTAGGCACAACTCCCTGCTTCCGTACATAGAGAGAACGGTAGCAGGGAGGGCACTGAAATTGTTGATAGATACAGGAGCTTCGAAGAATTATATTAAACCATTAACAGAATTAAAACACATCAAACCAGTAAAAGAGTCATTCCTAGTAAAATCACTTTAACGCCATAAAAGAAAAATGCCTTATAGGCTTGTTTGATATGGTCACTACCTTTTTCGTATTGCCCAACCTTTCAACATTTGATGGTATAATTGGGCTGGATCTACTGACCCAAGTGAATGCAATGTTGGATTTCAAAAACAAAAAATTGAGGACCAACACCAGGTCAGAAGACATACAATTCCTTAAATGCACAAATGTAAACTTTACAAAGGTGGAAGATATAACGGTCCCATAAGCAAAGCTGAAAAATTTAAAAAAATGATGTCAAGCAAAACGGGTGTCTTTGCAGAGCCCAATGAGGCACTTCCCTATAACACTAATGTCGTCGCGGCTATACGAACTGAGAATAAGGATCCCTTGTATTCGAAATTGTACCCGTATCCAATGGGTGTGTCAGGTTTCGGAAACAATGAAACACGTAACTTGTTAAGGGATGGCATAATCAGGCAATCTAAATCACCCAACAATAATCCAGTATGGGTGGTGGACAAGAAAGGGACTGATGAGCAGGGAAACACTAAAAAGCGCCTCGTTATCGATTTTAGGAAACTAAACTCGAAAACGATAGCCGATAAATATCCCATTCCCAATGTAACTTTTATTTTGTCGAATTTAGGGAAAGCCAAGTACTTTACAACGTTAGACCTTAAATCAGGGTTCCATCAAATTTTGCTAGCAGAGCAGGATAGAGAAAAAACTGCATTTTCGGTAGGCAACGGAAAGTACGAATTCTGTAGGTTGCCCTTTGGGTTGAAGAATGCTCCTAGCATTTTTCAACGGGCCATTGACGATATACTTAGGGAACAAATAGGAAAATCTTGCCACGTTTACATCGATGACGTAATTATTTTTTCGGAGACCAAGGAAAGCCACGTTAAGCACATCGCTTGGGTTCTAGATAAATTATACGAAGCTAACATGAGGGTTTCTCGTGAGAAATCCCATTTCTTCAAGGAAAAAGTAGAATACTTGGGTTTCGTGGTATCTCGGGGCGGAATTACGACAAGCCCTAGCAAAGTGGAGGCAATTCGTAACTACGAAAAGCCCTCCTCATTATTCAATGTCAGATCCTTCTTGGGGCTAGCGAGCTATTATAGATGCTTCATTAAGGACTTTGCATCAATAGCAAGGCCCTTGACGGACATTTTAAAGGGCGAAAACGGTAAGGTCAATGCAGGACAATAAAAAAAAATCCCAATAAAATTTAACGAGGAACAGTGTCAAGCTTTCGAAAAGCTAAAAGAAATCTTGGTGTCTGAAGACGTCATGCTTCTTTACCCCGATTATAAAAAAACCATTTGAACTAACAACTGATGCTTCATCCTGTGGTTTGAGGGCAGTCTTGTCCCAAGACGGAAAGCCAATCACTATGATTTCAAGAACCTTAAAATATAGGGAATTAAGTTTTGCAACCAATGAGCGAGAGTTGCTCGAAATAGTCTGGGCTCTGAAAAATCTTAGGAACTACCTATATGGTGTGAAAAACTTAAAAATCTATACGGATCATCAACCGCTGACATTCGCGGTATCGGATCGTAACCCGAATGCTAAGATAAAGCGATGGAAAGCCTTTATCGATGAGCACAATGCCCAAATTTTTTACAAGCCACGAAAAGAAAATTACGTCGCTGATGCACTATCACGACAAAACATTCACGCGCTTGAGGAACACATACAATCAGATATTGCAACGGTTCATAGCGAGATGTCGTTGACTTACACCATTGAGTCTACTGACAAACCGGTAAATTGTTTTGAAAATCAAATAATAATAGAAGGGAGTGAAGTCCCCTCGGCACGAACATTCATTGTATTTAAAACAAAAACTAGGCATATCATACAGTTTTCAGATAGGGAAATATCAATTAAAACAATCTGTGACGTGGCCAAGGAAAATGTTGTAAACGCAATTCACTGTGAGCACCCAATACTGGCATTTATTCAGCATGAACTAGTGGAGACATACCAGTCAACAACATTTCGTTATGCAAAGCAAAGGGTAACCGACGTTATCGATAAGGGCGAACAAAGGGAAATTGTAGTTATAGAACACAATAGGGCCCATAGGGCCGCTCAGGAAAATGTCAGACAAATTTTACAGGACTATTTTTTCCCGAACATGACTCGGCTAACAAAGGAGATTGTTGCCAACTGTAGAATCTGCCAAAGAGCTAAATATGACCGTCATCCACAAAAACAGGAGATTGGAGAAACATCTATTCCTTGTTGTGTAGGGGAGATGTTACATGTCGATATATTTTCTACTGATAAAAAGTACTTTCTTACGTGTATTGATAAATTTTCCAAATTTGCAGTCGTTCAACCCATAGTTTCAAGGACAATATTGGACGTAGAAATACCCATTTTGTAGCTTATGAATTTTTATCACAGCACTAAAACAATATTTTGTGACAATGAACCTTCTTTGAATTCTGAGACAATAAGATCGCTCTTGAAGAGCCGTTTCAACGTTCAGAGAGCAAACGCTCCACCGCTTCATAGTACCTCGAATGGGCAGGTGAAAAGGTTCCATAGCACCCTCTTGGAAATTGCCCTGTGTCTGAAAATAGAAAGAGGCATCGACGACACAGTAAAATTGATACTTCAGGCAACCATAGAGTACAATAAAACAATTCATTCTGTTTTAGGTAAAAGGCCGATTGATGTGATCCACTCATCCTCTCCAGAGTTCGAGGCGGAAATAAGAGACAGAGTTCACAAGGCACAAGAAATTCAAATGCAGAGATTAAACGAAACTAGAAGAAATAGAACCTTTCAAGTAGGAGAAAAGGTGCTTGTAAAAACAAACAGGCGATTAGGAAATAAGCTGACACCCTTGTGTGTTGAAGAGACAGTAGAGGCCGACTTGGGGACAACGGTTCTCATAAAAGGGAGGGTGGTCCATAAGGACAATTTAAGATAGGTTACGTTTAAAATTTTCTCTCATTTTAATTTTTTCTCGATTTCTAGGATTTTGATTGCGCTACTTTCGGTTGTGGCAACCACAGCCAAACTAACCGATTACTCCAACTCGGACTACATTCCTATTTTGGACGGAGACGTGACAATCTGGAAAGATTTCGAATACTTAAGACATACAACAAACCTCACGATGCATTCGGAGTTGACTGAAGAAACAGAAAAACTCGTGGACCATTTTCCCCAGTCGCATATGAAGAAAATACTGGACTCAGACATTGGACAGATAAGAACATTACTGGCCACAATAGAAGTTCACCATAGAAACGCAAGAAGCATCAACCTTTTGGGCACCGCTTTGAAGGTGATTGCTGGGACCTCGGACTTCGATGACTTTGAAAGAATCAAAATTAGACAACAGCAAATCATTGATTCAGAAAATAGGCAGATAGTCATAAATACGAAAGCACAGGAACAAATAAATAGATTGACAGACACAGTTAATCTCATTATTAGAGATTCAAAGGTTAAGCAGATAGATTCAGGACACCTGTATGAAACCCTCCTTGCAAGGAATAGATTTTTAATTTCAGAACTAAAAACCCTAATGTTGTCAGTCACTCTCACGAAGATTGGTATAATTAATCCCCAAATTTTGGATTCCAACGATTTGAAAAGTATAATTAATGAGCACTCTACAAATATAACTGTAGCTGATTTAATGGAAGTAGCTAATGTCAAGGTCTTATTGAATAATAACTTTTTGCATTTTTTAATTAAATATCCTAAACCTAGTCTAGTTTGTAAAAAGGTAATTTTATACCCCGTTCAACACAATGGCACAATCCTTCACTTCGCCGGAAATAACAATGTGGCAGACTGTGGAAATCGAGTACTAGCAATTGGAAACTGCAGTGCAACGTTTACAACAACATTCTGCTGGGAAGAATCCGATTCAACATGCGCACAACAACTGCATTCTGGCGGCATCGCACACTGCAATACCTGACCGAGTCACATTGAACCGATCATGATGATCGACGAGGGAGTCATCATCATCAATGACGAAATCGCCACAATAAAAATAGGGGACGGTTCCGAAAATATAGTCACTGGAACGTTCTTACTTACCTTCGACGACGAAGTCAAAATCAACGAATCTTTATTTAAGAACCACAAAACCATCGTGAAAAAGCTTCCAGGGTCAGCAACGTCAACGCTTCTCAACATCACGGGCCACCAATAAATATTGAGCCTGCCGTACCTACAAAGGTTGAGCCTAGAGAATCTACACTACATCAGTCGGATTAAGGAGGAACTAATAACCAAACCCTTAATTTCTGGCTCTGCCGCGATTGCCATTTTAATCACATGCTACATCTCTTTTAAGTTGTATCAGAGACAGAAAAAGACGCGTCAGCGACTCGTCATCCAAGCTGTACTCGAAGGTTTCAAGAAGCCCGAGGACGTCCTTCACTTAAGCGGGGGAGGAGTTAACACTAGTGCCCAACAACAAAGCGGCTGCCTACCCACGCGCGTGGAGACAGCGTAACGGCAGCGCTGGGCCAACGACACTATCACGCCACCGTAATGTGAAACTCCGCACGAGTAGCGGAGTCAGCATTCGCTCTACACGAGTGGCGGAGTCAGCATTCTTAGGGCTAGCGTTGGCTTAAGTCGAGGGTAGCTTAATGATTACTGTTAGTTCTTAGGTTAGTTGAATTTACGGATTAAAGGCGTGAAGTTGTGCTAATTAACTAAAATGTCTTTTATTTATATCAATCACTGTTTTATCATGTTAGTTAAGTAAATTCCTGTATGTATGTAGTTGTTGCTGTTAAATTATCCCATTGCTGGAGAGAGCGGTAATATATGCAAAGTTTGAATATTCATACGTATCGCTTTATATTTTAACATTTGCGCATAGACAATAGTTTATAGATATTTGGAAGATGACTTAGTTCCCCGAAATTCGGATCCATTATTATGGTGGCGGAAAAATAAAACAAAATATCCAAATCTTTCGATAGTAGCGCAAGAAAATCTTTGCACATTGGCATCTTCCGTACCATGCGTCCACCTTTTTTCGCATGCTGGACAGATATTAAGCGAGCGGCGAAATCGTTTACCGAAAATGTAAAAATGTTATTATTTTTAAATTGTAACTATAAATACTGCACTTAAACTTTATTTATTAATATTTTTTATTATTTATAAATATTAGATTATTAATAATAAAATGTATTTTTCCAGCTGAATATCATAATTTAATTATTAGACGATAAGATATTAAAACGACTACTTGTAAGTTATTGAATGAGATATGTCACTAGCAATGCACCAATCGTTCAATTGATTAGTTTTACCTTCAAATGTATATCAGAATGTGTTCAATTTCTACAATGCCAATGTACGAAATTTATTTATTCTATCAAATAAATTTTATAATAACATAACTACAAAATGTATGATACCATTGAGGAATTCAATTATTCTCAGCTACCCTGTATAATTAAATTCAAAACTTTGTTAATTATTTTAAAAAATTCAAATGAAATATTTCCCTTTGCATAAAATTCATGCATTAAAAGTAACAGCAATCAAGAAACAAACTAATATTTTACAGTATGATCTTTTTCGTTGTAGTTTAAAATGACTCTGGTAGTACCTCTCTGTTGATTAGCTTTATATACGCATAAACTTTCTTTAATATTAAATGTGTAAGTGTGCATGGATGTAGCCAAAATTCGCATAATACCATTCTCTCTCTCTCTTTCTCTCTCTGTGTGTTTACTTAAAAAGCGCCACAGAAACAGTGATTTCTATAAAAGCATTAAATCAATCACGGCTGTTATTTCACGCTTTTATTAAAAGTAGCGATTTTCAATCACTGTGAAAAAAGAACGGACTGCTAAAAATCACTCTTTTGATTTTTTTTCACTTTTATTAAAAATAGCGATTTTCAAACACTGTGAAAAAATAACGGACTGTTAAAAATCACTCCTTTGATCAAATCGCTGTTACTTTGTATATTAGATAACAGTTGCTACCAGCGATTTGTAAATAACAGCGAAAAAATCAACGGCAGTGAAATATTGCTCATCTCTACATGGGATATTGTAAATATTGATTGAAAAGTGAATGAATTTGAACCAAAATTGTAAACTAAGATTTAAGTATAAAAGAGGTAAGTATCCTGTTATTTTTCATTTCATGAACGAACATATATATATATATATATATATATATATATATATATATATATGTATATATATATATATATATATATATATATATATATATATATATATATATATATATATATATATATATATATATATATATATATATATATATATATATATATATATATATATATATATATATATATATATATATATATATATATATATGTGGCGACACCACTACCCCCACCCAGTTGTCGGGTACGCCAACGCAAGCAGGCGTTAGTTCCGCGCGTCATCTAAAGGGTTTTTCAAAAGAAACGCTATAAAAGTAAATCGATAGTGACAGCAAACGACGCCATATTTTAGCGATTTTCAATCACTGTGAAAAAAGAACGGACTGCTAAAAATCACTCTTTTGATTTTTTTTTCACTTTTATTAAAAATAGCGATTTTCAAACACTGTGAAAAAATAACGGACTGTTAAAAATCACTCCTTTGATCAAATCGCTGTTACTTTGTATATTAGATAACAGTTGCTACCAGCGATTTGTAAATAACAGCGAAAAAATCAACGGCAGTGAAATATTGCTCATCTCTACATGGGATATTGTAAATATTGATTGAAAAGTGAATGAATTTGAACCAAAATTGTAAACTAAGATTTAAGTATAAAAGAGGTAAGTATCCTGTTATTTTTCATTTCATGAACGAACATATATAGATATATATATATATATATATATATATATATATATATATATATATATATATATATATATATATATATATATATATATATATATATATATATATATATATATATATATATATATATATATATATATATATATATATATATATATATATATATATATATATATATATATATATATATATATATATATATATATATATATATATATATATATATATATATATATATATATATATATATATATATATATATATATATATATATATATATATATATATATATATATATATATATATATATATATATATATATATATATATATATATATATATATATATATATATATATATATATATATATATATATATATATATATATATATATATATATATATATATATATATATATATATATATATATATATATATATATATATATATATATATATATATATATATATATATATATATATATATATATATATATATATATATATATATATATATATATATATATATATATATATATATATATATATATATATATATATATATATATATATATATATATATATATATATATATATATATATATATATATATATATATATATATATATATATATATATATATATATATATATATATATATATATATATATATATATATATATATATGTGGCGACACCACTACCCCCACCCAGTTGTCGGGTACGCCAACGCAAGCAGGCGTTAGTTCCGCGCGCCATCTAAAGGGTTTTTCAAAAGAAACGCTATAAAAGTAAATCGATAGTGACAGCAAACGACGCCATATTTTTTCCCGCTCTTTTGACATTTCTGTTCAGTAAGGTTTGCCATTTCATCATGCAAAGATATACGAGCCAACAACGAGTCAAAACTATTAAAATTTACAACCGAAATTCGGAGTCAGTCGCCTCAACTTTAAGAGAGCTACGTCCAATTTATGATGAGGCTCATTTCTGGCTGAATGGCTTCGTCAATAAGCAAAATATGCGTTGTTGGTTGGACAGCAATCCACACGTACTCCATGAGTCATCATTGCATCCCGAAAAAATTACGGTTTGGTGCGGTTTATGGGCCGGCGGCGTCATTGGGCCGTACTTCTTCCGCGATGATCAAGACCGGCACATTACCGTGAATGCGAATCGCTACCGTTCAATGATAACCGAATATTTTTGGCCACAATTGGATAATATGGACTTGGAGGACATGTGATTCCAACAGGACGGCGCCACAAGCTACACAGCGAATGCCACAATCAATTTACTGCAAACCAAGTATGGTGAACGTGTTATCTCACGAAATGGCCCAGTCGATTGGCCGCCTCGGTCGTGCGATTTGACGCCGTTAGATTATTTCCTGTGGGGCTACGTCAAGTCTATGGTCTATGCCAACAAGCCAGCGACGATTGATGAACTTCGTACGAATATCGAATGTGAAATTGCAGTAGTATCGGTCGATTTATGCTTGAAAACCGTTGAAAGTTGGGTTCAGCGTCTGGACTTCTGCAAGCATGCCCCTGGTGGCCATGCAAAAGAAATCGAGTTTCATACATAATGGCATCGAACGTACTTTCACAGGAATAAAGAATTTCATTGAATAAAGAATTTCATCTAAAACCGGTTTTGTTTTATTTAAAAAAACTTATGTAGCGCTCTTATTCAAAAACCCTATATTAACACGCTGTCGCTGTCGCACAGCGTGTTTATGAAAAACCGGAACTAGCCTGTGGTGGCTGCTGAACAACACACTTCGTGTTTCCGGCCTTTCATTCAATCTCTTTCTCTTTCTGTGCTGAAGCTGTGGTGACGTGTTATAGAGCGTTTTGTGCAATTAAAGGTTATATTAATTACTGGACTTAACACGATCTCTAGAAATTTGTGGAAACGTATCCATCATATATAATATGTACGATATAACAAATAAATTCACAGGAACGTATTTTATTATATGTTAAATATACGATATAACAAATATTTCTGTTTTTTATTGGCAACGCAACGTTGAGCACGCGAGCAGCCAAATTGGTGACCCCGACGTGATCTAAGCACGCATTCGCCCCACCCAGAGGGGTACGATATATCCAGTACAAGACGCACATGTTGCTCCACTCGCCAACGGCCTCAGGACCGGCGCGCCGGCACCACCGGACGCTCCACACCAGCAGCCACAACCACCGCACGTGCATGCGCACGCACAGCTGGCTATGCCAACGCCATTGCTGCTAACGACACACCCGCCGCCACACCGTGCAGGAGAACCTGGGGGACACGCCTCCTTTTCGTCGCCGCCCGCGATCGAGGCGGTGAACAGCTGCCGACTCCCACCTTTCTGGAGGAGTAACCCCGATCTGTGGTTTTATCAGATCGAGGCCGCGTTCCAGGTCCACCATGTGCGCAACGACAACAGCCGCTACTATCTAGTAGTTGCGGCGCTCGACCCGGAGACTATTTCCGAGGTTGCGGATGTACTCCGCACAATTCCGCCCATGGGCAAGTATGAGGACCTGAAGGCAGCCACACTAAATCGCCTCACCGACTCGCCGGATCGACAGCTCCACAAGCTGCTCACCCAACTCGAGCTGGGTGACATGAAGCCGTTTCAACTCCTGCGGCAGATGCGCGCCTTGGCAGGAGACAGGGCCACGGATGACATCATCCGAGTGAAGTGGCTCGACTTGATGCCGCCGTCAACGCGACGGCTTCTCAAAATCCTGAAGGGCACTAGTCTGGAGGAGCTCGCAGAGGCAGCTGACGAGCTGGTCGACAATGGACCTACAGTGGCGGCTACGTCACCTCCACTCTCGTTTCCGAGACCCCGCTCTCCATTCGCGAGCAGATTCAACGGGTAACTCCGTGCACGCAGAGCTTACCGCACTGCGCCAGTCAGTGGCACAGCTCGTGGCACTAACGCGGGAGAATCAGGAGCTGCTGCGTAAAATAACGCCCCCACTTCAGAGGGGTCGCGCTGATACCCTCAGCCCCAGCCTGCACCGAGATCGCTCTACAGCGCCTGGCCAATGTTGTTACCACCTGAAATACGGGGCGACAGCACAGCAGTGCCGACCACCGTGTGTTTTTGCTGCCGCTGTGGCCGCCGCCTCGACGCCGTCGGGAAACTAGCGCTGCCGACGCCGACTTGGGCCGACCACCAACCGAAAAACGCCTACACGTAACGGATCGAACAACATCCACTCGCTTTCTCGTGGACTCGGGTTCAGTGGCCTCCTTACTGCCGAGGGGAACGGTCGCCCGCAAACTACAGCGAAACAGCCTCACGCTGTACGCCGCCAACTTGTCGCCGATAGCACCTAGCCCTGCGGCGGGATTTTACTTGGGCGTTCACTGTGGCCAATGTGCAAACCGCCATTCTCGGGGCGGACTTTCTGGCATACTATGGGCTCCTGGTAGACTTGAGAGGACGACCCATCGTAGACCCTCTTACCAATATCGCGGCAACGGGCCGCATGGACTCGGCTCGAATCTACGGCATCTCCACAGTGGCTCGGATTGATGCACCTGTGGGACCACACGGCGACCGGTATAGAGAGCTCGTCCAGCGCATCCTGCAACTTGTTGTGAGTTAGAATCAAGCTACCTAGGCGTAGCTGACTCTCAGCAACGGCTCCTATTAAATTCATTAAGAGAGCACATATTTTTAGGGTGCAAATATTCGCAGTCAAGCTGACGAGGGGCATTTAGAATGCACCGACGACACTTTACTTGCAGTAGGTCAGTGGGCTTGAGCCACTGACACCAAATAACAATTGCGTAACTGGAACACCAGAAAAGTCAAGACGTAGTCTCTAATTTTTACCGGTCTAAAGGACCTATTGAAGGAATCCCAGGGCAAGGAACCCTGAAGCAGTGAGGCATCCTGCAACGATTTCGAAGGACTTCAACCTGCAACGAATTCGAAGGACACTAAGGATAAAGATGTCATCGAAAAAAATTTGGGTGAGTAGAGTGTATAATAGCGTAATCTAAGTAGATACTTCTGCGACCCTGAAGGCGCCGTAGCGCTGGTCAAAGAAGTTGGAAGTTTGTGTTTGTTTGTTGTTAGGGATATATTTGGATACACATTTAATTTTTTTATTTTTTTTTTTTTTTTAAATAAAATACCATGAGCTTAGGGTATTAGGAAGAATATAAATGTTTTTATTGCGTTACGCATACGTTTCGGGTTTATTTTTGAATATGGATTCGAGTTTCCGGGAAAGAATGTATATAAAGATAATATTTACCGTGGAATGTTAATTAATGCCACCTTTGAGAGACATTTAAATTGTTTTTGTAAAATTTAAATTCTGATGTTCTAAATTTATGTTGTTTGTAAACAAACATAAAACATTTGATTCAAATATTTGACATTATAAGCTTAGAGTATTGGGCAAAATTGTTTGCAGACAACACGTGTTGTTGCATCAAAGTTTGTGTAGTTCCGAAACTACAATTCGCGTAGCAACTTTAAAGCAATTTTTTGCACGAAAAAACAAAGCAGCTAAGCATATGATTGTACTGAAATGAAAATGCGTATAATGCTGTAAAATTTTTCTTTGGGTATGAAAATTTTTGGAAACAATTGTATGAAACCAAAAGCATCTTCAGAATTAGGAGAAATATTTTAAATGATCAATATTTACCTACGGTAATTGCATAATAAATTAAGTGTAATTTTTTATACCATTAATATAAGTATAATTTTTATACTAGTAATTATACTAATAGTTTATTTCCGCGGCATTATACTAAGGAAAAATAGAGACGAAATCGTGTTGAGTGAGAATTTAATCAATCACAATTGTTTTTTCTTTGATTTTAAAGAAAACAAAAGTTGGAGATGAACCTGGAAGCACTGAGCGACAACTGAAGGATATAACGTTGTTGCTGAAGGACGGAAAGCGGTTTGGGATTAGGAAAAGAGGAGGAGAGCAAAAGCGGGAACGGAAGCGACTGGCGTGTTTAAGAGAAATACTGAAGGAGCAGCAAACTGTGGAGGTCCCTATGCCGTGGGAACAAGCAAATAGATTGTGGCAAGAGGTATGCCAATTGGAGGAGCAACAATGCAAGAGACGTGGAATGCTATAGGAATAGTATCATTGTTATTCTTAATTTGTTAATTTAAGTATCACAACTATTTAAAAAAAAGAGTATTTGTTGTTTAATAAAATTTGTATAAAAAAGTAAGAAAACGAATTTGTAGCATTTATTACGGCGTCATAGATAAGAATTTGTTCGGTCTATGGAAACGCCAAGAGAAGCTATAAGATTGCTGGAAGCTCAAAAGGTGCAGAGCGAGGCAATCCATAAGAGAATCAGGAATTGTAGGAAGGATAGCAAGGCAAGGAAAAACAGCGCGTACTACCGTAAGCGCATAGCTGAATTAGAAGCCTTGTTGAATACATTCAATAATAACAACGAGGAGTTGTTAAATTTTAAGGACTGTTGTGGTGGCAAGGAGTACTTCACCAAAGATTACCCGTTTGGTTTGACACGGGACTGGTTGACCAAATTCAGATTGGATCTAGAAGAGCTGGAAGCACAGGAAGATAGTCCTAGTTCGCAGGAGGACAAGGCTCAAGACAAGCTTAGGTCTTTACAAACTGAGGTAAAATTGTTCGCAGAAAAATTGTTTGAACAATTAGAAGCGGCAACCAGTAAGAGTGAAGCCCAGGTACTCTGGAGATTAGCGAGAGACGGTGGAAAACCTGTCAACTCTGGAGGCAGCAGACCAAGCGTTAGTGACTATTCAGAGCCGGACGGTGGAAAAATTTTTCCAAGTCTTCAAGGATACAGAGGAATTAAAGATAAATACGGAATTTCTCGAGAATAAAACGAGAGTACTTTCTAGGCAACTCCGGGAAACTGAGGAAGCCGTATCGTATCTGGAGAAGGAAAATTTAGAGCTTAAGAGAATCGGGGCAACTGCTAAGCCAGCAAGAGTAAGATCGGCTTCAACCTCTCAAATACGTACGCAGACAGTACTAGCTTTGCCAAGAGAAGCTCTGCAAAGTCCTAATACAATGGACAATATTTCGCCTGTACGGGCAAACGGTCGAAGACTAATAAGTTTGAGTCCGTCACTGGTCAAGTACACTTCAGAGCCGAGGGGAGTGAATTTGGAAACCACCCGGAAGAATAACGCTCAAGTTTTACCGGTCATAAGTAAAACAAGAATCAGTAAAATGGGTATAGAGGAGATTTCAAAGACCGTGTCCAGGCTAGTACCTGTGTTTACTGGTGCTGCTTCAGAGGATTTAAGGTCAGAACTCAGTAGGTTCATTCAAGGTTGTGAGCTTGCAAAGCGGAGCATAAGCCCTGATGAGTTACAGGATTTCTTCGACTGTATTAAGCAAAGGTTATTTGGAGATGCGTACAACCTTGTGCTGCCAAAGCAATTCGCTAGTGTGAACCAGATTTACGGTCTTTTAAAGAGAACCTATTTAAAGGAGAGAACACTGGAAGACATATCCCAAGAGACTAGAATCGGGAAACAGCTGGCAGGGGAAGACATACGCGCTTTTGCCAGGCGTTTGGAGTCACTTCGGATGTTGGAACAGGATGTAATAAAAAATAAGTACGAAGGCGTTGGTGATACCGCATTATTATACGAAGTTGACAAGTCGGTGTTAACGAATTTTGTAGTGGGGCTCCGCAACTCCGCTCGAAAGATTCATATGCTGAATAGCAAAACAGGAAATCTGGAGGAATTGGTAGAAGAAGCAATTAGAGCGCAAGTCCTTGTGGAACGGAGTACGGCCGGTTTGGGGGAGATACATATGTTCCAAAATAGACAGGACAGTTTACCTGCCGCTGTCATGGATAGAGAAGGAAGTAATTCCGTCCCAAATATATACAGAGGAGCGTATAATCCCGGTGTCTCTGGCAGCAGACCCGCGAATCCGAGAAATCCGCACAGGGAGAGGGCACCCACATGTTCGTTCTGCCATAAGCCAGGTCATACAAGGGATGAATGCATTACACGCAAGAATACGCCCTACTGTATGGAATGCCAAGCATATGGTCATGAGGCAAGTAGACAGTGCCAAGTAGACACTGAATGGAATCAGAATAGAAGGCAGCCAGCGTCGAGGCGCCCGGATCCACCCCTGAGGGGCAGCAGGAGTATTAGTCCACGAGTTAATTCAACGGAAGGAATTAACCAAGGAAGAAATCCTTTCAACACTGGGATTGGTCAGCAGCGACCAATTGGAATTCTGAACAAAGTATTGGCAAAACCCAACAGGGGTTGAAATGCTTGTCATGTGGTCGAATGGGACATCGGGCAGCGGAATGTAGGGATAGACAAGTCCAACAAAGAAACCAGGGAAACTTCCATCGGCCCAGTCGAGGCCAGTAGACTGGAAAGCCAAAAGAAAGGAAGTAACAGTTAGGCCGGAGGTACGTGTGATGGTAATGTAGGAATTACAGTCCGGGAAAAGCAGGAGCAAGAGGCTCTCCAATACCACGTACCGAGTAATGTAAGAACAATGGTTCAACATACGGACGAGCAAGAGTCTCTCCGGGAAAAAATTTTTGATTGCGTATTGATTTGGGTAACTGTGATGATTCTAGTACTTATTTTAAGTTTTAATAAGGTTAGAGAGTATAGGCCAATCGCCGCGTACTTGGTACGAGGGTGTATAGTTAAGATGTTCACGGTAATTTTGAGGGAGTATAAGATTGTAAGGAATAAGTGTGGTGCATGGAGAAAATAATTTGAAGAGTTAGGAAGTAGATACGCATCCATTTTGGAATCAAAAGGGCGTTGTTTCGTTGTGAGCAGGATAGGAGATGCTTTTATCGAGATACCCTGCAATGAGGCAGTTAGGGGAAAGCTAGTGCTTCTGGTAGACTCAGGGGCGGACACCAGCCTCGTAAAATCTAGTGTTTTACGGAAAGGATTAGTGGTTAACCCAAAGGATGTAAGAACGCTTAATGGAGCGTTCGGAGGATGCATCAGGATACTGCGGTCGCTCAGAATAGGGCGCAGTGAAGTTAAGGGCATGAGTTTTAGAGTGCACGCAGTGGAATTGGATAGGGAAGGTATCCCGGCCGATGGGATAATTGGCCGTGATAATTTCTGGGGCCGCACCATACTGGATGCGCTAGACAAGCAGTTATCATTTTTTGATGATAATAGGAATAGAATCCTCACTCTTCCATTAAAGTCTTGGCAGTAAGGAACCGTGAATAGGGTTAAGAATTGTATGGAGGTAGTGAATGCAAGGTCAACTAGAGTAGTTACTATGAGTGTAAATACGAGACTCAGGACTGTTGTTTTGCACAAGCAGCAACTAGCGGAGGGTGTATATATGGGAGAGACCATAACGCACGTTGACAAGGGTAAGGTGTACGCTTGCGTACTCAACGCATCAGAAAAGGACTACCTGCTGGATGAGGATTTTAGACCTAAGTTCACTAGTTACGATAATTTTAAGGAACCGAATTATGGATCGGTTAATCAGATTAAGCAGGTAGATATAAGGAAAAGAATGGAGAGAGTGCTAGAATCACTGAAGTTAGACCCAAGCGTAAATTGAGCAGAAAAGGCATCGAGAGAAGCTATTTGTACGTCATTCCATGAGATATTTTTGCTGGAAGGAGATCAGCTAACGTATGCACCAGAGGTAGAGCATGAAATACCATTATGAGTTTAATAGAATGCCGTTTCGATTAACAGGAGCACCGGCTACCTTCCAACGGCTAATGAACCAGGCTTACAAGGGTTAGATTGTTTTGTGTATCTGGATGATATTGTAATTTATGGGAAGAACTTGCAGCAGCATTCGCAACGCTTGTGCAAGGTGCTCCAGAAATTACGAGAACACAATTTGAAATTGAACACGGAGAAATGTCAATTTTTGCGAAGAGAGGTGGTTTATTTAGGCCATCGTTGCTCAGAGGCAGGAGCACTGCCTGACCCGCAGAAGGTGGAATGCGTTAAAAATTTAGCGATTCCGAGAAACAGAAAGGAAGTGCAAGAATTCCTAGGACTAGTGAACTATTATAGAAAGTTCGTGAAAAGACTAGCCGGAATTGCTTTGCCGATTAATAAGTTGCTACGAAAAGAAGCGAAGTTCGAATGGACAGAGAGATGTCAGCGAGCATTCGAGAGGCTAAAGGAAATAATTAGCTCGCCAGCGATTCTGGCGTACCCCGACTTTGAGCAAACTTTTTTGTTGACCACTGATGCTAGCAATGAAGCATTAGGGGCAGTGTTGTCACAAGGGGAAGTCGGTAATGAGCGACCAATAGCATTCGCAAGCAGGGCGCTTAGCGATACGGAGAAAAGATACTCCACAATAGAAAAGGAATTTCTAGCCATAGTATGGACTATGAAGAATTTTAGGGCATATCTGTTAAGACGCCCATTTAAAATATACACTGATCACCAGCCGTTGAGAAGCATAGCCAATTTGAAAGACCAAACCTCTAGGCTAGCCAGGTTCAGACACAAATTGTCTGAGTATGATTTTGAAATCATATACAAACCTGGGAAGAAGAATCTGAATGCGGACGCACTCAGCAGAGTACCGCAGGCACAGAAGGCATCAGTAGTGCAAACGAGGGCCAAAGCACGGTCGGATAAGGAGAAGGCCGAGAGAATTCAAGGGGATAAAATTGATGCTACAAGAGATGTTAGCAATGCGGGTGACGATGCCAATGAACAAACAGCAAGTAATGTGGAATAGCTGGAGGATAAAAAAGATATCCAGGCTGTGCTAAAGGGTTTCCATGATTCACCTCTAGGTGGACACCAAGGATTTTGGAAAACTCATGACAGAATTAGGCGAGTATACGGATGGAAAGGTATGCTCAAGGACATTAAAAAATATGTAAAGAGTTGCCCAAAATGCCAGGCCAATAAGAGTTCGAGGCCAACAAAGATGCCAATGGTGTTAACTGACACACCAAAATAACCATTTGATAAAGTTCATATGGATATTGTAGGTATTTTCCCTGAGACAGTTTCGGGCAATAAATACATCTTGACGTTCCAAGACGATTTTTCAAAGTATATGGCGTGCGTGGCTATACCTGATGCTGAAGCAAGTACGGTGGCCAAAGCATTATTTGATGAAATTATAGCACGATCCAACATACCTAAGGTTTTGATAACCGACAATGGTTCAAATTTCGTATCGAAATTATTCTCAGAAACGTGTAAAATGCTGGGAATCAAGAAGTTGCACATAACACCATATCATCCACAGGCGAATGGCTCATTGGAACGTAGTCATCGACCTCTGGCCGAGTACTTGCGCAGTTTTGCTAAGGAAAACGGCTCGAATTGGGATCAATGGTTGACCACTGCACTGCATGTACACAACAGTACTGTGCATGTATCAACGAAGCAAACTCTGTTTAGAAAACTCTACAGGTTTGATTTCAACATGCCACCGAATTTGAAGCGCAAATGTGCGCCTGTGTACAATGCTGATGATCCCAATAAAGTGCAAAAATATCAGTTACAGCGAGCGCATGAATTGGTTAGAGAAAATCAGGATTGTGCTAAACGAGTAGCCAGGGAAGCCCATAACAAGGTACTAAACCCAGTAGTTTTTCATGTGGGTGATCGGGTACTAATGAAGAATCAGTCTAGAAGAAACAAATTCTCACCTGTTTGGATAGGTCCGTATGTAGTAGCAGAAATCCGTAGCCCAGTTACAACAGTCGTAACAATTATGGGCAAGAATAAAAAGCTACATAATAATTTATTGAAAATGTTCCACATTAGACCACACAAATAAAGACATGTGTTAGCAGTGATTTACAAGTGTAAACACAAGAATAACGACGTAAACATGTACGTGTGTATATCAAATAACACAAACAGCTCCGATTTTCAAAGTCAATGCCAGTAGAAATGTGCCACTTAAAATCGGGCGAGTATACTTGACGTAAGAAAAATTTGCTTGTTAGGCACTACTGCCGAATGAAGACAGTAGGAAAAAATATTTTTTAAATATTAAATAATAAAAAAGGGGTTCATTGGACACATTTTAAAAAATAAAATTATAAGACAGTCGTGGGTAAGTAATTTAAACTGAACGTAGAGTATATACACACATATATGCGGCTGATAATGAAGTGTAATACGATGCGTAAGCAGTAGCACCGGCACCGTTGGTGAAGTAAGTATATATGTATATATGTGTATAATATACAGAATGAATGTACGAACGTATATTTAAAGAAGTAAGTAATCTAGTTATGAGGAATGGGTATGTACGTATGTATATTTTTCCAGATATTTACATACTGAAGCAGGCTACATATTAATATACATAGATTTTTTCGGTTTATCACGTAGGAAATTAGCGTATGGGGAATTCTAATGTATGTATATTAAATTAGAACAATATATTTAGCTTACCATTACAAATTAAGTAATAACGTTGGCAATTAATTATAGTATGCCTTGAATGTATGTATGTATTCATGTAAGAACAGGTTATATGATGTAGGGAAATACACTTGTTAATGGATACATACCGGGCTAGTAGTAAAATTTAAATATATAGAATAATTAGATGCAATGAAAAATTGATTCATGCAATGGACAATGTTTTCACATAAGCGGATTTATCTTAAATATTCTGGTTTATGTCAGAGGGCAAAATAATTTGCTCAGAATTTAAAAATTTAAAAAGATATATAAAAAGAAAAATGATATGAAAAGAATTATGAATGTCTAAACGAAAGAAAAATAAATAATAAATTTATCTTTTATATACTCGCTTATGTAAGATGGGCAACTAGTTCTGCCAAGAATTGATATAAAAAAATTTTTTTGTGGCGGCATATAATTTGATATAGAAAATATTTGTTGTATATGAAATAAATTGTTGTAAAATGTATATATTTGAGAAGGATTTAAAGTTTTAATGCCGCTAATAATTTAAAGAAAATTGTATCATAATTAATTAATAATATTTGTAAAGAAAACTGTTTTTATTACTTATTTATAGTTTGGTTATTAAGACTTTTTAGATATACAATATATAAATTTAAATAACACATAAAATTTACTATTTTCGTTAGGAAAAATATTAAAAATTGAATGAATGTAATAGCTAGTAAGAATAATTAAAACTTGGCAAGTCCGATAAGTTAAACGTATTGTTTTTAGATATTCAGGCGTTGGTGAACAAACAAGGACATCTGGATGGTTCAATTTTGTGCAGCATGAATCTGGAAGGGACTTCCTGCAGCGTCGAAGACTGAGTAAGATGTTAACCAACATCCAGGAGACCAGTAGATGAAATGCAAGAGCAGCGAACAAAAACCTGACTGAATAAGAAGAAGTGAGAAGACGTGGAAGAAGGATAATCAGTAAGCCGCAAAATGATAATACGAAATTTGCAACGATGATGTCCAGAGATAATTTTTGGTTGGAAGAAAATGAAAACGAAATTAGTGAGAATTCATTTTTATATGAAAGAGTGGAAGAGCTTTCAACTTCCCATGTGCGAGATGACTACGATTTAAGCTTATAAAAAAATGGAGATGGTATCGGCTGAATACAATAGTCTCTATCTGACAAGTAAAAGTCTAATAATACTTGAGTTTTATTGCATAACTGACGAAATGGCATGAAAAACACTAACATGTACGTTGTCTGTATAAAAAATCCAACGTGTCTGCCATTATTACATATGTCAGTATGTATATTGTATTATTGTCTAGAAAGAAGAGGAGGTAATTTTAGCCAAAACCCGAGGTTACTCCGTAATTTTACCGAGAAACGGCTACAACAACAATAACAGCCACAACTACCATCGTTCAATTAGCTTCGCAGAATAAGCTCCTGGCGCAAAAAATCATTTTAACCACGAAAAGATCGAGCATAACATAGCCAAGCTTTATCGGCTAAACTTCGTAACGATTTCTCCAATGAGAAAATATCCATTGTTACTGACTAAGCGATTATCGAATATTTATTTTGATTTCGTCAGAAGCGCATCTAGTCGCGCAAGCTTACATCATCTTTTTACGTACCGGTCCAGAAAGAAGGGAGGGGTATGCAGGGTTCATCGAAGGACTTCACTCTGACAACGACGGTCGTCAACTAGACCAGCAGGTAGCAGAGGGCGCAGTATAATATAAGGTTTAAGGTATACAATAGAATTGTGTTATTGTTTAGATATTTGTATATACGCCAATGAGAAAAGAGTCTATTAAAGACCAAATTATAAAAAGGGGAATATAAAAAAAATGATACATAAAAATAAGAAAAAACAAAAACAAAGTAAAGAAAAAAAAACTACAAAAGAAAATGAAAGCTCGAAAAAAAAATAATATGGAAAAGAAAAGAATAAAAAAGAAAAAAATAAAAACCGTGCTAGAACCCAAATAAGGCGATTTAAAAAAAAATAAATAAATAAATAAAAACAAATTTTATGTATGTAATATAGAGTTAAATCGATGCATATAATTGTTTGCAGTGCAATAAAAATATTGTAGAGATTTAATGGAAGTTAGTTGCACTAACTTCTTTTAGAAAGATGGGAGGGATGTTGTGAGTTAGAATCAAGCTACCTACGCGTAGCTGACTCACAGCAACGGCTCCTATTAAATTCATTAAGAGAGCACATATTTTTGGGATGCAACTATTGTAAATGAATAGTATTTAAGCATTAATTATGACGTAACCTTTTAGGGTGTCACAGTTCCGCAGTCAAGCTGACGAGGGGCATTTAGAATGCACCGACGACACTTTACTTGCAGTAGGTCAGTGGGCTTGAGCCACTGACACCAAAAAACAATTGCGTAGCTGGAACACCAGAAACGTCAAGACGTAGACTGTAATGTTTATTTGTAAATAGTATATCAGAACTAGTATTTTAAGAATAAAGCTTCTTGTTGTTTTAAACCTAAAATAGTGCAGTGCTTATTTAACAAAGTGGTTTAGTGTTTTCTGCGACGCGCCCAGCGAACCGAGACAGGACGTCTCCAGAGGACAACAAGCAAGGACACGACCCCAACAAACTTTCTTCACCAGCAGGGGTCATGGCCACTGTACCAGTCTTGCCGGTACAACACTTCATCGTTTCGGAGGGCCCTCCCGTTTTCGAGGGCCCCCGTAGACTCGTCAGTGAACGACTCGCTGCTGCCAAAGAAGAGTTCGCTGACCTCCTCCACAAGCCCATGGGCTAGTCCGCTACACATGGTACCAAAGCCGAATGGAAGCTGGCGAATCACTGGCGACTACCGCCGCCTCAACGCGTATACCTTGCCAGACCGATATCCTCTACCGATCATCGATTACCTGATCCAGGATAGCCGGGGAAAAGTCTTCTCTGTAATCAATCTGCAGAAAGCCTTCTACCAAATCCCGGTTGCCAAAGCTGACATCCCGAAAACGGCAGTCACAACACCTTTCGGCCTCTTCGAGTTCGTGGGTATGCCATTAGGCCTGCGTAACTCCGCGCAAACGCTTCAGCGGGTAATTAATCACCTACTGAGGAAACTCCCCTTCGTGAAGGGCTACGTAGACGACCTGCTCATCGCATCTGAGACACATGACGAGCACCTGCATCATTTGAGCCAATTGTTGGAGACGCTGAGAGCGGCGAACCTACGCATCAACTTGGACAAATGCCAACTCGGTGCCCAGGAAGTTACATTCGCTGGGTATCGAGTCTCGAAAGAGGGGTTCAGGCCCCCGCGCCCAAAGATCGAGGCGATCGACGCCTTTCCAAGCCCGACAGACTCTACCCAGCTGAGACGTTTCCTGGGTATGGTTAATTACTACCGCAGGTGTATACCGCATGCCGCGGAACTACAGGCCCCGCTCAACGAGCTTCTGAGGATCCTGGAGACACACGCCTTCACAATCCACACGGACCACAAGCCGCTCGCCTTCGCCGCACAACAACGCTCGGACAAGGCAACGCCGAGGCAGAGCCGACACCTGGACTACATCCTCCAGTCCGGGGGAGAAAACGTTGTGGCAGACGCACTTTCGCGAACCTGTACCGTCTCGATGCCTTCCATCCTCGACGAAGCCACTATCAGCCTGGAGCAAGCCTCTGATGTAGAGTTGCCTCACCTGCTGGAGAATCCGCGTATCTAACTGGATCGTCTCGCTTTCAACAACAACGAGATTTACTGTCTGGTTATCGATGGGGCTACACGGCGCTATTTGCCATCCCACCTGCGTCGAGCGGCGTTTGGCATCGTACGCGGATCATCCCACCCGAGTCGACCAACGGCGAAACGTCTGGTGGCCAAATACTTCTGGCCAAGCATGCGCAAAGACGCGCTCCGCTGGGCCCGTGAATGCCAACCATGCCAACGCACGAAGGTCCATCGCCACAATCGCGCCGAGTTGCAAAGCTTCGCGGAGACAGATGACAGGTTCATGTTGACCTGATCAAGCTACCGCTGGTGAGAGGACTGTCGCACTGCCTGACCATCATCGACCGCTTTTCCCGATGGCCGGTGGCTGTCCCACTCCCGGACATTCGAGCTGTGACTGTCGCACGAGCGTTCTTCTACAGTTGGGTTTGCACTTTCGGCACGCCACTCACCATCACCTCCGACCAGGGGGGTCAATTCGAGGGGGAGCTATTCACGGCTCTCGCGAAAATGACGGGTGCTAACCATGTTCACACAACGCCTTACCACCCACAATCAAACTGCATGGTGGAGAGACTACACCGCACACTAAAAGCGTCCTTGATGTGCAGTCCAGACACACCATGGCCAGACGCCTTGCCAACAGTGCTATTGGGGATGCGGACGGCGTACAAAGAGGACCTCAAAGCAACTCCAGCCGAGATGCTCTTCGGCACCCAACTACGCCTGCCGGGGGAATTCTTCGGACAACAGAACGACCCTACCACCCAACCGGTTTTCGTCGAGCAGTTGCGCAAGCTGGTAAAAGCGATCAGGCCAGTACCAGCGTCAAACCACTCGAGACAGAAGCTGTTCGTCTTTAAAGAATTGCGCACCTGCACGCACGTATTCTGCAAGCTGGACAAAATCCGGAGGCCACTCGAGCCCCCATATACGGGCCTCCATAAGGTAATTCGCCGGGTCAACGACAAGAGTTTCATCATCGACTTGAACGGCGTCGAGAAAGCCATCTCTACGGACTGCTTGAAGTCGGCCCACCTCGAAATGAGTGACTCAACATCGTCGCCATCGCTGCAGGCATTCCGATTATCATCGCCATCCCGATCACCATCGCCGCAATCGTCGTCATCGTCAGCGACAAATGACCCGCCAGCGATCCATCCAAGGAGTCATCTGAGGAATCAACCACCGCCCCGCTCAGGGGACCAACCCTCACCACAGTCGGGGAGTCGACCGACGAAACGGGTATCGTTCACCGTGCCTCCTGCGCCGATCACTGGGGGAGGAATACCTGTGGCGACACCACTACCCCCACCCAGTTGTCGCGTACGCCAACGCAAGCAGGCGTTAGTTCCGCGCGCCATCTATTAACACGCTGTCGCTGTCGCACAGCATGTATATGAAAAACCGGAACTAGCCTGTGTTGGCTGCTGAACAACACACTTCGTGTTTCCGGCCTTTCATTCAATCTCTTTCTCTTTCTGTGCTGAAGCTGTGGTGACGTGTTATAGAGCGCTTTGTGCAATTAAAGGTTATATTAATTACTGGACTTAACACAATCTCTAGAAATTTGTAGAAACGTATCCATCATATATTATATGTACGATATAACAAATAAATTCACAGGAACGTATTTTATTATATGTTATAAATACGATATAACAAATATTTCTGTTTTTTATTGGCAACGCAAATTGAGCACGCGAGCAGCCAAATATATATATATATATATATATATATATATATATATATATATATATATATATATATATATATATATATATATATATAGATATATATATATATATATATATATATATATATATATATATATATATATATATATATATACATATATATATATATATATACATATATATATATATATATATATATATATATATATATATATATATATATATATATATATAGATATATACGAATGTCAAAAAATGTTTCAATAATTCTTCTTCTTCTTGTGAAAAATTATTACGGTGGCATAACCACACAAACGCAATTGCAACTACTGTTGTAACTTGTCCTGTCAATAAATTCGTTGCAAAAATAATCTTCATATTCACAGAATTGACGACTATCGACTTACTCACATATATTTACTCACATATATATAAATAGTCTCATAATTTCTTCATAATAATCAAACTATACAAAATTAACAATTAAAAAACTTTTATTCACTCGAATCAAAACTCTATTTGCAATTGTTTGCATATTTGTTTTCATCGCATTTTTCTATCATTTGAATTGTGACAGCTACTGAGGGAAAGTTGGTGCAAAAAAATTTGTTCTTGCAGCCACCATGTTGTAAATTCACCTTGTGTATTAGTTGTATCAATAATTTTGTATGTAAATAATAATATATGAAAAAACAAAAAAAAAAAGATAAAGGGCACTTGAGATTTTACTTATTACGAAAACAAAGTGCAAAGTCCGAAAATAGCGGCCAAAATTAACAAAAGAAGCAACACTGTTTATTCATTTTGACACTTATTATGACTGTGCCAGAACGACATTTTGAGAGCGGTTTTCTATTAATAATACCAAAGAAGAAGAAGAAAAGACATTCAATTCCCTCCATTTTTATTTACCGTTCCGAACATTTTTTTTGTTACACGTATAGCAAGAATGATAGAGAAGAAGATTACGCATTTCGCAGGTCCGTTATAATTTTCTTTCTGAGTTTGACATTTCATTGCTGGGCTGTGACGTCAACGTAGCGATAAATATACATTGCGGATCAAAAATAATAGAGTGCTGATAGTGCACTCAACGCGTTGAACGCAGGGAAAATAAAAAGATTGTCGTTAAGCTACTCCAAGAGCAAAATCTTGTCGCATCTCATAATGGTCATAAAAATCATCAACAATATTTTATAAGGATATTAAAGGTGTAAATTTTAGAGGAACTTTTGGTAGAGAGGCTATAAGTGTGATCGCAGAAGACCCGCGTCCAGTAGATGAGAACAAGGAAAACCCTTTCCTTTACTGTACAAATATACAAATAGAAGCCACAACCTCACGAGGAATCATCAATAGTAACAGAAATGTATTTGAAGAAGTGGAGTATTTGCCTCCGATATTGATTGCAATATTAAAGTGAAAAAATTGTTTTTCCGGGCGAGAATGTTCTTTTAAAATCAGAAAATTGAATAAAGAAATTGAAGACAACGCCTACAAAAGAAAGAGAAAATTTAGTAAAATATTAATATAGTTTTATTATTATTACTAACATACTATTATTGTTATTATTATACTTTTATTATTATACTATTATTATTATTATTATTATTATTATTACTTTTACTATTCTTCACAATAAACTATTTGAAAACACACATACACTTTACTTTTGTTTGCACAATTGATTTAACCAATTTAGCATTTATGATGGGCGGTTTTCTAATACAAATAATTGTAATTTAAATTTAATATTTGCGCCATTATATTTGTAATATGTTTCATGTAAAAAAATAAATGTTTCTATTTTTAATATTACACAGCAATGTTTACTTTTTGTTTACAAAATATACGCTAGTTTGACATTTCTCTTTGCAACCATGCTATAATGACGTAGATGCGCAGAACGAAATATTTTTGTGAATCGCTTTGCGCAATCTTTGTCTCTATTATTTTTGCACGTATAGTCTATGCGAATTTATTGTGTTTGTTGTAAAAATATTCCATATCCCTGTTGTGAAAATTATAGGCAGTCTTCAAAATATACTACTCAATTTAATAGTAAAAAATCAAGTGGTTAATTTACTAGTTCAAAACTTATCTATAAGTTAACCAGTTACTGACTTATGCGGCACTTCATTGCCGTGTATACTAAATTTGTCCTTTCTTCTCAATTTAATAAAAAGGAAGTAAAGACAAACATTGGAATTTGAAGAAAAACAGTTCTTTTTATAATTTCAACCACTTTTTGTAATTCCTCATTTTACAGATAATAAAATAAAATTAAAATATCCGCAGTGTTCGCAAAAAAAAAAATGGAAATGCGGCACCTAAATTAACATGTTGAATTAATACACTCCTCATACATGCATAAACATTATTTTACATTATATGAATTTTACATATAATATGAGTTTTACTAGAATTTTACCTAGTTGGTTTCACTGCTGGGATGTTGCTTAAATAGCGAATATTCGGAGAAAAAAATCAGAAGAAATCAGGGCTTCGTTTTAATTAAACTTTTAGAGGGTCACTTCATTTGTATTTTAAAAAGAACAGCAAAACTTCTAAAAAGAAAAGGTTATAATAAATCAAAAAAAATTGTATTATTTAATTTGGAGTTGAAAACTCAAATGTTAACAAGCTCATTTAATAAATTATAACTATTCTTAATGTAAAATCTGTTCCAATTGCTTTCGATTTACACTTCTGTTCACTGTAAACGTACCATAGTAATCATAAGTTGTAGAATCGTAATTGTTTGGTTTTTTGTCATAATATTATACTACTAATAACTAAAATAATTAATAAAAGTTAATTTATATTAAAATGGGGTCCGACTGCCCCAGTAATACCCCAAGCGTGTTTAAATATTCATGGCCATGAACGAATGAAAGTGCATAGGGGACAGTTAAAAAATTATAATTTGGAACAGAGAGAGACGAAGATTCAGAAACTGCCAGTCAAAAGAGAATTCAACGTTTTTATAGTATTCTCACATATAACAACAGCTTCAATAATCTCAGAAAAATCTTCAAAGTAGGTCAAAAATGCAGCGAAACGAATTAATGCTTTTAATTAAACACAGGTACTGTTTCTTTCTTTAATAATGACGAAAACAATTTTTTAGTTTATCAAATTAATTTTTTGACTTCAACAGAACTGCAATACCTGCGGATCTTGAGGGTTCATTGACAATGAGAAATTATCAAAGAAATTGTATGTTTTCAGTTATTTTGAGAAGTTAAGTGAATTGAGGAATAAAGACAGTTAGAGTTAAAGGGAGTGCACTGTATTTTTACCACTACATACATCAATTTTAAAACCTCCTCTCAGTAGCAGAACTCGCACCTTGATGCAACTACACAGGTGGTGCAGATATATGACGTTTCCTAGTCTATTCTGTTTTGTTGTTCTCTTTCGGTCTCGGTTCTGTCAAATTATGAAAACCGGTGCCGCCAAAAAATTTGCCGCGCTTTATTGAAAATAGCGAAGCATAAAATTTTGCTGTGGTTATAAATTTAATTTATTTAATATTAAGTGCAAGTATATAATAAAATGGGTAAATTTTGTATAATATGCCGCAAAAGTTGGGGCAAAGAAAATGTGATATGTTTCAAAGTTCCAAGTGACGAGAATAGGCGTCAACGTTGGAACAAAGCTAGTGGTGTTCCCACTTAAAAAAAGTCTTTTGGTTTTTATTTATTTTATTGAGCTGGGGGATAAAAAGATAATTGTATATACGAGTATATCCTTCTCGAATGCTTTTACGCTGGTTAAATTGTTGATTTACATACATATATTTATTTATTTAGCTATTTTTGGTTTTCCCTCTCGTTATATAATAAACTAAAATGAAAATGTATGAGAAAAATAAAATCAGTTCATTAAATTAAAAAAATATCTCAGCCGTTATAAAACTAAAATTTCAGCCGTCAAAAAAATTTTTCGCCCGTTACTACAAATATTCTCATGCCTCCGGAACCCGCCTGCTGACTATTTTGACAGAACCGAGATCTGAATTCTCTCAAAATATATCTGCACCACCTGTGTAGTTGAATCAAGACTCGCACAAATCCATTCATATCAACTGTCTATTCTTGTATGGCTTTGGTATTGGAGCGCTCATTTTGACTTCCTACGCTAGTAGTATTGGAACGATATTTTATTCATAATACGCGAGTAAAAGGAGAAACGATTATTACTTATTCTGTATATTAACTTTTAATATACGCCAACGTTTTGGTTGTATCGACTGAATCTGCAATTACGACAGTTAAAAATGTATGTAATATATCTCGAATGAAATAATATGCATTAAATAAAATATCTTACCCGTGTTTCCTGAATAAACAGCAGAAATTATTGTGCCTGTTTATTCAGGAAAGTTAAGTTAGAACCAAACAAGAGAAAGAAGTGACAGAGGAAAGTAAATGGGAGCTGTCAATTTGATCTATTTATGTTCAAAAAGGAGTATTAATGGAGCGCTCTGTTATTCCTCCTTTTTGCGAGCAATCCAAAATTTTTTACTGCAATGTGCGAATGTTTCTATGCTTGCTCTCCTGTTTACGGCATGCATATGTGTGTATGGATATGCATATAGGAATGTTATTTTTATTTATTTGTTGGAATTGGAATGAAAACGAATTTCAATCATAGCAATCGAAGACTGTCTTTTATCGGTTTTTTTTTTTATATTAATGATCATTTTTATAAATAGTAGTAAATGTATTTTACTATTTTCCATAAATTAACCAGTATTATATCATTTTATTGGACCAAAACTAGAGCAGAATTATTTCATGCCTGTTTTAGAAGAAGACTGGAAACGGTGGAGTATTATGAAATTCAACCTTGACAAATCATATACATACATACATACATATATACATATGTACTTATTTGTGATTACATCATTTTGGCAGGTAGCGAATTTTGCCATAAAAAGAATGAAAGAAATGAAAATGAAAGCACATTCATGTCTGGTGTTTATGTGCTGTTTGGATTCTTTAAATATAATGGATTCAATTTGTCATGAAATTTTGGATATTTGAATTTTTTCACAATAGACAAATCTCAGCTACGTTTATTCTTTTGATTTTATCTTTTCGCTCTAGCAGGATCCGATCAAACATTTTGTGAGTGAATCTAAAGAAAGAATAGTTATGCACAAAAGACCAATTTTCCTAAAATTAGTGTTAATATTTTAATATTCATATGTTCGTCTGTTGTCTATTCCATCAGAAAATGTATCTAAATAATTTTGTGATTAAGTGTACAGTCAACAAAATCAAGGTTTTAAACGTTTTATATTACACGCTTGAAAAACTATAGCCACATTTTATTACAATTTAAACCACTATCTATGAACACTGATTCTCCGCATTTACATACATACTATATGATATGTTTAATGTTTGAAGTAAATTTTATGAACTTCAATATCTAGTATTAAATGCATATGTTCTTGTTATAAAGTGATTTACAAAGTTTTGTAAATAAAACCGTATGAAATAACCTACATATAAGCAATTATTTCCTATGGAAAAATGTAGTTCAGCCATGATTGTGTTCCAACGTATAATAAACAACTTCATAATCTAAAATTATTATAATCAAAAATCCAAAAAAATTTATTTCAAGTAAATCCAAGAAATTTTAAATTTATATTAGGATAAATAATGTTTAGTAAAACCAATTTTAATATAAGGTGTGTCTTTTTGCCCATTACATTTATCATTTACCTCTACAAATGTATACATGATGTCTGCAGGGCTTACCCAAGTCGACTTGCTTGCATGTTTTTTCACAAACGCCATTTGAAATACTACAACCGGCAACTCAATTGCTTTGACGTGGAGACTTGAATTATGGAAACTAATAGAAAGAAATGTGTAAAAACTTCTTACTGCTTCGTGCTTCTTTATCGTGTGAACTTATCTTTGGATGTGTATCCACTTACATACATACATATACGAGTATATCGAAAATACTTTAAATCAAATAATCTGTCGACCTACATTCGTGAATAATATTTGGGACTTCTTTTTAGTTTTATTTTTTAATTATTTGCTGTCTAAGTTCTTCTATGCAACTACATGTTTTTTTATATACATATTATAATGATGTTAATTTAATTATATTAATTTAAGTCCATTTTTATTTTGTAAATAATGTATTAATATAAAAGAAATATCAAAAATTTTCATACATCTGCAAAATTTTCCTTTTCCTACCATAAGAATAAAATCCAATCTAACAATTTACTTAATATACGATATCAGGAAAAAGAAAAACTTCCTAAAATTGCACTTATTCATTGACGAACGAAATGTTTGATTGGATTAGATTTTGTGAAATTTATGAGCTTCTTCAGACGAATTGCTCAAAAGCATAAAAAAATCAAGATAAACAAAGGTATTGAAATCGTACAAATACGAGTACTAACACAATTTCATGCCCACATGAATTTATGCATGCGAGTTAAGAACCGTTACCGTTATGACTATTTTTAGAAGATATAAATTTCTTTGCTGTAATGATCTGCTATAGCAGCAGGAATTCAATGTGGTTTAGTAAAATTATTTAATACTGGATAATCTATGTTAAAGTAGTAAACTATTCTTATTATTTTTATAAAAATAATTATTAGTTTGCTTTCAAAAAAAGGATGAACAATTAAAAAAATATAAAAATAAACACATTTCTCAGCGGACTTGAACCCAGCATCATAAAGTTGATAGACTAACACTTTACCACTTGTGATATCGATCTTTATAAAAGATCCTATGCATGCATATTTCTTTTATATTGTCAAGTGTTTTAATATACACACATAATGCTTTCTCATGGCATGGCAAATCTGTTTTAGACGCAAAACCACAAATGACTCATTTTAAGCCCCACTTTCAGTATAAAAAAGCTTTGTTATACAGAAAATTCATTCTTGTGTATTTTACCCAGTCACACAGAACAGAAAATAAAAATTTGATTTCAAATCAGTCGCTTCTGCTGTGAGCACACACACACTAAATTATTCATGTGCAAACAACAATAGCCATGTGTGTGGCTGACGATGGATACATATTCACGACTGCTTCGTGAAATTGCCGATCATGATTCCAATGTGGTTGCCATACACATATGTTGATTCTCACTCAAGAGAGCAATGAAAGGTCTTTCTGTATATTATTTTTGGTGATACTCGGCTGTGTTAGATAAGTTCTTGTATACTATGTTGTTGCACTTTATTTTTATTGTCTATCATATTCTAAAATTTTTCTTTTTTTCACAGATTTTCTCTCAATTACCTTTTGCAGTATCTTTCAAACTTTTCAGGTTCGGTCCTGTTCTATTTTTTTTTTATTCAATTTTTTATGTACTGCTTTTAGGCACTCATAGTTTAATTTTTATTCTTTTTTACGAAAGCATACAATTTTTTTTGTTAAATATTTTCTTATTATCTATATTATATTATATTTTAAATATTATCTATAGATTTATTTTATATTTTTTCGCTGTAATTCAAATTGCTTTAAATTTCTTTTGTTGTAGATTACAGAATTTAATTAAAAGTTTTTTTTGTAATGAGTTGCACTAAGATAGCCTGCAACGTCACAAGTTTGTCAGTTTCCTTTGTAGTGTGCTCGCTGTGTGACGATGCTGAGCACCTTAAGTGTGCTGGCTAGACTTCAATGATGGTAAGGGTATTCGCTGGTCTTGCCATAAATATCGAAACTCTGATGTTGATCTCTTCAAAATGTTTAGAGTTTTTCGTAATGCATTCCTTGATGCTTCCACAAACTTGGCATCGGTGCAAGCAAAGTTTGAGGAATGCGAACAATTTTTACAGAGTTGAAGTGCAGTTTCTCCTAAGCAAAAGCGTAATAAGCTTGTTGCGCGAGGCGCTATCACTTTGTCTTCAAATGTGGTTGCATCACCTGCTAAGTCTGGGCTTTCTCGTAAGCCTTCTCTTAAGCCTACTGCTTCCGTGCTACGGTAACAAAGTCTGTTCAGGATTTGTCATCAGTTGGAAATATGCCACTTAATATAGACCTTTCTCTTAATATGTCTAACTTGGCTATTCCGGCTGAAAACAATCTATTAGTATTCAACCCTTTACAGGGATCAGATTCTTCTAAGTATGTGGTGAGCAAAACATATGCTAGGATTGCTTCATCCTCTGTTTCGGCAGCAAGTCTAGGTAAATCTGTTGGTGGTGTATCTGAAAAGGATAAAAGCGGTGGAAAAAAATTGTAATAGTTCCGATGAAAGCTGTAGTTGTCTCGCGATTCTCTGCCGATACAACTGATTATGACATACGATTTCATATCGAATCTGCTCTTCCCCATCTTCTAAAGTAAACTTGAAAATTTCTAAGTTGAAACTGTTGTTGACCCAAAATACCTGCCTCTAAATGCAGTGGTGCGTGAATATGAGTCACGATCAAATCCTAAACTTGCAACTCTTAATGCAAAACCAGCTTCAAAAAACTAAACACCGTTACTGATATACCAAAACGTCCGGTGTTTAAATACAATGCTTACAAATGTTCTACTAGTCAATTCTGCTTTCGTACATGATGTAATTGCTTTGCCCATTAACTCTTTCGTCAGGGATTTTTGGTCTTAATTCCATGGTATATGGAATTCTGTTTCTTCAATGCCTATTCTAGGAGGGGTTTAGTTGCAGTGTTCTCTGAAGAATTAGTATTATTGTTAGTATTGAAATATTTTGCGTTCAAATCAGCATGGCAAATGTGAATATTTGTGTGTCCTGTCCGCCGCGATCTTCTCCGCAAATATACCAGCTTCATTTAGAATTTATTTCTTTGTTGGCTAAAAAACTAAAGCCAAATGATAAAATTGTAATATTTTGTGATTTTAATTTGCCATCTCTGTATTGACTCGTTGTATTGATTAGACTCTTCCCATTTTCCAATGATACTGAGATTATAAATTGTATTTTCAGTTTAGGCCTCTCGCAGATAAATTCAATCTATAATAAGATGGGTAGACTTCTTGATCTGGTCTTGGAATTGAAAATGGAATTTATCTCAATTTCCTCTGTTGATCCTTTAGTGCTTCCTGAAGACCCTCACCATCCAACGTTGGAAGTGTCTAACAGATTGGTTTTATTAAGGTAAAGTTGTGTAGAAAATTTACCTGTCGAATCTTAATTATAAGTGGGCTTATTTGAATAAATTAAGTCGTGCAGACTGGTCAGATCTCTTCGAGATGTCCTCTCCTCAGTCCCCATGCGCGATTGACAGTGCAGTAGTTTTGTTTAAGCGGGCATTGTTAGATGCATTCGAGCAATATATTCCTAAAGTCTAGGTGCTTCTTCCTACCCAATTTGGTTTACTGATAGGCCAAAATCTTTGCAAATCCGGTAGTCTTATGGTACCTATTTGACTAAAGCTAAATTAAACTTAAATGTTGACCTTAAATCATTCTGGAACTTTATAAATTCAAAACGTAAGACTAGTTCGCTACCGTTTTCGATAAAGTATATCGACCATGTCTCCAGTGATGATTTGGGTATCCGTAATCTTTTCGCTGATTATTTCAAGTCTAACTATTCTACTGGAGAATATAAAATGGCCGATAATCCCTAACCCGCCATGGTGAATCAACTTATTATTGATGAGGACATTGTGCTCAAGCATTTGTCTCAGCTGAAATCATATTTTACTCCAGGTCCCGACTTAATCCCTTCTTTTATTCTTAAGCAGTGTTGTCTTGAGCTTATCTCTCCGATTACTTCGCTCTTAAGTGCTTCTCTTATATATGGTTATCTTCACGATACTTTGAAAAAGTAATATATTTTACCGTTGCATAAAACGAGTACATCTCAACATCCAATTACCGTGGGATTTCCAAACTTAGTATTCTTCCTAAGTTGCCGGATGCAATCGTAACATCCCAAATTTCGTTCTATGCTCATAGGTGTATGAGTGTCCAGCAGCATGGCTTCCAGCCTGGAAAAGTCAACTGTCACTAATCTGCTGGAATTTTCTAGCCGAGTCATAGATGGCTTTGCTAGGGGTATGAAAACAGATGTTATTTATACTGACTTTAGTAAGGCATTTGATGGAGCAAACCACAGACTTCTCCTCCTTAAACTCTCTATGTTTGGTTTCCCACCATTACTTTTAGAATGGGTAACATAATATTTGTCAGAGCGTACCCAAGAGGTGTCATTTAAAGGACTGTTATCTGATGAATTTCCTGCGTCTTCTGGCGTGCCAAGGTAGCCATCTTGGTCCCTTACTATTTTCAATTTTTATAAACGCCCTTCCTTCGCGTATATCCTATTGTAACATTATTTTGTTGGCTGATGACATAAACATTTTTCATTCGTCTTATAACCCTAATGAATCGCAGTTGCTTCAACATGATTTAAATGTTCTTGGTGATTGGTGCAACATAAATTGTATGCAACTAAACTACAAGAAATGCAAACATATGTGTTTTTCCAGATCATCCCACTCTGCTCATCTTTACTTCATTGTCAATCAACCATTGTTACCCGTTGATCATATGTGCGAATTAGATGTGACCTTTGACCAAAATCTGACTTTTGGTAAACACGTTGCAACTATAATTAACAAAGCTTCTCTTGCCTACGTTAATTTACATGGAACTGCAATTTTCAACTTCCCTCTTATCTGAGTCGTCTTCAATTTATTCGTCTCCCGTCTCCTAAGACCGGTAGAACTATGCTTATTGCATGTTTCTTACTTAACTTCATGAGAGGTGAAATAAAAAGTAGTTTTTTCTTGGCATTCTCCACTTTAATGCTAAGAAGAACAATGAATTTCTCTCCCTTGTATTTCCATCCTTGCAATCGGAACTCTTTGATTATGCGTAAATTTGTTTTGAAGGTTGAGGGTTTCCCCTCCCTCCGGAAAAAAGCAGTTATTTTATTTTTGTTGGATATTGGAAAATGAGTAAGCAAATCTTATAATTAAAATGCAAGAAATACTATTTGCCAATGCTTCGAATATTTACAATTATTTCAGTACAACAGTAGATTATATTTTTTAAAGTTAAATTTGACTAAGAATAGAAAAAAAACCTTTTTCATAGAATACTCCAATTGACTTTTGACAATTGACAGTTGACTTTTTAAACATTTTTGCAAGTTTATTAGGGTGCGTCCCTAACCTCGTAGCATAGTTTGTGCAGAATTTTAGCATATCTTCATTAACTGTGGTAACTTCTAGATCTGTATGTATATTTGCATCTTTCACATACCAATGCACTCCGCAGATAGTGTTTAACAGTTTAGGTTGCAGTTGTTGTACTTTTGCTATATTGGAGTTGCAAGAAGTATCCCCCAACTGTAGCTCGAAGTTCTGTATTGGTTTAATGTTTGTATTAGAAAAAAATTATTTAATTTTTCAATGATAATTCTGATTGTCTACCGATACGGCAAATCATATTAACAGCATAATTTTTCCCATTTGATTGTTCTAAATGTGTTCCATGTTAACTTCTTATCGAGATACTTTCCAAAATAATTTACACATAAATCATTTCGTCTTTTCTTAGTTTGTTTGTTTGTCAGTATGAATGCAGGGATATTTCTGTTACCTTAGTGTGCATGTCACATGTGCGCATTTTAACTTGATAATTCTAATCCTCCATATCCATAGTCATTGATCTATATTTGTAGATGGCTGTGAAGGGTTCGAGTTGCTTTCCTTGGATATATAAGTGTGCTTAGTATTGCGGAGTCATCTGATAGTTTCGAGAGGTGAATGTTTTGCTACAACCTTTCTATTTGTAAGTTAGATTTTGAGAATATCAGGAGTCTCTTGTTAAAATAGGGTTTGTATTTTGTAGAATAGAGTTTCATGTCATACCTTATCAAACCACTGGGCTATGCCCAGTAATATTTCAGAGCAGTATTTTATTCTTCGAAAAAGTATTTTATTGAGATAATTATATGGATATGAACTATGATGCCGTGTTTAATACTGAATTAAAAGTGAGTGGGGAAACATTTTTTAAGAATTAATCTTATCTATCTTATCTATGTCTAAGGTTTTCGAGAAAATTGATAGCAAAACTTAAAACTTAAAACTATAAACCAATAAATTTGCTATCAATAGTATATACGTATTGTGTTTGTGCTGCCATCTAGCGCTAGGTAGCTTCAATATCAATCCGCCCTCGTATAGTACAGAGTATACAGTTAAAGGATCTTTGCCAGGTTTCAAAGTCGTAATTATTTCGAATATTTTTCAAACGCGTGGAATGTCATTTAATCGTTTTATGCTATTCTTGATATGCATACGATGCTTAATTGCCATTTGGGGTAATTCCGCTATCATTTTTGGGTCTGGGCCAAGTACTTTATTTGTATTTATTATTCTCTTTAACCATTTTAATGTGAAGCACAAACACAACTACTGTACTTGGTGATTTGTATTGAAGAATGGTATTAATGTTTATTATTGGTATATTAGATATAAACACATTTTTTAAATGTTGCGTGGATGCATAAGGTTTTCCGGGTCCTTCGAGCCCACGGACCGTCAATTAATAGGTCGTTTTAACCGGTTCACCACCTTCCAAAAGGAGTAGTTACTTTGTTCTGTTGCTGAATCTGAATCTGAGAATCTGAAGATAGATTTGTAGGCTCTTTTATTTGTTGATCATTTCAGAAGTTTTTAAAGTTTTCATAAAACCGTTAAGCTGTATCTTTAAGGCGGATGTTCTGCAGATTTCCCAATTCCTCCTTAACTTTCTCTGTTCTCTTATAAGATTTTTTTTTATATTGGTAAAGTGGTTTCCCATTGCATATTTTCAGTTCTTATGCTAGCGAGATTTTCAATTGCTAGGACGATTTCTTTCTCAGCTCAGAGAGGAGTACTTAGCTAATATATATTTTCTGTACCTTAATCAATTAGCATTTTTATTTGAGAGTTGTTGTTATGGTGTTTTATCCTTAGCCTTTCGTCGTCCAACAAGCTTTTCAAATGTCTGAGATTTCACTAAAAATATTGAAAATCAACATTTTTTATTCTGTATTAAAGAACGTATTTCTGATACAATTCTATCTAGATGCTCAACTGCGTCGAGCTTTTCTCGGAACCCAAATTAAAGTTTTGGGAGAACATTATTAGTCCCGAGATATCGTAGAATATCCCAATAATAGTTTTCAAATAACTTAGAGAGCGTTGGTATAAGACTAATAGGCTTTTAGGAGGTTAGAAGAGTGGAATATTTAAAAGATTTTTGATCACGGCAAATATCGGGGTTTTCAAGCTTTCGGAGAATATCCCATTCTGATAATCATACTGAATTGTATATGTACCTGACCGCAATTCCTGGTAGCCGGCTTCCCCTATAATAAAATTTACCACCCCACTGCTCGAAGGAAAGATAGGTTTACCAATAGCTGTAGCACACAAAAGCGACCAATACAAAGGTTAAATCACTACACCAAATATATATAATCTAACCAGAAGTAGAATCTAAGAAGATATGAGCTAATGACTAGTAGTAACTAAAATTTAAGTAGAAAGAATAAAATAACAGTAAAACATACGGAGTTGACAACAGCACAAGCGGAAAGAAACCGCAGAGCTACCAACAAATACATAGGGCAACAAGAAATTGCATCGAATTGGCCAACAGTCGGTCACCTTCAAGGAAATCGAAGAGGATGTCTAGTGTCGATATAAGAGATACCCACAACAACAATTGCAACTGACAATCAAACGAGATGCCTTATAAAACCAGCAGCAGCCAGGCATTCACTCTTTTTTCTCGAAGGCATTCAGACCAGCAGCGTTCGTGACAAACACAACAGCGATAATTATAACTTTTTGGCACTTAAGTGAAATAGTGCTGAGAAGTGAAGGAGACGACGGTGGCCAACCAAACCTGAGCGAGTCAGACACTCGTGCCGGATGACCCCATAAACGGAGAAAGATTCCAGTATAACTCAACTGTGCACACTTTTATTACAAAATTATTTTATAAGTTATAAAAACATTGGTCCTGTTAAAGAATATTAAATTGACCCAGAGTATTGTTGCGAGATCTGGCCCAATTGACGCAAAATGTATCTGTGAAAGCCTAAACTATATTGGTCTTTTAAATTTTTTGCCGTGTTCAATAGCGAATAAACCATTGCTGTTGACGAGGATAAGATCTGGGAGTAGTACCGCATGAATGTTTCCTTTTCATGATGCAAGATTTTGCGAAACTTTGTCTGCATTTTTCCAGTTGAATTTTAAGAGCTGATGATCTGCTCTGTTTCCAATCCCTTCACATTTTTCTTTCGCTATGAGTAGGTGCTGAATTTCAATTGAGAATATTGTTTAGTTATTAGTTTTAGATGGTTTTTTAGATGCTTTTGACTAAGGTGAGAACTGATGTATTTGCGAAACTTCACCCAGTTTTTAAATTTTTGGATAACCTTCTTTGGATATTATTGTTTGAACTTAGTTTATCGACTTTTATTATGACCTGTGGTTGGTCCGTCGACAAACAATATCTTGATTTAGCATGTAATTGATTGCGATGCATATTTTTACTACACCCAAGTCAATCTGATCTGATAATTTTCGTCTATGATAATATAAAATATAGACTATTATTTTTAGTCAATGTTTGCCATAGTTGCTTTTCTTTTGGAAATATCAGTCGAACCCCTAATGTATGCTTGGTATTAATGTCCCCTGTTACTATACATTTATTTCCGAGACTATTAAACAAGTTTGTTTGAATTTTAGAGGGCAGTATGATATTGTTATTCTTTCACCCCATTCAGTTAAACAGATGAAAATTGTTTAAATAATATTTGCAAATGTCTTTTAGGACAAAATGCTCTATGCGAGATTTGATGAGTATTCCAGATCCTCCACGACCTTTACAGTTTGAATGTTTTGTATCGTACAATCTCATAATTTTAAAATTATCTTTGTTGGTAAGATATGTTTCTGAAAGCAGCATAATATCTATATACTGTTTTTAAAGATAATTTTCAAGTTCTCACTTATGTTGGTTGAGTTATTGCTTTATTGGTTATTACAGTTCTTAAGTATATTGGCCAATAAAATATGTATATGGAATTGGGTTTAATATTCTTAAGTTAGTTAAGTTAGTTAGTTGCTGGGATTGGTGCACCCACTCTTTTTGCCTCAATTTGCGGTCATCCAGAATAATTGGCGGTATGCACTTATGAACAGTTACTGCCTAGTTTTATAATAATATCTGATTTGCTATGTCTACAATTCGTAATTGACTTCTTCGCAAATAACGTATAGTAGGACTTGGAATGATCAAATTCCTGATAATTTTGGAATTGTACTATTCCTTCTCGTTTCCTGCTTCCACCACTATTTTCCTGAGGAGTTTAATTTTCTTCTATGAATAATATTATAACCTAGAAATCCTAGTGCCCCTTGTATCTCTTGTAATTGCTTACCAATATTGAGGGCCAGAGAACAAGGAAGCATTTTGTGATAATTTCTATTGCTGTTTTTTTTTTTGAGTGAATCCAAGTTGATAATTTATGTGCTTAGAGTAAGCGTTTTTGGTTGCGGGTACGACATTGTGCTCTCAAATCCGAACGAATTTAGTGTGCTCATGTATGATAGAATGCGCGTACGTCTCTGCAGAGCCTTCCATTTAGTGCGGAGATGGCTCATAAAGAAGTGCTTGGTAAAATATTTTTGTTCTGCTTGTAAGTGTATCCCTAGATTTTCCTGGTTAACCATGACCATCAAATGTTCACCGCCGATACACTTTTTCACAGCAGAGTCCGAAAGGAATTTTCTTGAGCTACTTGTTTGCATGCCCAAAGGGCGCCGCAAAGGAGAGCTTCCGGCAAGTCGGCTGCACTTGGTGAGAGCATGCGCTGAGAGTAAGAGCTCACAGATTAAATAGGACATCTCAATACTCATTCACTTACCATCGCAAATCCGCTTATTTGATACAAACTTTTATTTATTAGCAGAGGAAAAAGAATAATCTACCGACTTTATTTATTTAAAAAACCCGGTAATATTAAATTTAATTTTTACAAAAAAATGCCAATGCAAGTGCAGAGCAAAAAACTCGTTCGCACCGTCTAAAGTATTTAAACGAATGTTCATTGGTAGAATGCTGAACGATGTAACGAACTTACTTACGTTGGGGTATAGTTAGCGGAGTCGGTAAAAACCTTCAACCACTGTTCTGTCTTTGTACTATAGTGTCCCAGTGGAGTCGGTGAAAACCTTAAACCACTGGCTATCTCTGCGTAAGTTAATGTCCCAGTGGAGTCGGTAAAAACCTTAAACCACTTTTCTGTCTTTGTACTCTAGTGTCCCAGTGGAGCCGGTAAAAACCTTAACAAGTGGCTCTGTCTGCGTAAGTTAATGTCGCAGTGGAATCGGTAAAAACCTTAACTGTTCTGTCTGCGTTGAGTTCCCTAAATGGTCTCTGGAGCTAAGATCTTCGCTGGTGTTGTCTCGAGATGTCGGTATGGAAGAGAGAGCCTCATTCTTGGGTCGCTGGAGCTTTTATAGTCCCAAGCTGCTACAGTATTATTGTAAGAATGGCCAATTCCCTGCTGCTAAGGCCACTGTTCGTTGCCGTTATTCCTGCATTGTTGTTCTTGGTTTTGCTTGCCCTTGTGTCACCTTCAACACCTTGTTGTTTTCCTGTTGTTGTTGTGGTAACAGTTGTCCTTGGGCGATCTCCACCGTTGCGTTGTTGTTATCGCGTTTTGTCCTTGGGCGACCATCACTGCTGTGATGTTGTTGTCACGTTTTAAATGTTTTAGTAATACATTTTCTTCTGTATTCCTACTTGTGCTTTATCCGTATTGGCGACACTCGTAGCGATTGTTCTGTCGTGGTCCATTTGTGTATCAATTTCGTTTCTGCGTGTTGTTAGCGCAGCAGTTGTCGAATTCATGCATTCTATTGTTCGTTGCGCTAGTGTCTGTTGTTGTACTTTGCCGCTTGTATAGTTGTTGGTGTGATCGGACTGTAAGTTTTGAACAAAGCTTTGATCAACTGAGTTCCCAGTTGGAAAGTCGAACGCAGTGATTGGTGGAGTGCAGATCTTTCCATTATATTTCGCATGAACGTCGCTCTTGTTGTTTGTGCCATTTACATTGGTTACCAAATCTATGGGATGTTGGGGATGCGTTATTTTGTTGGTATATTATTCTGCTTAGTGCCTTTCATCTGCTCATACTTGATCTTGTACATAGGTGCGTGCATGCAAATAATATATTGCTTTTGCACTTGTTATTTACGTTCTAACAGAGCGTGTGTTTGTACGCTATTGGCTGCTGTTGGCGGCGCAGTCTATGTTGAAGCGTAGGTATGCAATGATTTGGCATTTACTTGTTTGCGGTGCGTGTGTATGTACGCTATTGGCTGCTGTTGGCGACACAGTCAATGTGGGAGCCTAAATATGAGCGGTCTGAGTATTTACGTTCTCACAACAAATAGCAACTTGAATGGGACCAAGCAAGAAGAGGCCATCGAATAGTTGGCCTCTGAATATAAAAATGCTGGGAACATAAACATCGAGAATTATATTTTTATCAAACAAGTTATTGAACCGACATAGATTCTTCCTATACTACCTGCACAGGGGAACACACTATTTTGTACTGCCACGGATAGCACGAGTCGGCAAAACATGTCTTCTTCCAGCATGGAGAATCATTAGTTGTTGCGCTGGGGTCTGCAATGCATAGGAGTCGCGTTAATAGCTGCAGTACTAGCCGACATCGCTCTACAACACGAAGGAAATGCCATTATCATCGTAATAACAGGATCGCTGCAGAGCTGTGCCGTGGGATCTTGGCAGCTTCACCGTTGGACTTTTGACAGCTTCGCCGTTGTGGTCGCAGCATCGACGATATTGGAAAACTAAAGCTTCCGATATCAACCTGGGTAAGCGGCGCTGGCCTACCACCAACTGAAAGACATCTCCCATGTATCCGGCCAAACAACGTCCATGCGCTTTCTCTTGGATTTGGTCTCCGTACACCCGAGGGTAAAAGTCACCCGGAGGTTGCAGCGGAATAGCCTCACGCTATACATTGCCAACTCCTCATCGATCGAAACATATGGACAACTCACGATGAAACTTTACGTCGCCCTGCGGTGAGACATTACTTAAACATTCAACGTGGCAGATATACAAATTGCCATACTGGAGGGGGACTTCATGATGTAATATAGACTCCTGTTAGACTTGCGGATGCGACGCATCATGAACCCTCTCACCAACATCTCGGGAACACTCCACATCGACTTACCGCAAATCTCCACTTGGCCCTTATCGACCTGTGGAGACACTTGGCAATCGCTATAGGTAACTCGTCCTTTTAATGCTTCTTGCAACTAGCTTCTCCATCGGGAGTCACGACTACGGGGCCAGAACTGCCGGTGGTGCATTTCATCTTCATGGAGGGCCCTCACGATTAGAGCGCCCCCTTAGGCTTATCGAAGACGATGCAGGCGTCCTAGATAGTGGATGATCCGACCATCATCACCATGAGCTAGCCCCTCTGCACATGGTGCCGAAGCCAAAAGGATAGCTCGCGGGCCACTTTAAACGCACCGACTCGTGCACCGTGCCACATCGATTCCCAATGCCAGTCATCCAGAAGGCCTAGAGAGAAGTTTTTTTCTCATCGACCTGCCGAAAGCGTTCTATCAAATAACGTCGCTGAAGCAGACGTCGGAAAAACGGACGTAATAACATCATCCGGCCTGTTCGAGTTCATAAGCAATCCATTAAACCTACGTAATTCCGTGCAATTAACGTGGTAATTAACCATCTGCTGCAAAAATTAGCCACGGTGAAGGGTTATGTGGATGACCTGCACATTGCATCATAGATGCACTACGAAAAACTACGCCATTTGAGCCAAATGATCGAGATGCTAAAAGTGACTTACCTTCTCAACAACCTGGATAAATGTCAACTCGATCCATAGGAAGTGAACTTCGCTGGATACCGGGTCTCCCAGGGGTGGATTCGGCCACCATACAAGAAAATAGATGCAATCGTCGTATTTCCCAGCCCCGTAGACTCCACCCATCTAAGGCGCTCTGTGTGTTTTGTGAACCTCTAGCGGAACTGCATTTCATTCATAAAAAGCCTCTGAAAACTAAAGTAAAGAAGAACTCAACGATCAGTTGGACGGCAGATTCGGAGCACTTGATCAAACGTTGCAAAGCGAGTATTGTAGTAGCCACTGATTTGGCGTTCCTCTCTCCTACAGCGCCAACAGCACTCTAAACCGATGCCTCAAGTACCTCTATCAATATGTGTATGTTCCTGGAGGCGAGAAAGTAGTTGCAAATGATTTTTCGCACACCTGTACAGTATCGATGCCTACAATTATCGACGGTAAGCCTCCCACTTATAGCCGCCTCACCTATTGGAGCACACGTGGATCCACCACATTTGAGGGAGAGCTCTTCACAAACCACGCTAGGATGATGGGTGCTAACCATATTCGCACGACACCTTACCACGCCTAGTCAAATGGTATGGTGAAATATTTATACCGTGCTGTTGGCTATCAGGACAACATAAAAGGACGATATCAAAGGGATGCTAGCCGAGATGCTCTTCGGGTCCCAACTTCGCCTGCCGGGAGAATTTTTCGACCCCTACAATGATTCGTGCAATTAACCTTCTTTCGTCGACAAGTTGCGTAAGCTGGTAAAAGTGATTAAGTCAGCGCCAGCGTCGAATCACTCTGGAAATAATCCATTCTTCCTTAAAGACTTCCGCACCTGTACGCACGTATTCTGCTGGCCAAATTCCTCAAGTCGCTTGAATTTCAGTTACAGTCCCCCACAAAGTGATCTGAAGGCTCAATGACCAGAATTATGTGATTGAATTGAACGTAGAGAAGGCCATCGGTAACTTTATCACCGATTCTACCGGCGACGATGGCGAGTATCGTTCCCAGTCTCTACTGCGCATATTATTGGGGGAAGAATATCTGGAACGAAGTGGCCGCTGCCGCTGGATGTCGGGTGAGGCGCCGCAAGCAAGAGCTAACTTCAAGTGTCATCTATTGATTAGCTGCCGCTGCTGCAATTCATTTTACGAGGGAGCAGTGCGAACGTTGCTAGTTGACCTAGCTTGCCGCCCCCTCCCCTGGCAAATGGTCACGCTTGAGTCTCTGCCCTTCTTCGCTGCGGTAGTGGACCGAACAAAGCCATTATTCGAGCCATTGAAATACAAATTATAAAATTATAAATATATATTATTATTATTAATAGATTACAATATGAGCTTTGTTAAAAAAAGGTATCTTTTTAAATTTCGCAGGCTACGTACATTCGATTCACGATTTTTTTTTAATGTTGGTACACACGTTCCCAACACATGCTGACCTGAGCAGCTGTTTTGCATTTTTAGTTTATTTTTGAAAGATATAAATGTTACACTGTTTTTGTTGCCAATTTTTTGTTATCGAAAAAAATTGATCAAAGAATTTGTATTAAATTTCGTCTGAAAAAAAAAATTAAGTGCTCCAACGTACTTGAAATATTGACTGTGGCATTTGGCGAGTCTACTTTGAGCAAAAAAAAATGTATAAGCGGTGGAAGCTCTTCACAGAAGGCCGAGAAGATGTTAATGACGATGCCCGCCCTGGCCGCCCCAGCACGTGAACATCCGATGAAAACGTTAAAGCAGGGAATAAAGTCGAATCACTTTTAGAGAAGTTGCTGAGGATATTGGCATATCGGATGGCTCATATCATATGTAGTATATACCCACTCAAATCATACCATGCGCAAAGTAGAGTAGTGAATATTTGTAAACATTTGTTTATAAACAGATGCACTAGATTATGAGGTGAATGATTCATTTATATAATTATGCATTGACGTGCTGGTAAATGTATGTAACTGCTAATTAAGCATGTATGCCCGCGCAAATGTGTGTCAAGTTAGCATGTTACATATCGATCAAGTGATACCTGAGTAATAGTGCATTTGTGTAGGAAATATTTTGTGTGATTGTAATAATTGTGAATTAGTGAAATTAAACGAAAAATGTGTAAAAGCTAAAATCTAATAATTAAATTAGAATCAACCAAATAGGCTTGACTTTTCATTTGACTGGTGCGCTGCAATAATTGCACAGTCGTTAGCGGTGACCACGGCACACTCTGCTGTCATCATTCTTAGTCAAATAACATTTCTCTAATTTACATAGCGATCCTGACATGCATACATTACATGCCGATCTTGCGGACGTTCCTGCGAGTCCTTAAGACGCAATTGTGAAGTATTTATCCTGCAGAAAAATTTGTTTCAAGCTAAATTATCCATTTGTTTGAAGCTAAATTATCCGTCAACAGTTGACGCTCCATCATATAAATCAACCAATCTTGAGAATTGCGGCCCGAAACGACTATCCGTGGATGAGTAGAAACTTTGAAAACAAGAGCGTAAAGAGGAACATCTTACGTGAGATTGCTTTGCCTACTACAAAGAAACGACGAGGTGGACACCAGAGTAAGCTAAAGCTCGCTTATCTATATGCAATATTATGTGACGAACTTAACCCCGTACCGTCGAACATTTCGATTACACTTTTTCAAGAAGTTGTTGCTAAGCTCTCAGAGGCCCTTAAGAAGAGACGAAATCGGTAGAATACGAAAACAACTGTCATGGGAGACACCCAATCGAAGGATCCGGTAATTGTGACCCAGAATTTGAACAACACCAGCAGCGTGACAAATTACGTAGTAATAAATGGAGCGGTTGGAGGTATAGCAATAGTATTAATATTAATTTTTGCGTGGCTACAAGCCAATAAATATTTTAAGGAGTCAATAATTGTTGGAAAATAGTATTATTAACTTTCGTTAGATTTATAGTTAAAATTCAGAGACCGGTTTTGTACAACTCTGGGTTATAAACCAATGTTGTGCATTCTTCTTTCTCTCTTTTCCTATGTTCGTCAAAGCGCTGCCTAAAATGGCCATTTGATCTTGAACATCGAAAGAGTGAAGAGAGGGTGCAAAACTGCGGTAAGTTTGTAGTATTTGATCATCAATGTACTAAATTTAATTATTTTACAGAATAAACATACGTACACCCGTAGTTGTTTTAAGCAAACCCTCTTTAGCCAAAGTCGTAGCCGCGACACCTTTATTCGCAGTTTTCGTTTTGTTTTAACTGCGTCGCTTCCACTGCCGTGAAGCATTGACTATGGGGAATCGCCGAAGCCCTCGGCTCAACAAAGCAGAAGCGGAGATAGGTGAAGTAAAGCCCAGTTCCACCTTGTCTACCGCCTCCGAAAATACCGCTGTTGCAGCCGCAAGTACCAACGCCACCGCCAGTTCATCAGAACTAACTTCAATGTTGGAAATGCAGAAGCAAATCGACGCGCTTCAAAGACAGATAAAAGAATTCCAGGTAAGGTTAGGTGAACAAAATCGCCATTGCCAAGGGCTGGAGACTGCATTGCGTAGCTCAGTGCATCTAGTTAATGATGCACCCATCGCCGCCGCCACAACTATAGTACCCGTCGTTGCGCAATCGTTGACTCCAGCTGCACGTGCCCCAGTACATAACCTCCCAAATTTGTCGGCTAGCGCAACAACAGCTAACATTACGCCATCTGCCGTAAACAGTTATGCACATGACACGACGTCGACTATCGCGAGCAGCGATGCCGTGCCGCTAGTGCCGCAAGCAACTGAGAACAGTTACGGGTTTTCTTCGCTGCCGACGTCAACTGCGAGCGCCGTCTTTGCGCCAATATATGCAATAACGAACCAAGCGCACGCTACACCAAGTCATTCCGGCGTGTCTTATACATCGCCACTGGCCTTTAACAATTTCAACAATTTTACGCGTACGCCTATGCCAACAAATGAGTTATCATTTCTGTCAAATTCAACAACAGTGCCACGAAAATTGCAAGATTTGCCCGAGTTCAATGGGGAACCAGAAGACTGGCCTATCTTTTATACATCCTACATCCAGTCGACTTCAGCGTACAACTACACCAATCTGGAAAATAATCAGCGGTTGCAGAAAGCTGTTAAAAGAGAAGCGCGCGAGGTGATTAAATCGCTTTTAATTCACCCAGATAACGTCGGTGCCGCCATAGAACAGCTTCGCTTTCGCTACGGACGTCCCGAACAACTAATCCAGAGCCAGTTACGTCAAGCAAGGGAGTTGCCTAATATTTCGGAGAATGCATTGTCCAAGTTGGTGCCCTTTGCTACCAAGGTGAAAAATTTATCAATATTCCTGCAATCTGTGAATGGCCAACAACACATCGCCAATCCTACGCTATTGGAGGAATTAGTGTCGAAGCTCCCAATGAGTAGAAAACTGGAGTGGGCTAGAGTAGCCGCCTCCATACAGCCGTATCCGACAATTATACATTTTAGCAATTGGGTAACTGAACTTGCAAACTTAATATGTACAGTGCAAGATGTCGACAGTAAAGAACAAATGCGCCGTGTGGTCCTGCACACATCCGAAAAACGATGTCCAGGTGTGAGTCCCTTAAAGTGCCCCGTATGCCAGTGGGAGCATAAACTGCAGGATTGTCGCCGTTTCCTTAGTGCTACAGTGCCAGAGAGATGGGATTTTGTAAAGAGACATCGTGCTTGTTTTTCGTGCCTAAACGTGGGCCATAACACGCGTAACTGTCGCCGCAAGAAGTATTGTTCGGAAGAGGGTTGCCGACGCAGACACCACGGCCTACTGCACGAAGCCACTGCTACAGATCCGACCTCTAGTGCCCGAATTGAACAACGAGGTGAAGTACGAGGAAGCGTGTTGAGTTGCGCGGCTGTTGGCAGCACTAAACCCAAGCTACTCTTTCGTGTGCTGCCTGTAACATTGTATGGTGAAAAGAACCGGATCAATACATACGCCTTATTGGATGAAGGTTCTTCGATTACAATGTTAGACAGCGAATTAGCCAAGCAGTTAGGAGTACGTGGCCATCAACACAGTTTAAATATACAATGGTTTGGAGGAAGGGCAGCGCAAGAGCCGTCTGAGGCTTTCAACATTGAAATCAGCGGGACAGGTAAAAAGAAGCGCCATCTGTTGCGCAATGTATATGCCGTAGCTAACCTCGATTTGCCCACGCAGAGTTTAAGTCGTGACGATCTAAAGAGTGGAGACAAATCAATTTCGTCTCTACCCTTCCAGCCGTATTCCGATACTGTACCTCAGCTTTTGATTGGAATTGATCACGCACACCTAGGCTTACCGACTGATATAAAAAGGGTTAGCGATCAAGGCCCGTACGCTTGCAACACTGAACTGGGATGGGTAGTTTTCGGACCAACTAGGCGAGCGCCGTTAGCCACCCACTCTTTCTTGTTTTTGCGCACACAAGAAGAAGAAGGCTTACATCAACTTGTGACCGACTATTTCAATGTTGAGGGTCTCGGTGTTAGACCTTCACCGCCTGTTGAAAGCAGCGATGACGTCAGAGCTAAGCAGTTACTTGAAGGGACAACTAAGCGAGTGGAAGGTCGTTTTGAAACGGGTCTATTATGGAAAGACGATGACGTACGACTGCCCGATAATTATACTGCCGCTTTACACAGACTTGAAGGCATCGAGAAAAAGATGAAACGTGATGCAACGTTTGCAACAACGTACAAAGGTCTCATCGAAGGGTACTTGAGCAAAGGGTACGCTCGAAAACTCACACTTGAGGAAGCGAGTTTGACTTCACCAAGGAAGTGGTATCTACCGCACTTCGGCGTCGTCAACCCAAATAAACCGAAAAAATTACGTTTTGTTTTTGACGCAGCCGCTCAAGTTAGAGGGGTATCTCTGAACTCGATGTTGTTAAAGGGGCCACAGCTCTACATATCACCTTCGATTTTGTTTAATTTTAGAACACGTGCAGTTGCAGTCTGCGGAGACATCAAAGAGATGTTCCACCAGGTAGCTATACAGCCAGCTGATAGGTGCGCACAGCGTTTTCTATGGCGTGATGGCGAGAATAATAAGCCGCCTGAGGAGTATGCAATGAGGGTGATGATTTTCGGCGCCGCGTGCTCGCCCTGCTCTGCGCAATATGTCATGAGACTGAACGCCAGGGAGCACCGTGAAAGTCACCCTCGTGCGATTGAAGCTATCTTTGATCACCATTATATTGATGATTTTGTCGACAGTTTTAGTTCGACTCAAGAGGCCATAGATATCTCAAAGCAGGTTCGCGAAATTCACAGCGATGGTGGGTTCGAATTACGCGGATTCGTATCGAACTCAAAGGAAGTAGTTAAAGAATTGGATGGCAGTACGACAACGAAACAGATCGCTGCAGGTGAGAGTACAGAGAAGGTTCTTGGGTTATATTGGGAATCGACAAGCGATAATTTTAAATTTAATCTGAAGTTCCATCGTATTGAACATACAGTAATCGCAGGCGAGAGGAGTCCTACAAAAAGAGAACTCCTTAGCATTATTATGTCAACGTTTGACCCGCTGGGGTTTTTAAGCTATTTTACAGTTGCAGCCAAATCTCTTATGCGTGAAGTTTGGCGTCGTGAAGTCCGTTGGGATGAGTCCATCCCTAACGACGTGAACGTATTATGGGAACAGTGGCGTCAACAGATGCACAAGGTAACGGAATTTCGTGTGCCGCGATTCTACTTCTCTTATGGTGTGCCCCAAGATTTAGAGCTGCATGTGTTTGTTGACGCCAGCGAAGAGGCCTTTGCTGCAGTCGCCTACTGGAGGTCAAGAGGGTCGAATGGTGAAGTTGAAGTTACGTTAGTCTGTGCGAAAACGAAGTGCGCCCCGCTAAAGGCTGTAACCATTCCACGCCTAGAATTGCAAGCAGCTGTGCTAGGCGTACGTCTACGGAAATTGATATTGGACAATCACCAACTGCGCCCTCAACGATGCTGCTTATGGAGCGACTCTAAAACAGTTTTGAAATGGATTGGCAGCGAACATCGACGCTACAAACCGTATGTGGCGCACCGCGTTGCAGAGATTCTAAGCGGGAGTGAAGTTCGCGAATGGCGATGGGTACCAACCAAAGACAATGCAGCCGACGATGCGACAAGAAGCAACAAAAGCGTTGATTTTTCACAAAAATCTCGCTGGCTGCAGGGACCGAATTTCTTGAGATGCGATGAGGATACGTGGCCAGAAGAAAACGATGCTAGAGTCATTGTGGAAGATGATGAAGAACTTCGCCCCAGATTTGCTTTAATTGCCAGCAACAACATTTTTATTGAATATAATCGTTTTTCAAGTTTAATTAGGTTAAAGAGAGCAGTAGCGTGGATTCTTCGCTTCATAAATCGATGTCGTAAACGGGAGCTAGAATATCATGACTATGGGCTTACTGCAGCTGAGATTGAAGCTGCCGAGCATCTGTTATGCCTGCGCGTTCAAACAGAATCATTCGCTTCAGAACGCAACTGTATCATAATTGGTCAAGGTATACCAAAAGCCAGTTCATTAAAACAACTTTCACCATACCTGGACAACGACGGACTACTTCGCGTGCAAGGGCGTATAGATGCAGCCAGCTTCTTGCCGTATAACGCCAGACGCCCGATTATTCTGCCGTATGGGCACACCTTTACACGGTTGGTCGTCCGTTATCACCATTGCCAGATGAAGCACCAGAATCACGAGGCGACTATAAGCAATATTCGTCAGAAATACTGGATTCCCAGAATAAGACAGCTGCTACGAAGCGTAATAGCTGCATGTAAATTTTGCCATATCAGCAAGGCTGAACCGCACACGCCCATGATGGGTCCTTTACCTGAAGATCGGCTTGAGCCATACGTACGGCCCTTTACCTATACAGGACTCGACTATTTTGGGCCTATTTGCGTTACTATAGGGCGGCGTACTGAGAAGCGCTGGGTCGCGCTATTTACGTGCCTCACAGTACGCGCAATACACTTAGAGATCGCCCACGACTTATCGACGGATTCCTGCATAATCGCCATGCGCAACTTCATGAATCGGAGAGGGGTTCCGACACGTCTACGATCCGATAATGGAAAAAACTTTATAGGAGCCAATGAAGAAGCGAAACGTTTTTCTGAAGTTTTTGATACCGAGCGTGTTCAAAACGAATTGTCAACGAAGGGAGTTGAGTGGTTTTTCAACTGCCCTGCCAACCCATCGGAAGGAGGAGTGTGGGAAAGGATGGTGCAGTGCGTTAAAAAAGTTCTCCGACATTCATTAAAAGAAGGAGTGCCACGTGAGCATGTCCTACAGAGCTTTCTGATAGAAGCAGAGAATATAGTAAACTCACGCCCATTGACGCACCTACCCATCTCTCCCGACGAAGAGGAACCACTAACACCGAATCACTTCCTGATTGGCGTAGGTAATGCCTCGCAAACGCCAACGGCCAATACTCCTGAAGAGAAGGCACTTGGTTTACGCAAACAGTGGCGCATTGCACGGAGCCTAAGGAACGCATTCTGGAAACGATGGGTACTGGAGTATTTGCCGACGCTAACCCGAAGAGTCAAATGGTGTCAGCGAACAGCACCTCTTACAGAGGGTGATGCAGTATTTATTTGTGATCCGAATATGCCAAGAAATCTGTGGCGACGTGGAATTGTTGAACGAGTGCACACTGGCGCGGATGGTGTAGTTCGGCGTGCGGACGTGCGTACGGTTGGCGGACTTCTGCAACGAGCGGTATCTAAACTGGCAGTCTTGGATCTGGAGAATAGTGAAGCTGATCGCTCCACGGGGGTGGGGGTGTTGGAAAATAGTATTATTAACTTTCGTTAGATTTATAGTTAAAATTCAGAGACCGGTTTTGTACAACTCTGGGTTATAAACCAATGTTGTGCATTCTTCTTTCTCTCTTTTCCTATGTTCGTCAAAGCGCTGCCTAAAATGGCCATTTGATCTTGAACATCGAAAGAGTGAAGAGAGGGTGCAAAACTGCGGTAAGTTTGTAGTATTTGATCATCAATGTACTAAATTTAATTATTTTACAGAATAAACATACGTACACCCGTAGTTGTTTTAAGCAAACCCTCTTTAGCCAAAGTCGTAGCCGCGACAATAATAGTCAATCAGGTTTTTCATATGAGTAGAAGTAATATAACATAGACCAGAATTTAGGTTGGGTAATAGAGCTGACAATAGGTTTAAGTATAACAATAGTAACAATAGGCACCAACAGGGTGGTTTTATAAATAATAATATGCATAGAAATAATGGTAATAATAGGTTTAGTAATACAAATATGGGTCAAAACGGTGGAAATAAGAATAGGTTTCATACCAATCAAAGACCAAATAATGGCAACAATTTTAGATACAATGGTAGCAACAAAACCAGGGAAATGTGCAGGGATCGGGGGTCAATACCTGTTATCAGCGTTGACCACCGATTCACACAGAGTAAGTAATTTTCAAATTTTTAGCTTATCGAGTAATTTAGCAAACTTTGTAGTAATTAGTTGTGAAAATGTAGGGTATGATGTTAGACTTTTTGGTTGGGGACAATACATAATAGTCTAGGAAAATTTCAGGAAACAAATATTGATGGTAAATGTAAATTCACTGGTATCACCGAAGAAGATATAGATTCTTTGGGAGAAAAAATTTTATATTTACATACTCGTATATGCAGTAAGGAATTTCGACATAAATTTCATTAGGTGAATTCGCAGTTTCCTATCAGAGTTAGTTTATGGTATATTAGGGAGAGATATTTTGTCAAGATATATGTATAAGATTGATTATGGGATATTTACGGCAACGGTAAATACGGAAGAAACCGAATTGGTGATATCTGTGAGATGAGAATCTTTCAGTGCATTTGATATGCATTTTCCGCCAAGAGTAGAAATAATACAAGCCATAGATATGACTTTACAGAAGGATAGTGTAATTCTTAATAAGGAAATTGCCAAAGGAGAATTTTTAGCAAGTTCAATAGCACCCGCTAAAGGAGATTGTAAATATAAGCGGCACACAACTCACCTTTTCAGAATTAAAAGTAAAAACGCAACCCTTGAAGAATTATGAATTGTATATTTCTAATAGGAACAGTAGTAATAGAGACTCAAAATACAATTATCTTTGTTAAATATAGAAGGTACCGATAGGGAAGCGAATGAAAATTTAACAAGTATATTTGCAAGGTACCGATACATATTTAATATATGGGATTTTTATGCCGAAATTTTAGCTTTGAACGATAATACACCGTAATATATCAAGAATTACAGGTTCCCACAGACACAATTTCAGGAAACTAATGATCAAGTACAAGGTCTCTTAAAATATGACAGTATTGATTCATCAGTGAACCCTTATAACTCACTATTACTGCTAGTGCCCAAGAAAAGTAGTGATGAAGAAAAGAAATGGCGACTGGTAGCAGATTCAGCAAGCTAAATACAAAGAGTTTCAATGACAAATTTCCACTAACTAGTGCGAAGATGTATTGGATATATTAACAAGAGACAAATATTCAAGGTCCTTTTTCGACTACAGATGGCCACTATGAGTTCAAGAGATTGAAGATGTCGGCTAAAAGTTTCCAGCCCTTTGTTAAAAATTGCATTGAGTGGTTTAGGTTCACACGCTTTCTAGTATGTAGATGATATAATTGTGTTTGGATGCAGTCCCAAGCAACACAATGATAATTTGGTTAGTGTGACTGAACAACTAAAAAAATACAATTTGAAGTTGAACGCAAGGAAGTGTTGTTTTCTGAAGACCGAAGTTATTTATCTGGGTCACCTGATTACTAACGAAGGTATTCGTACAGACCAGATGGCACCTAGAAAATAAAAAAAAAAAATTATATTAAAAAGGAATAGTGATAATTCGGCGAAATGCGTTTCGAATGAGGAAGCTATTAATTATACAAAAGGAGTAATATATATAGAGACGAAGAGATAGTGAGATGTAGTGAGATTCCGATTTTGAAATTTAAACAGAAGTATATATGGAAAAGTATGAAGAAGATGGTAAAACAATACATTTTAACATGCATGGCATATGCATTAACTAAACATACTAACCTCACAAAGGAACAGTTTATACATACAGATACACCAAGTATGAGTTTTTAAACTATTTTAATCGATACTGTTCGTTCGTTAAAAAACTCAAATAATTATAGATATATTTTTACAATACAATGCGATTTAACTAAATACATTATGAAAACCAAAAATGCCAAAAAGGTAGCACAATATTAGTAGAACAGTTTACATTAAAATATGGTACTTTTAAAATTCTAAAATCTGATAGAGGGAATGAATTCACTAATGAACTTATGAATAGGGCATGTAAGTTACTAAAAATTAAGAAGAATTTTTCTACTCCATATCATCATCAACCTTTGGTTCAGTTGAACGAAATCACAGAGAGTTATATGTAACTTTCACAAACGATTATGATTGGGACAAGTGGATAAGATAGCAAAGTAGGTAGCAAACCACTTGACTTAGCAATAGGAGTTCTGGCAGTAGTCAAATTGGGTAACAGAAGAAAATACCAGAAACCGTACCATGGCCCATATAGTAGAAAGGAAAGGAGAAAATAGACGCCAATGAGAATTTAAAAGAAATATACAATTATATGTTAAAAAATATATAGATACAAACAACTAAGAAACTAACTCAATGTTATAATTATATTAGAATAAAAATATATTTGTATAATAAACAAAATTGAATAAATATTATGTTTTCTGAATAAGAATTGAAAATAAAATATAATAAAGTATTGTAATGAGTTTTCACCAAATATCCTTCTTTAAAAAAAATAAAATTTTTAAAATAGTAATTTTTCGTTATAATCTATATATAGTCAATATTTACTATACTCGCTCTTGTCTCTGAAACATCAAAAATATTTGCTGCAATGTGAATGAATCTCATCAATGAATGGTCATCACATATAGATTTCCTGTTTATAGAAAATCCTATCCATTTCTATAAATTTCCGCCTCTTCCCTACCCGGCCATTGGATTATTAGCTGTATTCCAATGGCACTAGATCGGATCAAATTTAATGCAAAGCAACAACAAATTTGGATCCAGCTTCATTTTCAGATCCAATTATTGGATCCGGAAGTCTTCGGAAAGCAACTGTATGGAAAGTAGTGCCTGTATTTGGCACTATTGGCAAATGTTTGCAATCAATCAACTGATGCCGATTATTGTTGTTTTCAATTTTTATTTTAGTATCTTGTTTTTAATTTCATTAATTCAAAAATGTCTCAAAACTCTAAATACAGATATATTTATATTTTTCATCTGCTTCTTTTGACAACTAAACAAAAGTGCAGCCAAGTTTAACGTGGATCCATAATTTGGATCGAAACCATTCCAATGAGATTGGATCCGATCCAGTTCCTTTGCAATACGACTATTATATTGGGAAATCTTTGTAATTTCATATACTCGTACTTCATTGTGAATCTTTATAGGTTCGTTTCTTCCTGCTAGTATAGAGATGAAATATGATCGTAATTTTTTCAATGTAATAAATGACTTTCCATACTACACGACAAACTATTGATTTGGACGTATTAAACATCTGCAACATATATTTCAAACGATCCCTTTGCATAAAATCGTATTGCAATAAGCACCTAGTTTCCTCTTAATGTTAGCAATTGTCTGACACATGCTTTTGATAACCGAAATCGTATAGTGAAATCCACCCCGCCATACTCTTCGATTGGGTCTCTATGCTCTGAATAAACTCGAGGAAGCTTATTGCAACTTTTTCACCTTCATCAAATTAATACAATATTTCTGCAATAATTCTACTTAGAATACCCTTTTTACCGTTTTTAAAGATGAAGGGTATAACAATTTAAAAATATCTCGAACATATTTATTATGTAAATATAATAAAAAAAAGTTTCTTTAAATTTTAACAACCTCTTTGATTGGAAAAAAGGTTGGTGAAACCGGGCAAAAACTATTATAAACAATTTAAGTAGCTTGAGCCTATGCTTGGTGTATTTGTTTTCTCTGGCTAACTAGTTACCGAATCGTTCTTTAGTTCTTTACATATTTATAAAAATATTTTCTTTACAACATTTACTTCATTGGCATATTTTTAAAAAATCTTCTAGCATAGAAAATGATATGGAAATATTTCAATATTTGCTGATACAATACAGCGTGAAGGTATTATCTTTGGAATTGTTTGACCGGATTAATGCTTCGGAAAATCTCGTAATCGTGTTTTGGGAGTAAGTTATTGCATCAATGCAATTTTGCATTTTAATTTTCTGAATCTTTTTGAAACAATTTTTATCCTTTAAAATAGGGTTTAAAATAGGGTTGTACGTGTATTTTGGCATTTTTTGTCTGTGAGATGGATACCTGAATCTATCTTTGAATTGAGTTTCATATCTTCCATTGTAATATCTATCACTTATTGGGTTTCAATTTCTTTCTGAAACTCAAAAACTTTTTTATAGACCCAATCTAGCATTATATCCTTATCATTTCATATTTTCATTGATGTAAAGCTGGGGATATAAGAGACATAGCTACTTAAAATGTGACTTCCGCTATAAACCAGTCATTCTACAAAAACTAATCTTTAACCCATTTAACTGTGTGTAATTTCTTTCCTTGGTGTCGTTATTTAATTCCCTTTCGAACCTCATACAATTGTCATCTACTTGTTTTTTATGTTCTTCAGCAACCACAGAGATGAATATCGGCGTTTGAAAAATACCAAGCGGCGTTGAAAATACCTCTGAGAACTTAAGTTTGGAATCATTGAAATATATTATGTGGTTTTGGCTGGAAAAACTCCACCGGCGTACACCGTAAGACCATAGAGGTTTAAGTATTTGTTCGTATAAACTGATTCTGTTGTGTCTGGATACCTTTAGTGTTGTTTCAATGAGCCAAACCATTTTTATTAGGATTAGATAAAGTTAATTTATTTTCGTTTTCATGAGCTCCTTCCAGCGTAACTTAGCATCGAGGGATTGGAGCGCCTAATAGCATTATTGGATGAAAATATGCTTTTTTGTCGGAGAAGTTCACATGAATTCATTTGGTGTTGTTTAGTTTTATTGACATTTGACTGCTGCTTTTTCACTTGATAGGATTGCTGTGTCGCTAGGGAAAGTGGCGATAATGCTCTTTGGAGGTGGTGGTATGTCTTTTGAATATAGGAAAAAAAGGGGGCCAAGGATGCTCCCTTGTGTTGGTATTTACTTTTTTATGTGTAAATATTCAGAACAATTTATCACACGAAAATGTCTCTGGTTGGCTGGTTCGTTAGTAGCAAGTGCGCCGTTTTGATACCGCTCATTTGGTTTAATTTCAGTTGGACTATTGTTGTGTGCCGGCCAATTGGAGAGGTTTATGAACGCGAGAATTTCCCTATATTGTAGCTCGCGACCTCTTGAATGCTCTGGAAAAATGGTTTGCCAACTATTTTCTATCTTCTTCTGGTCAGGGCCGCGCAGGCACATAGGAACTGTTCCACGGTTTCTCTTTCTACATGATTTCCACAGCTCCGACAACTGGTATTGGACATTATTTCCATTTTTTCCTCATGTCCCCCAATGAGCCAGTGGCCTGTGATGACTGCAGTAAGCCTAGCTACATCACGACGACCTCTGTATAAGTTCAGTGTATTTGTTGTTGTTCTAATCCGGCCAGAGTGCTCTACTGATCTTACAGTTTGCCACACTTCTTCATCGTCTGTTTGCATTCACCAAGAATTCTTTGCATATCTTGCTGTTGATTGAACCAATTGGGACACAAACCGGAGTTGCCCCATGTTCATCAAGAGAGGATCGCCTTCGGGCCAGCTCTTCTACTCTCTCCATTCCCACGATTTCACTGTGCCCCGGCACCCATATCAATGTTACGTTCAACCGACGAGCTAGTGCAGTTAAGACTTCCCTACAATCCAATGCTATATCGCCGGGTCCAGTGCTTTGATAGTAGCTAGACTATCTGCTATTATCCATTTTTCTTTGTAGGTTGTGTGTTCTCCTGCCAGCCTACAGGCCTCCCATATTGAAAGCATTTCCGCCTGGAATACACTTGATTTGTTCGGGAGTCGGCATGATATGCCAATCCTTGGCTCTTCTGAGACGACACCTGCTCCTACCCCACAATCCATCTTTGAGCCATCAATGTGGATTGTGGTATCAGTCTGTGTTATATATGATTTGATTTAAATACTGTATTGGAGTGACAGAGAGGAATTAAGTTTGTTGATTAAATCGACATCGGACGCTTGTGCGACATAGAAGAACATTGCTGGGCATACGTTTTTCTCCTCAAATGACTTTTCTTTTTCTAAAATTTTATGCACTGGTCTTTGGTAAAGTGATTGTTACGATAGCATAATTGATTTAAAGGTATCAGATTAAGTGAGCCAATGGTTGAAAACTACATCTTTTGGGAGGATTGGAATGTATCGTAACTGGATAGAGGAATTAAAGAGAGTTGGCAGTTTAAATAAACTTCTGCTGTGCAGTTGTTTAAGAACTTCCGCCGTGATTCCATCAAAACCATTTTGCTTATAGCAATGTGTATTGCTGTGACTTTCATTTTTCTATTCGTTGCTAAGAGTAGTTTTATTCTTTTATAGAAAGAAGCATTTTGGAGACCAAGCCCATGGCAGGATTTGAACTACGACCCTCGAGGTGTAAGTCTAGCATGCTTACCACTAGACCACAGAGGGTGGCGCATTTCCTAAGTAAGCAAATTTCTGGTGCTCCAGTTACGCAATTGCTTATTGCGTAAATGTATATGTAAAGGGTTTTTCAAAAGAAACGCTACAAAAGTAAATCGATAGCGACAGCAAACGACGCCATATTTTTTCCCGCTCTTTTGACATTTCTCTTCAGTAAGGTTTGCCATCATCGTGCAAAGATATACGATCCAACAACGAGTCGAAATTATTAAAATTTACTACCGAAATTCGGAGTCAGTCGCCTCAACTTTAAGAGCGCTACGTCCAATTTATGGTCGTCATAATTGTCCTAGCAGATCAACAATTGAGCGTCTAGTGGAAAAATTTGAATCCACAGGCACAGTACAAAATGTTTCCGTGCCAGTGAGACAAAGAAGTGCCCGTAGTGTCGAGAATATTGCTGCCGCTGAGGCTTCAGTTCATGAAAGCCCAAATGTGTCTCTCACACGTCGTTCTCAAGCGTTGGGCATCTCTGTGACGTCGTTGTGGCGAATTTTGCGAAAAGATCTTGGCCTACATCCTTACAAGATCAAATTGACGCAAGAACTGAAGCCGCTTGACCACCATAAGCGTCGTATGTTCGTGAATTGGGCTGAGCAACAACTTGACAATGATTCGGATTTTCATCGGAAAATCATCTTCAGCGATGAGGCTCATTTCTGGCTGAATGGCTTCGTCAATAAGCAAAATATGCGTTATTGGTTAGACAGCAATCCACACGTACTCCATGAGTCATCATTGCATCCCGAAAAAATTACGGTTTGGTGCGGTATATGGGCCGGCGGCGTCATTGGGCCGTACTTCTTCCGCGATGATCAAGACCGGCACATTACTGTGAATGCGAATCGCTACCGTTCAATGATAATCGAATATTTTTGGCCCCAATTGGATAATATGGACTTGGAGGACATGTGGTTCCAACAGGACGGCGCCACAAGCCACACAGCGAATGCCACAATCAATTTACTGCAAACCAAGTTTGGTAAACGTGTTATCTCACGAAATGGCCCAGTCGATTGGCCGCCTCGGTCGTGCGATTTGACGCCGTTAGATTATTTCCTGTGAGGCTACGTCAAGTCTATGGTCTATGCCAACAAGCCAGCGACGATTGATGAACTTCGTACGAATATCGAACGTGAAATTGCAGCAGTATCGGCCGATTTATGCTTGAAAACCGTTGAAAATTGGGTTCAGCGTCTGGACTTCTGCAATCGTGCCCGTGGTGGCCATGCAAAAGAAATCGAGCTCCATACATAATGACATCGAAGGTACTTTCACAGGAATAAAGAATTTCATAGATATCTAAAACCGGTTTTGTTTTATTTAAAAAAACTTTTGTAGCGCTCTTATTGAAAAACCCGATATTACCCGGCATATAGCTCCAATCCGTATGAAGCCTATACCTAAGAGCTCTAATCTTTTGGCTACTCCTGCGTATACGACTGTCAATTCGTTTTGATATTCATAATCGTACAGCCATCTGGTTATTGATCCTGTTAGCATTATGTCCGCACTTGACTTGTTGCAAACCTTCAATCGCACAGATGTTGTTGGACTTGGTTAGTATTTTTCCCGAATGTAGACACTCTTGCTCTATCAAACCAACATTTCTGCAGGTTTCCTTCTCTGCCGCCGATACATCGATGTTCTCGTTTGAATAGCTTTCTGCTATGTATTCATACTGCAACTTAGGCGACAAGCTCCAATCTTTATTCAAACGTTTTGGTATTTGGTGAACCCTATGCAGTTTGAATAAGTCTGGGTATGGTATCTGTATGATCACTGTAAATCATCATTTGGAATGTGCTGTGCTTATTTTTGCCAGTTCGTACATCAGACAGTCGAGAGAACTTGGTGCTGCGTTTAACAGATCGCTTGCTGGCATGAATAATGGATGCAGTTTTCCAGTTTTGCTACTTCCCTTTGTTGGCGCCCATGCAGGTCCATTAGTTATTCAATGATTATGTTCAGCAATGTAACGTGTTCAGTTAAATCTGCTCGATCTTCTGTATGTTTGGCTTCCACAATATTAATCTCTATTAATCGCATGCTTTCCATGTCGGAGGATGTCTGCGATATTGCCTTATAGTCCGCTGGCATTACTGTAACTTCTCGCACTGGCATAGTTTTAGCCTGCTGGTTCTCAAGATTATGCAACTGTTTTTAAATTCTTTCCTCATCATGGTGGTCTATATATCCAAAAGCTCAATTAAGAATTTCTCCGCCAACATCCATTTTATATCTGCGTACCCGACTCCGCAAAGAAATTGCCTCTTCATTTTTATTCAACATACTGATGATGCTCCCCGCTTCTTGTGCTGAGACTTTGCATCTGAGCCTTCCTTCCGCTTGGGCTATTCTACCCCCTTGTCTATAACAAAGTTCTTTCGTCGCATTCTGTATTCCCTCCAGCCTTTTCAGCACTGTCATGAAATCTAGTCGACGTAATTCCGTTACCATCTCCCATTCATCCTTAGCAAACCATACACTGCCAACTGTCTCAGTTTCAAATTCGTGTTGTTTAACTGGTCTACCTCAACCCCAGCATCTGCTTCACAAATATCTGTAGCTACCAATATCAGTATAAGATGGATCTAAATTAACATATACCTAATTCTGTTATATCTAATATAAATCTGTAGAATTTAAACTATTTAATACTAGATAAAAATTAAGATTATTTTTGTAACTAATTTATTGACAAGACAAGTTACAAACAGTAGTTGGAATTGCGTATGTGTGGTTATGCCACCGTAATAATTATTGAAACATTTTTTTTGGCCGATCTTATAGCTATTTCGGACACGCCACTTGTCCTCATCAGAGATCTTTCAATGAAAGGCAATTTTTCCCCATGCATTTTTTATTATGTCTCAGAAATCAACAGCACACCCTCCCAGGAATCGAACCTGGGCCTACAGCTGTTGTAATCTGTCCATCCAGACAACTAGGCTAACTGCAGGTGGTGAACTGACTGATCAAATTCTGTCCATGTACTGTCTCATTCCACCACACTCTAATCAACTCTGTCTCATTATTACCCCTCTTTTGTTCCGTTAGGTGTCTCTCTCTGTTTTTTATTACATTTCAGTGGTGTCATAGTACATTGCTTTTTGTTAGTAGCAGGGTAATTAAGCCTGATCACACTTCCCTTCTAGGATACATTCTATAAAGTTTAAAATTTCTTGTGAAGATTCGTCAGTAGACACCGTCACCTTTTTTACCGTATTCATTCTGTAAATGTGAGTAAGTCGATAGTCGTCAATTCTGTGAATATAAAGATTATCTTTGTAATGAATTTATTGACAAGACAAGTTACAACAGTAGTTGCAATTGCGTTTGTGTGGTTATGCCACTGTAATAATTTTTTCAGAAGAAGAAGAAGAATTATAGAAAAATTTTTTTTTGGCAGATCTTATTGCTGGTGGTGTCATAGAACATTGCTTTTTGCATTCCAGTGGTGTCATAGTACATTGCTTTTTGTTAGTGGCAGGCTAATTAAGCCTGATCACACTAACCTTCTAGGATACATTCTATAAAGTTTACAATTTCTTGTGAAGATTCGTCAGTAGGCAAGAACAGATCATATATTGAATTTGAAGTGATTGGACACGGTTGAGCCCCCAAATGTAATTGTATCGTGTTACCACCGCAGTTATTATGTTTGAAATAAAGTGTTTAATTCAGTATTACTTAATCCTAAAAAACTTTTAAAGTCGAAGCAGCTTCTTACTACTTTTTATCGTGAACTACTGCTCGCTTCGCCATGTACGCTACGACTGATTGATGGTGCAGTTGCCAATGTTCTTGCTGACAACAACTGCGCTACTCTGTTACATTCGGCCTTCCTGACTGTCATCTGACTCGGATGGCACCAGATCATCATCCTCTGTTGATTGCAGCCAATGTTTCATATAATCACAACTTGTAGATGTTGAATTTGGATCACCGAATTCAGCTGCCTTCATGACATCATAACGCCCTCCTCTTTTCACTTTCGTTACTTCATACGGGTCCAAATATTCGTTTATTAGTTTTTTCCCAGCTTCGAATTGAGTCCTTTTAATTGCCACTAGGGCACCCGTTTTGTATTCAACTAAGCCTTTGTATTTTTTGTCGTGCTGCTTCTTATAGTTTTCTTGCGCTTTCAATATTTGCTGTTTATCCTCATGTCTTAACTGCTGCCGTTCTTCGTCAAAACTATTTACCAGTTCTTCTTTCAACATTTCGAGTAATCTGTCATCGACTTTTGATTCATTTTTATACCGAGAAGTATTTCGAATGGTGTTGATTTTGTTATACTGTGGACGCAAGAATTGATTCTTTTTTGTACTTGCCCCACATCATTTCGCTGAATCATCTGAAGATAGTTTGCTTATAACTTCCAGGATCGTTCTGTTGAGTCGTTCTACTTGGCCATTGTCGCGTGGAACTCCGGTCGTTGTAACCACATGCTCAATATCTGCTTCCAGACAAAATTCGATTAATGCTTTCGATGTAAAAGCCGCTCCTCGATCGCTGATGATTCTTCTCGGTGACCCAAAAGTAGTCAACCAAACTTTCAGGTTTTTAATGACTTCATCTGCATTTGTTGTCTTGGTCGGAAAGAGCCATACAAACTTGCTAAATGCGTCTATCATGGCGAAAATATATTTGTATCGTTTCGCTGTAATATCCATCGGGCCTAAGTGGTCAACATGTAAGGTGCATTGTGGTGCTTCACCTTTATCAATGCATTGTAAATATCCTTCTTTTTTTGCCTAGCTTCTTGTTATGAATAATGCACTGGATACAATTTTGAATTCGTCGCTCGACTTTTTTCTCCAAGTGCGGAATAAAATATTGTTGCCCGTTGTCGTGTGCATTTCTAATAATCTCGCTTTCCATGGATCTTGGTACTAAGAGCAGATCATTGCCATCAACATTTTTGTAGACAAGTCCACCTTTTATCTTGTAATTATCATACGACCCAACTGCCATAATTGCTTTTATTTGATATTCATTTTATTGTAGCTTACGTAGCTTGCGTTAATTCAGAATGAACCACCATAATATTAACCGGATATCTGCTCAAACAATCAACATGTTTCATTCGGTTTGCTGCTCTGTGCTCAACTGTGTAGTTAAAGTCTTGGATGTATATAATCCATTGTGCGACATCTCTGGGTACAACTTTTTTCTCCACCGTTTGCTTAAATGCTGAACAATCTGTGACTAACCTAAAACTGACGCCTAGCAAATAGTGTCCAAACTTTTTGAAGGTTAAATAGGCTGCTTTTACTTCTAGAATGTAGCTATGCAGCTTGTTTTCTTGTACAGAAGCTTTTTTATTCCAGAAGAAAACTGGATGGAAGCGACTATTATACTTTTGCATGATTGCTGCGCCAAAATATACCTCAGTTTCAGCATCTCTGTTGTATATTCTGAGTACTGGTTCACTGGATATTTTTCTTTTAATAATATTTATCGCGTAGATTTGCTCAACATCAATTTTAAATGACACATCTTTTTTTAATAGATCTGTTAAGGGACGAACAGTTGGGGCATATCCTTCAACAAATTTTTGAAAATAGCCCATGAGCCCTAGGAATGATTGCACATCCTTTACGTTTTTGGGTCTAGCGAAATTTTCAACCGCATTTCACTTTGTTTTTGCGGTTGTTATTGTACCATTCCCAATGATATGTCCCAGAAACTCAATTTTTGTTTTCATAAACATGGATTTTTTCCAGTTAAAATCTAATTCATACTTTGCAGCCGTCTGCAGTACCAGTTTTAATTTATTCAAACTGTCTACCGCATTTTCTCCGAATACTACTATGTCATCTACGTAAAGTTCCATAATATTGTCGTTTATTAAGTCTTTTTTTCATCTTCAATTACAAGAAATTCATGTATAGTGCTTATTTTATCAACAGTTATTTCGCCACTAATGAGTCCTAAAGATTTTGTTTTAATATTACCAAGTCCAAGCAATATCGAGCAACTCGGTCGTATTTTCACATTATTAAACTTTTCTCTATAAACACTTTCTCGAATTAATAACACATCAGCACCGGTGTCTATTAAGCACTCTATTTGCTTACGGTCCAACAACATCGATTTAAATCGTTTTTGATTTTTAATTATATTTATATTTTTTTCAATAGCTTTATTTGAATCACAATTTTTTGAGATGTGTCCAAATTGGTTGCATTTAAAGCACTTTGCTGGAGTCTTACATTCTTTTTCTTTTGTGCTCCTTGGAACCACAATTAAAACAGTGTTTTTGCTTGTCAATTGCTGTTTTCCTCATTACGTTATATTTACTTTTATGATAGGTTTCTATCTCACGCTGTATTATATGTTCGTAAATTTCGTACTGCTCCCGTAATTGCTTCAAAGATTTCGCATTGTACAAATTCACTTTGAAATTGTCAGCTATATTTATACCATCAACTATGTAATGTATTGTTGAGCGTTCTTCAATGTTAGCTAAACTTGCGTTTCGTTTCATATTTAAAACATATTCATAAAACAGATTCAGAATATTTAAAACATATTCAGAATTCGCTTCAAATTCTTTAGTTAGTTTAGTTTTCAATTGTTCATAATCGGAAACACTTTCGGTTTCTATAAATAACTTTGCAACACCTGCGATTTTGTTTCTTGCATGCACATATATTTGCTTATCACTTAGTTCATAAGCGCCAGCATTTTCCTCAAATATAACTAACCTCTTTTTCACTGGTATGTTTTTCCCATCGAAGTCACTAAGAATTTTTGCAAACGTGTCCACTGTAACCACATTTTTCGTTTTATCTTTGTCTTCTTGTATTTTTAAAGTAAGTGCTTTTATTAATTCGCCCAACTCGGAGTCTAGGTAGAACAAAAATCGACGAGGCGTAACGATAGCGATTGGACGAACGTCTGCACTCGTTACGTCGATTTTGACATTTAACCCAAAATGTGACGCTATCAACTGCATCGATGTGTGGCTTTTTACATAAATTACGAGCTCAACCCCCACAGCGGCGATTAAATTGTAGCAAAATTCCGTCATTTTAATTTTAAGTTCTATAAAAAACAACAATCGTGTCAACAAAGAAGAGGTTGTGACGAGACGTTTGCAGTCCTAGAAGATGTCAATGAGATGCTCGTGTCCTGGTCGCCCGAGCACGTCAACAACCGATGAAAACATTGACGCAGTGAAGAAAATGATTTTGGATAATCGTCGAATCACTATCAGAGAGGTTGCTGATGATGTTGGCATATCGTTCGGCTCATGCCAAGCAATTTTTACGGATGTTTTAGGCATGAAACGGGCGGCAGCGAAGATTGTTCCAAAATTGCTAAATTTTGAGCAAAAACAACGTCGCATGGACATCGCTCAGGAGCTGTTGAACATCGGCAACGACGATCCAGATTTCCTCAAAAAGATCATAACTGGTGACGAATCGTGGGTGTATGGCTATGACATTGAAACCAAAGCCCAATCATCCCAATGGAAACGTCCAGATGAGCCAAGACCGAAAAAAGCACGTCAAGTTCGGTCGAACGTAAAGGTTTTGCTGACAGTTTTCTTTGATTGCAATGGCGTGGTGCATCATGAATTCTTGCCACAAGGTCGTACGGTCAACAAGGAATACTACCTTGAAGTTATGCGCCGTTTGCGAGAAGCAATTCGTCAGAAACGCCCAGAATTGTGGAAAAACCAATCATGGATTTTGCACCATGATAACGCACCAGCTCACACATCGATGCTTGTGTGTAATTTTTTGGCCAAAAACAAAACCGTTGTCATGCCTCAACCACCGTATTCACCGGACTTGGCCCCCGCTGACTTTTTCGTCTTTCCAAAACTGAAGACACCGATGAAAGGAAAGCGTTTTGCTACGATTGAGGAGATAAAAGAAAAACCGAAACAGGAGCTGTTGGCGATACCAAAAAAAGCGTTTCAGAAGTGTTTCGAGGATTGGAAAAAACGCTGGCATAAGTATATTATATCTGAGGGGAATTGCTTTGAAGGGACAAGATAGTAGTTGATGAATAAATAAATACTTTTTGAAAAAATAACGGTTCTTTTTTTATCAAACCTCGTATGTACAGTACTATGCAAATATTTTTTCACTGCGGTTATTATTTGACTTCATATATTGAATTTGAAGTGATTGGACACAGTTCAACCCCCAAATGTAATTGTATTGTGTTACCACCGCAGTTATTATGATTGAAATAAAGTGTTTAATTCAGTATTACTTAATCCTAAAAAACTTTTAAAGTCGAAGCAACTTTTTACTACTTTTTATCGTGACCCACTGTCGCAAGCAACTTTTATTAAACTACTGCTCGCTTCGCCGTGCATAGATTACCAAAGGCTTTCCACACATAACGACTAGGAAACTTTATACAGATAGCACAAAAACTAGCTACGCAAACTCTACACATCCAAACCATACCAATACATAAGACACACCCATCCGCTGCACTGCGACACTATGACACTTGACATGTGCAACGTAATTAGAATCCTAGCGTGCAGTCATTGATGAATCAGTTTGTTTTGTATTTTGAGTGGAATTTGAGTTAGTCTTAAGCGAAAGGGATTGGACATAAACAAATTAGAATAATCGAGAATTGTTATCGAATTTTTGACTCAAACAAATTATGTAAAAACCCTGCTCGGGAATTAAACAAATTAGTTTCCAACTGGCATCTCAAACCAACTGCATTTTTCTTGCAATCAGCCTTTCTTTGGCTCACAGTTAGTTATTGCTCAATGGCGTCTTGCCGAGCAACGCTCTAACATATACAAGGTGTGATCAAAAAATAACCGTTATTTTCATCTTTTCGCATGGACATCGCTCAGGAGCTGTTTTTGGCCAAAAACAAAACCGTTATCATGCCTCAAACACCGTATTCACCGGACTTGGCCCCCGCTGACTTTTTCCTCTTTCAAAAACTGAAGACACCGATGAAAGGAAAGCGTTTTGCTACGATTGAGGAGATAAAAGAAAAATCGAAACAGGAGCTGTTGGCGATACCAAAAAAAGCGTTTCAGAAGTGTTTCGAGGATTGGAAAAAACGCTGGCATAAGTGTATTATATCTGAGGGGAATTACTTTCAAGGGGACAAGATAGTTGTTGATGAACAAATAAATACTTTATTTTTTGATCACATAATAACGGTTATTTTTTGATCACACCTCGTATATATATTGTGGTATTTTCCATGTCGCACACACTATACGCGCATTACAAAGGTGACTGTGAGCAGCGGATTTTTCAGAACACCCCTCCATATCTTCACATAGCTTGACTAATAACATTGCACCAAAGGTCTGGAATGATTCTCTAATAATAGATCTATCCAATCCGAGACAGGAGCAGTCATTTTTTAAGCAAATAAGTATAAATGTAGATGTAGATGAGGTAGCTTTCTTAAAAAAAGGTATGTTCTGTTACTGGGAAAAACGTGATCCCAATATACTGTTAGCTTTATTTATTTGGATTAGAATTTATTTCGCAACATATATAAAAATAACATACATATGAAACATAAGAATACCCTACAAAATAATATGTATAATAGTATAACCGATTTCAAATTCAAAGTACTTTTTGATTCTTACGCCACGAAACTCTAAATTCTACTCCCATGTTTAGCGCCAGCTGTAGCAAATTTTACTTTCTCACCATAGCATGGCGGTTATACATTTTGTTGTTATTGTTTCACACGGAGAGGGAAAAAAATGGATTTTTTTCAACAGCTGATGAGGAAGAAGAAGAGTTGCGTATCTATATTAATCTCTGTCGCCATGTACTCTACGACTGATTGATGGTGCAGTTTCCAATGTTCTTGCTGACAACATCTGCGCTACTTTGTTACATACACAACCTAAATAGAGTGGAACAGAGTGAATTAAATAGTTATTATCCAGCCATTTAGATCTAAGTACTGTCGCAATATTGGTTGCTGCCCCTACTCATTGTGACATAAGTGTTCAATTTAGTGCGGTACACAAACATTTTTATAAGTTATTTTATTCAAGACTGATCAACATGTGTTCATTATGTTCTACACTCGATAACACCACTAGAAAAAGCAAAGCTGACTGATACATATATATCATTTTATTACGCATATCAAATGGAACAACTCTGACTTCCAAAGTTAATGTCTGCGAAAGTGTGCCAATTTAACTATGTAGGAAATTAAAAAGTTGCATAATATAATTATGCAAAGCATTCATTGTAGCCCAATGATATTATATAAAAAAAGACGGACATTCTGTCCACTGTACTTGACTTGCTGCAAACCTTCAATCGCACAGATGTTGTTGGACTTGGTTAGTATTTTTCCCGGATGTAGACACTCTTGCTCTATCAAACCAACATTTCTGCAGGTTTCCTTCTCTGCCGCCGATACATCGATGATCTCGTTTGAATAGCTTTCTGCTATGTATTCATACTGCAACTTAGGCGACAAGCTCCAATTTTTATTCAAACGTTTTGGTATTTGGTGAACCCTATGCAGTTTGAATAGGTCTGGGTATGGTATCTGTATGATCACTGTAAATCATCGTTTGGAATGTGCTGTGCTTATTTTTGCCAGTTCGTACATCAGACAGTCGAGAGAACTTGGTGCTGCGCTTAACAGATCGCTTGCTGGCATGAATAATGGATGAAGTTTTCCAGTTTTGCTACTTCCCTTTGTGGGCGCCCATGCAGGTCCATTAGTTATTCAATGATTATGTTCAGCAATGTAACGTGTTCAGTTAAATCTGCTCGATCTTCTGTATGTTTGGCTTCCACAATATTAATCTCTATTAATCGCATGCTTTCCATGTCGGAGGATGTCTGCGATATTGCCTTATAGTCCGCTGGCATTACTGTAACTTCTCGCACTGGCATAGTTTTAGCCTGCTGGTTCTCAAGATTATGCAACTGTTTTTAAATTCTTTCCTCATCATGGTGGTCTATATATCCAAAAGCTCAATTAAGAATTTCTCCGCCAACATCCATTTTATATCTGCGTACCCGACTCCGCAAAGAAATTGCCTCTTCATTTTTATTCAACATACTGATGATGCTCCCCGCTTCTTGTGCTGAGACTTTGCATCTGAGCCTTCCTTCCGCTTGGGCTATTCTACCCCCTTGTCTATAACAAAGTTCTTTCGTCGCATTCTGTATTCCCTCCAGCCTTTTCAGCACTGTCATGAAATCTAGTCGACGTAATTCCGTTACCATCTCCCATTCATCCTTAGCAAACCATACACTGCCAACTGTCTCAGTTTCAAATTCGTGTTGTTTAACTGGTCTACCTCAACCCCAGCATCTGCTTCACAAATATCTGTAGCTACCAATATCAGTATAAGATGGATCTAAATTAACATATACCTAATTCTGTTATATCTAATATAAATCTGTAGAATTTAAACTATTTAATACTAGATAAAAATTAAGATTATTTTTGTAACTAATTTATTGACAAGACAAGTTACAAACAGTAGTTGGAATTGCGTATGTGTGGTTATGCCACCGTAATAATTATTGAAACATTTTTTTTGGCCGATCTTATAGCTATTTCGGACACGCCACTTGTCCTCATCAGAGATCTTTCAATGAAAGGCAATTTTTCCCCATGCATTTTTTATTATGTCTCAGAAATCAACAGCACACCCTCCCAGGAATCGAACCTGGGCCTACAGCTGTTGTAATCTGTCCATCCAGACAACTAGGCTAACTGCAGGTGGTGAACTGACTGATCAAATTCTGTCCATGTACTGTCTCATTCCACCACACTCTAATCAACTCTGTCTCATTATTACCCCTCTTTTTTTCCGTTAGGTGTCTCTCTCTGTTTTTTATTACATTTCAGTGGTGTCATAGTACATTGCTTTTTGTTAGTAGCAGGGTAATTAAGCCTGATCACACTTCCCTTCCAGGATACATTCTATAAAGTTTAAAATTTCTTGTGAAGATTCGTCAGTAGACACCGTCACCTTTTTTACCGTATTCATTCTGTAAATGTGAGTAAGTCGATAGTCGTCAATTCTGTGAATATGAAGATTATCTTTGTAATGAATTTATTGACAAGACAAGTTACAACAGTAGTTGCAATTGCGTTTGTGTGGTTATGCCACCGTAATAATTTTTTCAGAAGAAGAAGAAGAATTATTGAAAAATTTTTTTTGGCAGATCTTATTGCTGGTGGTGTCATAGAACATTGCTTTTTGCATTCCAGTGGTGTCATAGTACATTGCTTTTTGTTAGTGGCAGGCTAATTAAGCCTGATCACACTAACCTTCTAGGATACATTCTATAAAGTTTACAATTTCTTGTGAAGATTCGTCAGTAGGCAAGAACAGATCATATATTGAATTTGAAGTGATTGGACACGGTTGAGCCCCCAAATGTAATTGTATCGTGTTACCACCGCAGTTATTATGTTTGAAATAAAGTGTTTAATTCAGTATTACTTAATCCTAAAAAACTTTTAAAGTCGAAGCAGCTTCTTACTACTTTTTATCGTGAACTACTGCTCGCTTCGCCATGTACGCTACGACTGATTGATGGTGCAGTTGCCAATGTTCTTGCTGACAACAATTGCGCTACTCTGTTACATTCGGCCTTCCTGACCGTCATCTGACTCGGATGGCACCAGATCATCATCCTCTGTTGATTGCAGCCAATGTTTCATATAATCACAACTTGTGGATGTTGAATTTGGATCACCGAATTCAGCTGCCTTCATGACATCATAACGCCCTCCTCTTTTCACTTTCGTTACTTCATACGGGTCCAAATATTCGTTTATTAGTTTTTCCCAGCTTCGAATTGAGTCCTTTTAATTGCCACTAGGGCACCCGTTTTGTATTCAACTAAGCCTTTGTATTTTTTGTCGTGCTGCTTCTTATAGTATTCTTGCGCTTTCAATATTTGCTGTTTATCCTCATGTCTTAACTGCTGCCGTTCTTCGTCAAAACTATTTACCAGTTCTTCTTTCAACATTTCGAGTAATCTGTCATCGACTTTTGATTCATTTTTATACCGAGAAGTATTTCGAATGGTGTTGATTTTGTTATACTGTGGACGCAAGAATTGATTGTTTTTTGTACTTGCCCCACATCATTTCGCTGAATCATCTGAAGATAGTTTGCTTATAACTTCCAGGATCGTTCTGTTGAGTCGTTCTACTTGGCCATTGTCGCGTGGAACTCCGGTCGTTGTAACCACATGCTCAATATCTGCTTCCAGACAAAATTCGATTAATGCTTTCGATGTAAAAGCCGCTCCTCGATCGCTGAGGATTCTTCTCGGTGACCCAAAAGTAGTCAACCAAACTTTCAGGTTTTTAATGACTTCATCTGCATTTGTTGTCTTGGTCGGAAAGAGCCATACAAACTTGCTAAATGCGTCTATCATGGCGAAAATATATTTGTATCGTTTCGCTGTAATATCCATCGGGCCTAAGTGGTCAACATGTAAGTGCATTGTGGTGCTTCACCTTTATCAATGCATTGTAAATATCCCTCTTTTTTTGCCTAGCTTCTTGTTATGAATAATGCACTGGATACAATTTTGAATTCGTCGCTCGACTTTTTTCTCCAAGTGCGGAATAAAATATTGTTGCCCGTTGTCGTGTGCATTTCTAATAATCTCGCTTTCCATGGATCTTGGTACTAAGAGCAGATCATTGCCATCAACATTTTTGTAGACAAGTCCACCTTTTATCTTGTAATTATCATACGACCCAACTGCCATAATTGCTTTTATTTGATATTCATTTTATTGTAGCTTACGTAGTCTTGCCGTTAATTCAGAATGAACCACCATAACATTAACCGGATATCTGCTCAAACAATCAACATGTTTCATTCGGTTTGCTGCTCTGTGCTCAACTGTGTAGTTAAAGTCTTGGATGTATATAATCCATTGTGCGACATCTCTGGGTACAACTTTTTTCTCCACCGTTTGCTTAAATGCTGAACAATCTGTGACTAACCTAAAACTGACGCCTAGCAAATAGTGTCCAAACTTTTTGAAGGTTAAATAGGCTGCTTTTACTTCTAGAATGTAGCTATGCAGCTTGTTTTCTTGTACAGAAGCTTTTTTATTCCAGAAGAAAACTGGATGGAAGCGACTATTATACTTTTGCATGATTGCAGCGCCAAAATATACCTCAGTTTCAGCATCTCTGTTGTATATTCTGAGTACTGGTTCACTGGATATTTTTCTTTTAATAATATTTATCGCGTAGATTTGCTCAACATCAATCTTAAATGACACATCTTTTTTTAATAGATCTGTTAAGGGACGAACAGTTGGGTCATATCCTTCAACAAATTTTTGAAAATAGCCCATGAGCCCTAGGAATGATTGCACATCCTTTACGTTTTTGGGTCTAGCGAAATTTTGCACCGCATTTCACTTTGTTTTTGCGGTTGTTATTGTCCCATTCCCAATGATATGTCCCAGAAACTCAATTTTTGTTTTCATAAACATGGATTTTTTCCAGTTAAAATCTAATTCATACTTTGCAGCCGTCTGCAGTACCAGTTTTAATTTATTCAAACTGTCTACCGCAGTTTCTCCGAATACTACTATGTCATCTACGTAAAGTTCCATAATATTGTCGTTTATTAAGTCTTTTTTTCATCTTCAATTACAAGAAATTCATGTATAGTGCTTATTTTATCAACAGTTATTTCGCCACTAATGAGTCCTAAAGATTTTGTTTTAATATTACCAAGTCCAAGCAATATCGAGCAACTCGGTCGTATTTTCACATTATTAAACTTTTCTCTATAAACACTTTCTCGAATTAATGACACATCAGCACCGGTGTCTATTAAGCACTCTATTTGCTTACGGTCCAACAACATCGATTTAAATCGTTTTTGATTTTTAATTATATTTATATTTTTTTCAATAGCTTTATTTGAATCACAATTTTTTGAGATGTGTCCAAATTGGTTGCATTTAAAGCACTTTGCTGGTGTCTTACATTCTTTTTCTTTTGTGCTCCTTGGAACCACAATTAAAACAGTGTTTTTGCTTGTCAATTGCTGTTTTCCTCATTACGTTATATTTACTTTTATGATAGGTTTCTGTCTCACGCTGTATTATATGTTCGTAAATATCGTACTGTTACCGTAATTGCTTCAAAGATTTCGCATTGTACAAATTCACTTTGAAATTGTCAGCTATATTTATACCATCAACTATGTAATGTATTGTTGAGCGTTCTTCAATGTTAGCTAAACTTGCGTTTCGTTTCATATTTAAAACATATTCATAAAACAGATTCAGAATATTTAAAACATATTCAGAATTCGCCTCAAATTCTTTAGTTAGTTTAGTTTTCAATTGTTCATAATCGGAAACACTTTCGGTTTCTATAAATAACTTTGCAACACCTGCGATTTTGTTTCTTGCATGCACATATATTTGCTTATCACTTAGTTCATAAGCGCCAGCATTTTCCTCAAATATTACGAACCTCTTTTTCACTGGTATGTTTTTCCCATCGAAGTCACTAAGAATTTTTGCAAACGTGTCCACTGTAACCACATTTTTGGTTTTATCTTTGTCTTCTTGTATTTTTAAAGTAAGTGCTTTTATTAATTCGCCCAACTCGGAGTCTAGGTAGAACAAAAATCGACGAGGCGTAACGATAGCGATTGGACGAACGTCTGCACTCGTTACGTCGATTTTGACATTTAACCCAAAATGTGACGCTATCAACTGCATCGATGTGTGGCTTTTTACATAAATTACGAGCTCAACCCCCACAGCGGCGATTAAATTGTAGCAAAATTCCGTCATTTTAATTTTAAGTTCTATAAAAAACAACAATCGTGTCAACAAAGAAGAGGTTGTAACGAGACGTTTGCAGTCCGAGAAGATGTCAATGAGATGCTCGTGTCCTGGTCGCCCGAGCACATCAACAACCGATAAAAACATTGACGCAGTGAAGAAAATGATTTTGGATAATCGTCGAATCACTATCAGAGAGGTTGCTGATGATGTTGGCATATCGTTCGGCTCATGCCAAGCAATTTTTACGGATGTTTTAGGCATGAAACGTGCGGCAGCGAAGATTGTTCCAAAATTGCAAAATTTTGAGCAAAAACAACGTCGCATGGACATCGCTCAGGAGCTGTTGAACATCGGCAACGACGATCCAGATTTCCTCAAAAAGATCATAACTGGTGACGAATCGTGGGTGTATGGCTATGACATTGAAACCAAAGCCCAATCATCCCAATGGAAACGTCCAGATGAGCCAAGACCGAAAAAAGCACGTCAAGTTCGGTCGAACGTAAAGGTTTTGCTGACAGTTTTCTTTGATTGCAATGGCGTGGTGCATCATGAATTCTTGCCACAAGGTCGTACGGTCAACAAGGAATACTACCTTGAAGTTATGCGCCGTTTGCGAGAAGCAATTCGTCAGAAACGACCAGAATTGTGGAAAAACCAATCATGGATTTTGCACCATGATAACGCACCAGCTCACACATCGATGCTTGTGTGTAATTTTTTGGCCAAAAACAAAACCGTTATCATGCCTCAACCACCGTATTCACCGGACTTGGCCCCCGCTGACTTTTTCGTCTTTCCAAAACTGAAGACACCGATGAAAGGAAAGCGTTTTGCTACGATTGAGAAGATAAAAGAAAAACCGAAACAGGAGCTGTTGGCGATACCAAAAAAAGCGTTTCAGAAGTGTTTCGAGGATTGGAAAAAACGCTGGCATAAGTGTATTATATCTGAGGGGAATTGCTTTGAAGGGACAAGATAGTAGTTGATGAATAAATAAATACTTTTTGAAAAAATAACGGTTATTTTTTGATCAAACCTCGTATGTACAGTACTATGCAAATATTTTTTCACTGCGGTTATTATTTGACTTCATATATTGAATTTGAAGTGATTGGACACAGTTCAACCCCCAAATGTAATAATTGTATTGTGTTACCACCGCAGTTATTATGATTGAAATAAAGTGTTTAATTCAGTATTACTTAATCCTAAAAAACTTTTAAAGTCGAAGCAACTTTTTACTACTTTTTATCGTGACCCACTGTCGCAAGCAACTTTTATTAAACTACTGCTCGCTTCGCCGTGCATAGATTACCAAAGGCTTTCCACACATAACGACTAGGAAACTTTATACAGATAGCACAAAAACTAGCTACGCAAACTCTACACATCCAAACCATACCAATACATAAGACACACCCATCCGCTGCACTGCGACACTATGACACTTGACATGTGCAACGTAATTAGAATCCTAGCGTGCAGTCATTGATGAATCAGTTTGTTTTGTATTTTGAGTGGAATTTGAGTTAGTCTTAAGCGAAAGGGATTGGACATAAACAAATTAGAATAATCGAGAATTGTTATCGAATTTTTGACTCAAACAAATTATGTAAAAACCCTGCTCGGGAATTAAACAAATTAGTTTCCAACTGGCATCTCAAACCAACTGCATTTTTCTTGCAATCAGCCTTTCTTTGGCTCACAGTTAGTTATTGCTCAATGGCGTCTTGCCGAGCAACGCTCTAACATATACAAGGTGTGATCAAAAAATAACCGTTATTTTCATCTTTTCGCATGGACATCGCTCAGGAGCTGTTTTTGGCCAAAAACAAAACCGTTATCATGCCTCAAACACCGTATTCACCGGACTTGGCCCCCGCTGACTTTTTCCTCTTTCCAAAACTGAAGACACCGATGAAAGGAAAGCGTTTTGCTACGATTGAGGAGATAAAAGAAAAATCGAAACAGGAGCTGTTGGCGATACCAAAAAAAGCGTTTCAGAAGTGTTTCGAGGATTGGAAAAAACGCTGGCATAAGTGTATTATATCTGAGGGGAATTACTTTCAAGGGGACAAGATAGTTGTTGATGAATAAATAAATACTTTTTGAAAAAATAACGGTTATTTTTTTATCAAACCTCGTATGTACAGTACTATGCAAATATTTTTTCACTGCGGTTATTATTTGACTTCATATATTGAATTTGAAGTGATTGGACACAGTTCAACCCCCAAATGTAATTGTATTGTGTTACCACCGCAGTTATTATGATTGAAATAAAGTGTTTAATTCAGTATTACTTAATCCTAAAAAACTTTTAAAGTCGAAGCAACTTTTTAGTACTTTTTATCGTGACCCACTGTCGCAAGCAACTTTTATTAAACTACTGCTCGCTTCGCCGTGCATAGATTACCAAAGGCTTTCCACACATAACGACTAGGAAACTTTATACAGATAGCACAAAAACTAGCTACGCAAACTCTACACATCCAAACCATACCAATACATAAGACACACCCATCCGCTGCACTGCGACACTATGACACTTGACATGTGCAACGTAATTAGAATCCTAGCGTGCAGTCATTGATGAATCAGTTTGTTTTGTATTTTGAGTGGAATTTGAGTTAGTCTTAAGCGAAAGGGATTGGACATAAACAAATTAGAATAATCGAGAATTGTTATCGAATTTTTGACTCAAACAAATTATGTAAAAACCCTGCTCGGGAATTAAACAAATTAGTTTCCAACTGGCATCTCAAACCAACTGCATTTTTCTTGCAATCAGCCTTTCTTTGGCTCACAGTTAGTTATTGCTCAATGGCGTCTTGCCGAGCAACGCTCTAACATATACAAGGTGTGATCAAAAAATAACCGTTATTTTCATCTTTTCGCATGGACATCGCTCAGGAGCTGTTTTTGGCCAAAAACAAAACCGTTATCATGCCTCAAACACCGTATTCACCGGACTTGGCCCCCGCTGACTTTTTCCTCTTTCCAAAACTGAAGACACCGATGAAAGGAAAGCGTTTTGCTACGATTGAGGAGATAAAAGAAAAATCGAAACAGGAGCTGTTGGCGATACCAAAAAAAGCGTTTCAGAAGTGTTTCGAGGATTGGAAAAAACGCTGGCATAAGTGTATTATATCTGAGGGGAATTACTTTCAAGCGGACAAGATAGTTGTTGATGAATAAATAAATACTTTTTGAAAAAATAACGGTTATTTTTTGATCAAACCTCGTATGTACAGTACTATGCAAATATTTTTTCACTGCGGTTATTATTTGACTTCATATATTGAATTTGAAGTGATTGGACACAGTTCAACCCCCAAATGTAATTGTATTGTGTTACCACCGCAGTTATTATGATTGAAATAAAGTGTTTAATTCAGTATTACTTAATCCTAAACAACTTTTAAAGTCGAAGCAACTTTTTACTACTTTTTATCGTGACCCACTGTCGCAAGCAACTTTTATAAAACTACTGCTCGCTTCGCCGTGCATAGATTACCAAAGGCTTTCCACACATAACGACTAGGAAACTTTATACAGATAGCACAAAAACTAGCTACGCAAACTCTACACATCCAAACCATACCAATACATAAGACACACCCATCCGCTGCACTGCGACACTATGACACTTGACATGTGCAACGTAATTAGAATCCTAGCGTGCAGTCATTGATGAATCAGTTTGTTTTGTATTTTGAGTGGAATTTGAGTTAGTCTTAAGCGAAAGGGATTGGACATAAACAAATTAGAATAATCGAGAATTGTTATCGAATTTTTGACTCAAACAAATTATGTAAAAACCCTGCTCGGGAATTAAACAAATTAGTTTCCAACTGGCATCTCAAACCAACTGCATTTTTCTTGCAATCAGCCTTTCTTTGGCTCACAGTTAGTTATTGCTCAATGGCGTCTTGCCGAGCAACGCTCTAACATATACAAGGTGTGATCAAAAAATAACCGTTATTTTCATCTTTTCGCATGGACATCGCTCAGGAGCTGTTTTTGGCCAAAAACAAAACCGTTATCATGCCTCAAACACCGTATTCACCGGACTTGGCCCCCGCTGACTTTTTCCTCTTTCCAAAACTGAAGACACCGATGAAAGGAAAGCGTTTTGCTACGATTGAGGAGATAAAAGAAAAATCGAAACAGGAGCTGTTGGCGATACCAAAAAAAGCGTTTCAGAAGTGTTTCGAGGATTGGAAAAAACGCTGGCATAAGTGTATTATATCTGAGGGGAATTACTTTCAAGGGGACAAGATAGTTGTTGATGAACAAATAAATACTTTATTTTTTGATCACACAATAACGGTTATTTTTTGATCACACCTCGTATATATATTGTGGTATTTTCCATGTCGCACACACTATACGCGCATTACAAAGGTGACTGTGAGCAGCGGATTTTTCAGAACACCCCTCCATATCTTCACATAGCTTGACTAATAACATTGCACCAAAGGTCTGGAATGATTCTCTAATAATAGATCTATCCAATCCGAGACAGGAGCAGTCATTTTTTAAGCAAATAAGTATAAATGTAGATGTAGATGAGGTAGCTTTCTTAAAAAAAGGTATGTTCTGTTACTGGGAAAAACGTGATCCCAATATACTGTTAGCTTTATTTATTTGGATTAGAATTTATTTCGCAACATATATAAAAATAACATACATATGAAACATAAGAATACCCTACAAAATAATATGTATACGAGTATAACCGATTTCAAATTCAAAGTACTTTTTGATTCTTACGCCACGAAACTCTAAATTCTACTCCCATGTTTAGCGCCAGCTGTAGCAAATTTTACTTTCTCACCATAGCATGGCGGTTATACATTTTGTTGTTATTGTTTCACACGGAGAGGGAAAAAAATGGATTTTTTTCAACAGCTGATGAGGAAGAAGAAGAGTTGCGTATCTATATTAATCTCTGTCGCCGTGTACTCTACGACTGATTGATGGTGCAGTTTCCAATGTTCTTGCTGACAACATCTGCGCTACTTTGTTACATACACAACCTAAATAGAGTGGAACAGAGTGAATTAAATAGTTATTATCCAGCCATTTAGATCTAAGTACTGTCGCAATATTGGTTGCTGCCCCTACTCATTGTGACATAAGTCTTCAATTTAGTGCGGTACACAAACATTTTTATAAGTTATTTTATTCAAGACTGATCAACATGTGTTCATTATGTTCTACACTCGATAACACCACTAGAAAAAGCAAAGCTGGCTGATACATATATAGCATTTTATTACGCATATCAAATGGAACAACTCTGACTTCCAAAGTTAATGTCTGCCAAAGTGTGCCAATTTAACTATGTAGGGAATTAAAAAGTTGCATAATATAATTATGCAAAGCAGGCATTGTAGCCCAATGATATTATATAAAAAAAAGACGGACATTCTGTTTTGGGTAAAGAAAATATGCAATTCAGCTTAATGCAATTTAGCATGTACAGCGAAGCGCATGTAGGTGGTCACGCATTCGTATATAGTATTTTTCTCCAGGCAGTAATTTATGACCTTGTAATGTGACGAATAAACGTTCATTGCTAAGGCAAATGAAACAAAGTTATGAAAATTAAAGAAGTAAAATAAAATAAAATATTCGCAGAGCAAGAGAATAAAGTTAGGAAAGCTGGAAGGGGAAGGCAGAGAAAGAAAAGCAATATGATATAACTCCACCAGGAAGTAAAAAAGTGAACAACCACGATAATTGTTTCGAGAAGGGGCATAGGTAAGGGTAAAAAACCTGTTAAGAAGAAGTTGCATTTTTTTATGGAGAAGGGAATATAAAGGAGATACTTAGTGGTGGGCAATTAACTTCCGTTACAAAATCAGAACGCCTTAAAATTATTTTCCAGGTTTGTCCGCGTTCTTTATGCAACTGGTTACTGATCTACATTGAGGCCCGGATTCACAGTCATTGGTTAACCAATGACAAGGGTTTAACTAATAATATTTTATTTTAAGTGTTTAGTTAACCATTAGTTAAACCCCCAAATGCTGTTGGTTAACTAATAGTTAAACAACAGCTGATTCTTAAACAATTGAATCCACATTTGTGTTTGTAGTATACATAAAAATGTCTCGTGAAAAAAACTATTAGAAATCGACCTCATTTTTACAAGAATATGATGCCAAAGATTTTCGTGACAGGTTTCGTTTGTGTAAGGAAGTGGCGTGGCAAATTTTGCAATGTATACGACCTCATATCAATGCTAAAATTCGAAGCACGAACGGTTTCCATTTTCAAACTCAAATTATTGAAATAAACGTAAACAGAAAACATATGTTTTTGAACAGTGCTACCAAAAACAATCCACAAATTGAAGAGTGCTACCATATTTTTTCTTCATTCATTGCTTTAGTTAACTAAAGCACTGTGAATATGAAACATTAGTTAAACTCTTGTCATCATTTTAGTTAACTAATGGTTAACCAATGGCTGTGAAACCGGGCCTAAGTTGACACACTTTTGTGGACAGTGATTTTGAAGGTGGAATTAGTCTTGTTTGTTCATGTTAAAATGACTCCTAAAGATATGTACACATACTCCCCCCTTGTAGGGTCTTGAGTGAAAAAGTTATAGTAAGTCTCTATGTAGCTTCTTGGACTTCCCCTAATGGTAACCAACGAATATCTGCCACGACAAATGGACCTATCCGTACATTAGAAAACTTATTCTTTCGGGTCTGATTCTTCATCAGCATCCGGTCGCCCACATGAAAAATTACAGGCCTTACAACCTCGTTGTATCGGGTTTTTCAATAAGAGCGCTACAAAAGTTTTTTTAAATAAAACAAAACCGGCTTTAGATATCTATGAAATTCTTTATTCCTGTGAAAGTACCTTCGATGTCATTATGTATGGAGCTCGATTTCTTTTGCATGGCCACCACGGGCACGCTTGCAGAAGTCCAGAGGCTGAACCCAATTCTCAACGGTTTTCAAGCATAAATCGGCCGATACTGCTGCAATTTCACGTTCGATATTCGTACGAAGTTCATCAATCGTCGCTGGCTTGTTGGCATAGACCATAGACTTGACGTAGCCTCACAGGAAATAATCTAACGGCGTCAAATCGCACGACCGAGGCGGCCAATCGACTGGGCCATTTCGTGAGATAACACGTTCACCAAACTTGGTTTGCAGTAAATTGATTGTGGCATTCGCTATGTGGCTTGTGGCGCCGTCCTGTTGGAACCACATGTCCTCCAAGTCCATATTATCCAATTGGGGCCAAAAATATTCGGTTATCATTGAACGGTAGCGATTCGCATTCACAGTAATGTGCCGGTCTTGATCATCGCGGAAGAAGTACGGCCCAATGACGCCGCCGGCCCATAAACCGCACCAAACCGTAATTTTTTCGGAATGCAATGATGACTCATGGAGTACGTGTGGATTGCTGTCTAACCAATAACGCATATTTTGCTTATTGACGAAGCCATTTAGCCAGAAATGAGCCTCATCATAAATTGGACCTAGTGCTCTTAAAGTTGAGGCGACTGACTCCGAAATTCGGTAGTAAATTTTAATTATTTCGACTCGTTGTTGGCTCGTATATCTTTGCATGATGAAATGGCAAACCTTACTGAAGAGAAATGTCAAAAGAGCGGGAAAAAAATATGGTGTCGTTTGCTGTCACTATCGATTTTCTTTTGTAGCGTTTCTTTTGAAAAACCTTTTACTTGGTATGGCCGTCGTCAGCCACTGATCCCAATCTGCTCCGTCCCAATGAAACATTTGCCTGTGGAAGGTATGCAGTAATATGTAATTGCAAATATATCGCGCTATAGTCTCGTAAAAAAATCGTTGCGAACCGTACTCGCCGTCACGTCGAGTATTGTGAGGCGTGTTATATACTTCGAGAAAACATCTTGGATCTTTAATATGTACTTGTTTCGGTATAAATTTTAAATGTGCGTCCTAGCAAATATGCCCTAAAATATTTCGCCATCTATCCTCGCCTACAAGTCCTTGTGACAATACCGCCCCTAATTATTCATTGGTCACATCGGTGGTCAACAAAAATGTTTCCTCGAAATCCGGGTAGGCTAGGACCGGCGCACAGTGTGACTTTTATCATTTTTAGGATGCCAAAAGTCCTAACAGCCAAACAAAAATAGGTATGGCAATGAAATTTTGCAAAAATAATGTAGAGATCGACTTTGTATAGAACAGAAAAAATGGGTATGATCCGCCTACTTTTTTGCCTACCCGCCATATAAGGTGTAATTTCAGATGACCATAATTTCTAATTTAAAATAATTTGCCAGGGCGGATATAAATTAAAATACTTTTGAATTCACTAAATTTTGAAGATGAAATCAACTTGAAAACAAGCATGTTTCGTAACTTGATATAGAGGCTTTTAAATTGTATTATCAACGTGTTTTGAGATGTTTACATACATTTTTGGAAACAAATTTGAAACACATATTAGAATGAAAAAAGAAATAATAAAATAAGTAAAAAATTAGTGGGAGTCAATATTTTCGACATATTCCTGTTCGGACAATAAGCCAATAACTTCATTAGTTAATGCGCGCCGCTTTGTCTTAGTCGCTTCCTCCAAACTGTATACAAACGGGTCTGACAATATGAGCAATCTGTGTAACAAATTAGAGTTGCTTTCAATTCTTGATATTTTTTTAGTAAAGAGTTCACGATAGTTTCTTGCATCTTTGTTTTTGGACTCTTGAGCTTCTTCAGATAGGTGACCAATAGGAAGAATAGAAGACGCGATTATATCCTTTCCATGAAAGAGGATTTTATGTACACTCACTGGCATATTGTACCATGCATATTCTCATAAGTACAGTTCCCTTGTATCTGTGAGTATGAAACCTCTCCAAAAGATTTATATTTATGCCTGTTATGTCTGACGTTATCTCAGGATCTCCAATTTTTTGTTCAGAGTAGCAGAAATCCTTTATTTTTTTACATAGTTATGAAGGATATATTTTTTTGATTATTTCTGAAGTATGCTCCCTGATCAATTTATATTCATGTGTTGAAAGATTTGCATCAACTATCATCGCAAGTGCTTGGTCTGGTCACAAACTTTTCATATTTTCATAAGATAATCGAGAATTCTTTAATGCAGTGTCTCTTGATGGGGAAGTCGTGGACAACTCTTCAAATATTTTTGCAGAATTTCTCTTTCCAGATGATTTCAGATTCATTTCCGCTGCCATTAACAATTTGTCATTATCGGTACCACTCATAAGATCCTTCGCTTTTCGTTCTTTTGAGCGCAAAAAACATTCAGAAAAGTTTTTTTTTGGCCTTACCATCTTGGGAATATCACGAAATGTATATGGGCCAATATCAAGAATGTGATCTGTAAAGTCCAGATTTTTTAATATCCAGTCAGAGTTTAGTTCAAGAAAACGGCTATTTATTGAACCAGAACGTTCACATCTTGAACGAAAATCATAACATAGCTTGATCACATATGTTTTTAAATTGAGATGGTTCACATTGTTCCAATTAAACTAAAAATATGATTAAGTACGGCATCATTCTTTTCTTCTTTCCTACTTTTTAGCCAAACTTCAAAGAGTGCGTTTCGAGAAACTGGCATATTTGATTAGCGATGTAAAAATTCGAGCAAAAACTAGCAAAAACTGATTGTGGAATCGGAAACTAGGCATATTTCCTAAGCATCATATAGAATTCTATAGCATTATGTAAGTTTTACTCTATTGAAAAAATTTTTTTTTCTGGAATCACTCAATTTTTAGTATTTGCCTATTTTAATGGATCAAAAGTTAGAAGATAACACTTAAGCTTCAGGAACTTACCAGTGTTGTTACAAAATGTCCAATTAAAATAAAATCAAAAAGATTAATGTAAAAATATTTATGCAAAAAAAAGTTATGCCACCGCAAAGTTCACCAAAAAGTGCAGACGGCGAAATGAGTTTCTGCACTTGTCACAGTGAGACAGGTTCGATTCGAACAGTTATCCTGTTTATTGTTGTTTTTTTTTTCTTTTGAGTTCATATTCGTAACAGTTGCATACTCGTCTATTGCATATCAAAAAATTATTGCGATCGGAGAACATTTTTTTTTTACTTTTGGCATTCTAAAAGTTAAAAAAGTTACACTGTGCGGCGGAGAGCTAATTACGTCTTGTAGCTTTTCAAGTCTCGTTTGGCAGCTCGACGTCCACACAAATGTTGCTTCTTTGCTGAGCAGTTTTTTTTATCGACAACACTATTCCTGCTAGTCCTTCTACAAAGTTTTGGTAGTAATTTAGTCGCCCTAGGAATGCTTGCACTTCCTTTTGATTCTTACGAGTTGATAAATTCTGAACGAATTCTCCCTTCTGCAGGTCAGCCAGTGCTCCTGTTTCTGAGCAACGAGATAAAACATCTCTTTTCGAAAAACGGGCACTTCTCCGTGTTCAATTCCAAATTGTGTTCTTGTAATTTCTGGAGCACCTTTACACAAGCGTTCCGAATGCTGCTGCAAGTTCTTCCCGGAGAGTACATTATCGTCAAGATACACAAAACAATTTAAACTTGTTAGCCTGTTAGTAGATGGTGCGTTCACCGTTGAAGTTAGCAGGCGTTCCTGTCAACCCAAATTGCATCCTATTAAAACCATTGTACCACAAACCAGTACTAAACGCAGTTTTCTGCTTATCTTGGATATCCACTAAAATCTGATGGTATTCACTTGCTAACTCAATCGTATAGAAATATCTACTGTGTTCCAACTGATCCATAATCTCTTCTATCTTTCGGACCGGGAAAACTTGCTTCATAGTGACGTCGTTCAATTTCTTAAAATCGATCGCCATTCTCCTCGTCTTCTGACTATGAGCACCCCCCTTTTTTACACCAGAATAATTGGTGAATTCCAAAGCGAGATACTTGGGGAAATTATATTATCCTGTAACATTCCTTGAACTTGCCTCTTTACCTCATCTTTATGGATTTGTGGCAATCTGTAATGCTTCTGATTCATTGGCGGCTAATATACTATAATAAGTATTTCATGTTCTACATCCGGTGCATATTGGTCCTTGATTTCCTCACAGATCCTCAGTCTTGATTGCCCAGCTCCCTGTTAAGGATATTCTTCCTTATTTGTTTGCGAATTTGGCATTTGTACCAAATTGGCTAATGTTCAACGTTTAATAGTCACATCTAATGCTGGTGGGTTGTTATATCGGTGCTCGTACCAATATAACTAGAACACAGAAATGAATGTGTTTGATGAAGTCAATTTGTTGAACTAAGTGCTTTATTAAATAAACTTTTATACTAATTGAAAATGATAATTAGAAAAACAATTTAATGTACACTTGCAGAAAATTAAGAGAATGCGAGAGTTCAAAATTATATATTCTTAAATGGCTATACGCTCAACGAAAACCAAAATTGTCTTTAGATTCAAATGTGTTATGATTCGATCCCGATTTTTAGCAAAATTATTCATAATTCGAATAAGACAATGCCGTAGAAAATACCTTAAAAATTTAACTTTCAAAAATTTAAACTCGTAAAGTATGCACAACGTGATGAGAGAATTCGTTTTTTCGTAACACACTAAACTCATCGTATTGAAAAGTGTGTTACATAAATGTGTGATAAAATTTGTAATAACAATGTCCTACTGACAAACAAAAACAAATCCCTTACAAAAAAATCCTTGCAGGCCAAGCTGACATACATCGACCGTCCGATCATACTGACGAACAATGGTTTCCAACAGTGTCCCATTCCAAAGCGCTATTGCGCATATATGTTGCACTTGTGTGACCGGCGCTAAAGCGCCTTCAGTTTCCCAGAATGAGCTATTTAACTTTAATTTTACATCTTTATCACCATTTTCCTGCTTGTTGATGTTTTAGTGGTTATCCTTCCTTAGTTGCAGGATGCTCAGCCTCCTTCAGGAGCAGTTCAAAACTCGTTCTTGGTTTCCTCCAGTAGCTGCAGGATGTTCTGCCTGCTTCAGGTCGTGGAATTCAAAAAGTTCGTCCCAGTAGGGAAGCGGGCTACGCCAAAATGTTGCAGTTGCATTAAGTGCAACGGGAATTCCGTACTGAGTGGTGGTTTTCTAAGCTGCTAATAAGACACCGATAGTTCTCCTCTTGTCGCAACTTCTCTTAAACCTGTAGGCGCTGTTGGGGTGCCAATAAAAAACACCACACGTTTTCGATACAACATTGAATTCCTTTATTGATATTTTTTCCCTGCCTTATACACTATTTACATTTCTGTCTTACTTCCTAGGAATGCCCTTCTCAGGTACTCCAGTTACGCAATTGCTTATTGATGTCAGTTGTTTAATCAACCGACCTACTTAGGAATTGCAAAAATGTCGCTAGTGCAAACTAAACTGCAACACGCTAAAAGTTTACACTATTACTAATTATAATTTGTTGTAATTATCGCACCCTAACAGCATGTACGATATTCTGTAATATTTACACTCTGTTTAATCATATGCCGAGCGGAACGATCCCACTGCTCCACGAACGAATATGCCCATGAAATTGCAGTTAGCTATATTTGCACATACGAGTACGTATGCACAATTTTGCAAGCTAGCATTTTTATGTGTGTGAAAATTTATTTTCAATTTCTTTAATTTTAAGTAACATGATATTTCCGTTTTATTTTGTACGTAAGAATTAGTTTAATTCCTTAATTTTTATTGTAATTATATGTGTATCAATTAGTATATAAGTTCACACCTTTATCAAATAAATCAATCAGTTTTTAATAATTGACTTCATTAACCACAAGAATTTGTGTTCTTTCTAAGTTATACTGGTTCATGCGCCATATAACAATCGCAACAGCTATATTGGTATAAGCACTGAACTGGCAACCATTTAAAGAAAAAGATCCTTTTCAGATGTTAAGAGGATTGTGTCGTCAGCAAAGACGAACACTCTTCATTATATTTGACATAAAAGTAACGATCACTAAGATTACTTCCAACAATTAAATAGTAGTCAAGTGGCAGCATCGTCTTCAGTTTATGCAGCAGTCCTTTATGCCATACTTTGTCAAATGCTTTTGCAACGTCCCAGAATACAGCAACGCAGTACCACTTATATTCTATGTCTGTTTGAATTTTGTTTGTTATACGGTGTATCTGTTGAATTGTTAAATGTCGTTTTCTGAAGGCGAATTGATGATTTGGTATAATGTTTTTATTGTCAAGGATCTGGCTAAGTCTATCATGTAATAGTTTTTCAGCACCTTTACAAATTATGGGAGTAGGCTAATTGGTCTATACGATGAAGTAGTTGTAGCATATTTTCCCTGCTTTGGTAGTGCAATGATTTCAGCATCTTTTCATACTTTGGGAAAAAATTGTACTCGGAACATTGAGTTGATAACATTCCTTAAGTTGTTATAATCTATAGTAGGTAGCTCAGCGAGTGCTTGTGGTTTATTCGTTTTTTAATGCAATTAATTATTTCTGTTGTGTTTGTTTTCTTTATTTTGGTTGTAATGTCTATATTTAAGTTAGTATCCTGGGTAGGCATCAAGTTTTTTAGGTGATTTTCAACTTCTATTTTCTTGAGTTTCTTGCAGGCAATATTTAAATTGTGTTTATCCTTAGGCGATCTAGTTATCTGCCACCTCTTTCTCAGCTTTCTCTTCTCAATAATTTGCTTTCTTATGAAAATATCCGTTGCTGATTTATTTTTTCTAAATTTATGCTGTTGGCTTGATTTGATTCCTGCATCTAGGACCACATCGTTGAAGTGAGTAATGGCACGTTCAATGTCTAATTGTGTTTTCAGTGTGATAGATATATTCAGTTGATTTTCAATATGCTGTCTATACTCATTCCAGTTTGTTTTGTGGTTAAAAATCTTAGCTATTGGTTCTATGGGTTTGGTGTCAGTTGTATAGTCAAGTATTATCGGAGAGTGGTCTGAAGAAAGTTCAAAACAAACTTTAATTTTTAATTGGTTACACTTTATGTTTTTTGTAATGCTGAAGTCGATTATATAAGGTATCTTTTTCCTATCTGTTGGCCAGTATGTGGGTTCACCTGAGCCTAAAAATTTGCAGTTATTTTTGTTTATAGCATTAATTAGATTTCGTCCTTTTGTATTGGTTAGCCTAGATCCCCAGTCAGTGTGTTTTGCATTCAGATCTCCAGCTGCAATGAATCTTACGCCAAGCATCTTTGTGTAGTCATCATATTGATCCGTCGTTATTAGGTGTCTGGGGGGACAGTAAATTGAGGAGATGAGTATTGTCCCACTTGTATCCTCAATTTGCACAGTAGGGGATTGAATATGAGGTGTTGCATATGGTTGCTGTTAAGTATGTTTTAATATTGAATTTATTATGATAGCTGTCCCACCACGAGCTTTACAATCAGGATGATTTGTCACATAAATTCTACGTATATAGGGGGTGGTTTGTTTAAACTTTTTTTTTCGGACTAGTTGTTTTTTTCTTTTTCGGACTCATTTTGATCAACTTGTCCACTGTGCGAGGGTTCAGCAAGTTCGTCATCATCAACGGTCAAAGCAGCAAATCTGTTTTTTCTTTCTGAAGTAGTATCGCTCAACCAGTAGTTTGATAACTTAATTTGGCTTGGGTTTTTTGCTATTTTTTGCTTTTTGTTAGTGTTGGGCGTTCTTTTCGCTTTATCTGTCGTGGGTGAGGTTCGTGCTCTCCTTGGTAGCGATTGCAGTTGACTTACCTGCACGCCTTTTGGTGGAATTTGCACACAGGCAGAAGTACATGTTGATGTCGCAGTTGTAGTCGAGAATGTAGTTGTTGTACCGTACGTAGAGAAGGCAGATGTTGTTGTTCCTGACAAATTTGATGTAGTTGTCGCACAACCCACTGCCATACTGGAGCAGGACATTACTGGAGGTTTGCCATGTGCACTCCACGAAGAGCGAACATTAGTGTTAATAGGTTGTTCTCACTCGCTCAAGGATCTCGTTCTCTCCCACGTGGGAGATCGCTGCACACTCATGGCGATAACCGACTATATTTTGTTTATTAGTTTATTTTAATTTTATTTGTTATAATTTTTGATATATTTTAATCTTATTTATTATTATAAAGTATGTAAAATATCACGAAAACAAAATTTGGTGCGGTAACTCTAATCACTTATTATGGCCAGAGTCCACTGTGGCAACACCACACACAACCGGGATTATTTTATTTTTTGTCTCTTTCAACTTTTAACTCCTATATTTATATAACAGTTCCTTTGTTTGTTTGATTGTTTATTTATTAGTTTTAATAAATTTCAAATTAGTTATTATAAGTATTTAGATTATCTAAACAGAAACTAGACACTTTCTTGAAAACTTGCACTTTCGTTTAGCGTCTCCTTCGCGGGTTTTGTAAAATTATTTATTTGGTTTTAAACAACTTTGTGACCGTTTTCACCAAATTCATTTTTAATTTCTTCTTGGTCTGCGGAGGGGTGCATATTGCGAAGAATAACTTTGAAACCCCTTTTATTTTTGGGTTTAAATGTGTATAGCTTCGTACCTTTTTGCTTTAGCATTTAGAATATTTTTGTGCATGTTTCCAGACATAGGGCGCACTTTTCTTTATTAG